>JABYQU010000013.1:0-736949 GCA_022264855.1 Lenzites betulinus
TTCGGCGATGGAGTCTGCTGAAGGATAGTACAATACAATCTGGTATCAATAGTTGCTCAGTTGCCGCTGATATTCATGCCAACACTCACCTCCTTGACGAGCCCGCTTGGACTTGGCTTGACCCGCAGCTGTCAAACCTGCAGGTCGCTTCGAGGCCTTGGAACTGCCGGGTTGAGCCTTCTTTCGAGGAATTGGGATAAAGGGAATGTTCCACGGGAAAACGAGCCTGGCAAGCTCGGTTCCGTACTCATGCCACCAGAGCCATGAACCCTGCAGTATTGCTGCGAGCTTGTCGTTGTCCAGACGTCCAACAGATGTCAGAAGATCTATATGCGACGTGTCGAGGATAGCCGTGCTATCCCATTGCGAACCAGAATGGTCGCGTTCATAGACCGCCGCTCGCCATTCTTCGAGCTTGCCTGAGAACTCAGTCGCCACCTGCCCCTTTTTGACGGCCTTGACAGTTGTGGTGCGGGGTTTGGCTCCTGGACGACACCTGTTGAGCAGTGCGGGGACACAGATGTCGCAGCAGTCTACGGATGGATCTGTAGGATAGTGATTGTCGAAGATTTGTACTTAGATAAGTCGTTGCACTAAGATGGTCAAAGACATACTGCAAATGTTGGACTCGTATACACGTGCCCACACTTTCCGCCGGCATTCTACACTTTGAACGAACACTGAAAGCCCTTCATCAATAGCATCAAGCGAGAGTGCTGGCTGCACACCGGATGGGACGGCGTCCTTGAGCTCTGATGAATTGCCACGTAGTAGACCATGAGCTTCAGCATAGTTCTTCTTGATCTTCTTGGTCGTCTTAGTGGCTTGCTTCGAGATTGCGGTTTGTTCGAGGGCCGTTGTGCTTGGTTCAACGGAGGGGGTGGCTGCGAAGCCAGGGATGGGAGGAGTAGTACTACTACTGGATAGCTGGACTGCTGAAGACCTGACGGCCTTGCGCAGATTGAATCTTGGCCTCGTAGAAGATGGATCGGGGGGTGAGAATGCGGAACGTTCGACGAGCAGAACAGCAAGCCCTGTGCGCGATGGGGAGCGTGCAGCACGTCCTGCGCGCTGGATGAAGTTGGATAGCGTGGCAGGGAGCTTCCATTGCACGACAAGATCAACGTCGGGGATGTTACATCCCTGTTGTCCGAAGTCAGATGCATTATATCAGTAGCAACACAATAGCAAGACTCGCCATTCCGGCCGCATCTGTACATACAAGAATGCGAATCACTCCAGCACGAAATTGACTCATGCTCTCCGTGCGATACGTGTGTGACATTGTTGCATTGAATGGTCGTATGGCGGCAGTGGCTTCCTCCAGAGTGAGGGACGATGTGGAGATGAGGCGAGCTCGTAGGTGGTCGATAATCTGGGTGCCAACATGGATATTATCTGCGTAGATGTAGGTCTTCAAGACGTCTGTTGTGTGGCGAACACTCGGGGGTATGATGAAGTCGGTATCGGCATAGCTGTTTAGTGGATGCTCGCAAGCGCGAACGACGATTGACACATTGGAGCGGTCATTGCCCACGTTGAGGAAGTGGTCCCCGCCTTTGGGGAAATTGAGTTTGCTCATCAAGTCACGACGAACGCGGGGGGAGAGTGTCGCCGAGAAAGCAATCATAGATGTCCCACGAGGGAGGAATGCACGGACTATCCCCAGTGTTCCGTACTTTTTACGGAAGTCCGCACCCCAGTGGGAGACACAGTGAGCCTCGTCTATCACTACGGACAGGACACGACGGGGAAACCTGGCGTTTCGAAGGACACGGTTGATGAAAACACGGGACTGCAGCATTTCGGGGGATATGAGGATTATTTGATACTCTGCCGCAAGTATTCGCTGTTTTATTGTCTATGATGTCAGTCATTCAGCCGCTGGGAAAACGTTATGGGATACGAGCCTTGATGACCGACGGTGAGCAAGCACCATTTTTGCTATTGACTGCGACGGCCTTTAGCCCAAATTCCAGGTCGAAGGTTTGGACCTGATATTGACGGAGTGTATGTCATGAGCTTCGATGATCTCAGTAGACTCTAAGATGCAGCGGCGTACCATTTCCTCCTCAAGTGAAAGCAGGGGACACACCATGATTGTCGACTTGCCCGCGCTGCTCGGCCATAGGTACGGTCCAGCTGCTATTGCCGTCTTGCCTGCACCTGTCGATGCCTGTATGACCACATCGACTCCCTCAAGCTGAGCCTGCACCCCTGCAAGCTGAAAAGGCTTAGGATCGGATTGCCACTTATATGCTGCTCGCATCTTGTATGCCAAAAGTTCAAGATCTTCACCCGTCAGTTTTGAGCGGCGCTGAGGGCCCGCAGCCTTTGGTTGGCGACGGCGAAACTGAGCTGCTGATCGTGCCATTGGAGCGTGAATAAGCACAGCTGAGATGAAAAAAAGCGGGCAATCAGGGCTGCAGAAGACTTGTGGTACGGAGAGCGATGCATGCGCCACCAACAGTCCCTTGTAGCTGACTCGCCACCACTGTCCTATACTTCTGATTTACACATCCTTCGTGACGTCTACAGCACATATAGGAAGTGTCTAGTAACATGGACTATGCACCGTCAGCTTCGGCACACCAAGCGGCAAGACATGAACACGACAATGACCTACTGGACGATCCTGAGCTTATTGCCTTCGACACACTCCTGGCATCGTCACTCCCCCCCTCTTCACCTGTACTCTCGCCTCTGACTAGCCTGTTGTCTGAGATAGATGACGAGTATGTCAAGCCATCGGTTGTCCCGCACATGGCTGCCGCTACAGCAGAGGAATACTCCTCGGACCACGTCAACTGGAGCTCGCCAATTCTGGGCCGGAATCGTGCTGAGCGTTCTGCATCCAAGCGAGAGAAGCTCAACAACAAGCGTCAGAAGACCAGGGATGAGAAAGCAGCGGCAAGGGCAAGGGAGAGAGAGACAAGAGGAGTGTCCAGGAGGTTACAGATGCAGGAGGCAGGACAGCGTGCACGCGCGGCTGAACACGAGGCTTCTGTCAAGAAGACTGAGGATGTCAAGGACGTTCTTCGGTACATGAAAGGGATGGATGTTACCTATGGTGACATTCTTCTGTTCATGTCAGACATCAAAGCCTCGAGCGGATATGGCCAAGATCGCTTCGCGCACTTCTTCGCACACGCCGATCTTGTAACAACCGTCTTGCAGAACTGGGTTGGCTCTGGGAACAGTATCACAGGACGCAAGCTTGTCAAGGACTGGGCCGTGGGCTATGTCAGCACTCTAGTGAGCAGGGAGGGAGACCAAGTCACCAAGGCGGGTGTACTCCAGTCTACAAAGCGTTCCATCAATCGCTCGTTCGCCCTCGACTTCAATCTTCAGCACATACATCATGATCTCAGCCGTCGCTGCCCCAACACCACACGAATCCTCCACGCATTGGCATCCACAACCTCACGGCGGCAGACCTTTGATGGCCTCGAAGATGGTTCCGTAGTCGCTACCGCACGTCTGCGACATTCGAAGGCCCGATGCGACAAGGTACTGTTGCCAGGCAAACATCAATATTGATATCAGCTCACTGATAATGAGGATAGTTTGTCGGTAGTGCACTACTTACAATGCTGCGTTCACGGAGCCAGAGAAACAGCTACACCGGTCACGTCTTGGGTTTATACCTGTATGCTACCGGGGCGCAACGCCAGGTCATCAGTGTTCTGTCACACCTTGGGCTATCGAGCAGCTATCCCACCATTGCCGGTACCCGGAACAGCCCTGGATCAGGCAAGAAGTCCGCCTCCATACCACAAACTGTCTTGCAAATCCATCCCTCAAGCGATGACTCAGATGATTCTGACTACCAGCCCGAATCTTCTGATCTTGACCTGCTGTCTTCGGACTGGGAGGATGTTGACGATACGGAGCAGGAGGGAGGCACTGGCAGCTCAGTAGGAGACGGTCAGAGCACTAGCAGGAATGCGGGCAGACTTGTTGATCCCGCAGATATGACACCAACCACTCGTGCCGTGAACGTAGAAGCTGAGACCCGGCCACTGTTGTCAAGCATGAACGCTGCCTCTGGGCTTCTCCAAAACCTTTCAAACTCCTCGCGCGAAGCTCTGCGATCGACTGCACAGTCGACCGACCCCAACGTTGGCCCCCTTGCCAATGTTTACGACAACATAAACTTTATGGTCAAGGCTGCCGAGCAGGTAATGGGACGAAAAGACTCACAAGAGAATGGCACATGTGCTACAGCGTTCTCGCTTTACGGCGCATCTCGCGAACACATGAAGACCGCGGACCTGCTGCGCTCGTTCGAGAACGCACCGCCACTCTCCTTCAAAGACATCCGCCTTGACACTCAGGAGAACGAAGCCCTTCGGGAGAGGCTGGTCTGGACCGTGATGGAGACTGTTGTTCAGCATGGTGGAGAGTCGTTCAAGAAGTTCAGAGGAGAGCTCACACGTGCTGCACCACCCTCGTCGAACAAGATCCCTGTCCACAAAACTGACATCTTCCCGATGCCTGCCATGTATATTGATGAATCCAGTACGGCAGGGAACGCTGAAGTCCTCGATGTGATGTATCGTGAACTCGGGTATGATCTCAAGTCGCCGAAGTTCACTGACGAGGCCAAGATTGTCTTCGGGGACCAGCTCTCAATGGCGCGGGTACGAGCTGTCACAAACACGCGGATAGGACACGATGAGGTATCGCAAACCTACCTGAATGTGGTCTTCGCTCCTGGTTTCTTCCACTACCAAATGGCCGGCACGCAGGGTGTGCTGGAAACACACTGGGGCGATCCTTCCATGGGCGCTCGGGATCCGGGCTCTCTCTCCTTCCACAACGATGTTCTCACACGCAAACCCATCGTCCTCTCCTCTCTCCCACCTTATCGAACCTGCCGTGACCTCATTTTCGTCTCGCTCTATGCTCGTGTTCTTCACTGCTTAGAATTGGTCTCTGACCGATCTATTGCCGACTACGCCGATGCAATGTCCTTCGCCGACCTTCGCCAACACGCCACTGCTATAGTCGACACCTATGCAAACCCTCGTGTCCTATCAGAAAGACAAGCAGCAAGTGAGCCCGGAGACACCGTCTTTGACAACGCTGTTCTCTTTCTACGGGATTCCCTTATCCTCCGGCACTTTGCCAACTCGATCAAGGCAGGCAAGTCTGATCATCTGGTCACCGTCCTCAAGCTTTGGGCTCTGGGCTTTCGTGCAATGGGTCGGACAAAGTATGCCCATGAGCTTCTCCACCTGATTCACAATATCACCCATCTATGGCCTGCGGAGCTGAGGTACGTGCTCGTAATCTCACGGGCCTCGGATATTTATGTATAGCTAACCCTCTAGGAACATTGTCATGCGCAACTGGCTTATCAACCCTACTGGCCATGTTGATAGCTTCATACCCGTCGACCTGCTGCAAGAACACCTAAACTTCTGGATCAAGGTAAGCACGCCACTCATCATTCTTGCCCAAACTCTGACAGATACTGTTTAGGTGATTTACCTGGCACACGGTAGCAATGCGTCATGGGAATGGCTCGAGATGATATCCCCATGCATAGACATTCTCCGCCAGCTTGCAAGTCAGATCAACGCGGAGCTGGGTTCTCACCAAGGCGACAAGCACCACACACCAGACCTTGCCCGTGACATCGAACAGGTCATGCGATCGCTGCGCTTCCATAGTGTGTATGCTCCCGACTCCGCGCGGCCTGATGTCGTAGATGTCAAGCCCGTCCCGAATGTCTACACCTCCGGTCTCCAAGCGCTCGCCGGCCCACTCGCCGAGTACAACGCAACCTTCGTTCGCTTGAAGGAGCAACGTGCCATGAAGCCTGTCATTGGGCAATCGGCTCTACAGACTTACTGTATACCTCGGCGGCACTTCACGCCGTCTCTATCCGAGTCCCCCACCAATGGTATATTGCCGGCAACAACAGAAGGCACGGGCGATACGCGTAGCGCAGGCGCTGCGAGTGCGGGTACGGACAACAGCGAGAGCAGCGAATCCGGGTTGGAAGACGTGTTGGACTCTGGCAGTTCGAGTGACGAGGGGGCGTCCCAGTGTGATTTCGGGTCAGGCCACTACAGTGAGCCTTCGCGAGAGGCGTTCTTCAGTTTGGAGACTGCAGGTGACTTGGGTTTGGATGCAGATGGGTTCTAGGCAGACTTTTTCATAAGTACACGAGCTTCAAATGTATACAGTACATGTCGCAAACTCCTCTCGAGCCACATTTGCTCGAGAACGCTGTGTGCGTTTGCGCTAAGTGTTCGTTCCCACGACCAGCGCTAAATCCCCATGCCCAAAGGGCCTTCAGTTTGCCCAGTCCGCTCGCAAGCTCGCGCCTCCTCCCTGGCCCCTTTTGGAAGGCGCATGGAGCTTAGCGCGCGGACTGGCTGGCGAGTCTAAGGAATCGCACCCATCATAACCTCCGGCGTCGAAGACCAGTTCGAAGAGCTAACTGCGGCCCGCCCCCAACTGCCCAGGCGCTTTCAGAGCGAAGGGCAGCCTGAGCATCACCGTCCCAATCGACCCCCTGTCCCTCCTCATCCTAATCACAGGGACCTCCCCGCCCCCCACACGCTCGACAACCCTGAACTGTTTTTGAGCACCACGAAGAAGCGGAGCCTACCAGACGTAGTCGAGGGCTCTTCCGACGAACCCGACCTCAGCCTGAGCGACACGGAGGAACGCGATGCTGGATCGCGGCCTAGCAAACGTATCCGCACGGACAGTGAGTCGATGGGTCCCCCAACCACTCTTCCTGCTTCGAGCGCGTTTCCCGGCCCTGTTACTCGTTCGCGGTCTCGGCAAGAAAGGACGCCATCACCTGGGCGACAGACGCGGTCGAGCTCGAGGCAGAAGGAGACCCAGGCGAGGAAGATGTCTCAGGGGGAGGCCTCTACAAGCAACCGGTAGCCTTTGTACGTTCATGGTTCAGCGACCTGATCGCTATGGAATTCTCTTGCGGACACTGTATTCCCTTTTGTATAACTTTGCTTCATTACCTCTATATGTACAATCTCACGAAGTCCGCTTTCAGCTAGCATACTGTAATACCTACTTTCTCGGTTTACGAAGCGTGTGCTTGCTAGGGAATGCCCTCTCGAGTTGACGCTCTGAGCTGTCTGGTGGTATATGCATGATAGACTATCGTTCATGGTGGGAAAGCCACGGCTAATGGTTCGGGGAGCAACTAAGGGTAGCTTCCGGTTCAAACGGAGGAACGTTCCCGGAATGCCGCACGCACATAACGAGCGAGATTGATGTGATTAAGATAATGTGTATAGTAAGGAGCCCTACTTGGCCTTCTCGTACTCCTGCGTCTTGAAGGTGAGCAACTGCTTTGAGAGCTCGCGCCACCGGTCCTGCACCAGAGGCATCTTTGAGATGGCCGTGGGCGACAAGTAGCCCCGATTCTTCCAAGACGTGTACCATACTGAGAGTCAATGTCAATATTATGCACACGACGTGACAAGAGAGGGTCGCACGAATATCTGTCTTCCGTATTGGCGCGGCTTCCGTCCGGTCGGTCCTGCCCTTAACGCAGTCCCGCAGGGCAAGGTCGTTGTAAAACTTGCAGTACACGCTTCCACCCTTCTTCTCAATGGCACGGATGGCGCTTTGAGATGCGCGTGAGGGTGTGATGTGGATGGCAGTCTTCAAGTGTTCCGAGCCCTAAGGAGAGGTGTCACGCTGTCATTCGCAGCCTGTCATGTAGCGGGCTCACATTGGCCAAGAGTTTGATTCCGTCGTGCACGTTGTGGATGCAGCCGCTCAACAGCAACTCCTTGGCGGTGATGGGCTTTTCCGGTGAAGACGTGAGGCGGCCCTGGTCTATCCAATGCTGGATACGGTCAAGGTTCACGGGTGCGTATACCTTGGCGTTTCTACACAGTATATTTGGGCTGAGGAAAGGGAAAGGAGGGGGGAGGGGAGATGGTATAACACGCACTGGTTCACGAAACCTCTTTTCGGAAAGAGCTTGACGAGAGGCGTCTGGCCACCCTCGAAGCCAGCCTTGGGTTTCCCATTGCCCGCCCGCGCCTTCTGACCCTTGTGCCCGCGACCCGAGGTCTTTCCAAGACCCGAGCTCCGACCACGGCCAAGACGTTTTTGCTGCACACGGTCTTAGAGCAGCCAAAGTGACATGCAAGAGTTGAGCCGTACCGTGGACTGCGAGCCGTGCGCAGGGGAAAGGTTGAAAAGGTGAACACGGCCGGAGGTCGCCTTAAAACGCGTAGCCACCGATGTCATGTTGACGTCGGCGCGGTCCTAGCAGAGTGAGAGGAGCGCAGCGGGTGTCGTCGCGGGTAACGTCGAGGTCGAGGTGGTCGGTAAAGAGGTCCTACCTAATTCGGACGGAGGCGAATCGCCGGCATGTAGACGCCCGTAAATCCCGACTGGCGCGGTCGCGTCAAGACGCGTGCGCAGAACGGGATCCATGTGCACTCAGTTATATTTACCGTCATTCGCGTTCGACCCACAAGCCTCTTACGCCGACGACCACTTGCCGAACGGATAGGTAACACGACGGGCGATGTCGACGCTAAACTTGCTGCACTTCAACGATGTCTATCGCGTCCAGCCGTTCAAGCTGAATCCCAAGTCGCTGGAGACAATTGATGTCGCCCAATGGACGGCGATGCTGGACGATGTCAGAGAGAAGTGGCCGTTGAGGCCCGACGGAAAGCGCGACGGCCTTGTGCTGTTCTCCGGAGACGTC
Organism: Lenzites betulinus; assembly: GCA_022264855.1. Lineage (NCBI taxonomy): Eukaryota > Fungi > Basidiomycota > Agaricomycetes > Polyporales > Polyporaceae > Lenzites > Lenzites betulinus. The sequence continues at coordinate 8,720 of JABYQU010000013.1, forward strand.
TTCAGTCCCTCTGTAGAGAGCTCAGTCACTCGAGGAAGCCATATGGTTCCAGTCATGAACGCCATCGGACCAGACATCTCGCTCACGGGTGCGTCGGGAGCTTGTAACGCAGATAACGAGAGCTTATACCTAGGCTATATCCGCAGGAAACCACGACTTTGACTTCGGTCAAGCAAATCCACGCTTTCAGACTTAACTACACTCACGAATGATATTTCTCAGGCTATCCGCATCTGTCCAAGCTTATACAAGATGCCAATTATGTGAGACTGCATTCCCACCATATCAAAGGGCTCATGCTGATATAGTCCGTATCTAGCCCTGGATCCTCAGTAACATTATCGACACTGAGACGTCACGCGTTCCAGAACACCTACTCGAATTCTACGTCTTCGAGCGTTCGGGAGTGCGCATCGGTGTTATTGGTCTCGTCGAGAAGTACGCTCGTGCGCATCAAGGTATCGAACTGTACTAAAACTGCCTCCAGAGAATGGATAGCGACAGTGTCGACATGGCCTTCCAATTTCAAGTACAAAGACATGGCAGAGGTCGCAATAGATCTCTCGAAGCGGCTCCGAGACCCCGAAGGCGAGCATAAATGCGATATCATCATCGCGTTGACCCACGCTAGGTAGGTTTACTTGCAGATAGGTACCCTTCAGTTCACGGACGTTAAACTACTCACATTAGGGTGCCAAATGTATGATATACTGGCAACAGGGTGGCAGTATATTACTGATGGCCCGAGCTGCAGGACGTGAAACTCGCGAAGAGCATCAATGCGCTGTCTCCCTCAGCCCAAGAAAACAAACCCATCGACAATGTGCATGGCGCGGACATCATCTTTGGCGGCCACGATCACCTGTACTATATCTCGCGAGGGGTCACCTCGTGGGAGGGTTATGACTTGAACCAGGAAGTCCTCGGAGGGGAGGAAGACCATGGGGATATACTAGTAGTCAAGAGTGGTACTGACTTCAGGGACCTGAGCGAGATCACCTTGGAGCTCGCTAACACACCCGAGGGTAGTGTAAGGAGGAAAGTCATTAAGACAATCAAGGGTAACTATCTGGCGTTTGTTTCAGCAGGGGTTTGCTAATTCGAGCTCATAGGAAAACACTATGAAACCAAACCAGGATCAAGAAAGAGCGAACGGGTGGCGAAACTACTCGAGAACCTCCTCTCATCAGTGTCTTCTGCGCTGAAGGCGCCAGTGTGCAAAACAGAGGTCGAACTCGATCTTCGTTCATCCATCATCCGCGTTCAGGAGGTAGGAGGCCACCTACTAGCACATTATGCATCCTTTTCATCTTACCATGGGATAACAGACTGCGGCCGCAAACTGGTTCGCGGATGTCCTACGCCATGCTTACGACGATGCTGTCTGCCTGCAAACCGGCGGCGGCGCCGATGGTGTCTTCATTTGTGCCGGTACCTTGCGCGGGGATTCGATCTACGGACCTGGTATGTATTTGATACTCTCGTGCCTTGCCAAGTGTTCTTGACTTCGTTGCAGGGCTCGTTACCCTTGGTGATATAATGGAGATCCTGCCATTCGAGGATCCTATCGTCGTCCTTGAACTGGATGGAGAAACCATATGGGCCGCGCTGGAAGCATCGCTCGAGACATGGCCCGCGCAAGAAGGGTAAGCGGGGGTGGTGACGGTGTACTTGTACCATGCTGAAATCATCCCCGCTTTTAGTCGATTCCCAACTATTGCTGGCTTCCGTGTCTCCTGGGACTCCCGCCGTCCCCCCGGCCAGCGTGTCCTCGGCGTCTGGCTACTCCAGGAGCCCTCAGGCAGCAGCACGAACCCAACACCCTCCCACAGCGGCACAGCATCCCCAGTCATGCAGACAGGCTCTGCATCCTCGTCGAGGTCTAGTCTCCTGCAGTCGACCACGAACCCGGCGGCGCAGTCTGCGATGGCGCTCATCGACGGGGACCCCATTCCGCGTACTAAGGGTGGGAGGATGTACAGTATTGTGACGAGGGAGTATATGGCGCAGGGACACGACGGTTTCCTACCCTTGAAGGGCAAAAAGTACCTCGTCGACGACGAGAGCGGGCAGATGATGAGCACTATCGTGCGCAAGTACCTCCTCGGTAGGCGCTGCTTTCGCATTGCATCTAGCATGTCTAACACAGCTCTGCGGTGATGCAGGATGTCGTTTCGTCAACCGACTATCGCGCATGGCGAGCATGCACCACCTCACACTTCTCGACCCCGACACACCCAACCTCGTCTCGCGCGAGAAGGCGCGGCAAGCACACGCCTCCCGCCGCCCGCGCTCCAAGTCCCGGGATCGCCTCTCCGCGCTCACGTCCCGCGTCACTGGCAGGGCAAGCAGCACCACGCCCCGCGCCGCAAGTCCCGTGCAGCGCGCGAAGAGCCCCGCAGGGCGCATCGGGGACATGTGGCGGCGCGTGGCGGGGATCGCGCTGCGCTGGTCGCGCGGGCACTACCGCGACCACCTGCGCGTGGCGGGACGCGAGCATATGAGCGACGTGGACTGCTTTGACGGCGATCGGATGCGCAAGAGCGGGTTTGATGGGCAGGAGAAGCAGGGAACTGAGGAGAGCGGGGAGTTTGCCGGGGCGGAGGAGGATTTGGTCCTCATCCACCCTGTTGTGGACGGGCGGTTGAAGGATGAAGGTAGGAAATAAGACAGTGAGAAGGAAGCAAAGAGAAGAAGGGCAGACCCTGTGTTGAACTGTATCAGTGCACCTCGACACAGCACCAGCCGATGTCGACATTCTGCGAGGAGGGGAAATTGAATATGCGCAAAAGTAGTGTACACCGGTAACGTCAGAGCGCGAGACAGCATATAGGAATCCCAAGGGCTTCAGTGCGGGGTGACTGGTGGAATTTCCGGTACTGGAACAGTTGGTGCCGGGTCGCCCGTTACTGTTCGTGTGTGGTGGGCGATCAGGCCAACCGCAGATCCCAGTCCTGCCCCCCCGAGGATCACTGTCGTTGCGGCTACGTTAGCAAGTATGAAACGATAGGTTTGAATGGTGATAGTACACACAGTTCAAGCTTGTCGCGCGTTTCCAGAACAGAGCGGGTGTTAGGACCGCGAACAGGATGCCTCCAATAGTTGAGTGATCGTCCGCACGAATGGATGAAGTCTAATTGTGACCGCGGGTTAGCGTTTCAAAAGTTCCGCACAAAACTGAGAGGATGCGTACGTCGTATGTTGCATGTAGCCTCCGGATCCTGACCTTGTCAGGATTGGAGTATGCCGAACGTGCATACTCGAAGGCACCACCCCCAACAATACCTACGCATGCCACGCGCATGAGATCCAGTAGACTGATATGAAACAACCTACATACCAACTGAGCCTCCCAGCCAGGTAGCGCGTAAAAGACGGTTCACGTTGATGTGCGAGCGGCCGTACCGAGTGAACGCGAAGACCGTGTACACCGGGGGCGTGAGGAGAGAAAGCAGCTGGTAGCCCTTGGTCATACCCCTACGCACGAAGTACTCGATGTCTGCAGCATGGGCTTCCGGGGTCGCCTCGACTGGAAAGTTGTCCGACATCGTGGTGTACGCCGGTAAGATGGTGGTGGTGGTCGATGTCGATGAGGTCAGAGGCAAATCCCGCGCGCGCCGCGAGAGGCCGCGAGGGGCCGCGCGACCGCGCTTGCGTCTCTTCCACCACCATCGCTCTGGCTTCATCTCGCTGAGCGTCCCTGCGGCCGGCTATATTGTATTCCATCTATGTCTGCAGAGTACAACGACGCGACACTCGCGCAAATACGCGAGGTTATATCTCGCCTTCAAGCACCCATTCCAGACCTCCCGACCCTCCTCTCGCTCCTGGCTGCCCCGCTCGCGTCCATAGGACTTCTGCCGCCGCGCTTCAGGACTCATGACGTTTCCCCCCTCCCCCCGCATGCTTTTGTCATTATGCGACACGCGCCGCTTCTACAGCGAGCACTACTGGAACATATCATACCGACTTGGGAACCGATCCTCTTGAAAGAAGACGCGTACGCACTCGTCGAGCAATATTTCTGTCCCGACTCAATGTTCTTCGCGTCACCTGCGGCGAAGCAGGTAGCTCTTTGTGCATACTCCACGTTATTGTCTACTGCGTTACAAGATTATTCCGTTCGTATACTTGCGAAGCTTGTCAAGATGTATCCTATCGACGTCTTGTACGTCAACTTGTTTGCCAAGGCAGATACCGCGACGCACGGGAGGCATTCAATATCTTGGGAGGACCATGTACACGATGTGCTCGCTGTCCCTACCAAAGTGGCGAACTTCATGGGAGAGCGACGCGATATCCCGCCCATTCTAGAGTATGGGCCATATCTCGCGGACGTTGGCGTGCGCATAGAACGCTTGATTTACACTTCTAGGACCGAACGATCTCAAGGTCAGTCTGTTGTGGAACATACAGAATGCTCAGCTGATTTCTTCTCAGACAGGATATCCGCAATAGCATACTTACTCGCCAGGTTGGCGAATACTGGAGCGTTCCCCTCCTCCGTGCCTACATCCCCCGCACAACCCTCATTCTTTCAAGCAGCGTTGCCATCTATCCGTGCGCATCTCCGAGCCGATGATGATAGTCGCTATTCTGCATACTGGAATAGGCTGCTCGCGTCCTTACCGTCTTCTATGAACCTGAGGTCGATTCTAACCTCTCTGTTTGCACACCTGACCCCGGTCCCGGCTGTGCTTGATGCTGCGACGCGTACTCGAGGTCTTGTTGCCCGTGAAGCAGCACTGGTGAAAAATCTCTTTGGCCCGCTGCACAAGGACAACTCGGAGCTGGTCGATTGTTTCGCAGCGGTTGCTTTGGGCCGAAACTGGGACGAGGGTCACGCAAGGATATTTGCTTGCTGGGCCGCAGGCGCGCGGCAGGCCAGCAGGGACCGCGAAGGTGCTCATCACTGTATACAATATCTCCAGCAGCGGCATAAACTTACTTGTAACAGGTCTTGAGACCCTTCTAGCGAGGGTGATTGACATATGGTCAAACAGCGATCACATCCGCCATTCGCTCCTGTCTCAGCACAAATGTACGCATGTCGTACGGTGGCCGCTGAGTGTTCTCATTGACCCGAGACTTAGATGCCACCTCACTACTGCTCATCACCTTGAAGTACTTCCCTCCCCCAAGCCCCGCGCACGAGCTCTCCCTCTCGCCGCCTTTTGTCCAGTCTATCTCCACATACATTTCGCACCTGGACCCTTCGGTACGGCGATGTGGAATGCTTGTAGCGGAAGAAGTGGCTCGTGCTGCAGGGAAGTCGTTAGACTTCGGCGACTGGAAAGGGGATGAGCAGGGGAAGTTATGGTGTAGACAACTGCGGGAGCTTCTTCCGGCTTGCGACGCAGACGCGGAGCAGCCCGATGAGTCTGAAGAAGAGGAAATAGCAGTTCAAGAGACGCAGCCTGCTTCCGCAAGTCCCCCACGACCCTTGAAGACCACTATCGTTGTTGAGGAGCCCACCGCGGGGTACGATTCGGACGACTCCCTCACAGGCTATGCCTCTCCTGCCTCGTCACGCTCGGCCTCTCCCACACCATCCGAACTCGAGGAGATCGAGCGCGACCCTACGATTCGCGTCGGTGCCAAGAAAGTCCCGCGCCCGGTGTACCTCGCCCAACTCGGTGAGATGTTGCGGCCCACGGGTGGGCTGCAAAGCGGAGACGAGCAGCTGCAGGCCACCAAAGTCGAAGTTGGGCTCGACGTCGCCGAAGAACTGATAAGGCGGAAGAGCGGCTATGGCACCGAACTTGGTAGGGGCACGTCTCTCCGCTGAAAGGAACGGTATTGATCCTGTACGTTGCCAGAGGAAAACGCGGTCAATTTGGCCCATGGGCTCATGGGATTGCAAGACAACTACGAGTTGGAAGGGTTCGACCAGAAGCGACAGGCTGCACTCAACGCTTTGGTGGCCTGTTGTCCTCGTAAAGCAGCCCCGTATGCCCGTGTTTCCATTCGCTGTCTCCAATACGCTGACGCCATTTCGCAGGGCAATCATCGAGGAATTCTTTCGTAACCAGTACTCCACAGATCAACGATTTGTGATGTTAAATGCGCTAGCCCTTGGCGGACGCGAGCTCGCGTCTCTGTATGTGCCCGACCTACCCGGCCGTCAAGCGTTACCCATGGAGAAAATAGCGTTCCCGAGCAAGCGGTTGCCCGCCGCACAACACACAAAATATCTCACCGCCGAGGATCAACTCCGAACAAACAACCCCGTCCAACTCCTTCTCGAAGGCATCAGCCAGCAGGCCATCGACAACGGCAAAGAAGCGACCGAAGACAAAGTGCCCGAGCTCGTCCGCGAGCGCAATCTCCGCGTACGTCCCTCCTCCAAAATCTCCGAGGTCCCCGCCTCCGCGCCCACCGGCCGCGCCGCGCTCCTGCGCCAGCTCGCGAGCCCGCAACACCTTCCCAAACGCACGACCTTCACCGACGTCGCCGCGGAGTGCTTCATCTGCCCGTTTATCAACCGCTTCTGGCTCTTCCTCAGAGACGAGCAGACGCGCGAGGCGCGCACCGCGCTCCAACCCGCACTGCACAGATACCGCGGCGCGGGCACCGGGCTCGTCCTCAGCGCGCTCATCCTCGCGCGGTTCCTCGAGACGCTGGCGGTGCTCGTGCACGCCGCACGCAACGCGCGCGAGTGGCTCGCCGTTATCGCCCCGGACTCGCTCGAGCTCGCGCTCTCCCTCGGGACGCGCCCGCTCTCGCGGGGGGAAGGCGGAGACGAGGACGCAGGGGACGAGGACAAGGGTACCGCTGGCCCGCCTGGCCAGAGCAAGGAGGCCGCCCTGCTCACCGCTGCGCTCGAGCTCGCGCTGATCGTGCTGGACGGATGCCTCGACCTGGACGGCGGGAAGTCGCTTGGGCTGGAGCACACCGCATTGCTGTTGGGAACGGGTGAATGGGCGGGGAAGGTGTTTGGCAGCCTTGAAGACGGCGCGAAGGTCCCAGGGGGAGGAGGGGCCCAGGAGGCCCGGTTGAGCCGTGCTGCTGCAGGCGTGCTTTTGAAGGTGGACGATCTATCTTCAAGATGGAGGCGTTCTATGGTAGATATGGTGTAATAGATTGAGAGAAGTTGTGATCACCAGCTCGTATACGGTTTTGTCTAAATGGTGAGATACTGTAGCAGAACTCCTTACAGTATGCATTAATGGGGTAGTGGTAACCTGGGTCGTTGCCATCGACCCGCCGGGGGTTCGATTCCCCCTTAATGCAGTAGTGAAGCATGCATATGTCTTTTTCCTAGCTAATGTTTGCAATCGTCCGAAGGGACTTCAGTTGTGGTTACCTTTAAGTTTGGAGCGCATTATATTACTACGTAGTACTAAGACTGAACAGTGTGGACTGAGCACCGCTGTGACTGAGCCCACTGACAAGTACTCTCCCGGACCTCTGCTATACTACAAGCACTGAAACTATCTTCAAGGAGCTTATAAACCGTACTATCCAGGCGAAATTGTGGGTGCCAAGCCTCCCGAGATCTACTAGTATCTGTAGAGGTGTTCAGCGCTCAACGTTCAACGTTCAACGTTCAGAGGTAGCCTGATAGTAGTAGCTCTACATGATGATTGAGAGCTCATCGACACACCTCCACCTGCGCGATATCGCGCCTGGCGATGGAAGGTCCCTGAGGAGTAAGGTGTGGCAAATGTGAACTTCTGATGTCCCTGTTAGTGTGGCGATGAAATGCATACAGCTTCGTGCAGGTTGCCAGCAGTGTGTGGCGTATGAAGGGAAGCTGCCCGGGGAGGTCTTCGTGCAGACCGAACTTGTTGAATATGTATCCCCCTTTAGGATCCACAGTAGACGACCAGAGGAAAGTAGCCTCTAGGTATACATATTAGGGAGCGACTGCGCACTGGCCATAGGGTAAACTCGAGGCGTTTGACATCCACACATACTGACGATCGGCACACTCATTAGTACATTGGTCAAGCTGGTTCATTGCTTGGAGAAGCACGCCAACTTGGACCATGTGCGGTGTATTCGTCCTGGAACCTGATGCAGGATAAGTATATGGCTTGATTGACCAGTACATTCACAAGTGCGGGAAGTATGTCCGGATACGCAGTGCGTACGGTCCTAAGTTGAGAAAACTATTGTTCTCACCTACATAGCGCCAGCCCCCTGAGTTAATCAGTAGCATTAATAGCTCACGAAATCGTATTCCTCCTACGATAGTAGTCGCAGCGCATGGGATGACGATACTAGTTGCTTTGCAAGTTGTCACAGGTTGATTCCGAACATCCTGCACGGAAGCACGGAAGGCCTTCCGTGCCGTGTCTATCCTGGGCGACTCAGTGAGCCCTATTTCTTCTTCATGCGATGTGATTTGAGAGACATACTGAGAGCAATGCGTAGCTTTTACTCTCATGAGAGCGGCATGCGGTCAGGCTCCTACCCACCGCTGCTTCGAGTTGGGGGGGGCGGTCTCAAGTGGGAGGGGTCGGGCTTAATCGAGGAGGTAGAGCACGAAGTCCTAATCAAGTCGGATTAGATCAGGTTATAACCGAGTAATCATGCACGTGCTTAGTCCTATTAACCGAGTGTACCCCCGCCCAACTCTCAGCAGCGGCTGGCAGCAAACACGAGTAAATACACGGAGCCCGGGGAGAAGACGCCCAGCACCCGCTCCATTTGGAATGCCATCAGCCGCGGGCGCTATACGGATACTCGGCATTTTTGAGTATTCCTGTCGGCTGTGGCTGGTAGCTGCGAGTGGCGGCAACGCTCGCGCTCTGCGCGAAGAGCCGCGACGCGTTCAGTCGCGCCCGCGTTCTCGTCGCGCGCAAGATACTTGAGCGTTGCGCTCTCGGCGAATACATACATTCAGCTGTTTAATCAGCAGGTAGCGCAAACATTGGAAGCTCTCTGATTTGTCCGGTAAGGCCGCGAGTACTGACCGCTAAATTTCTAGTGATCATAACCCATTTCACGGTCTTGTGTAACGGGATGCAGGCCGCGCTGGGCGAGATCGTGCGTGGACGAGATGGATTTGGGTGGCTAGGCGTGGTACAGGGCAAGCGAGAGGAGGGCGCGCGAGCTTTGTCGAAGATATCCCGGCGCGTAGCGTTACATTTTGGTCGAACAGGTCTAGTCGACGCGAGCCTCCTGCATGTATGACGACGCAGCGCAGCTACCAGTGGTAGATGGTACGGGCGAATGCCACTGTGTAAGCGCAGCACGACGACGCGGGTGGTACTTCGCGCAGGAATGGCACTCGAAAACCACGACCAGTCCATACCAGCGACAACGTTCATTCTATGCAGCGCGTGTTCGCGCTTGTATTACAGTGGCGGCCAAAAGTATCTCCCCACCCCCCTCCCGGCGTCTATTTTGCTGCATACCGAGCGATTGAAGTAGACTACAACTAAATTGTATAGGGCATTATAAAGTGTACTATACACACTACAGTCTGCAACAAAGATGAACAGAATCCGGGAGCTCTTTGGTTATATATCTGAGTTACAATGTGAGAGGTCACTTTTGGGCGCCCATTTTTTCGACCTCACCCGACACACTCCAGCACTTCCTGATAGATCAAGGGCACCTATGGCCCCACATAAAATATAATATGGTAGGTATATAACATACCATGTGTGTGATGGATTATTGTAGCCCTGCTTGTCTCCTGGGAAGTGCAGGTGGCCCCGGAGTCACCTGTACCCAGATCATCAATTCCGAGGACAAAAACAAATCCACCGGGCAGGGTTTCTATGTTTTCCACTATGCCCCAGGAGCCTCTATTAATGCCCATAGACAATGGGGGAAAAGTGCTGCATGGTCCCAAATAAATGAGATAATTGTCTTCCCAAGCCCTGAGGTCAGCATATTGTTTATTCTCTGGAGAAGCATCAACTACACTTCATCACTTGGTTTAAGCTACAGAAGAGAGCCACAATGCACTAATAAGTTATTCAGCTTGATCTGGGTGATGGGTATCATTGGTTCAAGTGCACTAAGCCAAATATTCAGGATTCTATGGGTGCAAAAACTCATATGTGCACAAAGTAAGATGTACTGGTGCTCCCTGGCAATTATTATTGTCGAGGAATTTGTCAATATATGCAGAAGACCTTTTAACAGCCTCTACAGTATGATTCAGGTCCATTTTACATATCTGCACTGGTCTACCTTTTCAAGTGTGAGAGCCAACCTACACAAGCATGACAAAGATCACTTAACCCCTTGCCTGCACTTGAACTAATGATACCCATCACCCAGATCAAGCTGAATAAATTATTAGTGCATTGTGGCTCTCTTCTGTAGCTTAAACCAAGTGATGAAGTGTAGTTGATGCTTCTCCAGAGAATAAACAATATGCTGACCTCAGGGCTTGGGAAGACAATTATCTCATTTATTTGGGACCATGCAGCACTTTTCCCCCATTGTCTATGGGCATTAATAGAGGCTCCTGGGGCATAGTGGAAAACATAGAAACCCTGCCCGGTGGATTTGTTTTTGTCCTCGGAATTGATGATCTGGGTACAGGTGACTCCGGGGCCACCTGCACTTCCCAGGAGACAAGCAGGGCTACAATAATCCATCACACACATGGTATGTTATATACCTACCATATTATATTTTATGTGGGGCCATAGGTGCCCTTGATCTATCAGGAAGTGCTGGAGTGTGTCGGGTGAGGTCGAAAAAATGGGCGCCCAAAAGTGACCTCTCACATTGTAACTCAGATATATAACCAAAGAGCTCCCGGATTCTGTTCATCTTTGTTGCAGACTGTAGTGTGTATAGTACACTTTATAATGCCCTATACAATTTAGTTGTAGTCTACTTCAATCGCTCGGTATGCAGCAAAATAGACGCCGGGAGGGGGGTGGGGAGATACTTTTGGCCGCCACTGTAATACAAGCGCGAACACGCGCTGCATAGAATGAACGTTGTCGCTGGTATGGACTGGTCGTGGTTTTCGAGTGCCATTCCTGCGCGAAGTACCACCCGCGTCGTCGTGCTGCGCTTACACAGTGGCATTCGCCCGTACCATCTACCACTGGTAGCTGCGCTGCGTCGTCATACATGCAGGAGGCTCGCGTCGACTAGACCTGTTCGACCAAAATGTAACGCTACGCGCCGGGATATCTTCGACAAAGCTCGCGCGCCCTCCTCTCGCTTGCCCTGTACCACGCCTAGCCACCCAAATCCATCTCGTCCACGCACGATCTCGCCCAGCGCGGCCTGCATCCCGTTACACAAGACCGTGAAATGGGTTATGATCACTAGAAATTTAGCGGTCAGTACTCGCGGCCTTACCGGACAAATCAGAGAGCTTCCAATGTTTGCGCTACCTGCTGATTAAACAGCTGAATGTATGTATTCGCCGAGAGCGCAACGCTCAAGTATCTTGCGCGCGACGAGAACGCGGGCGCGACTGAACGCGTCGCGGCTCTTCGCGCAGAGCGCGAGCGTTGCCGCCACTCGCAGCTACCAGCCACAGCCGACAGGAATACTCAAAAATGCCGAGTATCCGTATAGCGCCCGCGGCTGATGGCATTCCAAATGGAGCGGGTGCTGGGCGTCTTCTCCCCGGGCTCCGTGTATTTACTCGTGTTTGCTGCCAGCCGCTGCTGAGAGTTGGGCGGGGGTACACTCGGTTAATAGGACTAAGCACGTGCATGATTACTCGGTTATAACCTGATCTAATCCGACTTGATTAGGACTTCGTGCTCTACCTCCTCGATTAAGCCCGACCCCTCCCACTTGAGACCGCCCCCCCCAACTCGAAGCAGCGGTGGGTAGGAGCCTGGCATGCGGTCAGTACGCCACCATCGAGTGACTAGTGTCGTTGTTTGGGTTCTGAGCTGACCTCGTCAATCTGGAAGATCTCACTGCTATGCGACGTGTTGTAGCTTTCGAAGCCGGGCATGTCTCCGCCACCTGGAAGAGTAAATAGGTCATCAGAGAAGTGAATAAGAAGCAATGTGGGAAGGTAGCATCTGCTCTGCACGCGACGCCGGCGGCCGTCCGCGACTATTACGAGCTCCGCGCGCGCGACTCAGGAGCCAACAAGTTGCCGATCGGGGTAACTCATGATTCAATGATTGGTCTACGAACGCCTTGCTAAGTATGATCTAGCTAACATGATGGTACGGCTAGAGAGGTTCCGATACTGGCGCCGACGACTCGGAGATGGGAGTTTGTACGCGTGCATACCTGTGCATACGACTCATAATCATCACTCACTCACTCATGATCGTATGCCACCACAACAGTCGACTTTCCCCCAAAGAACGCGCAGCATCGGATCATAGCAAGGCTCCCGGGCGAGCGCGAGCGTGGTTGCGCAACCGGCGCGATGAAATGTAATCATGAGGTACTCCGGCCCAACCGGCATGGGTCGCATGGACTCTCCCACTCTGCCGAGCGCACCCCCCTCTGCCGACCGCCGTTCCTTATATACTTATGTCGTGCCAGTCCAACTATATATACTCGGCGGCCAATTTCCTTTGCAGTTCCTACTCTAATCTGCTCTAATACGGCCGCTGCGCAGTACTCGCGCTCTTTGCAGGCCTACTTCGCGCAGCTCGGTAGCTTTCCCGACGACAACGAGGAGCATGTCATCATGGCCGGCGTCGCAGCAGACGACGGTGTATCACCCCGACGACACTGAAGAGGAAGCCCCCCACGTGCCGGGCACCACGCCAAGTAAACACCAACGCCTAGACAAGAAGTTCCCGGGCCAAGGGACCCACGCGGACCCATATGTTGTCGACTGGGACTTAGGCGACCCTGAGAACCCTTACAACTGGTCGAATCGTAAGAAATGGGCCATCACTTTCCAGGTAACGCCTCAATGCCTGACACGGCGCCATCATGCCCAAATGTGTTGTATAATCCTTTTGGCTGACCATTTGAATAGCTTGCAATGGCGACGTTCACTGTGGCGTTCTGCAGCAGTTGTTATTCGGGAGGCTTGCCGGCCATGGACAAAGAACTGCACGTGTCTGAGGAGGTCGGCATCATTGGTGTCTCACTCTACGTTCTCGGATTTGGATTAGGGTGAGTGCCACTTTCCCCACAGCTTGATCTGCAGCTTACCGACCGCTTTCAAGGCCACTTCTCTTTTCACCTCTGGGGGAAGTTTACGGCAGAGTGAGTTCGCCGCAGAACTAATATTAACATGAGTGCTGACCATCTCGCAGAGGATAGTCCTGGTGGTTACCGGGTGCATATTTACACCCTTTCATCTGGGAGGGGCGCTAGGGCACAATATCACGACGATTCTAGTCACCCGCGCACTCGCAGGGATTTGGGGCTCAGCGCGTGCGTCCTTCGTATTTTACCCGAGCTGCGAGCGATGCGCTAATCACACACGCGTTTGGCTTCTGAAGCCCTCACGAATGCTGGTGGAGCGCTGAGCGATATGTGGACCCCGCGCGAACGCGGGGTTGCTTCCTCCCTGTACAGCACTGCGCCATGGATGGGACCAGGTCAGCTCAGATATCCAGCATGGCATTTCTTTGCTGACGATATTTACGCGCCTCAAAGTGCTGGGTCCTATCGTGGGTGGTTGGATATCCGAAACGCGTCTCGGCTGGCGATTCGCATTCTGGATAATGTTCATCGTATCCGCTCTGAATGCAATCGCTTGCATACTCGTCACCCCTGAAACGGTATGTGTGTTACTCTGTGCTGCGCAGCTCTAGTGCTCACTCGAAATGGTTTGCGCACAGTTTGCACCTGTGCTTCTCCGCCGGAGAGCAAAGAAGCTGTCGGAAGCCTCCGGTGGTAAGATTGCATACATATCGAGGTTCGACGTTGGCCATCTCCAGACATTCAAGAAAATCCTACGGCGAGACCTGGGCCGTCCTTTCTGTTCGTCCTCGAGTGACCACCGCACGCTGTCCTGTCAACTCACCTCGTGTTGTAGATTTCCTTGTCACAGAGCCCATTGCGTTACTCATGGCCATCTACATGGGCATCGCATATGCAACCCTGTATGCGTTCTTCGCCGCGTATCCGATCGTCTTCCAGAAACATCGACATTTTTCTGCCGGGGAAGGTGGCCTGGCGTTCCTCGGGATTGGATTAGGAAATATCATCGGTCTGTCGTGCGCCCCAATACAAAATAGGCTGTACTGGAAAGCAATGGACAAGAACGACGGAAGAACTGTACCTGAAGCGTGAGCGATGCGGATCACGCTGGCGAGCCGGCCCTCGTGCTGAACTTCGATTCCGCAGGAGGTTATATTTGCCCATGGCCGGAGGAATCTTGCTCCCCGCCAGTCTGTTTTGGTTCGCGTGGTACGTGGCACGATAATCTGTCCCTCCATCCCGCTCACTGTCTCTTAGGACAAGCGACCCACCGGTTCACTGGATCGCGCCAGTGCTCGCCGGGACGCCGATGGGGTTCTCGAGCGCGGTCATCACGCAAGGCCTGACCCAGTACCTCATGGACGCGTATGGGACATATTGCGCGAGCGCGATCGCGACGGCTGTCGTCACGCGCTCCGTCGTGGCGTGCATATTCCCGCTCATCACCCCAGCAATGTATGGGAAGCTTGGCGACGCGTGGGCGGGCAGCGTGTTTGCGTTCTTCGCGTTGGTGTGTGGCCCGGTGCCGTTCCTGTTCTTCGTGAGTGTGTTTTTCTGCGATCTAGTCGGAACTATCGTGCTGATGCCTTGCAGCGTTATGGATCGTACGTACGAAGTAGATCAAAGTATGCGCTGCACGACGAGGCGCTCCCGGTTGCTGCTGCGGAGACCCCGGTGGTAGATAGCACGGACGTTGAGAAAAAGGGCGGCGATGTGCCGTCTGTGAAAGCTGTACAATAGTCACGAATATTCATGGGCCAAGAAATATAGAGGATATCGGAATGAGCGAGCGTGTGAGACGTTGTGAACGGGGCCTCGCGTATGCATACCACTACACTGCTTACGATGACAAGTCGACGTCCCTGAGACGTGCATGTCTACGCGCTCGACCGTGCCGACGGTATCACTACTATACTACTAAGCGCCGCATGCACGGTCACGGGAGAGAGACGCCGGACGCGTCGAGCGCGGGCTGAAGCGAACGAACTTGGATCAAACCGAGCCTCTCCTCACCGTGAGTCGCAGCGAGCGGCCGCCCGAGCACGCCCTCCTCCTTCTCAGTCTCTCTCAGCCCTTTGCAGCGGAGAGCCGTTAATTGCCTCCAACACTTCCCTTCCTTCCAGCCAACCCACGACCGCCACGCCATGGCATCCACCCTCACTTTGCCTGCAAACCCCTCCGACCACTACCTTGCCTCCTCCGACGTTCCCCCACCATCTCAAGACTTTGCGATGCACCAGGTTCCAGACGTGTTTGTAATCCCTCCTGAAGAGGAGCAGGAAGAAAATCCGCCGTGGTGCTATTTCGACGCCGCCTCCGCCGCCGCCCATGGGCTCACCACCGACCCGGACGTCGATGCGCTCGACGTCGCACTCAGCCTCTGCCAGCAGCTCGACAACCGCTCACCGTCGTTTGGCCGCCACCACCCAAATACGTCCCAGGACACCGTCGTCATGCCCTTCCGGGGCAACACTCTCCCGCGCCTGAACGAGATCGACCTCGCTACCGAGGACGGCCAGACGGACATCCGGTGCAGGGGCGCGGCCGGAGTGCGGCCTCGGGCGTACGACGAGGAGATCGTCGAGGTCGTCAAGGTCCGCCGAAACGAGGGCATGGCTGACGTTGCGGACCGCGACCCGAGCCGCACGCTGAAGTTGAAGAAGTCGAGCACGTTCCGCGCGCGCGCGACGCAGGCCTTGCGCTCCATCAAGAACGTCGGCAAGAGCACCTCCCGCCGCACGTTGGTCGGCGAGCCGCAGCCGTTGAAGCCTACTGTGCCCCGTATGCCGCACACGGCGGATACACTGCCGCTGCGCCATTCGTACCAGGAGTCCGGGGCCTCGTCGCGCCCGACATCCCCGACGGTGAATAGGCGGCGGTCGATGACCCTTTCGCAGATGTTTGCGTTCAAGGAGAATCATAAGGAGAACCAGAACACCCCGACCAGTCCCACCTCCCCCATGGCGGACGAGCCATTGTCTCCGACAATATCCTCATATGACGCTGCGGCCGTTCTTCAAAGACCTATGTCTCCGACGGACGCTTCTAGCTCCCATGTGAAGCCGTTACAGACTACATCTTCGCTGCAAGACGCACCAGCTGGGTTGCTAAGTCCGGGAGGAGATGCAGACGAGGAGCCATCAAAACCAACGCTGTCGAAACGCAAGTCGTTCCGTCGGAGGTTATCCGTTCTCGAGCTCCAGAAGCTGTTCACGAGTCGTGGCTCGTCAAATTCACCACAAGAACCTGTATGCATTTTTGACTATGCGGCCATCCGTGGGGAGCTCACCCTTCATTTTGTGCACAGTCGGCACCAACACCCCCGCCGGACGTCGACGAGGATCTGTTCTCGCCATCACTGTCCCGCCCGCAGTCAATAGACTCCACCGCGATTTTCTCGGCCACATCTTCCCGGAAATCCAGCGCGTCCTTCGGCGAGACACTGCGAATGACCTCTCGGCCGTCTTACAGCTCGCAGCGTACCGCGAGTCGTGCCTCTTCCATGTCGTCGTCTTGGACGGGCGTGGGCAAGGACATGCACGCGGATACAGACGAGGACCTGGAGATGCGGCTCGACTCCTTGCACTTCGACTCCCTGCACTTCGACCCGGACGAGATATTGAGTACGCTTTGAGGTTTTCTAGGGTCCTCTTTTCCTCCAGTCAACTCTGGGTCGCAGGCGCTTGAATTATCCCTCGGACGGTCTGTATTACATACTAAATATTCTTCCCCTGGTTCACCCCCGCCGGATATACGCATACGTCTTCATGCCCCGCGAGCGTGTCCGCACGCCTAGTGCAGCCCACCTCGCGATTCATGTACACAACCCTCCCCCCCATCCGCATTGGCCCCCGCATTTGCATCCCATATCCCCTCCCCAACATCCCCACCCCTCCCGCATACCCTTCACGACTGTCCATGCTTTCTTCGCGCTCTGCACTACTGCTCGTTTACGACGGTTTGTCCATGCCCCTCCCCTCCTCTTAATATCCGCACGCATACACTTTCGGCTGTGCCGTGACCCGACGTATCCCGCCTTTTGATTTTGTTCACATGTAGACTCGTATCGAACCTCACTATGACGTCGCCTCCCCTACGTAAGGGCTTCAGGCTTGCGCAAACCTCACACATCGCACTCTGCCTCGCGGCGCTGACGACAAAACACCGAACAATAAATTAGTGCGGCTGGGGGGCACATACCGCCACCCCGGTGCGTCGCCGCGTGCAGCGACTCGATCATCACGGCTAGTAGTACTTCTCGGAGATGACTGAGAAACGCAGCATGAGCATCAGTCAATGTAAGCACGCGCAACGCGCAACAATGTTTAGGGGGCACTTACTGAGCGTGACAAGCGACGTCCAGCCAGTGAAGGGGTGGCTGCAGGCGAGGAGTCAGCGTCGTGCTGACCATGAGAGGCAGCGGGCAGACACACCTTCTGCGGCCCTCGCCGGTGAGGGCGTCGTACTGCTCCCACACGTATCCCGTGCGGACATACTCCTACAGTGCGCAAAAGAAGCATGCCGCGTTAACAATGGGCCGTCCCGACGGTCCGCGCGCGCGGTGGGCGAGCGGACAGAGGAGCGAGACGCACCTTGTGCACGTTCTCGATAACGTTCCTGCGGAGTTCCGCGTAGATCTCCTGCGCACGCGCCTGGTGGGGGCCCTCCTGGGTCGCATACGTCTGCCACATACCCGCATGAGCATCAATTCGGCAGCCCTCTTGGCATGCGGAGAAGGACGCACCTTGTGCAGCGCGCTGAGCGCGAGGTAGTTCATCTGGATCCAGATCGGGCCCTTCCAGTAGTTCTCGCCCTGTCCGAAGTCGGGGTGCGATGCGCTTAGGCTGCGGAGGCCGTATGGAGACCAGAGGTGTTCGGGGTCGCGCAGGAGGTCGAGGATCGCGCCGAGATGCGGTGAGTCGGGCGGGAGGAGCGAGAGCAGGAAGGGGAAGAGCGAGAGGTAGCCCTTGTGGCATACGTGGTACGAATCGTCTGCGAGATGGCTGTCAGTTGGGTGTAGCATATGGACAGCGCGAGAAGCTTGACGGACCGTCGTCGTTCACGCCGACGTCGCAGTACATCTGGTTCTCCTCGCTCCAGTGCAGGTCTGCACATGACAATGAACTCATATACTCATGATATATGCAAGGTGGGCCTACCGTCGATATTCTCGATAGTCGCCTTCGCGATCTCCTCAAACGCGAGCGCGTCGTCAGTCTCACCAACAAAGTCAGCGATGTCGCGCATCGTCTGCGCAAAGAACGCCATCCATGAAATCAAGTCGAGATGCAGCTCGCCCGCACTCGGCGGGCCACGCGGGTAGTCGTCCATCCCGCTCGTCAGGACGTGCTGCTGCGACCGCCCGCGCCAGCGGAATGCCTCCGTGCGCGAGCGCGCCTTGCGGCCGTACTGCTTAATCTGCCCACGCTGCGTGCGGCGGAACCACTCGTAGTGGCGCTTCAGCGGCCCGTAGATCTCACGAAGGTACTCCACCGCGAGCTCGGGCTCGTCCAGGTATCGGCGGCCCGCGCTGGAGCCCGCCTGCGTAGCATCCGTGAGCGGCACTTGTGCGCCGGTGCCGAAATCTAGCCCGAGATCCTCGTCGCTCGGGCCCTTTTGCGCGCGCAGGCGGTTGATGAACGCGGTCACGGCCATCGTCAGCGTGGGCGGATTGGCGTTCGTCGGCACTTGCGTCTGGAACTCGGCGGGCACTCTGCTGCGTGCTTCCTCGCCGAGAATCTGCTCGCGCGCGACCCAGCCGTCTTCGTCGATGAGGTTGATCCAGTCCTTGAGGATTTCGAGGCTGGGACAAATCAGGTGAGAGACATGGATACGCCATAGGTGTCGGCACCGACCTTAGGTCGTTGTCCCACTCGCCGATATGCAACAAATGGAAACCCTCGTCCCTGCGAGTAGTGAGTTTGCAGCGATGTGAACCGAGGACCTCATAACATACCAATAAAACCCACGAGGGAAAAAGCTCCGGCTAGGGGTACCCGTAAGAAGTGCCTTGGGAGGTGCTAGAGTGGGCCCCGCCTTCTCCGCGGTCTCATCGCTATCCTCATCCTGGTCCCACTCGTAGGCAAACGACCTGTCTACTATCGACGGGCCATAGAAATATCCAATACCTCCGATGAGGTTAGAGGTGATGGCCTTTGAGAAAGCCCGGAGAGACTCGGGGTCAGATGTCTCGTACGTGGACGGTATAGGGAACACAGCGTCAAAGCGATCGTTGTAGGCCTCAGAGAGGGTAGGAATGCCCTCGTCCAGAACAGCAGCTACGATGATGTCAGTAATATACAGATGCCGGCGACACCAGATAGCTTACAGCTCAGCTTCTGCTTCGCGCTGGCGCTTTCGAAGAAGACGTCGAACTGGAAAGGTCCGTCGTAGTGCTTTTGTACAGCAAACAGGTTGCTGCCGGTGTAAACTTCGTCTGGGAGCTGGAGCACAAACGCAGGGTCCGGGAAACCCTTGCCCGCATCCTTGTATGGTGCCGCCGACTCCTGGGCTGTTCGCACGATGGCTCCCTGAATAATATCTGTCGGAAGTACACTGCGGTGAACATCTTGTATGGACTCTTCGCCCGGTTCGACTGACCTTTCGCCTGCCATACAGACCCTTGAGGTACACGAGCCCCGAGGAAGTGTGTCTTGCCCAGTTTGTTGTGGAACGCGTTGGCATGTTGGCCTTCCGTTATTAGCGTGTTATGCGGACCTACGTTTTCCGTTAACCCGTGTGAAGGGTGCTCGGCTCACCCACTCACCCTCGACTATCCGGATGGCAAAGTCATCTAGGTCTGGCGTAGAACCCGTGAAGCTGATCGGCCCCTCGATACCCTGTACAGCGTGTTAGTGGACTTCAAGGGAAAACAGCGCGCACGAACATCCTCGTCCTCTTCAGTCTCCATCTCAATGCCACCAATGCCTTCCAACCCGAGATAGAATATTGGGGAGACGCGCGAAGGCACGGCTGATATTGAACATGTTAAGAAGCGTCATACAGCTGAACAGAGCGATGCGCTTACCGGGATTAATGGGCTCCCCCTTAATTCTGGCTGCCCAACTGCCGCCATGCTCACCCCCAGGGACCTTGAGGAACTGTGTCGTGATCTTCACGTTGTTCATGCCATCCCGGATGACCTGTTCTCCTCCCTCGCGCGCGTCGTACTCTGTCCACGAGTAGCCACCCAGCCCGTCACCCTGGTCGCAGGCGTGCCGCATGCCTGCGTGATGCGTCGTGTTAGCTTCGTGTAGCCTATAAATGCGTGGGGATAAACTCACGCGCAACAGATTGGTAGTCCTGAGTGCCAAACCACGCCAGCCCGGTCATGACTGACTGCGGTAGCCTTGGGCGTAGACCAAAGTATAGGTTCGGGCGATACGCTCCCCATGTCAATGTCTCGGAATCATTGGTCGATTTCGAAAAGACAGAGGGCGCAAGCGGCAGCAGAAGCCATAGCAGCCTCATGTTTTGGGGCCCCGAAAACGTTCAGGAAGATGCCGTGTATTCCTTGGTATCCCGAGGGAGAGGAGGAGGTGGTGGCGGTTGCACGATCGGACGTGGCACAAGTATTTCAGGACGATCTAATCTTATCTACTGTCAATGTCGATACATGTAATCTTATCTCACGCCGGCGCACTAGTCCTACATAGATCGAAGTTCGATTTCTGACTTCCCTCACTCCTCTTCGCCGTAGACTGCCAGCAGCCAAGCACCAAATCAGCACGGATTTCATCTATAGCACACGCGTTTGACTGCATGTGCATCATAACTGCCCTTCCCCTCATTTCCAGGAGCAGACTCATGTGGTAGCCAAATCCTCCCATGACCTTGGGTCATGTTCGGCACACCGGCGAATCGCCCATGCACTTGACGTGCGGTACATATAACACCCAAATCCCTCCCACGCTTGACAATACACCCTTGAACTTCACCACCATCTTTTACTGCCTCGTACGCGCAGGAATGAAGGACAGTTTTGACGAGCATGTCGCGATTTTCTGGGATTACGGTACGTGCTAAAATATATTGCGAACATCATGTCGGGGCTTTAGACAAGGCGCAGAAAACTGTACCCCGCCCTGTAATATACCCGGCTACGACGTCGTGAACAACATCCGCCGAGTTGCGCACGAATACGGCAGCGTCAAGCTGTTCAAAGCGTACCTTGAACTGTCCGAACAGGCATCATCCAAGTCTCTGGGCTTGCGTTCGGAGTTGCAGTCGTGCGGAGTATCCTTGACGGACTGTCCACACAATGGAAGGAAGGACGTAGCGGACAAGATGATGATTGGTGTGTCTGGGTAAAACCGCACCGCCTTGTTTGCAACGCTAATGGTGCTATATCGGTAATATCACAAACAGTCGACATGCTCACATACGCCATTGACAACCCTGCTCCGGCCACAATCGTGCTGATCTCGGGGGACCGAGACTTCGTCTACGCCGTGTCTGTGCTATGTTTGCGCAGGTACCGCGTAGTCGTAGTTGCCCCTTATACCGCCCATAATAGTCTCCAGTCCCAGGCCTCCGTCGTTTTAGACTGGGAGGTAGACATCATGGGCAGAACGCCTCCGCGCCCACCGGCGCCTGGGATGTACTACAACCCGCCGCCTACGGATGACGCCCTGCATCGCTCTCCCAGACGTCCACCGGTGACTTTTGGGGGAACGTTGCCGTCAGTCACCCAGAAGTCAAATGTTCGTCCATCCTTGAGGCCGGCTGTTACTGCCCCTGTAGCCGGTGCTGCTGGTCAGGATGTGGGCGTCGGTGGACTTGGCGGCGCGTCCCAGGTGCAAGGACGCCATTTCAGAAGCACTTCCGCAGCCACTGTTGACGGTACCCTACCCAATGACCCTCCGAGCTTGGCGGATCGCTCAGCATATCGTGGTTTTGCTCGCCCGTCCGCTGTCTGGCCATATATCGGAGACGAAGCCGAAGAAGACGAGACCATAGTGCATCGACGACCGATACCTGACATTGTGCAGATGATGGGGCTTCTACGAGAGGATACGAACACCGGGAGGCCTGCGCCTGCTCAGGTACGTGACGCATGTGGCCTCTTCTCCTCTTTGATATCTAACGTTTGCATGTCCTATCACACGCGGTGTATTCTATCCACCTTCCCACTGCTTGTGTAATATAGTTTGAGATGCCCACTGCCGCTGTTCAAGTACCTCCGCCATCCTTTGGTGGTCCTGTTATGTCTACGTTCACGGGAAGCGTGAGTTCACATGCTCATACGTTCCTAATTCCTTCGAGTTAATTCCACTAATGTCACCTTTCAGCGGCATAGTACCATTTCGTCGCCGCCGCCAGACCCTTCGTACATGGGAGGCAACATCGTGGAACCACCGCATGAACCGGAGCAGCCACACGGCGTGCTCACGCCACCTACGAACTCGCCAAGACCCAAGGCCTGCCAACCCACCACACCGCCGTGGTTAGTCCATGGACCCGCTATCGGGCGACCTGCAACGTTGGTGCCCTTATCGCGGCTGCCTAGCCATTCCACGCCAGAAATCGAGCCACGGGATAGTATTGAGAGCCCTCTAGAATCGTTGCGATTGCCATCCGCGGGGGCCGCTGCCGTTCAGGGCGAGGCAGCTAATCACTCGGGACGCGAGGACACAACTCTCGCTCATGTCATGGCGGAGGTACATCGAGCTCTGACTACCGTGGCTACATCAAGTGCGGATACCTCTACGAAGTCCGCTCAGAAAGCGGTGGTGGCCCCTCCTTTGGTGCCCTCGCCTCCCGCGCCCGTTCCAGGTCCTACCGCGTACTCACAGCAACTAAATCCGCCATCTATTCCCCACAAGTATGCAACACTTGTGAGCGCAATCAGGCTTTTGAAAGCTCGCGGGGAGGCAATGCCCTTGCGGCGGTCGGTTGTTGGAGAGCAAATCCGGCAGCTCGATCCGAACACCTATTCGAAGGCCGGTGTCAAGTCGTTCAAGCAGTACACGTCCGAAGCCGAGAGTCTAGGGATCATCGTGCTCGGCGGTCTTGACGCTTACGCCTGGATCATGCTCAGTCCACCGTACGAGTAGACGGCGTAGGACGTACTAGCTTCTCCGGGCGCCCTACCAAGCGCTCAAACCGCAATTATACCGCCGGATGGGCATTGGACCGCGACCAGCGACGATCCGCCGCTTTGTCGCAGACAAGCTGCGGTGGCAGGCCGAGAACATTTCGTGGGTTGTATCTGTGATATCCTATGTATCGTCATTGGCGCGGTTATTTTGAACATATATCATTCTGTCTGTGCTATCCTGAAATACTGATGGTCTGTCAGTCTCGACGACGTCTCGACCGCCACCGCAGCCAGCTTCACGTCACCCGTAATTTCTCGCGCCAGCACAGGCTGAGGCTTGTTATGTTTTGAACGCTCGCGAGGTGAGTGGTCTACGTACTATTGCATGAACGCTGCTGAACAGAGACGTGAACAGGGACAATATTGTGCCTGCCATCTGGGACGTTTGCGCCCGCTATCTGGGACACATTACGACAGGTCGTTGATGGGTGCGGTGCGCGGTACCCAAATCGCCGTACGTTGTGCGGGCACGAGCGTAAGCTCTGGCGGGGCGCTGTGCAAGGATGACGGAGCCGGTGCTGGTGCATGGCGGGAAGCTGAAGCCGGTGCATTTTGAGCGTCTGTGCGGTGGCACTGCTAGAACAACACCCCCTGCCATATTAGGATGCGAACGCGAATGGCTCGCCAGTTATTCGCTCTTGCGGATCTCGCTGATGCTTGGCCTGACCCATCACTGACAATTCGCAGCGCCCGCGTGCACCAGCGGGCGATACGTATGTTTGTCAGATACGCGGCAGGACCCAGGTTCGCTCTCACACTCCCACACTTCCCTCCGCGCACTCCGCCCATCCGCATTGCACGCGTCCTCACTCGTTTGGAGTCCGGGCTCTCGCCCCACGATACGCGCGGCGAACCCTGCATGGTCCCTGAACCATCTGGCAGGTGCATATCCAACCCGCAAGCATGGCGCACAGTCGGCCTGATGCTCGGTCCCCTCTCGTAAGCCGCTCATTACGCTGATCTTCCCTGCCCCGTACATAAAAGCGTCTGCGCGGGGCGACAGCGAAGCCTGGTACCACCTGCTCCCCCCTCTACGCAGCCATGCTCTCAAAAATCAAGAAGACATGCAAACGTATTGTTGGGACCTCCGAGGAGGAAGTGCCCGTTATCTCCTCGCGGGATTGGGTCGGCAGGCTCGGAGAGAGCCCTGCTCGTCGTGTACGGCACCTTCTCCGCTGCTCTTCTACCTGCGCATGCTGACGTCCTCGATGCTCAGGCGGTCGACTACGTCACGGCCCTCTTCCCGATCTTCAGCTGGATTACCCGCTATAGTGCGTGTCCCCTTACCAGAAGCTGCCAACGTGACTGACCCTCTGCCATGTAGATTTGGGGTGGGCTAGCGGTGATATCATCGCGGGGCTCACTGTGGGCATCGTTCTGGTGCCCCAGAGCATGTCATATGCTCAGGTATGTAACTCACTTCGTTGAATAGACCCATTCACTCATGTCCAGCGTAGATCGCAACGCTGCCCCCCGAGTATGGATTGTACTCTTCATTCGTTGGTGTTCTGGTGTACTGCGTGAGTCCCATCTCCGCTCTCGCTCGCTCTTTATTCTCAACCATTTTGGACCACCCTACAGTTCTTCGCAACCTCGAAAGATGTCTCTATCGGCCCCGTCGCCGTGATGTCGCTTACTGTCGCGCAGATCATCAAGCATGTGAATGACGCTCACCCTGGCATGTGGGAAGGTCCGCAGATCGCGACCACCGTCGCCTTCATCTGTGGCTTCATCGTTCTCGGCATTGGGCTGCTTCGCTTGGGATGGCTCGTGGAGTTTATCCCCGCACCTGCGGTCAGTGGCTTCATGACAGGATCAGCGCTTAACATCGTCTCTGGACAACTGCCCGGCCTGATGGGCATCAGTGGCTTCGAGTGAGTCTCGAACCGTGTACTATCACCATGCGGGGTTAACACTAAAATTCCCAGCACACGCGCCGCTACCTATAAGGTGTTCATTAACACCCTGAAGGGACTCCCCGGGACGAAGCTGGACGCGGCGTTCGGAATCACAGGGCTTGTGTCGCTCTACGCGATCCGATGGGTCTGTGATCGTCTTTCAAAGCGCTACCCCGCCAAAGGTGCGTTCGACGCTGTCAGAGTCAGATCGACGCATTGACACACGCGCAGCGCGATGGTTCTTTTTCATGTCCGTGTTCCGGAACGCGTTCGTCATCGTCGTTCTCACGATCGCGTCCTGGCTGTATACTCGCCACCGGAGGACTGCTGCTGGGAAGTATCCCATCAAAATCCTGCAGGACGTACCGAGAGGCTTCAAGCACATCGGCCAGCCGCTCATCGACCCAGACCTGGTCAAGGCCCTCGCTGGGGAACTTCCAGTCGCCACGATCATCTTATTTTTGGAGCACATCGCGATATCGAAATGTAAGCCTGCCGGCCCACATTGTCTGCGCTCGCTAAGCATTCTATAGCTTTCGGCCGCGTGAACGGCTACAAAATCGATCCCAACCAGGAGCTGATTGCCATCGGCGTGACCAACACCATCGGCACGCTCTTCGGTGCCTACCCGGCGAC
Source organism: Lenzites betulinus (assembly GCA_022264855.1). Lineage (NCBI taxonomy): Eukaryota > Fungi > Basidiomycota > Agaricomycetes > Polyporales > Polyporaceae > Lenzites > Lenzites betulinus. Next base: position 34,421 of record JABYQU010000013.1, read on the forward strand.
GGGCTCGTTCTCGCGTTCTGCTCTACAGTCCAAGTCAGGCGTCCGCTCCCCCGCGTCCGGTCTCTTCAGCGCCGTCGTCGTCATCGTCGCCCTCTACGGCCTCACGCCCGCCTTCTTCTGGATCCCCTCCGCCGCGCTCTCTGCAGTCATCGTCCATGCCGTCGCGGATCTCGTCGCTTCGCCGCACCAGGTCTATTCCTTCTGGCGCGTGTCGCCCATCGAGCTCATCATCTGGTTCGCCTCTGTGCTCGTCACCGTCTTCGCGACGATCGAGGACGGGATCTACACCTCCATCGCGGCCTCGCTCGCGCTGCTCCTCATCCGCCTCGCGCGCCCCCGCGGACACTTCCTCGGGCGCGTCACGCTGCACAACACGAGCGAGTCGAGCTCGCGCGATGTGTACATCCCGCTCAAGCCGAACAAGTTCCTGATGAACGCGCACGTCAAGGTGTACCCGCCATCGCCCGGCGTCGTCGTGTACCGCTTCGAGGAGAGCTTCCTGTACCCGAACTCGTCCCTCGTGAACGACGCGATCGTCGACTTCGTGAAGGAGCACACGCGCCGCGGCCGCGACATGACCGGCGTCAAGTCTGGTGACAGGCCCTGGAACGACCCCGGCAAGAACAACGAGGCAGAGCACAACGCCGAGAAGCCGATTCTTCACGCCGTCGTATTGGACTTCTCCGCGGTGTAAGCTTCCTGTTGTACAATTTTGCCGCTTGCCACTCACCAGCCTTGCAGCTCGCACCTGGACACGACTGGCGTGCAGGCGCTCATTGATACCAGGACGGAAGTAGAGCGGTGGGCCGACCGCCCAGTGGAGGTAAGAAGACCCATCCGTGCGCCCCCTGTTCACACTGACCTACCGGCGAAACAGTTCCACTTCGCCACCATCCTCTCCCCCTGGATTCGCAGGGCACTTGTCGCCGGGGGTTTCGGCATCGGGACGCTGTCTTCGCAGATGCACGAGGAGATCGCCCCTGTCACTCGCTACCACGACCAGTACATCGCAGACCCCCAGCACGCGGGTCCCGCCAAGGCCATGCACGAGCGGCAGGGCGATCTGGAGGCTCCCGCCAGCACTATCACGCCGGTCAGCATTCGCTCCTCGTCGGAGGGCACGGTGCTGTCGGTCGCCAGTGACCCCGGCGCGCCGATGATGCTCCCCACGACTCCATTCTTCCATCTGGACGTCGTGACCGCCGTGCGCGCGGCTGAGGGCGGTGTCACGCGGCCGTCCTCGTTCATGGAGGCCGACAAAGACTAAGGCTTGAGGATCTGTAGGAGTGGATGTGTCCTGCGACTGATTAGATGTACCATTACGACCTCCATGTACGCCATTGTAATGTTGTTGTTAGATATATGATATTGGACCGAATGGTCGACACAGTATTGGTCGTGCGTGTTGGATATGGGCAGACGGCATCTATGAGTCCGCTGTGGTCCATACTCGGAGGGTGTCGTCGAGGTCCTCGATTCCTTCGACGAGTTTGTCGAGGCTCTGCGCTACCTCATCGTCAAGCTCTTCTAGAGGCTCGAGCGGTGCATAGACCAACTCGCTGCTAAGCAGTTCTCGTGACACGCCAGGCGCCGTCAAGGCAGAGGTGAGTTTGTGTAGTGAGGTATGAGGGCACTTGAACTGGAAAGGCGTGAGCTGAAACAGTTCAATACATTCCACTGTCGGCTTCCTCGCGTACCTCCACAGCACGAGTGCCGTCCGGCAGGTCTTCAGACTCGAAGTCTTCCGCGTCTGCGTCTAACGCAATATCGACCAACTTCTCAAGGTTTGCTTCGAGGCCGTCTCCGGGTTCGAGCGCAACCTTGACGCGGCCTTCTCGTCTAAAGAGGAACTTGACGTCCGCCATTCGCGCGCTACATCGCGTTAGCTCTGATACTCATCCACATATAACTTCTCTCTTACCCGTGGTCCTTCAGCAGCGTACTGAGGAACTTTATAGTGCGGTTCGGGTTATCCGACAGGCATTCTCTTCAGGAGGTCAGTGCCTCGCCGACCGCCGCCGCCGCCACTACAGAGTACTCACACGATAAGCCCAATCGAGCCTGGGCCCATGGCCTCAAAGACGAGATGGGAGTCCCCTTTTCCACTGTCCCCAGAAAGCTACAGCAATTCAGCAACTCGGAGACGTACGCGGTGGACCGAGCGCATGCGCACCTTCTTCAGCGCGTTCTCAATATTGTCCTTAGGTACCCCCTGCGTCTTCACGCGTTTGAGCACCGCGGCGAGCACATTGTTCACGTCCGGGTCCGCGCTGCCGCCACCTACGATGACCACACCTTGAGTACCTGCCTACAGCGGAGATGAATCGCAGTCTGCGTACTGCGCACGGCGAGGGCGATTTCCTGCACCGTATCTCATGTTAGAGATACAACAACCCATTCCTGCGTTTATGAAACGCACCTTAAATGCCCTGCTATAGATTTGCCCCTTCTTAATGTCGTTGGCACCCTTCCGCTTCTCGATCTTGGACCACTGTGGCGCGCGTACTACATTTGAATAACTCTGCTCCGGGGACGTTTCATTGAACGCACCTTGTTATGACCGGATAGCCATGGAGGTGTGGAGTGGAGTGCACGAGCACGGTAAGCGAGAGGCCTAGAAAGCTGCAGACGGCGGGCGACCAGAAGACAGTTCATACGAGAGGTGCTGTAGAACCGGCGCCTCCTGAAAATCCGTCCCGTCTGCCCGGAAACCCTAACCACGCACAGGCACTAAGCTTAAGGCCGGCGGGCCGCCTGAGCTGAGGAGGCTGAGCTCTTTGGAACAAGAGAATCTCACTGACAACCTCGACCGACATGTTTAGAAGCTTTCATAACCAAGAAATTGCGTCGTGACATTGCGGAGGTATCGTAAATGATGTACATGCTAGAACTACACGAAAGACACTAAATCTATCACCTTGAGCAAGCGGCCTCAGCACGCACGAGCTATTATTTTGAACCGATAGACTACAACAGTCCATCGCGGCACACGCGGGGCGAGGAAGGAATGGCATTGATGATGGGTGGCATGTGAGGGAACAGAGGGGATAGAGGGTGCCGAGGGACAGACAAGGTGCACGGCGTTAAGCCACGATGTGAGCCGCGTCGACGACTAGTCCGAACGGTCCACCGTGTGCGACGAGGACGCGCCCTTCTGCAGGCTGGACGGGTACGACCTGTCCCCGTTCAGCACGCCCGCTTCGGCCGCGCGCACGGCGGAGATGAGGTCGAAGTGGAAGTAGGGCGTGTCCTGGGGCACGATGGGGCTCTCGCTTTCCGAGATCTCCTCGATGGCCTCGACGTCGGACACGTTCTTGTGCGGATGGGGAAGGGAGCGGCCGCCGCGGTAGGGGACCACGGATGCAACCTCCGCGGGCCCTTGCGAGGAGGGCGCGCCGGTGCCGAACCCGCCCGCAACAAGCGCACGACGGATCCAAGGGGAGAGGATGGTCGCGAAGTGGAACTGCAGGACAAATTAGCATATGGTCTTACGTCTACTAGGGTGCATGAAAACGTACCTCGACATGCTTGTCGGCCCATCTCTCGACTTCGTTCCGGGTGTCGATGAGTGCCTGGACGGCGGTAGTATCGACATGCGAACTGCCAAGAAAAGTCAGATATGACGTCTACAAGCACCGAACAGAAGTGCTTACACTCCCGAGAAGTCAAGAACAATGGAGTGGAGGACAGGCTTCTGCAAGTTCTCCGCGTTCTCATCGCTGCCAGGCCTCGGGCCAGGGTCGTTCCAGGGGCGGTCGCTCATCTTGACTAGGCTCATGTCCTTCCCGCGGCGCATGTTCTGCTTGACGTGCTCCACGAGTGCGTCATTGAGCAGGGAGATGTTCGGGTAGAGCGCGCTCTCCTCGAAGCGGTAGACGATGACGCCAGGTGAAGGAGGCTCGACCTTGACGGCGGGATGGAGGACACCGGGGCGCTGGGTGAGGGGAACGAACACCTCGCGGACGGTCGAGTTCTTCTCCGTGTGGAGAGTAACCTTGCCCAGGAAGTAGCCGCGGGGGTGGGCGATGCGGACCAGGAGGAGGGCGAGCGACGCGCAAATCGACGTGTAGATACCGTTCTCGATGGTTGTGAAAACAGTAACGAGGACCGCGGCGAGCCAGATGACGAACTCGAGGGGCGATACGCGCCAGAAGGCATACACTTGATGAGGGCTTGCAACGAGGTCGGCGACGGCGTGGATGACGACAGCGGAGAGGCCAGCGCTCGGGATCCAGAAGAACGCAGGAGTCAAACCGTACAGCGCAACGATGACAACGATCGCAGTCAGGATACCTGCGGCAGGGGTGCGGACGCCGGACTTGGACTTCAGCGCAGAGCGAGAGAAGGAGCCGGTGGCAGGGTAGGCACCGAACACCGTGCCAACCGTGTTCGTGACACCAATAGCAATCAGCTCTTGGTTGGGGTTGATCTTGTAGCCATTCAGACGACCGAAAGCTGCACCAAAAATGTCAGCGACTTGGGAGGTCTGATACGCGTGAGGACTTACACTTCGAGATAGCGATGTGCTCCAAGAGGAGAATGATAGTGGCCACGGGGAGCTCGCCGGCTAATGCTGAAACCAGCGCTGGGTCGATAGTGGGCGGGCCAACATGCTGGAAGCCACGAGGAACAGTCTGAAGGATCTTGATGGGGTACTTCCCGGCCTTGCTCTTGCGGTGTCTGCAGTAGAGCCAAGATGCGATCGTGAGGACGACAATGACGAAGGCGTTCCTGAAGACCGAGAGGAAGAAGAACAGTCTCTCTGGAAATATCGCAATCAGAACAGGAACATCCGACACCATCGGTAACTAAACTCACGTTTTCTGGGATAACGCTTCCCCAACTGATCGCAAATGATGCGAATGAGATACAATGAGACAAGGCCCGTGATTCCGAAGGCTGCGTCGAGCTTCGTAACTGGCAGGAACTTGAAGCAGTTAATGATGACCTTGTAAGTCGAGGCGCGGGTGCTGGTGTGCTACAATGAGTACTAGCGGATAAGATATGACGATATGGACTCACTCGAAGCCGGTCTCACCGAGCAGGCCAGGAACCTGGCCTGCGACGATGTTGATGGCAGAGCCGGTCATGAACCCGCTCACAGCAGGGGCAGGGATGAACTCGACAAGCCATCCAAGACGAAGAAGACCAATGCAGAGCACGATGAAACCGCAAATGAAGGCCACCGTCGTTGCTATCTGCGGGCCTGACCAAACGTCCGGGTGGTGTTCGTTGACGTTGGCGATAATCCGAGAAACCGTGAGAGACATGACGGCGACGGGGCCGATGGAGACATCCTTCGAGGTAGCGAAGAGCTAAACGGTATGGGGTCAATTTTGTGGCCTAAGAGGCGAGATATACAAGACTTACACAGTAAATGAGTACACCGACGAAAGCAGAGTATAGACCGTATTGCGTGGGGAGCGTCGCAATCTGGGAGGATGAAGAGCGTCAGCCATCACTCCTTTCGAGCACTGTGAGGGATGTACATACCTGAGCATAAGACATGCTCTGTGGCACGACGACCATGCCGACAGTAAGACCAGCGACTACATCGCCATACAGCCACCCAAAGTCTACGCGGCGTTAGTGTGCTTGGTCAATGAAAATGTGGCTAAACAGCACGTACTGTATCGGGTGATCCAACCGACGATGGGGAACATGCTTTCGACGTATCGTAGCGCCTATAACAGGGTCAGCCAGATTCAATTACGTCGGAGATTCTAGACAGAAGAAGCACGGCGTACATCGCGCTTCGGGTTGGAGGATATGCTGCCAACCCAGTCCTTGATGGAGACGACAGGGACTGGCTCCTCGGGCTGCCCGATGACACGCTTTCCGAAACTCTTCGCCTTTGCTGCCAGCGAGACCATGGTGGCAGGAGATGGGAAGAAGGGGATGTCAAGAGTTTTCACGACCGCGAGAGTCGACTATATACGGCTCAGTGTGGCGCAGGGGGTCGGCGGGGAAAAGCGAGAGCCAGGCACAAGATCCCGATGGTATCGAATGTCGCAACGGCCCTGTGGAATGAGTATACGCAGCACTTCGCTAGCGCGATCTTACGGCAGGGAGACGCGCGGGGCGCGGAGAGTGTGGGACGGGCGTCGAGGCTTCGGGCAATGAATGTCCTCGCTGGGGGGTGGTGGCTGCTAGTTGCTTCGTTCGAGCTGGTCGTCGTTTTGAGTGCCGTCGGGGACCCTGATGTACTGGTTTTTTTGGGTGTTTATTCATCGGAACGGTCAGCGTCGAGGATGAAAACATTTCGGCTCACTAGCACGCCATCGTTCATCCTGCTTGCGCAAATGCACGTGACCGAAGGTTGTACTACGTTACCATATCGGGGTGTGTCGTGCGCCGCCCACTACTCCGGTTCCGCGATCTCAAAAATACCGACCCGTCTCGCCGCCGGGGTCTGCCATCTCGCCGCGATCCCCGCCTGCCAGTATTTGGAACACACAACATATATGACTGCGAAACATAACGGTGTTGGTATACTTTCCTATTTTGTTTGCACGCTACAGGTATCTCAGCTCGTCCGACCTGAGCCTCGTCGTCCTTGGCCGTCCCACTGGGCTTAGTAGCTGTACGGCGGTTTCAAGTCCGATCCTTGGATGACTCCGCGCCAAAAGCAACAAGCGTTCGATCGGCCCAGCCAGCGTACGCGGAGGAACGTTGTCGAGGAGGCGGATGGTCTCGAGACAGGCTGCCCTACGTCCCTCGAGGCCCGATTCAGGCCCGTTTGAGTTCGAATACATTAAGACATGTTGTGGCGAGCCTTCGACGAGATGCAGGCGCGCCATCCCACGACATGAGGCTAGACGTCTTTCGTGCTCATTGCGATGCGGACGCATAGCGGGCTTGGCGAAACCGGTGATGCTCCTGCCATGGGTCACTGCGACCAAGAGGAGGGGCCAGGAACATCGAGTTGACGGCTGTTACACTAGTTCGTACGGAGTTGTTACCCTTTGACCTCATTATCGCCATTCAGGAAGGTGTTACACACACCTCGGGGTGCTCGTGGAGCTGGACAGTCGAGCAAGGGCGCCACAGGATTTGCGAAGATGGAGCTGATGAGCGTATACTCTGCCCTCCCCCGCGAATCGGGAGCATGTTTAGAGGACAACGATTAACCGTGGAAACACGCGCCAACTGTGTGCTACCTGTGGTAGGTCGTGTGAGCCTGTGGGACATATGGAGGTATATTTTGACAAATGTGAGTACACTGTGCAGCACAAACCTCACGCTTCTTCCATGGCCATGTGCTCCCGCCTCGGCCCTGGCTGTCTGGACAGACTCCGAGAAAGCTCGACTGTGCTCGAGAGCCCGACGGTTGTGGACGGCTGGAGGGAGGAGGCGCCACGAGGCGGGCCGGGAGAGACGCGCACGTGGCAGGCTCATGGCGGCGTCGGCGAGGACAACAACAAACGAAGTCGTCGGAAGCGAGAGCGATCAGGACCTCCGCCTCCGCCTCCCCACCACCTCCATCTCCTTTACGCCAGCCAACTTCCATCTCTAGACTTGTCAGTGCGCAGTGCGCCTGCGTAACGACCTCCACGACCGCCATACCCTAGCATACGACCAAATCATGGCCCTCCCGTACAAAGCCACCCCGCTCGTCGCCCCAGGACACACACGACCCGTCACCCACCTCTCCTTCTCCGCGCTCCAGGACGATGGCACCTTCGTCCTCATCTCAAGCTGCAAAGATGGCAACCCTATGCTCCGTGAATGGACCGGCGACTGGATTGGAACTTTCATCGGACACAAGGGGGCAGTGTGGAGTAGCAAGCTTTCCCCCGACACGTCGCGCGCCGCGTCCGGCAGCGCGGATTTCACTGCGTAAGTGCTCTTCTCGCCCTCTATCGCCGGGCGACCTAGAAGCAGATCTTCTGACCGTGTTCTTCTGACCGATTAGCAAGATCTGGGACACGTACTCCGGTGACTGTCTGCACTCGTTCCCGCACAACCATATCGTCCGGAGCGTGGCAGTCTCTCCGACCACATCGCATCTTCTTACCGGCGGGCAGGAGAAGAAAGTGCGGATGTTCGATCTGAGTCGTCCCGATGCAGAACCAGACTTGCTCCTCGACTCTGCGAGCCCTTTGTCCCATGAAGGCACTATCAAGAGTGTGGTATGGGTTGGTGATCATACTGGCGTAACGGCCGGTGAGGACGGGCTGATCAAGTGAGCATATGTTTTGGGGGATCTACCACGTCTTCGCCGTGCTAAACACATCGATGCTGGACAGATGGTGGGATCTGAGGACACGGAAGCTATCGACAAGCATAACCTTCCCAGGGCCAATTACGTCCATGGAACTCTCTGCACAGACCAACAGAATCGTGGTCACGTCGGGGAAGACTGTTTCCTTCATCCCTGCTCTCCTCAATGGCTCGCCCACTCACAGCCTGACCCTCCCGTATGCCCCGTCATCAGCGTCTATTCACCCGATCCTGCAAGACCGCTTCGTCACCGGGAGCACGAGTGATGAGTGGGTGCGCGTTCATGACGTGACTGGCGAAGAGCGGGAAGTGCTCAAGGGCCACCACGGTCCTGTTCACTGCGTCGAATACAGCCCAGATGGCGAGATGTTCGCGAGCGGAAGTGGTAAGTTGTTCCGCGATCGATTCCCGGTCTTTCATTGACGTGGGATCCCGCATCTCTGCAGAGGACGGTACCATTCGGCTCTGGCAGACAACTCCGGGGAAAAGCTACGGACTTTGGCAGGGCGTCCCCGCGAACGGGGGCTGAAAACTACACTCATCGCATCTCTCGGACATAATGCACTAGTATAATGCACATCGTCCCCTTATTTCACTGTAGGTAACGCATGTCCGGTTTCTCTAGCGTCGGAGGCCTTGGCGCAGGCTTTATTAGTAGCATCGTGTCTGTACCAAGAATGCTGTCGCGCTCATACGCTGTGATGATGATATGTATTGGTTGTCTACCCATCTCGCCGGTCAGGTATACAGCGAGCGAGTTCTTTTGGACGCTCCGCGAGCGATCGGGAAGATGTTGGTATGTATGCTCTACAATCGGTTCGAATCGCGCTGGCGACGTCCAGGTACACAGCAGAAAGCTAATACACAACTATCCTCCCAGATGAAACAACTTCGAAGAAACCCGCGCGGCTACGGTTTGTCCTTTCTATAGCAAATCCTGATTCTAGATCGCCTCACGTTCCAGCTCACCTCCACGGCTGTCAGCCCCAAACATGCTCGACCGCCTTCCTGCGATGCACCGGGTGCAGCGCGATATAATTATGCCCGTCCGCGCTCTCGCGGCTGAGCGTGACGATGCCGAGGTCCGCCGCGAGCGCGGTGTACTCCTTCAGGCGCGCGACGCCCGCGCGCTCGTACACCGCGGTCAGCGGCGCGGCCTCCGTCGAGAGCAGCGTGCCGAGCTGCGAGGACTCGACGCGCGCCATGCCCGCGGCAAGCTGCCGCTTGAGCACCTTCACGAGCGGCTTGAACTCGGCGGGGACGTGTGCGGGCACGCGCTTCTTCGCGGCGCGCGTGGACGTCTGCCAGTCGCTGTCCTCCTCCGGGACGGCGACGGAGGCGTAGGTCTTGGGCTGTTTGGAGGATGAGGCGCTGGGTGCGGGGGCCTGTGCGCTGTAGAGGGAGTGGACATTGCCCAGGTCGCTCAGGCCGGCGAACAGGCTTACTACGGGGTACGAACTCCCGACGAGGGTGTTGGAACTGGAGGTTGGGGAGAGCATCACGTAGGGGTTAGCGGAGGGGTTCAGCGATCCAAAGCCTAGGACACCTGTGGGTCGGCTTGGAAGCGTGGCTGAGGCTGGGACTGGGACTGGGACTGGAGCTGGAGCTGGAGCGGGTGGCGCCTGCGTCGACACTTGGGCAGCACTATGCGCCTGTGAGGGAGCAGCTGAGCTCTCGGCATGCGGAATAATTTCTCCGTCCTCCCAAGATGGCTCGGGTTCCCCGACTGATGACACCTGTCCATCTTCTTTGTCCACGAGCTGTATGGTAAGATGAGGAGTAAGGCACGGGCATTTGAGTGAGATTCTCGTCCAACATACCCTGTCACGGCTCGTAGATGGAGACTCCTCGCGTCGCGCGGTCGCTTGAGGCGCAGGGTCTGTGACTGCGTCGAGAGAAGAATCCATGTCAACGTTTATATCCGGCCCATTAGGCGAACTATCGCCACCGTGTGCATCCGTGGCCGGGGGAGTAGGGTCCGCAGGGACAGGAGTATGATCCGGTACAGCGACAGGGCCCATTTGGGTAGAAAGCAATTGATTGTGTAGCCTCTCCAGAGATGCCATAGTTGCGGCCAGGGTACTCATCCTCCGTCCCTGGCCGCTCGGCGGAGGTGCGGAGGCAGCAGAGAGCGCGATTGTGGGCAGCTCGGGCAGGAAGTCGTCTGGCCAGTTGTAAACGGCATCGGCCTGACCTTTCAGCCCGCTGTGGGCGTTCCTTGGCGCGAGCAATATGATCTTGTACTGCCGAAGACTAAGTATTGAGACGGCGTAGACAAAGTCCCTGTCTCCCGAGATCAGTATGATCGTCGCCGGGGGAGGGTTGTCGATGGCGTGGGCCATCATGTCAACTGGGGGAAGATTAGGTACTCGAAGTAAGTTCAACACATGTCATGAGAGGAGCGTACCCATCATCATCTTGTCGGCGACGTCCTTGCGTCCGTTATGCGGGCAGTCAATTAGAGAGACGCCACAAGACTGGAGCTCAGAGCGCAGAGCCATGGTCTTCAGGGAGGTCTGCTCGGTGTATTCGACATAAGCCTTGAACGACTTGACACTGCCATACTGGTGTGCGAATTGGCGTATCTTGTTGACTATCATGTACGAGGGCTCCGTCGCCGGTAACGCGCAGTTCTCTGGATAGATCACAACAGATGGTTAGCCTGGTAGCCCATCCACGGCGCCACCAATTGCTGGCTTACCATAGTCCCAGAACACCGCGACGTTGGAGGATACGTTCATCTCTTTCAGAGATCTAAGTTGCTGCCTGTGTGGTAATTGATGTGAGAGCAAAGCGAAGGAACTCTTGTGTGAGCGAGAAGTGCGCTAAGATTTATATGATGTTCACACACACAACAGACACGCGTAGCCAACGTGGCTATAAACTTTGGGAACAAGGTACGAAGCAAGGCGGCGCCGCTTCGCACAGACGGTAGGAGGGATACCTTATAAACTTGAAGTCTACCGCAGCACTAACTGCAGCATCGTGGGCGTTATTCTCAATTCAATAATGAACAGACGCCCAAGGATCCATGTGGGACTTCGAGCCTCGTCGATATCTTACCCCCTTCCGCGAGCTCGAGGTCGTGAAGCAGAAGTCCTGGCTGTCTTGAGGCACTAGATGGAAAACTTAGCTGTGCTGAATGCATCCCGAAACGGATTAACACGGCCGTGCGCGTGGTTCCCCCATTTTGAGCCTAACCATAATCGGAGTCGATACTAGATACCGACTTTCGGTGCGTTTGCTCTTGCTGCAGCTTGCTCAGACTTGCACCGCTAAAGTTCTCTACGCTAACATTGGTGCAGTACCCGCTCATTGGGAGTCAGGATTATCGCCATGGGATCACAAAATGCACACGTTGGCGCCCATTCACTCTCGCCGTCGCCTACAATCACGAAGCACCGCACCCATATATCTCCTGTGCACGCCGAGGACATCCTTGGGTCCATTACGAGCGGAGCGCACTACTCCGGCGCACTTCCCGGGCGACATTCCGATGAGGCGCCACTGCATCCGAAGGCCTGGCGAAGGCGCAGTCTAAATCTCAACGTGGACGATGCAAATGTGCGACTCCTCTTCAAGGACGTCATCAGCGATCTCGAGCAGGTAGGAGTCCTTTAGTTACCAATTTTGAGTCTCTGTACTGACGAGTCGAAATTTGAAGCTGTACGCCGGCAAACCCAGCCTAGAGATTGTACGGAGGCGATGGCGCGAGGATGCTTCTTTGGAACACCCCCTGTTCCGATGCGGGAACCTCCATGAGATCACTCGCTTGCTGTTTGCAATCGTCAGTGTTCTCCTATATGTCGTAGAGACGTTCTTTGACCAAAAGGATCTCGCTGTAGCCCCGTTTGGTCAAGACGGCGGAACACGTTTCCACTCGCATTTTATCAGCAGGTTCCTCGCCCAACCGGCTCATATATGCGCAAACCTACGTATACACGCTTCGCCTTTTTGGAACGCGCAGGGTACGTTGACTCTGGGTTTAGCCAATTGTAAGGTCTCGTTTGGTTACTCACCATGCTTTCTCCCTTAGCAAATCAAGTCGATTGTCTTTGTTGACCTCGACGAGGACATGAAGATCGCTCATCTGATCGACCAATGGAATGGAGAAGAGTCTTCTTCATGGTGGGGGGCCGCATCGTTTCGGAGGTTGTTCGCGAAGATCATATCTTGGACCACCCGGGTGCCCAAGCATCGAAGTTGAACGCTGTGTTGTTGCAGAATGCACTTCGTTGTCTCCTCTAGATCTCACGCTTAGGGGATACTCTCGAAGAATTATTCACTGACGGCGCGCTCGCACCGGAAGGCTTATTGCATCCATACCTTCTCACACGCACGCCCTGACATCGCTAGCAGCTGGTTTATGCAATCTTGACGAGCTCACTACACACAGCACGTCCGTCAGCGGCCCATAATCAAAGTTCTTGCGGAGGGACCCGGGCGCTATGTTTCCGCGCCGGCATTTAGGCATGCGAAGTTTGACCCAGCTGACCACTTTCGCGGGACCATGACCTCGTTGTGAAAGATATTCCAGCGCGACTCATGGCGCCCTATCAAATTAGCAAGCCCTCAAGAGCGCAATGCCACCCTGAAGCAAGTCGGGTGCACAAATACCAGAATCCCATGACTGTCCCATGACCTCTGCCTTCGCCTTCTCTTATGTACACTCTCGCACCTGCGCCCGCGCCGCGCTTCCGAGGCCTATATGTAAGTACAAAGTTGGTGAGCATATGGGGATAACACCCTTCGCGGCCTGCTTCCACCGCATAACTGCTCGTCCTGCTTCCCACTGCATCGACGACCCACATACCCGAGCGAGCCCCCGCCCCAACTTACCCCCAGCAGTCATACACAATGACTACTCTGTACGCAGCGAGAAGGGCTTTCACGGCAGCGAGCTATTCAAAACGCGCCTCGACTCCGCGACTGTGGACGGCAGGATTCCACAGCACCGCACGTCTTCGCGACGCTGCGTCCGATGCCTGGAAGAAGACAGGGACCCTGCCCCCATATGGCCCCGTCGGTGTCGCTCGCGCCATTGAAGCGTCTTCCGGTACCCGTATGTTCTTTATCTATGACGAAATGAGCAAATAAGCTCAATTGATTGATTCTTTGCGCCCAGCGGCGAAACGAACACTCTTCGCAGACGAATTCTCCCTCGCCGACCGTGTCGCGCTCGTCTCCGGCGCGAACCGCGGGCTCGGGCTCGAGATGGCCCTCGCCCTCCTCGAGGCCGGCGCCCGCGCTGTGTACTGCGCGGACCTCCCCGCAGAGCCAGGCGCGGAGTGGAAGGCGGTGCGCGACTACGCCGCGCGTCTTGAGGGCGGTGGGGGACGTCTCGAATACCTGAGTGTGGACGTGCGCAACCAGGCGGCGGCGTGGAAGGTCGGGGAAACGATCGCGGAGCGCGAGGGCCGGATGGACGTATGCGTCGCTGCGGCGGGCGTGCTGAAGACCCACACGGACTGTTTGGAGTATCCTGCGCGGCAGTTCCAGGACGTGCGTAACCTCCATCTGCGTCCGACTCTTCCGGGTTTGCTCTGCACGGGTGCTGTTGAGCGCGCGCGATGCGGACGCAGGCGGCCCTCTGCGATCCTCCGCAGGCCGGGCGCGCTCCGGGCCTGCGTGCTACGCCCTGCACCCATTGCAACCGGCTGCGTGTGCGATCGCTGACGTGTCTCCTTATTTTCTGGCGCAGGTGCTCGATGTGAATGTGAATGGTGTCCTGTACACTGCGCAGGCTGCGGGCCGGCAAATGGCGCGCTTCGGGAACGGCGGGAGCATCATCCTCATCGCGAGCATGAGCGGGAGCATCACGAACAAGGTGAGCACGTGATCCGGAGTGCCCGCCTGCGCGCCCATCCATGTTGAAGGAGCGGGGCGGGGACGCGACGCGTCGCGTCGGCGTGCTGCGGACGGCGCTCTCGCTCGTCGTCTGGTGCTGCTGCGGTTTGCTGACGGTCTGCGGCGCCTCGCATCCCGCGTGTTACAGGACCACGCGTGGGTCTCGTACAACACGTCCAAATCCGCCGTCATCCAGATGGGCCGAAGCATGGCCTGCGAGCTCGGTCCGAAGCGCATCAGGGTGAACACGCTCAGCCCGGGCCATATCTACACCAAGTGAGTATCCCGCATCGATTTCGTGTCTGCGCAGCGTGTGCAACTCGCGGGTTCGTGTGGCGGATATCCGGATGCCCGTCGCGGAGCTACTGCGGCGGCCACGGGAACCGCCCGCCGCCTCATGAGCCCGTTGGGCAAAAGGCGCCGGAGATGGAGTCGCATATGCCAGCGTCCTCGTATACACCCGGGATGCCAGTCCGTGCGTGTCAAATTGGGCTGTCACGCACACGCATGGGAGTGGGGTGATCAGAATGCTCACGACGTTTGGCTGGCAGCATGACCGCAGCGTACCTCGACACGCAGCCGCACCTGCTTGACAAGTGGGCGAGCTTGAACCCGCTCGGGCGCATCGGGCGGCCGGACGAACTGCGTGGGGTCGTCGCCTGGCTCGCGAGCGACGCGAGCACGTTCTGCACGGGAAGCGAGTACGTACCTCTCTCACTGTGTCCATGGGCCCGCGGCGCGTGGGCCGTGTTGTGTGTGCGAGGGCTGACGGCGACTGTGGCGACGTCCTCCGCAGCATACTCGTGAGCGGCGGCCATCATGCGTGGTGACGTGACGTCCCTGTATGAGCGAGCATCTTCGAAGACGTCGACGCTTCGGGATCAGATAGCGGCGCGGGGCGTTCCAAGGGAATACGTACATCTTTGGGTTCGTGGTACGGTGGCACCGGAATAACGTCCGGTAGTTTAAGACGCACCGATGTATTATAGTTGGCAGGGTTCTTGCAGCAGACGACAGATGTGACTGATTGGCTCACCAATGGCCAGAGGAGTGACCAGAGCGGGGATTGCGCTGATCAACGGCGCGAGATGGGCATGGCTGCCATGGTGGCGTATCAGTGACATCCAACACAACGCACACCTCCGACTATGCGTGTGCAGTATACAAGGGCCGCCGGAATTCTCCTATCAAATACCGTGCGTGATTGGTAGCGGCTTGGGCCGCCCTGCTGGGGTCAAGAACCATCGGGCGCAAATTTGGGCGCCGACCAGCACTAGCTGTATATAATTAAGCACCGCAAACTTCGAGTGATTGCACCAGCTTCTGCTAACGATAGCGGACACAGGCGGCTCACCGGGGGCATAGAGCCAACAATTCAGCAAGAGGGGCGATGAAACGAAGGGACTCTACACTCCGTCAGGGGTCTGTGTGTGATTCGAAATGGTTCCGATGTGTTGTGTTATATCGACGGTTGGCTCCGATGTCGGTGCTATGCCACATCCGCATCCAAATTTTCGCTCTAACTCGGTGAGCAGGAATTGGACAGGGTTGTGCATATGGTTCAGGCTGACTTAGACAAATAGTGGACTGTGAGCGACTTATGTCTTTCGCATGTAAGATGCCAGCTCACCTCAGGTGTTTTGTACTTGTGTACACTGACGACGGGGGCTCTAAATGATGCAACATCCTTCTAGCTCTTATGACACACAGCAGCCTCCCTTGCCGCCTGTGATAGATATAAATGATAGTCGATCGAGATACACAGTAAGGAGAGTGGGTATTTAGTACTGAGTGACCGATTGGCATGGCATATCGCCGTTGCACCTCTTATCACAGAATGGCAGAGTAGACTCAGCGTGAGCCCTCCTTTACTACCCTGTGATGGACGTTACAACGCGCGACATGACACGCAAACCGACTGTCCCTTCGCTCAGGCGCATGAGGTCATCGTACGGCCTCACTTTATGCTCCAAATTCGATTTCCAGTTTCATATCCGTTTCGGGGCGAGCCCCGCGTCGGATAATACATGCGGCTGTGAGGGATAGCATGGGGTGTGGGCGTGACTGGGATGCATGAAGGACACAGTGGGAGTGCAAGAGCATGAGTAATGTCCAAAGACTCACATTAACTGGGACGGTGCATCTGAATGTTCTATGTAGGGTTCTTAGAGATCGAAGATAGGATGATGATGAGGGCAGCGCGCGACCCGGTGCGAACCTGTTGATTACAGGCTGGGACTCTCAACGTCGAGAGAGTGGCTAGGGGTCTCATTCGCGAGGTCAAACTTTTAGCAGAGGTCTATTCAGTGGTTTTGAGCGCTGCTGATTGCACTCACGACGAGCAGTTGCGCAGAGTTCTGTTCCATACATAGTCCTTTAGGTCTACAAACCTCGGGCCCCCACTGAGGTATCATGGAGTATTTTTACCGTTCGAGCGGACTTAGCGCCCGTAGCGGCAACGCCCCCTTGCATATGCATGGAGGCTGAGCACAACAGAATTCATGCAAGGAGTACCGGTGCTGACTAACGCGATGGCAGGGCCGTTAAACGGATGCGGTACGCACCATTGGAAGAAAATCCTAGTGCAGCACTGGTGGCGGGAGCACAGGAATAGAGCTCGGACCGCATGTGCATGACGCGCCGCGAGGCGCAGTGATGGAGGCCTCCGCGGGGCAATCCTGGGAAGCAGACGGGGAAGTCGGGGAGGCAGGCTGAGCTGAAGCGGGCACGGAGGGAAAATAAGAAACATTTATAGCCCTGAGAGCGGCAGCGCGGGGGGTACGGGGCAGCGAATGGCAGCGATAGTGCAGCGAAAGCCGCCGGGGGACAGGTGGTCATAGAGAGGCGCTGGGTGAGAACGGGTGCCAATCGTACAGAGGCGCTGACAGGGACGGGGCCGGATAGCCAGCGTTCCAACTCCGAGGATGCAAGAAGGGTGGGCACTCCGACTGTGGGAGGGCCGCTGGCACGCTGATGTCGTGAGCGCAAGGCACGGCGGTGTGGGTGCGATATATACTGTAGCAGGCGCGAAGCATCCAGGAAGAAGCACCCAGGAGGCCAGGACACTCGGAAGCACTAGCCGAGGGCTGCGATGGGCTGCGCGGCTGCGAGAGGCTGGCAGACGACGCGCGGAGGCTGGAGGACGACGAGGCGGGAGGCAAACGCGACCGCGCGCGGTGCCGCAGCACGCTGATAGCCGTGACCCTGCGTGACCGGGGGTGACCCCGGAGGGAAAAAGCGGCCAGATGAGGGCAGCGTGACAGGGCGTGACATGGCGGGAGGATCGATCGAGATCCGAATGCGCAGCGGTGGTGACTGCGGAGTGCGCAGGCCCTTGACTTCGCAATTGGCCCAGGGCAGATCCCGCTAGCATTCTCCCCCTCACTGCGCATCGCAGCATCCTCTCTCTCTCCCCCTCGTCTCCCTTCTCTTCATCTTCCTCCTCCTCCACCACCACAGCGCGTCGACGCGCACCCCTCCATATCTTAAACCCGCCATGCAGGAGTCCTCCCAGACCAAAATATCCACCTCGAGGAAAGGCAAGGAGAGAGAGCCCGACATCGCTGACAAGATCATTGCTCTCAGGCGAAAACAAGCAGCGTACGTCCGCCATATAGTGTCTCTTCATGTCTCTTTACGAACCGCCGCGCCATCCAGGACTGCCGTCCCACGCGAGCGGCCCGACAGAGCACAACCCTCATCATCCTCCAGACCCCCCGCCGCGCACCCATCATCACCGCGCAGATTACACGCGCCACCCATCCCCAACCCGAACATTGTCGTTTCAGAGGCCTCGCCGTCACACATGGAGGCTGACCCAGAGGATTTCTCCCGCCGCCTCAAGATCTCCTACGGTTCTCCCAGAGCTTCGCATGCGCGCCCGGCCGCCAACGGCAGCCCCGGCAAGCTATACAACCCGAACACTGACCCAGTGCGAAGACCCGCTATGACTGCCGAGCCTGAGGTGATGTCCGACGGTGCATCAAGCTCACACTCGCCCCGCGCCGTCCCAGCACGAATCCCGCCTTCACAACCATCGCGGGGTCCTACAGACGCCCACCGCCAACTCTTCGATCCACGCAAACATGACGCGGTGCTATTCGCTGCCCAGCACCGTCAGCACGGTCCAGCACCTCCGCCTAGTGGCTCCTCTAGTGTTGGCCGGCCGACGCCGACACCAAAGTCTTCTGGCGACTGGGTCTCCGCTTCCTCGACATCCTCCGTATCTTATGCCCAATCTACAGTATCTTCTAATTTTACACTTTCCTCCGCAACTACCGACTCTTCTTCCGCGTCCTCCGCCCTCTTTGATACCTCAAATCCCAGCCGGAAATCGGAGGATAGCTCTTCTAGCGCCAATGCGTTCTCGCGCAAGCTCAAGGAGGTCTACCGCACTATCAGCGGCCTGGAGAGCAAGCTTCTTGGGAACGAGCGCGAGCGCGGGGACGATAGCGAGCGTGGCTCGCACCGCCCAGGGGTGCTCATCAAGGGTCGCCCCGCAAGTACGGGTGCGCCGCGGTCAGCAGCCAACGAGGAAGAAGACTCGGAACGATGGCGCAGACTTGTTTCTGAGCACCGAGCGTAAGTTTACCTCATCCCGTCTACCTGCCGCGTACTGATCAATCTATTTTCCAGACTTGCGGAGAGTATCCGTGAGATGCTCGCCCTCACGCTAGCGCCCACTGTTCCCGCGTCCCTCAAGAATATCCCGCAGAAGTACAACCTCATCATCCGGCTCTGGTCCCACGCCTTCTATCACCTGCTGGAGTCCTTACGGCATGCAGCGCGCCCGCCTACTACATCTCCTGTTGCGCTTGAGTATCTACAGGTAAGTCTTACGCGATGATTGGGGAGTGCGCATTCTGACAGCCTCCCATTATAGCAATTCCTCAACTATGCGTACGTATTCTACGGGGGATTGTTCGAGGAGCGCAACTTTGCGCAATACCGCGGCGCATTCCTCGAGGCTCTGGGTGACCTCTCAAGGTATTGGATGGCTGTGAGCGCGCTGGTTGAAGGAACGCATATACCCAGCAACAACCTCACGGCCTCCGCCGTCGCCAAGAATAACCTCTTGGTTGCGCACCTCCCCAGGCCATCGACCCCGAACGCAACGACCGATGTCCTGGATCTCCCTTCCAACGCAGTCTCCCCTACCCCCGCACGGATTGACGACAGCCCGCAATCATCGGAAGCGGAAATGCCGGTCGGAGCGGACGCGATAGCCGGCGGTGTTGTCCTCCTGCAGAACATCCCCAGCGTCGGCCAGGAGGCGGCCCGTCTCATGGAGCTCGACCCTGACAAGGAACGCTGGCGGCAGGTCGCGAAGGACTGGTTCGCACGGGGCCTGGCCATCACGCCCAACTCCGGCAAGCTGCAGCACCACCTCGGGCTGCTGTGCCGCGACAAGGACAGCACGGACGAAGAGCTGCGCGGCGTGTATCATTTCGTGAAGAGGTGAGTTTGCATGCGCAGCTGCTGCGGTTCAATCGTTGACCACTCTGACTGCGTAGCATGATCGCGTTTCATCCGTTCTCGACGGCGCGCGAGTCTGTTCTGGCGATGTGGTCGCCTAGCGCGCAGGCGCGGCGACAGGCGCCTGATGCGCGCTTGTCGGAGCTTTTCGTCTGCCTCCATGGCATGCTGTTCACGAACATCCAGCTCGACGACTTCAAGCGCGTTCTGGAGCGCTTCCAGGAGAAGCTCGAGATCGGAGGTAATTTGCTCGACGGCGCTCTTTCAATTAATATCGAATGTGCGCTAACTTCATCTACCAGACGGTGAACAGGTCGAAGAGCGGGAATGGATTATGATGGCGCTCATCAACATCGGCTCCCTCTTCGAGTACGGCCGGCCGACAGCCGTTCTGCGTCGTGTCGCGGGTATCGAGACGCGCACACCGGGCGCACCCGGTGCGAGTCCTGTCCTCGCGAACGGCACGACGGCGGGCAAGATCAAGGTGCTCATGGCGAAGCGCCTCGAGGGGGACATGTCGAAGATGGACATCGACGACGAAGACGTCGAGATCGACAAATTGACCCTTCAGCCTGGCGAACTCCCCTCGCCGATCACCCCGGAAGCTGAACTGCCAACGGCGCTCAAGCTCGCCATGGAACTCACCTTCGTTATGCTCTCGCATACCCTCCGGCATCCACGGCGGCGGCCCAGCGAGTACTCTGCGCTCAACCCCTACAACACGATCATCCTCACCTTCTTGGCCACCGTTCTTCGGGACCAAATCGCCCGGTCCGCTCTCGAGCGCGCGGTGCCTTGGGACGACCTCGCAGCCTTCCTTTCCAGTCTTCCTCGCCGCGACGTTCTCCGCGAGCACCAGAAGGTGAGCGCGGAGAGCGGGCTTCTCCTCACGAGCGGCTGCAAGCCACTCCCCGAGGACTGGTGCATCCGCGGCATGGGCTGGGGAGGCAAGAAGGTGTTCGAGCGCGGTCTGTGGACGAAGGACGCGGACATGGCCGGCGAGGAGCGCAACATCGAGGTCGAAGTGCTTGACCGCGCCGAGGCGCCCGAGCAGGCGATGGACGGCGTCGTCGAGGACGAGGACGAGCGCGAGGGCGCGCACGACAACCTGCCGGACAACCGCCGCTGCGTGCGCCTCGCGCGCGCGGGGCTCCGCATGGTGCGCGACGTGCACGGGTTCAAGTTCATGCTCACGTCGCCGGAGGACGGGCGCCCGTGCTGGCGCGTGGAGGGCTCGCTTGCGGAGAAGGTCGCGCGCTGGCGCGAGGAGGAGCGCGGGGAGCGCGAGGCGGAGGAGCAGCGGCTCCGGGGCACGCGCTGGGAGGACGACTCGATGGACGTAGACGACGTCGAGGGCGTCCCGGCGGACGACGACCTGAGCGATGCCGAGGAGTACGAAGAGGACTCGGAGGAGATTCGGCGGCTGAAGGTACGTCGCTCTGTGTGTGATGTGGCCTGCGCGGCGCTAACGTTCGCTTCTTTTTTCTTTTTTTTTCTGCGCTGTTCAGGCTCGCCGGCGGTATCTCGAGTCGCTCCTGGCGTCGGGCCAGCGCGACAATGGAAGCTCGCCGAGCCGCCCCCGGGGATCGCCCGCGCGGAAGCCTGCGGCTCCGCGACAATCGCAGCGCATGACTGCCGGCTACACGGTCCTCGTCGTCGACACGAACATACTCCTGTCCTCCCTCACCGAGTTCTCCTCGTTGGTGGAGAACGGGCGCTGGACGATTGTTGTACCCCTCCCCGTGGTCATGGAGCTCGATGGCCAGTCCAACAACGCGACACCCCTGGGCGAGGCTGCGACCGCAGCGCTCAACTACATCACCTCGCATGTGCGCTCGCACTCGACCTCGCTCAAGGTGCAGACCTCGCGCGGGAACTACCTGTCGAACCTCAACGTGCGGACGGAGTATGTGGACTTCTCCAGCGGCGGCCAGGCGCGCAACATGGACGACCTCATCCTGCGCGCTGCGCTGTGGCAGGATGAACACTGGGTCGATCGGTCCGCGCTGCTCAAGGGCGACGCGCCCAAGGACACGGCGAACGCGGCAAAGGTGGCTCTCCTTAGCTTTGATCGCATGCGTAAGTCGGGATTTACGCGGACTTGGTGCGCTGATGCTGACTGCACATCTCCACACAGTGCGCCTGAAAGCCCGCTCCCGCCAACTCTATGCCGCGAACGAGCAGGACCTCGCGTACATCCTCGCCTCGGGCACGTAACCCCCGGCACGCCATCGCCGGTGGTCTTCGTAACCCGCGCTCTCCCCCCTCGGGCGTATCTCTTCAGCGCTCCCTCCTCTTGTTATTCCTCCAGAATATCCAGCGTCCTTGTCTAGCACCCCGATGACGCCTTCTTAGCCCTTTCGCCCGGTCCCCCGGAAGCTGACACTCGGCCCCTGTCCGGTGCCGTTGATGTCGTCTGGGTGCACAAGAGGAGCGCCGCGCCGCCGCCGCCTGCTGCACACCGCGGGCGTCGGCGGGCCGCCAGCGTGCCCTGCATTATTTGCCCCGCTGCAAATACCCACTGCATTACATATCGCATCCCCATCCGCCTCTCCTTCCCCCTCTCTCGCCCGGGCACATAATGATGAACTATTTATTCACATGTCCCGTCCCGCCAAGCTTGTTGCATCGTCTATCCTGCAAACCCCGTCACAGGCCCGCCGTACATACCCTCATTCGCGTCCGCTCCCGTTGAATCCTGCGTCTCTCCCTCCCTGTCGTGTCTCGCCTCCCGCTCGTATATCTGTCACCGTCCCGTGTTGTCATAGCTACCACAACTACACATCCGTTCTCTGTATCAGCATCTCAACTATTAGTCGTCGTCCTGCGGGACGGAATGCAATTCGCTTAGTATACCGCAGCGCCGTTGGTGTGAGTGTTTCCCCGGGTTAGTGCACACTGTTCCCCGCGTCCCTCGACGGTGGTCATGGGGTCAGCGCGGAGAGCATGAGAGCATGAGCCCCAGAGGCCGATGTTTTCGAACGAGGTCGAGGCGGGCGACTGAGTGGCCGGAAGCTGTGTGCGCCCGATGCGGTCTCGGCGCTACGCGGACATTGGAAGGCTAAGTGGAGGCGCGCGTGCGCTGTGCCGCGCTGTGCTCTCTCTCTCTCTGATCGCAGGCGAGGCTAGTCCTTTGCGGTCCATCGACGTCCTCGACGCGGACCCAGTTCAAGGTGTGGTGAGGCGCGCGACTTTGACGACGCCGGGCACGGCGAAACCGGCGCACCACACTGGCCTCGGGACGACGCGCGACGCGCGGGCCACCGACCCTGTTTCACTCGAACACGGACACACACACGGTGCCAGTCCTCGTCCTCGTACACGCGCGCGCGAACCAGCCGCACGGGTGCCCGTGTCTCCGCGCGCGGTAAGCACGCCATGGGCCCGACGTGTTCTTCTTCTTGCTATTAGGGCATCCCGCTGTTGTTGATGCTTTAAGCCTGGGTATGCCCATAGGTGTCACCGCCGGCGTAGCAACCGACCGCATTGCCGCGTGCAGCTCAACATGCATCCCGCCTGGGGCCGCAAGAAGCGCACCGCACCCCGCACCTCATGCAACACTTCGAATGCGCGCCGTCGGCCAATGTCGAGAGGTGGATGTCGTCCAGCGTGTTCGTGCCTTGCTGTCGGGCTCCGGCACATCGGAGCTGTCCCCCTCCTCCAAAGTCGAACCAGCTCGCGTCGCGTCGGGCGGCGCGTGCAGACTAGAACCCCCACGCGCGGCGGCTTCTATCTATACAGTTTGTGCGTGTTCCTATCGAGCTCTGGCGAACGTGTGAGGCGAGCACGAACGCGACTACACGACTGACTGCCATTGACAGAAGGCGCGCCCCTGATACCCGAAGTGGATTAGGTGCAAGATGGACGCCCCACTCGCCGACACTCGCATTGTACAATGGGTATCCTCCCATTGCGACGAATCCTCGGCTTGCCCATGCAGAGATATCTATCGTTCTCCCATGTTTCAGGGTGTAGGCCTCGTACCACTCGCTGTCACTGCCCGCTGCGCCCTCCGCCGACGACATCAATCCATGGACTCGCAGGGTTGCGCACTAGAAATTTGCACTGCGGCGGCCGCTGCGCCCACTCGATGTGCGGATTTTGGCGCAGGACCCTGCAGCCCCCTCTGCCGCCTACTGTCGCCACGAAGCGGTGCGGTTGCGCGACAAACTGCAGCCTAATCCACTCTGGAACCCGGCCTGCAGGCGCCGCGTCCTACCGCGCTGATGGACCGGCGCATATACTGGTGATGCCGGGGACACTCTCCCAGGTCAAGCACGCTCCTTGTGGTGCCGGCGTAGCCAGGGACGGACGCCTGTCCGGGCACGCCTCTCTTCTAGCCTACGCGCCAGGTCCGGTCAGCTATGGCAAGAAGCGTCGGCGGCGGGCAGCGCTGGGAGATGGTTATTCGCGCCCGTGCGCGCGAAGTGCTTGGGAACGCTGGGTCTGGCGCTCGGCGCGCGACTGCTTGTGTGCGCGCGCTTGCTTTCCCGTCGCCGACGGCTCGCGTCTGCGAGTGCGGATCGGGGCGAGGCTAGAGGGGCTTGGGCTTTGCGGCGCGGGAATGTGTCCGGACTGCGCTGGAAGAGGATGTGGTATGCCCTCGCGCCCCGCACTCACGGTGCTGCTGCTGGATGGGACGATGATTGCGGGCGTGATCCGTGCAAAAGCCAATCCATGCCACAAAGGCTCTGAGCTGCCCCGCCGCAGGCGTGCATCGTAATACCTCTGTCTCACCGTGCGGCTCGGCCGGTCTGACAGCCTCTGAGCCTGAAGTGCGGGAGGACAGGTACGAACAAAGGGTTTGCGGCGAGCCTTCATCGCATGGTGCGTACCCGATTCACCGACGTCGAGGCTGCTACCTGGGTTGATTGACGCGAACAGTCGCAACACGCGCACTCGAAGTCGGCACGCACGTCCTCCGCCGAACGGAGCTTCCGAGATGGCAGTCGCCCAGTGCCTGGTACCGAACTGTCAGCTTCCGCGACAAGAGGAGCCGCGTCGATCCTGCTCGCGTAGCGCGGCTGTAGGATTTGCCCGTTTTCGACGTCCATGTCCACCTCCCGAACTTTCGAGGAGCTGCGTCCCGGTACCTCCACCCATTCTCCCCTTGCCGTCTAGCCTTTCTGGTGCCCAAGTAGGCTCGATCAAAATTAAGCGTACTTGCGGGCGTGCGGAGTATCAATGATTACTCAGTGCTACGCACTGTCCGCGGTGGGGTAGCGACGAGCCCCGACCGACGCGCTCTGGCACGGCAGTCTGCAGGGCGCATAGCAGGCGTGGGTAAGCCCCGTTTCAACAATGCGCTCATGCGCAGACCCGCACGGCGAGCGCATCTTTGCCCTCCGATCCGATATTCCCTTGTGAGAGCATATCTATCCCGGAGCTGCGCTGAAGTCATCCCACCTTCTCTCGCAGGACGCAAAGCCCGATCCTACCGCGCCAGCCCAAGATCTCTCGAGATGGCAGGATGCCGTCAACGGAAGCTTTTCTGTTTTAGGACAGCGCAGGAATCCCCGTCGCAGACCCCGCACGGCAGCATCCCCTGCCATCTGTGGGCGGGGCACCGTGGCCAGATGCCCCGCACAACGTGTACGAAAGGAAGCCATGCGATGGTATTGTTGCAACGCTTCCAGGACATATGGGCGCCAACAAACTTCCTATGTTACGTCACGCTGTCGTGTTCGCTGTTTCGGGATGCTCAATCGTGAGCCCGCTTCGCCGCGTTCATCTACAGGGGCCGATACACCCACGGAAAGGACACTGCCAATCAAGTAGAAAAATTTGCGGATACAGCGCAATGGAGCCCCTAACAACCTCCGACTGGCAAAGCGGCGTACGTGCTTAGGAGATGGGCCCGGTCGGTCTTTAGCACAAGTAGGTTGGGTGGTCGCGGTAACCGGCCGAGGGGGCCACGAAGAGCCCGGTGTTCGTTGACAGTTCTCCCGAGCGCGCCGGAGGGATACCAGCAGATGCAAGTCTGGGGGGGAGACTTCTGAGAAGAGCAGCCCGATCAGGGAGGTCGAAGAGGACGATGGCGGACTGAATTGCAATGCAGCACGGCGCTCAATCTACATGATCCTGCGCCTGTCAGGAGCACCTCCAGTCCAGCGTCCCGCGTGCGTTCCATCCCCCGGCACCCTCCCTGGCCTGAAAGGCATGGATTGTCGCCTACCTATGGGCGTTTCTAGGCGCTAGCACAACCGCCTATGCAAATCTCGTCCTCGGTGCAGCGTCTTCGCGGTGTATATAACTTGCGTGCGCATACCGGTGGCTTTGGCTAGCTTGTCCACAAGTGCTTCACCCCGCACGCCGTCGTCCGCTCAGTACTCTCTCTTCTTCTCCCCTCGAGCCGCCGTCGACATGCGTCCATTAAAGGTTTACGAGCACCCCCAGTTCAAGGCCGAGCCGGAGGATGTGTCCCTGCTTACCACCATCTGTTTCGTCCTCGCGTTCGTCGTCGCCGGGGCAATCTTCATCCTCGGCGCAACATGCCTTCTGTTCTTCGAAGACTGTAGCACCAGTGAGCTCTCAATCTCGCCTGATTCGCCAGACAATTGTTCAACATATATTTTATTTTCTAGCATTCCATGTCTACAGCGCAAGACCACACGTCCTGACATTAAAGGAGCTGCTGCACGGCTAGACCCGCTCGCACACAACATGCAACACCATAACTTATTATTGCCCGCCACATCTGGTACGTGAGCACATCCCGCCACCTGTCCAAAAGTCCCCGACTAACACCGGTTCGCAGCCCACCGCCGTCGCATCGGACCGACCACGCTGTAAAAATAGACCTGTACATACCGCCCTCGGTGCCTCTAGGACGGTCGACCGAGTTTCGACAACCGGACATCGACTGTCACTTCGTCCTCTTTCTCGATGCGCCGGGCACGTCGCCGACACCCATCACAGTCCCCCCTGGCGCATTATGCTTATTTCTCCTTATTCCAATACGTGTATCATTAGTAGGTTATACGCCGCATCCTAGAGCCCGTCTTACGGATTTATTGTATTACCGCCATGTCGCGCATGTCCTCTAGTCACTGCCTCCCGTCTTGATACATCACAATTGAACTACGCTTCGCAATACACTGTCTATCCGCAGTTACCTCGAACGTTCAGTCCATGAGGCGAGCCAAATTAAGGTGCATTTGTGGGAGTCCCATAATAACAGTGATACGGGGAATGGCCACCACCATGCACAAGGAGGTCCAACAATAATCGGCCGCAAGTGTCCACTCCGCCGGAAATGAACGAGTCAACAAGTAGCCATCGCCGTGTCAACGGAAGCAACACGCCGAGCATCGAGGTCCAACGCAGCATCATCACTGCTCGAACTAGACTCGATTGGACGTCAGAGATGCTTCGGAGCAGAATAGGGCACGGGCTACCCACAAGGGCCATGTTTGGTTGGGGTTTGACTCATCCATTCAGTTTGCGGCCCTATCCCAGCATCTAGGACTCGCAGGAAAGCGTCAACGCAGGCGCAGACACGAACGGGACCACACCCATCCCTGTAGCGCTCCGACTCAGCCGAGGTGCAGCGCGTACGCGTACGCTGTACGTGTCCCCGCGTTCTGCTAAGATTTGCGTTTAGTAGCATCAGTAATGCCCACCAGGGTCGTACATCCCGCTCTCGCGTACCTACATTCCAGCCCTCAGAGCTCAGGTGGGACGCCGCGGACTCTCGGCATAGCAGGTTCAGAAGCCGACAAGCCAGCGGCTCGCGCATGGATTGGGGCTTCTTCCTACTCACCCGCCAGGCACTGCTTCTCCACGCCATCCATCCATCGCCTGCGTGATATGCAGTGCAACGAGGCTCGAGCGCGTCGCCCTCGGCCGGCGGTCAGCAGGTATTATGCACCACGGCGGTAACGGAGACCCACCCTCTGGTCCTCCTGACCTTTCCGAATACTGAGGTCCGGGTGTGCGACAGTGCGCGCACTAGTGGCCGAGCGTCGAGCGCCGTCTGTGGATCGTCGTTCTCATACTTGGCCCACTGGCACCTGAAGGTGAATCATGCCCGCGGGGCATAGGGCCACTTGGTAAGCCAAAGGCAAATACTAATGGCGAGGCGCGCGGCGCGCGAAGGTCCGGGCTACGGGGAGCAGGACTGCCTAGTCTAGCCCATGTATGACTTGTCCTACGCACGGCCACCCACCACCTCATGGTCCACAGCGCATCAGCGACCGCGCACGTAGTCCGAGTCGGCGATAGTAACCATGGCGGATTGCGAGCCCGACCTTCGCGGAGGACAACTCCAGATTGGCATCGTGGATACCGGTTATTGCGAAGTTCGCCCGGGAGAGATGCTCCATACACAGCACTAGTCAAGCGTCCCAGCGGGTGTTGGACACCACGCGTACGCCGCGCGCCAGGCTAGGGCGGGTATCCCGCTGCTCAGGACACAAGAGCGCGCGAGCGCTCGACCTGCGGGTTGCCGGCATGTTAATCATGAAGCGGTGGGCTGTGAATGGCAAAGGGCGTACCGCAGAGAAACCTCGCAGTCACGGCTGGAGGATTAAACAGGGTGCGGCGCCAGAGGCGCATCCGACATATGGACCTTGGTGGTGGGTATCAATCAGTGGGCGGAAAGCAGTGGAGCAGAATAACGGCTCGTAGTCAGCATGCATATGCACCACTCACGAGGCCGATAGGGCTTCGCAATAGATGGGCTACGGCGTAGCGCACGTTTTCGGCGGCACCTGCGCACTACGAGGATTGGCAGATTTACTGCTTCCACTGGACATAACCGGCCTCTGTCGACGTAGTGCTGGGTGCTATTGAACGCGCAAACCATTTAACCGGCGAGGTTGGTGGCGTTGTCGAACGCGCACGGGGACGTAATGGCTCTGAGAGCGCACCTGTCGTTCACGCCAAAACGCCGGGGCGTCCAAGGTGAGTATGGGAAAGTACCGGGGAAACTGCAACGCCTGTGTGCATTGTGTTGTAAGTAGCACGTTCGCGATGGGCGCGGGGATATACAAACGCACGACGTTGCAAACGATGTCACCGCCCACGTCGCGGACAGGAACAAATTTGACCCTAAGCTGACTTACAGCTTCATATATGGGATGTGGGGGTAGAAAAAAACCCTCTGCGCGCGATCATCGGCAACTTGAATAACGAAAGGGTGAGTGAAATGCTTTCTTCAGAATCAGGCGCCCCTTTGCAATGGACAACATCTTTTAGACATAAGGTACTCACGATGCACAGCACTTAACGTACAGATGCTCGTGGTCTCGACCGAGGACTACGCATTCGGCGCGCACAGGGTACCGGCTGTCCCAAAAGGTTAGCGACGGAGATGGAGCATCGGGAGGCGAAGTCTCTATATACAAACTGCACTCACCCGTGTATTATTATCGCAGAGGACCTATATAGCACGCGGGCGAGCCGGTGGGGACGGAGTATTGGAAAGCAAGGAAGAGCAGTGGTAAGTTCCATGTGCGTAGTGGAAACTCTGAGATTCGGCTTTGACTGGCAGGGTTCGGTGTAGTTCCCGACACGGGCTTGAAGCTTGAGAGACAGCGCAGGCTGCCAAATAGTTTGGGGGATCGACACGTTCGAAATCCCCAAAGTGCACGAACGCCTGCAACACACGTGCTTCGGAGGGTATTTGAGGTCATGGACTTGCGCGTGATCGTCTAGATTACATGCTGCACCAGGTTTTTATACAATGTGTTAACTCGACTTCTTCCCCAATCGACGCATCTACTCGAAGATCCACTTGGCCTGGTCGTTGACGTACTGGACGGTACCCTCGGGGAACCAGCTATAGACATGCTGTGTTAGTGATGTTCGCTGGCTGGGGCACAAGATAATCCAGCACTCACAGCTTGATCTCCTTCTCGGCGTTCTCAACGGAGTCAGAGCCGTGGCAGATGTTGCGGCCGACGGCGAGCGCAAAGTCACCACGGATGGTGCCTGCAAGGGCGAATTTAATATATACGACGACGTGAATATGGGAAACACGTACCGGGCGCAGAGGCAAGGGGGTTGGTCGCGCCGAGCATGACACGGCCGGTCTTGACAGCATCAAGGCCCTCCCAGACCATGGCGACAACGGGGCCCGCGGCCATGTACTTGATCAAGCCGGGGAAGAACGCCTTGCCTGCAAGGTCGGCGTAGTCTGTGGACGCGACCTGTCAACGAGACGCCCGTGAAATTGAAGCGCAGAAGTCACTGACGCTTCTCCAAGTGCTCGGGGGTGGCATGGACGAGCTTGAGCGCGACAAGCTTGAAGCCACGCGCCTCGAAGCGGCTGATGATGTTGCCGACGATCCCGCGCTGGACGCCGTCGGGCTGCACATTCGAGGCTGCAGTCAGTACCATGCTCGATTGGCGCGTAGGCGCGTAAAACGCGTTCTCTGCGCACCTTGACCATGATGTAGGTGCGCTCGGAGACAGACATGACGGTGGTTGTTATTGGAGTGGGTTGGGGGAGATGGAGGAAGATGAAGAGGTGGAAGAGGAGGACGAGGACGAGCGATGTTTTATACATCTCGGCTTCGATCTTTAGCACCTCTGTTAATCGCTCCCAAATCGGGAACGACCTCCCGAGTTCTCCCCGCCACCGCGAACAAACAACGCCAAAGCGCGCTCGGGAGAGAGCGGAGTGCGCCGAGGGTCGAGACGCCCGCGCCAACGGCGAACGCTGCATAGACAACGACGACGATGACCATCGCTGGCCCCCTTGGTTTCTCTCTCGCCCCCTTCATCCGGAAGAACCGGACTCTCTACAACTGGTTCAAACCCGTCTCGAACTGGTATGCCGGTGTCTCCGGCTACAGAAAAGTAGGCTTAGTGTACGACGACCTCCGTGCGTGACTTTTCTGCTCTGGGTTTTGTGCTGGGTACTGAACCGCGCTTCTGCAGTCGTCGAGGAGCGTCCCGACGTCGAGCGGGTGAGTTTGGTACCTGTCATTCTTTATAGTGCTATATTCAACATCTGTTCAGGCCTTGGCGCGTCTCACGCCCCGCCAGGCGTACGACCGTGCATTCCGCTTCAAGCGTGCCTCGCAGTGCAGTATCCTGCACGACAACCTTCCCAAGGAGCAGTGGATCAAGCCCGAGGAGGTACGCAACTGTCCGCATCGCGTAGTCCTCTCAACTTATGTGTTTCTATCGCAGGATGTCCGTTACCTCAAGCCCCACGTCCTGGAGGTCGAGCGCGAGGACCTCGAGCGTCACAAGTGGGACACTATTGCGGTCGAGCGGAGGAGATAGACACCTTGCACTATACAGGCCACCACTATAGCAGACGAAACGCGGTCTCGTCGCCTAATGCACCTCGTTTCTCGCCAGCTATGGCCTCCGTCCGAATCTTTGCGTCCGTTGCGTCTAGCCAATCAGAAGCCACCTATATCGCGAGCGCCGAGCCAACCGTTTGTCTATCGTTTGCATGCCATACTCACATGGACGCTGGCCGTCTGCTATTCTTTTCGATCACTGGTCTGCTGAGAATACAGATCATTCTATGGAGGTGAAGTACAATCGAACAAACTGCTGCATTCTATCGTGTCACCCATTAACCCGCCAAACATTCGTAACTCCCCTAGAACTATCCAACGATCACAGGTGGACACCGCCGATCGCCTAGATGGCCTTGACAAGGGGCGAGATGACCTCGCCGCCCTTCTTCTTGTAGAAGTCAACGACCTTCTTGCCGACCTCCGCGATGTCTGTGTGGAAACCGTCACAGTCAGGGGCCGAGATGATCGTCGGATGCAAGCTGACGTACTAGAACCAGTGAGGCCGAACTTCTCATACACCTTCGTGTATGGGCCAGAAGCACCCCAGCCAGTGAGACCGAACGCCTGCGAGATAATCTTCAGTATCGATGGACAGTGGCAAGGACAGAACGTAAGAACGTACCTCGTGGCTGTACTTCTGCCAGCCCAGGGTCTGCATCGATTCACATGAGCATATATTCCCCCGATGTGACGAGCTATGAACGCACCGAGAGGGCCTCGACGGCGAGAATCGGTGCGCCGCTGCGGAGTACGCTGAGCCTGTACTCAGCGGGCTGCAGGTCGAAGATAGACCAGCACGGGAGAGAGACGATGCGGGTCTTGACACCCTCGGCGTTGAGCTTCTGCGCGGCCTCGAGCGCAATGGACACCTCGCTGCCGGAGCTGACGATAGTCAGGTCCTCGCCCTGCACCTCGTGCACAACGTAGCCGCCCTTGAGCGCACGCTCGATCGTCGATGCCTCGAGGTTGGGCAGGTTCTGCCGCGAGAGCGAGAGAATCGAGGGTGTGTGCTTGCGCGTGAGCGCGGAGTGGTACGCGGCGGACGTCTCGTTGCCGTCGGCGGGGCGCCAGAAGTCGAGGTTCGGAAGGGCACGGAAGTGCACTGCGGTCTCGATAGGTTGATGGGTGGGGCCGTCCTCACCGAGACCGATCGAGTCGTGCGTAGCTGCCGGCGAGAATGTGGGTTCGAGGACACATGCAGATGTTAGACGTACTCACCGACCCAGATGACCTGGTGGCCGCTGAGTGCCGAAAGGCGCACAGCACCGGCAGCGTACGACACGAAGTTCTAGCGGGCTTGTCAGACGTCATGAGAACAGATACTTGTGAAGACCGCCTACCATGAACGTCGCGACGAAGGGGATAATGCCACCATATGCGTGCAGGCCGTTTGCGATAGCGCCCATACCGTGTTCACGCACACCAAAGCGGATGTAAGTACCCTTGTAGCTGCCAAGGCCAGTGCTTTCGGGCTGGAAGTCAACCATCGTCTTCGTCCTGGTGAGGTTGCTGCCGGTCAAATCTGCGGAGCCACCGACAAGCTCGGGGAAGCTCGGCACGATTGCGCTGAGGACAATCTCGGAGAGCTTGCGCGACGCCTGCGCAGCATCCGTCGGCTTGTAGACGGGGAGCAGCTTCTCCCAGTTATCAGGCAGCTTGCCGGAAATGCGGCGTGTGAGCTCGGAGTACTCGGTGGGGTACTTCTGGCTATATGAAGCGAGAAGGTCGTTCCAGGCGGCCTCAAGCTTGGCACCCCGAGCAGCGACCTCGTGGTACGCGTCGTAGGTCTCCTTCGGTACGTAGAAGGACTGGTCCGAAGGGAGACCGAACTTGGACTTCAAAGCCTTGATGTCATCAGCCTTCAACGCTGAGGTGCAAAGTCAGAAGGTGCGGAGAAAATAGGAGCATTCAACGACGTACGAGCGCCGTGAACGCCGTGAGTGCCCTGCAGCTTGGAGCCGAAGCCGATGGTGGTCCGAAGACGGATAAGCGTGGGCTTGCTCTTTTCCTTGCGCGCCTCCGCAATAGCATTGTAGATGGCCTCAAGGTCGCTACACGCAGCGTTAGCACATGTACCATCTTGTAGGCAGTCCGGTGTACCTGTCGCCGTTATCAACGTGGAGCGTCTGCCAGCCATATGACTGGAAACGCTTCTCGACGTCCTCGGTGAAGGCAACGGCGGTGTCACCGTCAATGGAGATGTCTATGTGCGGTCAGCTATGACCGTCCTTGGCACTGCGGGCGGGAGAAATATGCTCACGGTTGTCATCATAAATCTGCAAAATGCAATCAGACCATGTCTATGGGGGAGACGTTCACTGAAGCACTCACGGCGATGAGGTTGCCGAGCTGCAAGTGTCCGGCAAGCGAAGCTGCTTCGCTCGCGACACCCTCCATGAGACAACCATCGCCGGTGAACACTTTTCACACAGATTAGAAACGTAGGGGATGAAACATGATGGAGACGCACTGTAGGTGTAGTTGTTAATTAGGTCATATCCGTCCTTGTTAAAGGTCGCGCCAAGATGCGCCTGCGCGATGGCAAGGCCGACCGCGTTTGCGAAACCTTGACCAAGAGGACCGGTCGTAACCTCGATACCGTCAGTGTGGCCAGCCTCGGGGTGACCTGGAGTCAAAGAGTCGATCTGGCGGAACTGCTTGAGATCATCCAGGGACAGCTTGTAGCCGAGGAGGTGGAGTAGGATGTATTGCAGGGCACAGCTATTGCGTTCGATTGCACTCAACACAAAGCAGAAAAGCGCGAAATATGGCACTTCACTCACGCATGTCTATCATACGATGCGCTTCATCAGATCGAGAGAGCGCGGACGGGTGATCGGAACATACCCGTTAGACAGAACGAAACGGTCG
The DNA here is from genome assembly GCA_022264855.1 of Lenzites betulinus. Classification (NCBI taxonomy): domain Eukaryota; kingdom Fungi; phylum Basidiomycota; class Agaricomycetes; order Polyporales; family Polyporaceae; genus Lenzites; species Lenzites betulinus. The sequence continues at coordinate 68,098 of JABYQU010000013.1, forward strand.
CGGTTAAACCACTTCGAGCTCTTCGGGTTGGCGTTGAAGAACCTGGATCGGCGTGAGCATGCGTCACCGTACTGGTGAGTTTTTCAGACTTTACCGAGTGAACAGGACGTGAGCGACGGGGGCCATGCCCATCGGAGCACCTGTGCCTCGGTCAGTCCGTCGCGCTCGGAATGACGGCTCGGATGCACGCACCGGGGTGGCCGGAGTTGGCCTTGCCCACGACATCCGCGGCGAGGGCACGGATGGTGGCGATGGCGGCGGTGTCCGCAGAGTGGGCGGTGAATTGGGACATGGTGGGATGAAGAAGGGATGGGGTGGAGGGCGTCGCTATATACTCGGGCTGGGGTCACGACATCTCTTACCAAGTTTCCTGATATCTAATCGGACATCCTCTCACACAGGCGCCCGTTCTATGCCGACCCGGTCTAGCGCCCTCCTCCTCCACCAAGTTCTCCGGGGCCCGTCCTTCGCCGTCGCCGCCCCTCTCTCTTGTCTCTTGTCCCCTGTCGTCCACGGCCTCGCACCGGCGACTGCGTAGTGCTGCACTAGATACACTATCTTCGCGACCTCCTCGTGCCAGCATGCACCCCCAGCTGACGGAGAAGAAGCTAGGTTCGCAGCCTCTTCTACCCGTGTTGCTGCGAGTCCCATACACGGCATAACCCCGTCGCACTGACTCATCGAATTCTCATAGTCTGTCTGGATTTCATTCAGGCACTTGATGCTTGCCACGCTAATGGCTGGTCGCGGTGGACGGGTGCTTGCAACCAAGCCAAGCACGATCTCAACATGTGCCTCAGGAAGGAGGTCAGTCTCTTGCCACGCTCGCCACTCCCACGCTCATGCAATCATCTACCCAACTTTCACCATTGTAGCGCGTAGACCGCACCACGAAGAACCGTGAAGACGCAAAGGTTCGGCGCGCAAAGACAGAACAGGCTTGGAAAGACCTGCACGACGACTAATTCTTGCAACGGGCACCCCCTCCAGCCTTCAAGAGGACACCCAGCCCGCCCCACCCGCCACGGATGGCGGACCTACTGTTTCTCCGACCCGAAGGTAACACGGTCCTTCCGCAATCGGGGCGTCGTGTCTCTCACCGGCCAGTCTTTGCGCATCCGGCCGGAATACGCGGATCCCCTCCTCTTCCGCACACTGTATATCTGATTCACTCCTTCACCTGTGTCAGACTGTCAGCCCGTCATGTGCACCAACCCCCACACTTCTCAATACAGCTATTCCAAGTCACACTTTTTCTGAAGACTCGCAAGAGATCAGTCAGCGGCATAGTCTACTGGATGCAATCATGACATTACAACCCTTTGGGCCGTCTGCAATGTCCTGATAGCACCTTTGGCCCTCAACTGTCGCAATGATGGCTTAAAGTTTTAGAATTTAAACTTTGGTACAGGATGCCAACTAATGTGAGCTTGTTGGAAGGACCTCCCACAATCTGTCTGGCAAAATACATACAATTTCATTCTTTGCTACTACAGTGTACACGACTTACAACTCAGAAATTGTCCGTCACAATTTCAGGCATACTTCACGAATCAGACAGCCACCAACTTTTGTTGTCCGCCAGCGAAATATGTCGCCGAGCGCAACCCGACCTCCCCATGCAACACCCGCACTCGCACCTCCCCGTTTTGCAGGACCACCTCCACAGTACCCGCTATCGCGGCGCCCTTGCCAACTGGGACCTCCGCTTGCACGGCCTCTCCCTCGCTCAGCTCGTAGACGTGCACCTCTACGTCCTTCGCATACTCGTAGTCCGGCCGGCCCACCTGGCTCGGGCCCAGGCACAGCACGCTCCCCTGGCGCACCCAGACCGGGATCTCGTCGATGGGCACGACCTCCTTCACCCACACGGGGCCCGTGAGCGTGCGCGATGGGTGGAAGAACGACGTCCACCGCCCGGCGGGGAGGTAGTACTCGGACTCCTCGCCCTCGGGGACGAAGACGGGTGCGACGAGGAGGTTCGGGCCGAGCATGTACTGCCGGTCGAGGTGGTGCGTGGTGCGGTCGTCGACGAATTCGATGAACATCGCGCGCTGCATCGGGTGGCCTTTTGCGTGCCCGTCAAGCGACTGTGCCGTTTATCAGGAGAGTGAGCAAAGAGTCAGAAAAGTGTGCAAAGTGGTTCGCGTACCAGTTGGTATAGGTACGGCATGAGACGGTGCTTCGCCTCCAGGAACTTGGCCATGTAGGTCGCTGCTGCCTCTCCGTATTGCCAAGGTACTCTGTACGACATGGAGCCGTGCAGACGGGAATGCGACGAGAAGAGCCCATATGCGACCCAGCGATGGTAGATTTCCGGCGGAGGGTGACCCTATGGGAACATCAACCTCACATTTCTCATAAAGGCTCGCCGATTGACATACCTCGAAACCGCCGATGTCATGAGAGGCAAAGGCGAATCCGGAAGACGTCAAGCTGAGCCCTCCACGCAACGTCTCTGCCATCGCCTCGAACGTCGACTCACAGTCTCCTCCCCAGTGCTATACAGTTGTCAACGCGAAGCTCTGCATTCAGGCGTCAAGAAATACACTTACAACCGGGAACCTGCCAGTCGAGGTGTAAGTTCAGGTGAGTCGATCGCGTCACCAAGGCATAGCAACCTACCTCTGCCCCCCTGCAGCCGCAGAACGTGCGAAGACGACGGCCTCGCCCTTGCCGAAGCGATCCTCCAGTAATCGGAAGACCATCTCGTTGTAGATGACGGAGTATGCGTTGTGTACACGCATAGGGTCGGACCCGTCGTGGAACACAACATTGGAGTGCGGGATGCGCTCGCCGAAGTCTGTCTGTGTAGGAGTGCAGAGTGATGAGTGTGTGACTGCATAAGCAAAAACAATGGTGAAGTCACGAGTTACCTTGAACGTGTCTACGCCCAAATCAATGAGAGCGTTGAGCTTCCCCTCGTACCATTTTCGTGCTTCTGGGTTAGTTATGTCGACCACGCCTAGCCCAGGCTGCCAGAGGTCCCACCTTTCCCCTGGGTTATTCTCGAGACTTACTAGTCATGGACGTACGAACTTACTGCCAGGGAGTGCCGTCTTTGCGCTTGATCAAGTAACCTCCTCGCACCGCCTCTTGGAATATGGGGGAAAGCTGGGAGATGTAGGGGTTTACTGCAGGATCAGCAGCTGTCAGGACTTTCGACCTTTCACATGATAGATGGGAGACGAACTCCAAACGCAGATTTTAACTCCGTACTTCTGCTTGATATCAGACAGGTAGGTCTTGGGGTCGGGGAAGTTGTCGGGGTCGAATGTGAAGGAGCACCTGATGATCAAACTATGGACACGATGGACTTCCGGCGAGCCAAATATATAAACTCACCATTCGTATTGCTTCATCCAAAAGCAGTCGAGATGGAACACGCGGACGGGGCAATTTCTCGACTGCATACCCTGCAGGAACCCAGAGACTGTCTTCTCGTCATACGAAGTCAGGAATGACGTCGAAAGCCATAGGCCAAACGTCCACGAAGGGAGCAAGCTGTGGCGGCATATTCAGGGTAACGAACGACTGGTGAGCGGAAGTCGCGTACGCTGGGCGACCAGTTATGCGCGTATACCGTTCCAGAATCTGGTATCCGGATATCATCAATATCCGCACAAACTATGTCAAGTGCCCACTCACCTCGAGCGGGGTCGGCCCGTAGATCACGAAATACTCCAAGCTCTCACCGGCGACGCTCGCGCCCACACGGCTCACCTTCTCGCTTCCCACCTCAAACTCTACCTCCCCAGGGTGGTTCACGAACACACCGTAGCCGCGGTTGGTGATGTAGAACGGGACGCACTTGTACGCCTGCTCGCTGGACGTGCCGCCGTCCTGGTTCCAGATGCTCACGGACTGGCCTGTGCATGGACATCAACGTGTGCACGCCGCCACAATACAGCTCACGGCAGTACCGTTCTTCACAAAGGGGCCAAATTGCTCTCCCAGCCCGTAGATGAGCTCCCCGGGGGAGAGGTTCAGTTCCGAGTGAATGTAGCGCACGGTTTCCGGCGGCGTGTCCGGGCGCGGGTTGGAGCTGACGTCGGTCGCAAGACACGAGCTGTTCGACGCGCTCCGCAGCGTCCACTTGTGGGGCACGTCGTAGATCGCCTGGTGCTTGTAGCTGGCAGCAGTGAGCGTGCGCGTGGGAGACCTGAAGGTGATCGTGTACGGATTTTGGGTTATGTCTGCCGAGAGCCCACCCGTAGCTATCGTCCAGGACGTCTCCGTCTTGGAGAGCGAGGCAGCCGGGATGGGCGGGTCGTCCGGGAAGAGCGCGATGTTGGGCGTGGGGTCGGTGTGCTTGAAATGCTCGATCCTCACGCCGACGACACCCTCGGTCGGGGAGTGGACGCGGATGCTGAGGACAGGCCCTGTCGTCTTGTGATGAGCATCCGCGTCGCTCTCTCAAAGTGGGGTATGTATACCGGCTAGCGTATCGCCGCGGTGGCGGATGGGCTTGGTCGAGACTTGGAGGTTGAAGCCACTGCCATCCTCCAAGCTCTGCACGACCTGTAGTCCAAAGGATGGTTTGACGCCGCTCTTCAGCAGCCAGAAGCCGTCGTTGAACCGCATAGTGTCTGAGGTTCAGGCAGGCACACCGGAGAAGACTACGACGACGCCCTTTATACCGATCCCCGGCTAAGCTCAGCGAACCAGGCTAGGCGGCCCGCGTCGTTCCGTAAGAGTATGGAGGATAACCAACCGTTGGGGAGGGGAGAGGCACGAGACACGATCATTATGTGCGTTGTTGCGCCTCCCGGCACGCCCGGTCCTGTACGGCCCTACATCCGCACCTGCCTGGGCCCTCCAGTACCTTGTATATACACTCTGTCGCAAGTCCCCGTTAACCAATGCCAGCGACATTTTCATGAAACAAGAAGGTGCTAACCTCTTGACAGTGGCCAGGCCGCGAGTCGTGCGTCCATTGCGCCTCTTGAAGCTTGAAGCTTGAAATTTGCCTTACGTAATGCAATTGATTCATGTAAGAACCTGGAGCTATATGTAGAGGTCAGCTGTAGTAGGCTCGTAAACTGACCTCTAGTTCAGCGGGCGGAAGACAGTCGTTCCTGCGTAGGTCTTTCTGGCGTCAGATCTATGGAGAGTATACATTGCCGGAATCTTTGAAAAGCCTATCTTGGAACGGGCCGCGGGTTCCGCGGGGCGCAAACCACCGGCGGCTTCTACGTACGTACCAGTCGAGCTTGTTGAGTTGCCATCGATATCTCTGACGCCGTTTTGTAAGGCTGAAGCGATAAATAAGCAAGGCTAAAGGCGCGCTGGAGTTCCTCAGTAAGCAACTATTGCAACGTACAAAATCAGAGGGCCGGCCGCGTTCTACAGTGCACTAGGCTACTGGCAATACTAACTTCACACACTTGCAGGTCCGACGATAATCGAGTCATGGCCGCCCCCAATGATACCCAAAAAGACTTGTACACTGACAGGTTGTGGCATGAAACGCCTCTCATTCGTTCCATACATATATCGGCATTGCTTCGGTGCAATGTATACCTCAAGCTGGATGTGAGTACACGGCCAGATCATTCAGATATCCTTCTCGACTAACGTCATCGCAGACGCTGCAACCGTCCCAATCGTTCAAGTCCCGCGGCATCTCCCATTTCGCCCAGCACGCCTTGCGCACGCATGGTCCGGCTGTGCACCTCATAATTGCCTCGGGGGGCAATGCCGGGCTTGCCGCTGCGTGTGCCGCCAGAGTCCTTAAACTCCGATGTACGGTATACCTCCCCCATGGGGTTCACCAGTCAAACATCGACTTCATGACCAAAGAGGGAGCAGAGGTCGTCATCCGCGGAAACTTCTACCTGGAAGCCCTCCAGGCCGCCCAAGAGGCAGTCGACACGGAACCCAACGCGTGAGTCTGTAGGGTCCGTCCACCCTTTCGATCGTTCACGCTCGAGACAGCGTGATGGTTCCTGCGTATGACGACCCCGTCGTGTGGGAAGGGCACGCGAGCATGGTCCACGAGATCAAGAAGCAGCTCCCTGAAGGCATCACGCCCGACGCAATTTTCTGTAGCGTAGGTGGAGGCGGCCTCGCCGGTGGCATCATGGAGGGCTGCAAGGCCGTAGGCTGGGACGATGGTAAGCTGCTACATTGTGGGGTTTCCATGATAGTGCGCCTCACCTGCAAGGCCTGCAGTGCCGCTTGTCGCCGTCGAGACACACGGCTCAAACTGCTTCTACCAGTCGTTGTCCTTAAACGACGGATTATTCCCGGGAGAAGTGTCGTCGAGGCCCGTCCCCGGGGGGACCAGGGCAGAGCTGTGCACAGAACACAACGTGGCTGTTGCTCATCTTGCTGGCCTAACGTCCAAGGCAACCTCCCTTGGCGCATCTTCGCCTTCCGCTGCAATCGTGAGAAAAGCGCTGGATAGGAAGGGTGGCGTGAAGAGCGTATGCATTCCCGACGAAATGGCAATGCAAGCCGCACTTAACTTTGCAGGTACCTGCCTTTAGATGCTCACTATCTAGTGCGTGCTGACCGTTTCCTGCAGAGGACCATAAAACCATGGTCGAGCTCGCGTGCGCCGCCACCATCGCTCCCGCATACAAGCCAAGCCTCTTCAAGAAGCTGGTACCGGAGTCTACTCGGGGCAAACCGGGAAACGTCGTCCTGATCGTGTGTGGTGGATTCAAAGTCTCGTTGGAAGATCTGGAACTATACAGACGGATTGTGCTGGAAGACATTGTGGCCGGCGGAGAGTGGGCAGTTGCGTACAACGGAGAGACGTTGGACGTTTCCAAGGCAGAGTGAGGGGTAGTTTGTGCAGGTATAGAAATACAATGAGAGCAACGACTATTAGAGCGACACAATGACCAGCGAAGATGGAATCTGCCGTACCATGAGAACGGCAGACGAACTTCCATGAGAGGAGCTGCTCACCGGCAACCAGGTCACTTTTGTTGTGAAGACTCGGCTTCACGCTGCGCCTTGCGCTCCAGGTTCCGCGCCCTAATTTTGGCGAGCTCTTCCTTGAGCGTGGTGGAGTCCGTTGGGATGTTCTGGGGAAACGTCAGCGTCTCCTTGGTGATGCTGAGAATGGGGGTGCATACGGTGTTCAATCTGTGCTCGGCCGGGAAGATCCTGTCCTTGTACTTCACAACAATTAGATAAGTCGACCATCAACCATCATAGAGACGAGTCATCTATACACACCGGGAGAACGTTCTTAGCGTACCATTCCGGATTCCCATAGTGCACGAGCATGCACACCGGGAAGAATACGTAGACCGCGAACTTGAAGACCTCGAGATTTGGGCCGCCCATAACTGAGTAGTGAAGTTATGTGGCAGACGGTCTGCAGCGGTGTTCGGGAACAGCTAGGGTGTCCGAACGGTGGTGTTCAGAGACAGTATAAGGTCCCCAAGGAAGCAAGCGAGGTGGGTGAACTAGAGCCGTGACTGGGCGGAACAGCGTCGCTGTCTCTCGCCGCTGTGGGGAGAACGCAAATAAGCGCTCTATGATGAATAAGGTTTCGTGATCGAGACCGTTCCCAATCAGGCAGGTGTATTCAATCATTCTCTTGGCTCTCTCACCCCGAGGACATCAGTTACCGCTGTTCATCACTGCGAGCACGGGTGCAATACCATCGCCTGCATGCGGCTCCAGCTTCACAAGGCTTCACATAGGGTATAACGTCGCGTATATTGGCTCGTCACATGCGAGGGAATGTCGGAAGGGAACTTAAGCATCATGCTGGTCTCTACGATGTGGTACAACCAGACGAAGGTACTAGCGTGAAGGGTCCTAAAGATAATCGTCGTACTGGAGCCACACAATCTAGTGGTGCCCAAGAGTCTTCATCGGCATCTACGTGCTGTGTCTGATCATGCGAAGACCATGGCGATACCAAGACCGACGATAGCCGCGACGGCGCCAGAGGCAGCCAGGCTCGACGCGCCGTTAGAGCCGGAGCTGCCGGAGCTAGTGCCAGAGCCAGAACTGCCGGTGGCAGTCGCGGCGGGGGTTGCAGTGGCAACAGCGCCAATCCCACCAGTGACGGGACCGTTGTCCGAAAGCTGTTAGGTGAAGACAATTAGAGCAGTTTTGAGTGACACGTTGGTACTGCTTACAGCCTTCTCGTTGGAGCCGACAGCGACCGCAGCCTTTTGCCAAGCATCGAACGTGTTGCCCGTCGAGGGGGCGTTGATCGAACTGAACATGAAGTAGATCAGTGTCCTGTTCTTTGCCGGATTACTCTGGCAGCACTTACCCGACCATGCCCTCACCGCAGTGCGCAACCTGCTTGCAGAAGAAGTAGATGGCTAGAGGACGTAAATACAAGATTGACACGTCAAATATAGTCCACTTACGGATCTGGTCGTTGGTAACGTTCAGCGTGAACTGCACTCCCGCCTGCAAACCGGAATCGAAGCCGCTGACGCCATTCTGGGCGGCGATGGGTGCGCAGGGGTTGCTGAAGTCACCCTGGGTGACAGAGTGGGGAATGCCGTTGCTGCGGTTGCGGTCATTACATTGTTTCCCAACTGGTGTGAAGCCAGAGCCACTTACTTAGGGAAGAAGAACGTGATCAAGGTGCCGTTCGAAGCCGTCACGTTAGCCGGACTGAAAACGAAGTTTCCACCAGCGGCGACATCAATCTACAGGACATCAGTTCAAGAGTGAGCGACGCTAAGTCAGTGTTTGAACTCACGTTAATCTGGTTGGCCGTGCTGGGAGGCGCAGAGGGCACCGCCGCCGCCGTGGATGCTGTTGCAGTCGGTGCCGGTGCCGGCGCACCGTACCCGTAGCCCTGAGGGTTCGCCGCCGCGAGGAGAGGAAGGAGCGCGAGGGAGAAGACGGTAGAAAGCATTTTGAGTGTCGTGATGGTGGCGGTTGGAGGAAGGGACGCGGCGGGAGTCCTGGGATAGCAGGTGACTGGCAAGCGGTGAGGGGCAGCAGCGAGGGAAGACGAGTCTTTATAGGCCCAAACCCGACGGCAACTCTTCATGCCAGATGCCTCATTTCCCGCGCCCTCACCTCAAGGGGCTGCGCAGCTGCGGCTGTGTGCATTCTACGCCGTATAGTGCGTGCGTGAGTAAGTCGGCATAGAGTCTGGCGGTGGTGAGGCGGCCGCCCGAGACCTGGAAGGCAGCGCGCCCAATCATCAGCTTGTCCGCATCCTGACGTCTGCAGCGATGTTTTTAGCGAGCAGCAGATGTTCACACAGAAGACATGCGTCGCGTTTCACAGGCCCCCTTGTCCCGTCTTCTGATTCCCTCCTGCAGGCAGATATGGCTCTCTGTGGCACTTCTCCCGCGTCCCACAGTGAGAAAATTCGCGCGCTTTTGGGCGCTGCTGGCTGCTCGTAACAATCATTCGGTAAATGGGGTTGTACGACATACCTCAATTCCATGCCGTGAGCACTGTCGCCCGCCTCGTCGATCCATCTGAACTCCGTTCTGCCCGAGGTCCCTACCGACGGCGGCCTGCATGAGCGGCGAAAACAATGAAACATCCTGCTAGCCGGGTTTGAGCGCGCTCCCAGGGTGTCACCCCGGACCACGTGCTCGAGGAAGTTATCCTATGAATCCGACAGAATGATCGGCCACAACAAGGCCCGCAGCAACTTGGTTCCATCCCTGCGCAGTCTGTACCACCCCGACGTCTCGACGTCCCAGGGTTCGACATCACGCAATCAGAGCATCAGGAATGCCCGGGGCCCCGAGAGTGCTGATTCCGTGAGAACGCCTCCTGCAAAACGGGGGTGTTCCTCGCTGAGGTAAGCCGTGAACGCTCCGCCCCTTGAATTGCCCGGGCTGTCCGGAAGAAACAAACGATCATCTGTGCACAATCTCAAATACGATCCGACATCGTGGAAAACTCACCGCTGCATCGCCGCGAGCACACGCTGCCACTGGCGGCGGCAGCATTCGTCAGCATGCCCCATAGTGCTCCTCCGCAGTGCACTAGTGACCTTCGTTCTTCACAGACAACCCTGCGCAGCGCCGGGCAGACGACGGCGGCCGAGTGAATGAACCTTCCCGAGTCCTCGAAGTCTCAGTGTATACGACACCATGGGGTCGTGCGGGCGCCCGTGTTAGTATTGGTTGGTCATTTTGCTATCAGCGACCGGCTGACTTCAATGAACAACGGCGACGCCCAATGGCGTCGCACAACTGCCGCGGAGAACGGCAGGTACGAGCTCATCCCGGCACGCAGAAGCTGTGCCAAATTTGAAGGCGGCCGTTCGATATTGGCAAGCAGGGACGCTGCGTTGTCTGGCCGTGAAGCCTGCCGAAGGGAGGGATGTCTGGATGTGAGCAATCTCGAGGGGGATCTGAGACCGAGCGCGATCGCTTACCGAGGACTTGTTGATCCACCAGGGGTGCATCATGATTCAGCCTGCAGAGTCGCTCGACAACGCGGAAAACCGCGGAAAACACGAAGGTGCCCAGGGAGACGGAAGTGAAGCCCCCCCGACCCTTCTGTTTCCAGGCCGGCATCCCCATGCGAATAGAACACCGGATCGGATGTTTTGCGCGCGGAGTAGGGGAGTTATAGGGCCACTGCCTCATTGACGGGGAGCGAATGGCATCGACTCTCTTGTTCCATTCCCAACGCCCTTCCTCATCGTTTTTCCGCTCGACGTGTATGGTGTGTGTTGAGACAACAACCTCGGCGAACGCACCCTTATCCCGGCTGGCCCAAGGACAGACGACTCGGGCGTTGCAAAGTGCGAAGTGGTGCACCAAAGAGCAGCCGGTCTTCGACGAGTTTAGGCCTCCCGCCGTCGGATATGCGGAACGAGAGGCGGCCTGGATTGTAAGCGTCAGAGGAGCTGCGCAGAATGCTCGGACGCCACAATGGTGGTCCACAGCAGGGTCCACAGCGGTAGGCGCCTGCCAACGTCGCGATCCGCGAGTCGGGCCTCGCCCAATTTGGCAAGTTCTCAAGAACATCCGACATCCTCCACAGCGAGAGACTCGGTGGCTCAGAAAGCGGGCTGGGTAATCGGCTCCCGTCTCTTCTGGATACCCTCAGATGGCGCGGTAACTTGTGTCTGGTCCACTCACGGGGCATTCATGACGAAGGCCCCCTTCTCGTCCTCGGATGTCCATCTGGTGAGCATAAGAACAGCTGCTCCAGCGGGGCATTTCTAGCAAACAGATATTCCACCCCTCTCCACTCAACGCATTTCCAAGCACTCGAACAGCAAACTCAACACAACATGCCTTACGGTTACTTCCCCACCCCCGCGCGCTCAGAGCCCGGCCACAGAGTCGGAGGCCTCTGCACGGACTTCTCCTTGGACTTCGAGCATCGCCTGGCAGTAGCACGCCTCCGTCGAACACACTCCGTCCCAACAACCCCTGCGGCCCCCAACACGTTCAATTGGGAGAGACAGCCTCGCGTTGGATTAGGACTGGACTTAGGCCTCCCCACCACTCTCGTGACGCACTTCCACCCTAGACCTGAGCGCCCCCGTCTGCGGCGCCAGGCCGATCAACTTGGCCTCGGCGTGCCCTTCGCCGTCCGGCCAACGCGCTCTATGCGTCGACACGTCGCAGGAGCGTACTCAAACGGGCCAACAGCAACCGCACCCCCCACCCGACGCCCCCACAACGCAGGGCGCATCCTGCGGGTCCCCGCCTCAGCCGGGGAGCCCGCCCACCATCAGTATATGGATAGGAACGTGGACGAGAGCGAGAACGAGCAGCCGCACCCGGCGATCACCCTCACACTCGCGGACGCCTTCGACTCTGAGAGCGACTCAGATGACGCGCCGCTCTACGCTTTCCTCCCCCAGGGCTCGAGGCGCTCGCCTCATGGAACTCCCCCAGCGGCGCGCTCTCCCCCGATAACAACATGACACCGCCGGCGACCCCGACCCCCACTGTCACGGCGCGCCACCGTCCGCGCCCCATGCTGTTCCGCACGCTAGGGAGTCCCGCGGTCCGCGCCCCCTTCGTTCGGCCAGGACTCGGAGACGTCTCCCCACCAAGCTCGGGCTCAGGGTCTGCCATCGGGGCGTCGCCGGTGTCGCCCTCGGTCTCCCGTTTCGGCACCCACCGCCACTTCCCTGGCCTCGATCACAGTGCGGGTGGTGAGGGAGATGGGAATGCCCTTTTGGCTAGGCCGAGGGAGGACTCAGGGAGGATGGCGAGGACTGCGCTGCCGACGTCTCCTCCGGGGGCGCCGCGCATGGGATGGGTGGAGCGGTTTGCTTAGGCAGCGGCAGGGCGAACAGCTGTAGATGTACCGAATTCTAATCAGGCATCTTCTGAAACTCCGTGCGTGAGATGGCCAATCTGCATCGGGTACGAAAGTCAAACATGGCGGACCTTATTAGCCTTCTCAGCATCCAAACCGCCAACATCCACAACGATGGTACAACGGTTAATTGTTACACGCAGGGGATCAATATGATAACAGTGCGGCCTGATCCAAGAATGCTGCATATGGTCATGTTTCGCCGCCACCGGCACTCATGTCCTCGACCGCGAACTGCACCTTCTTCACTGCCAGCGTCCTCAGGTTGACGAGCACGAGCACGCCGGAGTCCTTGAAGCTCGGCAACAGCACGATCCGACATCTCTTCCGCGTCTCTGCGTCCTTGTCCTTGTCCTGTTCGTCGTCCTCCACGAGCTTCGTCGCGAACGCCGGCTGGTTCCCCACAACATAGACATCTGGCGTATGCGTGAAAACAAACGGGTCCCTGGCGAAGTACGGGTGGCACCAGAGCGTGTCAGGCGCAGTGGGCGCCATGTGTCGCCAGCGGAGGGTGGCCTCCGCAAGGGTCAGGCGTGATATGGGCGGGGTAGGCACGTACTTGAACATATCGTCCACAGGCTGGCCAGAGTGCACGAGGACGGTTCGTGAGGGCCCAGGGTTGCCTTGACGTGCTGGAGATGCGCCATTCGTCTTGTTCTTTGAGCCGGATGCGCCTGGTTGACTGGCACGCGACGTGGATGGGGCCGAAGGGTCGCTGGGGGCGAGGTGGATGTACGCTGGGTTCGACTCGCACGAGAATGTGGCGTGGTGCGAAGCACCGCCGAACATGGCGCGAGGAAGAGGCTGCTGGGGGAGGATCGTCGCCGCTGGGTCTGAGGGGCCTGGGAGGAGGTGCACGGGTATCGAACGACAGACATCTGTGAGATGCGCAGCAAGATTTTGGGTTGGATGTGGTGTGAACGAGGATGCATCGTTCCCGTAGCGTCGCTAGATAAACGCATCAGCTATAAGTAGATCATGTTATCGGACAGAGGTACACACGGCCTTTCGTTCCGACTCCCCGTGGGTAGCACTAGCATTGTCGGTCAGTGCCCCAAGCGAGTTGCCGGCGATGATAAGCCTGGAAATGCGCGCAGCTTGAGACTGTTCTTGCGGCCCGCTGACCTCGGCGGTAAGGAACTCAGCGAGCAATTGTATCTGACCGTCTGACGTGTTGGCGGAGCCAATCTCCAGCCCAGACACCAGCGCTATCCATTCATCCGAAGATGAAGGGAAGTGTTTGTCTATGCCTACCATGTATCCCGTTAGTTAAACCATGGCATGAGGGTCAGGACGAAACGCACCATCTACCTCCATTGCATCTTTCACTTCAGGCAGAGCAGGCCATGGTATTCCCGCCGATGGTTGGGGCGCCATACCAGGATAACATATATCCACAACCTCAAAATCTCCGTTGTGGGTCTCAATACCGAGTGCGCCGAGGATGACGCCTGTCACCAAGCACGCGGAACGGATGCGATCGCCCACCAAGCAAATACGACCGGACTCGTCCTCCAACATCACGCTGTCCTCATCGGAGTAGAACTTGTCCCGGGGAGGCGGAGCTGGTATCGAACGCTGCATAGATAGGAAGGTTCGGCAAAGGCCAGACGAGAAACTGTGGCTCAACTCACATCTCGAGCGACGTCCTCAAGGACATTTGGTTTGAGTGGCATGTCCATGTAGACTGTGCCAATAATGAAGCAAAGCTGACCCTTCTCCACATCCAGAACACGAGGCACAAATACAGGGTTTCCTGTCATGAGCACCACATACATCAGCACCCGCTTGCTCGCGCTGTACTGAGTGTGCGCACCTGCGACCTCGTTCCATCGGCCCTTCGCCCGCTGTTCTACGTGTTGCCTGAGTGCTCGGAGACGTACGAAGTAGATGTTGGAGTACTGGTGTTTGTACGACTTGTCCGCGGATTTGATAGAGAACGAGGCGTCTTCGGCCACAGGGAGAATGGTCGTGGAAGGGCGTGTTAGTGGAGCAGAGGGCGCAGACCTATCCTGTCGTCAGCCTGGAGCCACCAGTTAATCTGTGAATCTTACATTTTCTCCACGATAGCCATGACGAATGGCTGGGATGAGGGCAGCAGGAGTACTTGGACGCGGCGAGACCGAGAACGCGTTCGACGCGTCGCGCTGAGAGGCGCGTGACGCGTTATGTCAGCACTTTAGTCATGTTTGGCTCCTCCTCATTGCGGGTCATAAGCGCCTTGCTGGCCCTTGCAGCGTCTTCAGAACGCGCATACTATAAGTACTACGCAGTACTTACAAGCTTCCTTAAAGTTCGCCGCGATGTATAAATACCTTCAGTTGAGTCTTTAACGCGTCTCGCCACTCGCAGCATCTGCTAGCGCTCGGAGAAGGCATGCGACGGTCATCATGGGCTAGAAATCCACCGTTGACAACATAGAACGGCCCCATGACTGGCGCACGAACATCTGGGCCCGGCGTGGGTCAATGAGATGAAGTCGCAACGGTATCGGATGGGAGAGGATGACGGCAGAAGAGCAGCAACGTTGCAGTCGTTCTGCATGAGCCGTTGTTCCTGGACCACTGCGCGAGGCTAGAATGATGTCACCACACAAGCTATGACCCTCTCCCTCTCGAACTCTGGATTCTATTTTTACTTACCGCCACCAACGCTCACGACATATAAAGCTCCAGACTCGCAGCTTTCTACCACAACGCCCTCTCTTTCTCCCACAACTCCCACTCTTTCGACTAAACAATGGCTCTTTCAAAGGTTTGCGCTCGCGGCTATACCGTCGCCTGTACAGTGGTCGCTAACATTCACCCATCCCCGTAGCATCTCAACGCCGATCAGCTCATACAGTCTGCCAAGGTAAGATCGCAAGTCGCCCTCTACGATCTGCAGTCGCTCACGAATGAACTAGGACCACAAGGGCCATATCCATAGCTCTACCGCCCACACAGCTGTTTCTGCCTATGGCGGCCGCTACGGCACCGATCCGATTCCCAAGTACAAATTACCCTCAAAGGTGAGCTTGTGCTCGTTTATAATCTCTAAAAGCTGCTAAGTATTTCCAAGGGCGTTGATGCAGATGCCGCGTACCAATTGATCCACGACGAGCTCTCTCTCGATGGCTCTCCTTCTCTCAACCTCGCTTCCTTCGTCCACACATGGATGCCGAAACAAGCAGACCAGCTGATGATGGAGAACCTCTCCAAAAATTTGATTGACCAAGACGAATACCCAATGACTCGTACGTTATTTTACGAAGCACAGCGCATTTCCATCCTCACCGTCCATTCATCAGAGGTCATCCATACCCGCTGCGTGTCTGTACTCGCCGACCTTTGGCACGCACCCTCGTCCCACCAAGCCATCGGTACCGCAACTACCGGCTCGTCTGAGGCCATCCAGCTGGGTGGTCTCGCTATGAAGCGCCTCTGGCAGGAAAAGCGTAAGGCCGCAGGGAAGTCTATCCACGAGCCGGGTCCCAACATCGTGATGGGAGCCAACGCCCAGGTCGCACTGGAGAAGTTCGCTCGCTACTTTGACGTTGAGACGCGCCTTGTTCCCATCTCCGTGGAGAGCAATTACTGTCTCGACCCGAAACGTGCGATGGAGTACATCGACGAGAACACGATCGGCGTCTACGTCATTCTCGGCAGTGAGTACCAACTCGCCCTTTTCGTCTCAATGTCTCAACACTGATCATGTTTACTCACTATAGGCACTTATACCGGTCACTACGAACCCGTAAAGGAGATGGCAGCACTCCTCGACGAGTTCGAGGCCCGTACCGGGCACTCCGTACCCATCCACGTCGACGGCGCGTCCGGCGGCTTTGTAGCGCCCTTCGCAAACCCCAAGCTCGAATGGGACTTCAGGATCCCTCGCGTTGTCTCGATTAACGCCTCTGGTCACAAGTTCGGCCTCTCGTATGTCGGCGTCGGCTGGGTTGTTTGGCGCTCGAAGCAGTTCCTCCCTAAGGACCTGATCTTCGAGCTCCACTACCTAGGCTCAGTCGAGTACTCGTTCTCGCTCAACTTCTCGCGACCGGCCCACCCAATCATTGCGCAGTACTTCAACTTCGTCCACCTCGGCTTCGAAGGTTTCCGCAACGTTGCGCTGCAGGACCTCAAGAACGCACGACTTCTTAGCCGTGCGTTGGAAAAGAGCGGCATGTTTGTCGTTCTGAGCGACATCCATAGGCCGGTGGAGGGGATCGCTTCTGCCACAAAAACTGCGCTCGGATTCGATGAGGGCAACATTGAGGTATGTGTGCCCGATCTCGACGATTGCGCGTTTGTCTGATCAATATGCTTTTGCGCTGCGCCTCAGAACTACAAGCCCGGACTGCCGGTCGTCTCGTTCAGGTTCACAGACGAGTACAAACAAAAGCATCCCGACGTCCAGCAGCGATGGGTGCAGGTGCTGCTTCGCGCGAAGGGCTGGATCGTGCCCAACTACGAACTCGCGCCCAACCTGGAGAACGTGGATATTCTGCGCGTAGTCGTACGCGAGAACGTGACCGCGACCATGATCGACCGGCTCGTCGCCGACATCGTGAGTAGCCACGCGACAGCATGCTTTCGTGCGCCATTGCTAATCGTGGGTGTGTGTAGATCGAAATCATGGAGGGCCTCTCGGAGAGCGACAACCCCGTCCATGCGCTGGCAACGCTCCAGAACCGCAAGACCGTCGAGGGCCACCACGGTCGCCTGGAGGAGGGCTCTGGGAGCAAGTCGAACGGAACCTACGCTAAGCAGTGCTAAACGCTGTGTCGGATGTTCAGAGTCTCCGTGTTACCTGTTGTTCACTCGTGCCAATGTACGACCCTAGGGCTCTGAGGTGGAAGTAGTGTACAAGTATGGTGTACGATACCACGATTTGTTTACGCCTTGTATGTTCAAAAGGGGATGTGGTACCAATGCAATGATCGCTTCTAGGGACAGTGGTATCTGCCCGCAGTTTCTATGTCAGTTATCGTATCATTCAGCAGTGGTAGATCCATCCGCCGAACTGACAATCACCCTCACTACGAAGTCCAGCGCTCAGCGCTCAGCCCCGGGGGAAGGAAATGAATTCGGAACCACGAGCCAAAGCACTCCCTCTTTAGGCTGTATTTCTATGCAGCGGGATGGGCTCCCTCCTATGTACATCCACCCATCATCCAACGATATACAAGTGTCAAGCAGGTGCACTGCTGTATATGAATATATGGAGAATCATGCGCGGGACTAGCACTGCCAGTGGTGGTACTCCGACAAGTTGACGCCGTGCCTGGGTCAGATCTGAGATCGAGTACACCGCACCGTCCAGAATCTCGCGTGCGTCTCCTCCGTACCATCTCCCTACACTCGTCCTCGTACGTCCTCTGGGTCTATAGAGCGGGAGCACCATGGACAACCTCAAGATGTTCACACAAAAGCTACCGGATCCCTTCAACCTGCTGGGCGACCAGCCCAAACTAGCCTTCCGCAGCCAGCCAAGCGGGGTCGCGAAGCTTGCTACGACACGCGTGAGTGTGAAGCCGTGAATCGCAGAAATGAGGACAGGAGGTCATATTCTGCATCCAGAATATCTCTGAGAAGGACTTGTACTGGGAGCAGGTGAGTATGCAGGCTCAAGGAAGCGTTCTCTACGTGCACACTGACCGAAGACCACTACGCGCCGTCCTAGTATGTCGTTCTCTTCGACTCTGCCTCCGACGTCTTTACTCTTATCACGCACAACGACGGTACGCATACTCTCTACGACGTGATCCCCTCACGGCTCACAACAGGTCCTCAAACCCCTCCCAGTCCGTCGCGCCCTCTACGAAGCCCCGGAGAACGTAGCCACCCTCATCCGCGTAATCTCAGCCCGGCTCTTCAACCTAGTCTCGGACCACACATTCCCCGCACCCGCGCCCTCCTCCGTCTCCTCCCTCGCATCCTCAATCATCCGCACAGGGACCGGCGGCGCCGCAGGCGCAGGTGAGCGCAACGCGACGAAGGAGGTCCTCAACTGCATCCGCGTCCTCCAGCGCGTCCTGCCTGCCGTGTTCGAGATCGAGAGCGAGCCGAGCAGGTTCGAGCGCGAGGTGCTCTGGAAGCGCGTGCCCGTGCCTGGGTCCGCGGCAGAGCAGGAGCGCACCGCGAGCGGTGCGGCAGGCAGTGCGGTCGACGAGGCGAGTGCGCAGGCGCAGTTCGTGATTGAGGATGAGGACGAGAGCGATGAGGACGGGGACGAGGAGGGCGGGGCGCGCACGCCGAAGGACCCGCCCAGGCAGCCGGAGCAGCGCGGACAGCAGCAGGCGGAGCCGGAGAAGGCGAAGGACACGATGCCGTCTATCGCCGAAAGGCTGTTTAGCTGCTTGATAGACCTCATGTTTTGCTGTGGGTTCACGCTGCCGACGAAGATACAGGTCGACCACTACAAGATCAACTATGTCATTTGGTACGTGCGCTGCGCCCGAAGTGGTGCTACAGTCCTTACGTTCGTATTTAGGGAGAAGGGCGTGGGGTCAACCACAGACCCAGGACCAAGCTATCAGTACGAGACGAACAAGACGGAGGTGCTCCGGCTATTGCTTGTTTTGCTCTCTCGCCAGATCTACGTCCCACCCTCCGCGCTCTTCACCTCCCCTTCGTCCTACACCCTTCATTTTGTGCAGAACCTTCCGCGGCGCGACGTGCTCACGGTTCTGTGTTCGCTCATGAACACTGCAGTGAACGCGACACACCCCGGGAGCGCGAACATGATGGGCACCGTCGCAGGCCGGCTGCCGTATAACCACCTGCTCATGAAGGGCGAGGATCCACGCACGTCGCTTGTGTCTATATGCTTCCAGGTTCTCTGTGTGCTGCTCGACTTCCAGAGTGGTCCCGCGAGGGATGCAGGTGCTGAGGGCCAAGCGTCAGGGCCTACGGCGAAGACGAACGCGTTCCGCTTCTTCATTGCTAAACTGGTGAGCTGGGTATCAGTAGCAATAGAGATGTATGCTTGTTTGCTGACATGGTTGTGTCGCCTCATTGCAGCATCGGTCCTCAGACTTCGCGTTCATTCTCGATGGCGTGGTAAGCATATTTGAGACGGAGATGGCTTCACTCCATGGCCTCCTGCCGGGGTCAAAGAAGTCAGTGCTTTACATGCCCGAAGCCGGTGAGTTGGGTTGCTGTCATCTGATGTGAACGAAGTTTTAAACTTCGTGCAGTCATCTTCCTTTGGAAGATGCTCGAGCTCAACAAGGTGAGTGATGGTAGCATTTGTCATGCCACACGCTGACGTCCTGTCTGCAGAAATTCCGGGCATATCTGCTTGACTCCGAGAAAGGTATGGACGTCATGGCGTACCTGCTATGCTATGGACTCGAGATCAAGGACAAGCCGGGTAGGTCGAATGTGTGTGTTGCACGAATCGAGTTCATTGACTTGCTGGTGCAGAGCAACACGGCATGTGCCGTGTACTATCATATATGATCCAGAGCTTGTCTGCTGAACGAACGTTCGGCCTCAAGCTTGGGTCTCCGCTTCGGGCACAAATACCCCAGAAGTGGGTTACACCTGGTACAGTAGGGGACTTCATGATTCACGTACGTATCGCCATGTCATCGTACGTCCCAAATCTAACGAACGTGCTCCGCTTCTCCTAGTCAATATACTCGATGGTTGCTACCACTTCGGGTAGCCTCAACTCACTATACCCCGCACTCATCATCGCCCTCTCCAACTCCGCCCCATACTTCAAGAACCTTAGCGTGACGTCCTCCGCGCGCCTTCTCCAGCTCTTCAACGCATTCGCGAACCCGTCCTTCCTGCTCTCCGACGAGGGTCACCCCCGCCTCCTCTTCTTCGTGCTCGAGGCCTTCAACGGCGTGCTCATGTATGGTCTCGCGGAGAACCCCAATCTCGTCTACGCGATCCTCCACGCGCATAAACAGTTCGAGGACCTCGGCACATTCACCCTCGCGCGCGGCTTGCGCGAGATCCGCCGCATTCAGCAGCTGAAGGAGGAGCGCGCCGCGCAGGCGAAAGGCCGCGGCTCTGTCGACAAGGGCAAGCGGCGCGCGCGGGACATCGAGGAAGGCGCACCGCACGAGGAGAAGGCGCGCCTGCTTCAACGTGAACTCGGCTCGCTAGACCTGGCGCGGTCGACGGAGTCCACGGAGGCGCTGCATGAGAGCCTGACGCGCGCGGGGTCGCGGGACGAGGAGCTGACGTCGACGCGCCCGCTGATGTCGCCGACGGTTGCGGACACGCAACTGGGCAGCTCGGCCGCGCCGGCCGTGTCGGAGAAGGCGAGGGGCAAAATGCGGGCGGGGAGGTCGCTGTCGGGCGATATGACGGGGAGTTTGGAGCGGCTGGCTGCTTCGGGCGTGGGGAGGAACGGGTTTGTTCCTACACAGGAATGGGTGAGTGCCCTGTGGCCTCATCCTGGCATTGATACTCACGACCGGGAACACCAGGTCGCATCATGGCAGCAGGGGTCAGTATTATCATGCTGGAAGCTGAATGGGATGATTGCTGACGAGTTGCTATGTAGGCTTCCCTTGGACACGATTCTGCTCGTGATCTCCGAGCTGTTGCCGAAGGTACAGAACCTGAAATCCTCACTGAGCGCTGCGACTGCGACCAGTGCGATCACCGACATGCTGAGGAGCGCCAATGTGGACCAAGTACTGGCCAAACCACCACCTCTCTCCCCGAGGAGGTTCATGGTACGCCGATGCCCCCAATATATAGGTTGCCTGGCCGAGCTGATGTCTCGCTAGTGGTCGGAAGCGTCGATAGTATGGCTCACCTCGCTTATATGGGGCGAAATCTACGTCCGCGGGATGACCCCGCTGGGCATATGGAACAACACCGCGGTGCGGCTGTTCTATGTCAAGCACGCTCAGGCGCAGCAGCGCCAGATCACCGAGACGGTGACGAACGTTGTCGGTGGGCTGCTCGGCCGGACCGAGTCGACTCAATCGGTGGCGAGACGGCAGTGAGGGTGCCGCCCGAGCCTGGTTATGTTTGGACTAGGATTGGATATGTTTCTAGGTACAGTCCTTGCATGTGTATATTCATTGGAGCATGCGTCTACGCTGCCTATGCCCTCCAGGTCCCTCGGCATGATGTTGTGAGTCTGTGCTGTCCGGCTGGGGCGTGAACCTGACATCCGTGCGATAAGAGGGTACTCAAAGTTCGAACACACCATGATATTGAGGACATGGCCAGACATGGCCGTCCACGCGGCGGCCGGGCCCCGCCAAACCTCCGACGCGCTCCCAAGTTTATCCCCTCCTTCCTTCGATAACTGAAGCACTAGCAAACAATCTGGCATGATGAGTTGTATATCCGATGCTTGCAAACTCTCATATCTCAAGTCCTATCTAAAGTGCTATGCAATCTACTGATATCGTGAGCTTGACTAGCCTGCTACTTATAGCTGCGCATGCGTAACGTTGCACTTCCGGCGCCGGCCGCAGAGCGCTAGCTTCTTACTTCTCATCACGATTCGTCATGCTTTGCAGCGCGTTAGCTGCGCTGGTGCCGCATGTTAACGATGAGGATCACGCCCGGCTTGCTAGCATAGGGAAAAGGCCAACCTGAGATGCGATGTGTATCTCAGGGTCGGCCAAGCCTCGAGTCGCACGGCTTGTGGCTAAATACGCACGATATGATGACATACGCCGGCCGGCGCGACAACTCTTTCCGCTCCTCCACTGTGGCACTACTTATCTCTACCCTGGCCTGCAGAACCCCCCACCTATCTCCCGCCCCCTTCCCCCCTCGCAGTGAGCAAGAGCTCTGCTGCAGCGTGCAGCCATGACGCCTCCCACCTCGCGCGATGTTTCTCGCCTGCGCCAGGATCCTCCATCGCGCTCGCGGTCCCGCCCTCGGAACTCACGGCATGAGACCTCGTCCTCCATCCCGCTCTTATCCCAGGGCCCCGACGATCTCATGGTCCCCGGCGGCATGGTAGGAGAGGAGACTGCGGAACTCTTGCACGAGTTCGTTCACCCCCATCAACACGCGAGCGAACAGACCCTTGTAGAGGACGAGGGGCTCGCAGATGTCGAAGAAGGTGAGGAGGGTGAGGAGGAAGAGGGGGAGGCAGTCGACCCCTTGTGGCGGAAGCGCTTGCCATGGTGGAAGAGGCCCTCTGCCTGGTGGTCAGTGCCTCTATGCAAGCTGTTTCACGTGAAGGGGACTCATTCAAAATCGTTACCATTATTACCATTAGGTTCCTGGGATATGTGCCGTTCTCTGCAATTGCGATGACCATCACCGCGGCGGCGAAGATAGAGCTGTATACATATCTCGCCTGCGAAGTGCACAAGCCAGTTGTGACCCCCGATCACGACGTGCTTTCGTTCTTCAACCATATCAACGGGACGGTTGTACTCGACCGTAAGTAGAGTCAGCACCACTGTCCTGTGCACGCTAACTCATGCTGCACTGAAGACCCCAGCCAGCGGGTGTGCCATGCGGATCCTGTCGTTTCCGCCGCCGTAGCGGAACTGAACATCATGATGACCACTACCATGGGTGTATTGAGCTGCATGACCACGGCTTGGTGGGGCTCGGTATGCATGTCTTTCTGCGTCGATGACTTGTGTCTCAATACTATTCTCAGCTTTCTGACAGACATGGCCGGACAACTGTCTTGAGCTGCTCCGTTTTCGGCGTCGTCATCACAGACTTCGTGATCATCATGGTTTACTACTTCAACAAGCAGCTCCCTGGAGGATATATGTTCCTCGTCGTGGGGCCAGTCCTAGAGGGACTCCTTGGGGGTAATGTGATGTTCACCTAGGCTGCAGCACAATACTCACACCGATCCAGGGCTATCCTCTATTTCTGGGAGTGTGCACGCATACATGTCTGATTGCACATCTCCTGCCAGCCGGTCAGCAAACACTCTTGCCAGCCTGCGTTGCTCGACTAATGCGCCATGGCACCTACAGCTCTAAGATTTTCTCCCGCTACCTGGGGCTCTTGTTTACAGGCATGGCGATCGGGCCGACTCTCGGCGGACTCGTCATCCGCTTTACGGGAAGCTTTATATCTGTGTTCTACATCGCTGCGGGGCTGCATCTGATCTACGCGTTCCTGATCTGGTTTGTGATCCCGGAGTCGCTGCACAAGCGCGACATGGAGGCTGCGCGTATCCGGCAGAAGGTCGAGGACGAGCAGTATCGCGCCGCCCACGCTCACGGGGGCTTGCTCGTGTTCCTGAAGCGTCTGTTCGCGTTTCTCACCCCTCTGCTGCTATTCCTCCCGATCCATTTGAATGAGGGTGGGACGCCGTCGAAGGCGAAACGGCGTGACTGGAGTTTGTGCCTTCTTGTTGCTGCCTATGGGTTTACTGTTTCCCTAATGGTGAGTGGGGTGCCAATGCTGTATACACCGGGAGCTGACATGCTTTCAGGGTTCCTACGTGTATTTCATGCAATATATTCAAACATTCTTCGAGTGGAATACGGAACAGGTGCGGTCACATTGAACTCACAGCAGTGTCTGAACAGGATTAACGGTGGTCCCCAGGTTGGCTACTGGTTCAGCGCCATTGGCGTGACCAGGGCTCTCTTCCTGACCGTCGGTCTACCGTGTACGTTCCCTTTCATGTCCGTCTTACTCTCGCTCACACATCTCCTTTCCGTGGGCAGTCATAATCAAGGTTGCCAAAGGCAAACCTCCCCCAATCCAGCTCCCCACAGAACCGGCCGAGCCCCTCAATAACCCCTCCCCCTCATCCGAGGACGATACCCCCACCACCACCGCACGCCAGCCCTCCCCCGCGCGCCCCGCCGCGCACGTCCACTCTTCCGCATTCGACCTCAACCTGGCGCGGGCCTCGCTCATCATAGACGCCCTAACCTACTTCCTGCTCACGATCGTGCCGGACGGCCTGACGTTCGCCGCGACGTCGTGCCTGGGCGCACTCGGTATGGGCTTCGGGCCCGCGCTGCAGAGCGTCGCGCTCACGCTGTACCACCGCCGCGGCGGGCGCGACACGGGCAAGCTGTTCGGCGCGCTGAGCGTCGTGCAAGCATTGAGGTGCGTTTTATCTCATCCTATTTCAGAACAGTATGTGATCAGACGTGCTGACGAACGACCACACCGTGCAGCGCGCAGATCTTCGGCCCGTTCGTGTACGGGCTCACGTACGCGAAGACGGTGGCGACGTACCCGAAGACGATCATCGCGATGGCCGCGAGCGCCGTCATGGTGTCCTGCGTCCTCCTCGCGTTCGTCCGCCTCCCCGCGGAGCCCGCGAAGGACGGGGATGTCGAGGAGCAGGCGGCGCCCGCGCCCGCGCACCCGGAGCGGGAGGAGACGCTCGTGGGAGAGGGCCAGCCACTCATTGTGATCGAGGATGAGGAGAGCGGGCGGCAGGTCGTCAAGCCGTGAATCTATGAAGCCATGAAGGCCGGTGGTGGATTCCGCGGCGCCGGTCTTCGAGCTTGCAGTTGTGTGCTGAGCACTGGAAATTCTTGAAGCAGGTATCTGTCTGCGCTGTACTGGTAGCCAGTTGTAACAGTACTTGTATACGTCGCTTGCGATGCGACGTTTAAGTTGGGTGTTGAACGAGAGCAAACTTGCATCCGGTGTGTCACGGCAATACAAGGTAATCCCATCGCAGAAGGGAGATGCTACATGACATAACATATGTATACATGTAAGAAAGCCCTTGTACTATAGATGTCGTAGGCAAACTTAAGCTTTTGTCTCTTACGAGACAGGACGTTAGTTCGAGCGGCTCTTGCCGCGCGTGTGTACTGTTGGCCATTGGAGCTTGAAGGTGTATCGTCCTGGGTGTTGACGCGTTGACGGGCAGATCGGAAGTATAGACGATGCCATAGGATGTCGGCACTGCCACATTGGCATTGTACTGCATCTACTTTGCAACCTCATGCACAAGATCGAGCGACCCTCACGAACTACTCACCGCGCTTTCGACCTGCGGATACATAACGTTTCCCTAGCATGTCAACTACGAATCTTGCAGTGACGCATCTCGGTCGTCTCATCCACCCAAAAGACTTGCTAATTAGCCCGGAAATGCGAGAAAGACGCGCACGCACGGCAGCAATACACAAGAAGTAGAACGACGCCGGGGAGCCGCAGTGACATATACGGTGCCTAGGTATACCCGAGCCCACCGGAAGGATATTATGTGGGCCGGAGAGAATATCGGAAGAGACAACATGGGGTGGCCAGTAATGGCACGCTATACTTGACTCGCCGCGCATATACGACGCTCCCACCGCTGCAGGAGAGCCATATATGCACGCGTTGGATACAGCGTGCACCGATAGCGCGATAGCTGGAGATAGACTGAAGGGGTGCATGGCCGCATATCGAGCGCGGGGGTGGGCGCGATTACGCGGCTGCGTTCGGCGCTTCGAAGACCGCGTTGGCGAGACCGGCGAGCTGGAGCATCGCGAGGCTGAACTGCTCGAGGTTGCCCGTGTCGAAGGTGACAACGGTCGTCGTCGGGTCCGGCGGGGCGGAGCTGCTCGTGCTCGACGGGGGCGGCGTGGCGCTCGAGCTCGGGGAGCTGCTCGAGGACGTCGAGGTGGCGGTGCTAGTGTGGTGGGACGTGGACGTGGACGTGGACGTCTTGTGGGTCGAGGACGAGGTCGACGAGGGCGGCGGCGGCGGAGGGGGCGAGCTCGTCGGCTGCTGGTGGGTAGTGGTGGTTGGTTTTGAGGGCATGGTCGTGACGGTCGGCGCGGCGCCTCCGCCGAAGTTCCACGAGCCGTAGATCTGGCCGGGGTCGGTGCTGCCTGCGAAGAACTTGAAGAGGCCGGGGGACAGATCGATCGCTCCGTATGGGCACTCCTCGCACTACAAAGGGAAGTTAGGCCTGGTTTTTCCCTTTCTCACCGACGCGCACGGACCTCGTCGGTGATCATGGCACCAGTGGTTTTCCCCTGGTACTCAACAGTGATTTTGTTGTAGCAGTGAGAACCGCCATCCCATTGCTACGAAGGCGCATCGAATAAGCATTAGGGTTTGAGAGCTCGGTTGCGTCGCGGACTCACAAGAGTGTTAAGTGCAACAATCTGAAACTCGTCAGACGAATATTGAAATGCTGATTATGCGAGCACTTACGAAGTCATTGGGCTGGTCAAACGAACCGCACGCGTTCTGGCCTACAGCAAAGAAGGTGAATCGGCTGTTATCGAAGCGCTTCTGTAGGGTGGAGTTCTGGTTGCGAGGCAGAACATTGAGCGCAGCATGGCGATGGCCTTGCTCGAGACGCTTCGCATCGTGTGCGCCGGAATGAGCAAGCACACAGGACGAGGCGAGGAGCACGAAAAGGAAGGTGAGCCGGAAACGACTGGAGAGAGAAAACATTATGGCGGAAGCCTGGACGGTTGAAGGAACGGTGGGGGCTGCTGCCCGGCTGGCGACGACGATGGTGGGAGGAGAACAAGATGTAATAGGGCACGCTGAAACCGTGGGCGACTATACAAGAAACGGAGTTCCTTCACTCAATGGGCGCGACCGGACGCTGCCGGTGCCTGGCCGACGTCAAACGGCTGATGGCGAACGTGACCGCGTTCTCCTCCGCCGGCGCCTCTTTCCCGCTCCTCTCCGTCCTCTCACCTTCTCCGCATTTGTAGCCCTCGTCCTGCCCTCGTCCTCGCTTTCTACGCTCTCTGTCTGCATGGCGCCATTTCCTTGGGGAAAATTCTTCCTCTCAACCACAGGCAGTACGCAACACACACAATCAGCTTCGTTCACCGCTCTCGCCTGATGATCTGACCCATGCCCTCCAACAGTCATTGGTGTGGGATACTTAATCATGAAAGGTCGGCGCCGCAGCGAGTTTTCCATATATGTGCTTCACCATCTCATTCCCGCATCAATGTCTAGTCACAACACCCACGCCAGAACAGACATACGCGGTGAGTGACGATTTCGTACCTTTCATGCTAGTCTCCTTCGAGCGGGATAGACTACCTCGCGCTAACGATCGGCGTATTCACTCATGCTCGCTACCTTCACAGGCCATGTCCCCAGATTTGCGCAAGAAAGTAGATGCCAATCGCGCCGCAAGACTCGCTCGCGAAAACGCCACACAGCAACAGGCCGCAGCGCAGGTGAGTGTGTTCCCTCTTTTGCTAGAGTCGGAGCTTACGACACCGGGCGGCCGTAGTTGAACGACCCGGACGCACAAAAGCCTATATGGGCAGACGGCTCACGATCATGACATACTCTGCAGGTCCCGCGCTACCACCCTCTCCGACTCCTCAGCCTCTCTTAGTGTATCTACCCGCTTACCGGAATGTAATCAAGCTAGTCCGCTCTAATCGACATCTCTTCTCGTCCCCGCCATTGCCGGACCCATTCATCAATCTCGACCGCCTTCCGCTTATCACTCACACAGCAAAGCTCAGGAGTCGACACATTAGCATTACTGATCTAGTCTAAGATAGGCACAGTACAGCCGTACGACGATACAGCGCCGAAGCAACCAATAACACAGGCGACGACGGTGTAATAGATAGCGGGGCAGAGCCTCACGGACTGCACAGTTACAAACGATCCCAAAACGAACGACGGCGGGAAAGCAACTGAAAGAGCGGATGCGCTCATGCGAGAGCGCGGGGAACGGGCGTATGCAAGCAAGACGGGGGCCTCGGGCTTAGTCGAACCACCAGCTGCCGAAGATTTCGCCCTCATCGAGGGGCGCGAGGGCAGCGAAGAGCGGGCGCGAAAGGTCCGCCTGGACGTCGTTGCACCCGGGGCACTACATCCCCCTACCTCAGCTAGGACCAACAACTATGTGGCGAGGCAACGTACCTCGTCGGTGACGGTGGCTTGGACCTGCTTGCCCTTGTACTCGACGGTGACCTGCTTGTAGCAGTGCGCACCGTTGTTGTACATCTGCCCCGCCACATGTCAGCATCCACACAAGTTCGGACAGCCACAATCACAGACTCACCGAAGGGCTCAAAGCGATGACCTACACCCACCCCCACATCCCAAAGTGAGCAGCCCCTCCAATCGGAGACAGAACACACCACTCACGAAAGCATTCCCATCATCCACGCTCCCGCACGCGTTCTCGCCTGCGTCGTAGAACGTGAACCGCGCGTTGTCGAAGCGCTTTCCGTGCGCACGCCCGCCGAGGGAGAGCGCGGTGCCGTTGTGCACCCCGTGGCGCTGGATGTGCGTGTGCGCGACGCCGTTGGGCGGCTGGCCGTGCGAGTAGCTCGCGCCGTGTGGCGCGGCGCCCACCAGCGCGACGGCGGTGAGCGAAAGGAGGGTGAGGAGGAAGGAGCGGCTGGAGTTGAACATGGTCGACTCGAAGATCACGCAAGGGAGGGAGGGGGGGAAGGAAGTAGAGAAGTAGACTGCTGCGGGGCGCGTCAGAGAGAGCGAGGATGAGAGCGAACTGCAAAGGAGTGTAGGTAAGACGCTTCCGAGGTCGCTGGTGCTCCGGGTCGCTGATGACGGCGGCGGTCGATGGGCTCGCCCAGCACCCGCCCGGCCGCTCTTATACCCCGCAGGTCCCCGCCGTCGCGTACAGCGTATACGTACACGCCGGACGGTAAACGCGCGGGCGATGCCCGGGGCGACGGACCGCGGATCCCATGCGCACGGGCGAGGCAAGGGTCGGCGCGTTACGCGAGACGGGTGGGACTCTGCGCGGGCGTAGCGGCGAGAACGAGCCCGGGGGCGCAGCGTCGCGTCGCCGTGCGGGGAGGCGGTCTGCCGGGCGCGCGGGCTTCTTGGAGCCTGTGTTGGGACGGGGGCAGAAGCTTCGGCCGCGACCGTTGTCGTACGCGCTGTATTTTACGTTCCGCGAAGCGGCGGGGAGCTGCTTCGACGTAGACATGGATACTGGGCGTATGCACATGAACACCGAAGGGCCCTTGCCCGATGTACATGTCTCGCGGGACGACCGACACCTCTTTCGGCCTCAGCGACCTAAAAAATGCACTCCCACACAACTGCGTAACAGTGACAGGTTACAGCAGCCATGACTGTACCAGTATTACGGCGTACCATGGCCGCATGCCTCCGGCCGCACTCACCACTCGCCCCAGCAGGCCCTAACACCGTCGCAAAAGCCCAATGTGCATCATGCATCAGGATTAGTCGTCTGTGCACAAGATTGTCGATCACACTAGCAGCGGTGCATGCAGCCCCGGCTCGGGATGCGACGCGGGACGAGCACAGACAATCCAGAGTCGCCTCCGGCACACCTGCCCTCCGGGCGAATCGGGAAGGGCGAGGCTGATGATGTCTGCAGATCAGGCGGGAGCGAGCAGAGCGGACGTGCGAGACGGCTGCCCAGGACGGTGCACGATGACCGTGCTGAACACGGTGCAACTCCGCCCGAGGATTTTTACTACGGACTGGTGGGCTGGGTACCGTGATGCTGCTTATGGAGGGCCTGTGCGACTGGGAATATTTAGCTCGGGCTGAGGAAGCATGGGGCATCGCGAGGTTCCCCGGCATGAATTCGACTCTTCGTCATCTTCTGGACTGCTGGAGAATGTGTCTGGGGAGCGTATGCGACGGCGAGACACGGCGAGTGCGTTGAGGACCCGGGAAAAGGCTGACGCGTGGGGGCTGCGAGTAGCGTTTATGGACAGCCTTGCAATGGTACGTGAATCTATACATCATCGGCGTAAAACGTGAGAGGGGAGAGACAGAGAGAGCGAGACTATGTACGAGAAATACAGCGCACTAGAACTTGGAGAAAACGGATGCTCGACGGTCTCGTGAGCGTGAGCGTGAATTGGCCGCGAACGCACGGCAGTCGTAACGGGGAAGAATGAGTAGTTGAGTGACAAACGGTCGTCGGTCAGGTAGTGGAAGCGTCCGGCGGTGAGTGGGAGCTCAGGCGCATATTAAAGATTCTAGGAAGGATACAGCACTGCGAGATTCCATTGAGCTTCTACAGGTATCTCCCGCAAGACCACACAGGGGTGCTTACCTCGGGTTCGTACGTACAGTGGATGGATAGTGTACACAAGTCCTCTTTGCCCACGCGGCCTCTCAACTGTCGGGTGCAGCACCCGCGTCTTCGTCAGCGCCTGGTGTCAGAAGTGGGGTCGATAGATCCAACAGGGGCGTGTTTGAAATCGTCGAGCCGGGTGTCGACGGAAGGACGTCGTAGGAAGACGGGGCGAGGGACGAGGACATAGACGGCCGACGAGCATCGGGAGAGAGCGACATCGAGATGCTCGAGCCTGGGACGTCTGCGGACTCCACACTGGACACAGTCTCCGCAGCAGCTGACGGAGATGCGGGAGTCCGTGGCCGGGAGGGTGCCGGTATGACCGATGCCTGGGCGGTTTCAACAGTGACAGGAGTGACCACTTCAGGCGTTGTAGGAGTAGCAACGCTGGGTAATGGTGAGGAGCCAAATCTGGGTTGTTGGCTGATGTCGTTAGCGGTGGTAAGGGGAGGCAGAGCTGAAGAAACTGGTGAAGGAGGGGCGGGGAGAATAGGAGCAGGCGTGCCAGAGCGAGAGAGCGCAATACCAGTGGGCGGTTGAACAAGCAGAGAAGTGGGGGTCGTATGCGAAGAGATAGAAGGGTCTGTCGGAGCGACGGCAACGTCTACGGAGGTGCTCTGAGTGTTGTCGGGAGCAGCGGCTGCAGTCCCCTCTTCCCTCTGCTTCTTAGCCTCTTCCTCTCGCTCACGCCGTTGCTGAGCTTCATGTTCAATCAGGGAAAGCCGCATAGCTTCCATGACCATTAACTGTGAGAGCGAAGAAGCATCAGCCTGGAGGGTATAGGTACCAAGGTGAAGAATACTTACTTCTTCCAGATCCTGTCCGCCGAGACCCATGTTGCCGAGGAGCTGGTTTAGCTCCTGGTTCTGCTGCTGCCGCCGCCTGGACCGCCGGCTTCCACGGTCGCTGCTGCCCTCTTGGACCTCCGCCGCGGCTTCGTCTGGCGGCAGAGCGTGCACGCGACCACTTGTAACGCCCACCGGGATGAGACGGTCGCCAACCTGGCGCATAATGATGCGCCGATTTGCACGCCGAGCAACCGCAGCGCGCACCGAGGCCAGCTTTGCCTCCCAATCCGGATGTATATGGTCTTCCAAGGACATGAGCGTTTTCCCCACGCCGGCTTGAGCGTTCACACTCACCGACAGTAACAACGTCGGGATCATTGGCTCCAAAGCTCTTTCTGCGGCGCTTCATTGTGGGGCTGGGCGCAGCGTCTAAGGACTGCTGAGACGTCGCCTTGGGCGTGTCCGGCCATGAGGGCGGCGTCTGAGCAATTCCCGCCATCGCTTAACAACGATCCAGACAAAGACCAAATAATCAGACTGACCGCGCCCTCGCTCCCAAGTCCGGTCCGCCATGGTGGTGGAGTGTAGACAATGCCAAAGTTCTCCTGCACACAATACGGACATGACGCCGGCTCTGAGACGAGATGAGTGGTGGTAGGGTCCGCCCGCTTGATCTGCACAAAACACTCTGTGCAAATCGCCTGGTCGCAACACCGGGAACGGTTGATGTTGGGCGGATAGTACTACGCCCCGCGTCAAGGGGATTCGGACATAGCGGACATATGCAGCAACGCACCAGGAAACATATGGGACACTCCATCGCGCCCCGGTATATAGCAGCCTCAGGATTTCGCGTGGGCTCTTTGACCGCGCTAGGACGCTTCTGGTGTCCACGGCTGGTGACTGCAGAACTGATTGACTCGGCGCGTGAGGACTCCCCGCCCTCGGATTCTGGTGGCTCCTTTCGAGCGGCAAGAATCTGGTCGTCATCCCAGGACTCTTCGTAGTCTTCTAATGGGCGATAGAATGGAGCGAGCTTGCGCTCGATGATTAGCTGGGTCACAATAGCCTGATTCCAATCCCGAGGACCGGTGTAGATCCCTTGTGGGGTGAGATGGCCGAAGTCGACCATGTCTTCATGGTGCCCGCGGCCATTCGAGGCACTGTTTCCCATGGCGGCAGGGTGTGGGCACGCAGAGAGAAGGTGAGGGTCGAGAACAAGAGGCGGTCCTCCGCTCGCAAGAGAGCGTCGGATGCAGGCTGTCGTCACAGCCCAGTGACGGCGACAACAACGCTTACACCGTCGGCGCGCCCCTTCGGCTTTCCCCGTTCCTCCTTTACGCGCCTCGCTCATCCGCTCTTTGGCCGTCGACAATCGATGGCTCGCTCACGGACAGCCTGAGGCTCTCGTGAACTCGGACGCGTTGCAGCACCAACACGATTGACTGATTCTTTCCAAGTGTGTCACGGCTGTCTGTGACTCGCTCCCGCAGGCTGACGTCGGAGCGTTTGATCCACCGCCATTTGTTTCGGTCAACTGACTACGCTCTAAATTTTGCGTTGCAGGCGTGGGGACGTCGGAGAAAGGCTGTTGTTACCTTTTCCCTCTCATGTGAAGACCTGTGAGGATCTGAACAGACATATGTCGTTCCAAACATCGAGGACATTCGCGCACATGCGTATTTCGCACGACCCCCGTCGCGTGCCATGGGCGCTTCGAGATTATTAGCACTCACTGCACGCCGTGTGCCTAAAAGTCGCTCCCAGGCGTGTCTGTGTTCCCATGGGTGGCATACAGAGTGTGCCGGATTGACTAGGAGAGAAAAAATGAGGATGTTCCCAGCCTACGGCGGAGAGGGGACGCGTTTCCACCACGGTGGCAGCGAGAGAGCGCGGGTTCCACGACTGAAGGAATCGCCACGTCAGCTAAGCGCGCTCGCATTGGGCGGCCCTGGATTTATACCACTGCCCTTAGCCGACCGCCTCCTCCACATTCCGGACCACTCTCTCTTCCTTCTCACTTTCCCCTACCGCTTTCTGCGCCCGCTCCTCCTGCTCAAGGCCTGTCGACATGGATAACCCATGGACGAAGACCGGAGAAGAAGTGCTGCAGTACTACGCCGTGGACCAGACCCGGGGTCTTTCGTCAGAGGCAGCTGCTAAGCACGCTGAACTTTACGGGAAGAACGGTGCGTGATATCCGTCCCTATGGCGCAATTCCTCCCGCAGGTGTTTATCAAACCCCTCCTCGCATCCAGAGCTCCCCGAAGATCCCGCGACACCATTATGGGAACTCATCCTCGAGCAGTTTAAGGACCAGCTGGTCCTCATTCTTCTCGCCTCTGCCGTCGTCTCATTCGTCCTCGCTCTCTTCGAGGAGTCTGAGGGCTCCGCCTGGTGGAGTGCATTTGTCGAGCCCCTCGTCATTCTCCTCATCCTCGTGGCCAATGCCACGGTGGGTGTGATCCAGGAGACGAACGCGGAGGCGGCCATTGACGTTAGTTGTTTCAGACTGTGATGGGTACGTGGGTAGAACTGACGCCGTCGTACCACAGGCCCTCAAGGAGTACTCTCCTGACGAGGCAAAGGTTCTGCGTGACGGCCAATGGACGCGTATTCATGCGACCGAACTCGTTCCTGGAGATATTATCTCCATCGCTGTCGGTGACAAAATTCCTGCGGACTGCAGACTGCTTTCTGTCGCTTCTACTAGCCTCCGTGTTGACCAAGCTATCCTTACCGGCGAGAGTGTTAGCGTAAGCAAGGTTCTGGATGTTGTCCAGGATCCCCGCGCTGTTAAGCAGGACATGATCAACCTGCTATTCTCCGTGCGTATAAACTTGGAACCTAATACTGGTGTTATTTACTGATTTTTACATTCATACAGGGCACTACCGTCGTTAATGGCAAGGGTACCGCTGTCGTCGTGTTCACTGGGCAGAAGACCGCCATTGGTGACATCCACAAGTCAATCACGTCGCAGATCAGCGAGAAGACCCCTCTGAAGCGCAAGCTCGACGACTTCGGCGACATGCTCGCCAAGGTCATCACCGTTATTTGCGTACTCGTCTGGCTCGTGAACATTCGTCACTTCTGGGACCCTGCGCACCATGGCGCGCTCAAGGGTGCTGTTTACTACTTCAAGATTGCCGTCGCTCTTGCTGTCGCTGCTATTCCTGAAGGTCTTGCTGCTGTCATCACTGCTTGCCTCGCTCTGGGAACGAAGAAAATGGCTCAGAAGAATGCTATCGTCCGCAACCTTCCCAGTGTGGAGACTCTCGGCTGCACGAATGTCATTTGCTCCGACAAGACCGGCACATTGACTACCAACCAGATGAGCGTGTCGAAGGTTGGTTCATTTTTTCCTGTTATAGTTACTATTCCTAACATAAATATCATAGTTCACCGTTGTCGATATTTCTGGCATCCCTCGGGAGTACCTCGTCGAAGGCACTACCTTCGCGCCCGATGGGTCGGTCTACCCTGCTGATGGCAAAAGCACCGCTGAAGTCCGCCCAGAGCCCCTGCAACGTCTGGCTGAAATCAGCGCAATTTGCAATGACTCCAAGATTGTTTACAACGCTGTAAGTAACGCGTTCGTGACGTTTGGAATAGTCGACTAATAGCACTACGCAACAGGACAAGAAGACATACGCAAACCTCGGCGAGCCCACTGAGGCGGCGCTCAAGGTCCTCGCTGAAAAGCTCCCCTGCCCTGATGCCGAGCTTGCGAAGAACCTGGCCTACCTCGACCCTGCCTCCCGCGCCAACGCCGTGAACGACTTCTACGAGCGCACGATCCCCCGCGTTCTGACCTTCGAGTTCTCTCGCGACCGCAAGATGATGTCCGTCCTCGCGCGCAAGAACGGCACCGGCGTGCTCTTTGCCAAGGGCGCGCCCGAGTCCATCCTCGAGCGCTGCACCTCCGTCCTCGTCAACGGCCGCGCGATCCCCATGATCCCCCAGCTGCGCGACGCGCTCCTCCAGAGCACGATCGCGTACGGCTCCCAGGGCCTGCGCACGCTCGCCCTTGCCTACGCTGAGAACCAGTCGCTCGACCCCGAGCACTACAAGTCGGAGACGACGGCCGGCTACGCGCGCTTCGAGAAGGACCTCACGTTCGTCTCGCTCGTCGGCATGCTCGACCCGCCGCGCCCCGAGGTGCGCAACGCCGTTGCGCAGTGCAAGGCCGCGGGCATCCGCGTCATCTGCATCACGGGCGACAACAAGGGCACCGCGGAGACGATTTGCAGGCAGATCGGCATCTTTGGCGAGCACGAGGACCTCACAGGCAAGAGCTACACCGGGCGCGAGCTCGACGATCTTAGTCCCGAGGAGAAGCTCAAGGCGGTTATGCGCGCGAGTCTGTTCAGCCGCACGGAGCCGACGCACAAGAGCCAGCTGGTCGACCTCCTTCAGAGCCAGGGTCTTGTCGTTGCTATGGTGAGCATGCCCCGAATGAACCTTTGGGATGTTTGCTGACATTTGTGCTAGACTGGTGACGGTGTCAACGACGCGCCCGCTCTCAAGAAGGCGGATATTGGTGTGGCGATGGGCAGCGGCACGGACGTTGCGAAGCTCGCCGCGGACATGGTCCTCACCGATTCGAACTTCGCTACGATCGAGCAGGCCGTCGAGGAGGGCAGGTTGATCTACAACAACACGAAGCAGTTCATCCGCTACCTCAGTGAGTATTTGGCTCCACGCTTGTTATGTCGAACAGTTCTGACATCGCCTCAGTCTCGTCGAACATTGGCGAGGTCGTCAGCATCTTCTTGACGGTCCTCCTTGGCATGCCCGAGGCGCTGATCCCCGTACAACTGCTCTGGGTGAACTTGGTCACCGACAGTCTGCCCGCGACCGCGCTCGGCTTCAACCCTCCCGACCACAGCATTATGCGCGTCCCTCCCCGCGACAGCCGCGAGCCCATTGTCGGAAAGTGGCTCTTCTTCCGCTACATGGTCATCGGCATCTACGTCGGTGTCGCGACCGTCGCCGGCTACGCGTGGTGGTTCATCTTCTACACTGGCGGACCCCAGATCACCTTCCACCAGCTGGTGCGTTCCCTACCCTTTCCCTTATTTGATACATCCGTAAACTGACACGACCCGTGCGCAGACGAACTTCCACCAGTGCTCGACGCTGTTCCCCGAGATCGGGTGCGAGATGTTCACGAACGTGATGGCGCAGCGCGCGACGACGATGAGCCTGTCCATCCTCGTCACGGTCGAGATGTTCAACGCGATGAACTCGCTCTCGGAGAACGAGAGTCTGCTCCGGCTGCCCATCTGGCGCAACATGTTCCTCGTCGGCGCGATCGCGCTCAGCATGGCGCTCCACGTCGCGATCCTCTATATCCCCTTCTTCACTGTGAGTTCCTCCGTGCGCCTGCGTGTGAAGACGAGAGGCATGTGCTGACGTTTGGTTCTTGTAGACTCTGTTCGCGATCGCGCCTCTCAACTGGACGGAATGGAAGGCCGTATTGTATTTGAGCGCCCCGGTGCTGCTCATCGACGAAGTCCTCAAGTTCATCTCTGTAAGCATCATCCTCGCACGCACTCCACTTGATACATATAGCTAACACGGAGACTGTCCGCGCAGGCTACGTTCGTCTCCCCGCCGTCGAAACTCAAGGTGGACTAGATGTCCGGGACCGGATAGATACATATACATCTGCACGTTAGGAACTCTGTAATGACTTGTAATGACTTGCAATAGTAGAGCTGCTTGAGGTTCCTCATCGTGTCGGCTTTCCGGTCCTCGAGGTTTGGGGGATAGTGCAAATGACTCCAATTAATGCAGACTTTCTTCGCTTTGTGATCACGAGATGGTGGAACAGACACAGACTTCTGTAACTTGCCCCATGGCTGAGTTGGTTACAGCGTCCGACTGTTATCGTCTTCTCGTATGGTAGATAGTTTACATCGGAAGGTCGTGAGTTCGAGCCTCACTGGGGCAGTCACTTTTGGGCAGTTGTTTTGCCCCCGTACGTACCTACTGGGTGGCCCGCGTGTGGTTCAAACAGTTTACTGGCACCCGCAACTGCAGGCTAGTAGTAAAATTGTATTGTATAGGTAACACATACCATGAGCTGGTACCCCATCCTCGTAGTACTTGCAAACGTTGCGTCCGATGATATGGTGTTGGTGCCGGTCGAGCAGATCGAAGTGCCCCACGCATAATGATATATGGTGAGTTCATTAAGTTGTTATCATACGGTCTCCCAAGATTTCAAGCTTCAAGGTCGCCTGCGCGAAGCACATACCTCAGGCCTCAGTACTCAGTACTCAGTGCCGTGGCAGCCAACACCCCGACGGGCAGAACACCGACGGCCCGCAGACCATCAATGCATCATGGGGCACCCCGACCTCGGTAGGACCTTCCCATAGGGGATTGCGGGCTAACCTCGACCGCTCGCGCGCCCGACCCTGCGCGACCCCAGTTAACGGCAAAGCGAGAATCCAAGACATACTTACTACGTACCACCCGGTCGGACTTAGACCACTAGTAAGATCCTCTTGAGTCTCCGCGTTGTCTCGACAGGCGACTCTTGCGGGCGCCCAGCCTGGCCCAGCGTCCCCCGATCCTCGAAATTTGTCAGACGCGCCACAGGGAGCGGGGTGCGGGGAGCCTCGCCGCGTGCGCGAGATATCGGGGGCGCCGCGGGAGGCATGGCGTTGGCAGGTTCCATGCCTCGGCGCACTAGTGCTCCTGCGACGCTCCACGCCGCACAGGTGTTGTGAAGTTTGCGTGCCGAGCGCAATTGTTCGCTGAATTTGGAGAAGGGAGGGTGGGCGTTTTGATGGGGGTGGACCGTGTTATACCGTAAGTACTCCGCCCCGGATGGCTAGTAGTTGTCTACCACTGATCTCGCGACATGGAGTTCATTTTGTCACTGGAAAATAGGCTTGACAGACATTAGCCGCGCACCCCGAGCAAATATACGTACCCCGGTCGGAAGGAGCCTATCTCGCCCTCCAGTGTCTCCAGAGTCCACAGAAGCCACGCACCTCCGTCGGCGGGGGTACGAACGTGCACTGGTACTGCACTCGCATCTGCGCCGGCATCAAGCACGGCAGCCTGCAGGCCTAAGAAGCCGCACAGAAGCCCGAGTCGCCCGAACAGGGTCGCGCGCGCGGACGGAAGAGGCAGGCGTCCAGGATCGAGCCTCCCCGCCGGGCGTACGAAGCGCGAACGCACGCCTCGTGGCGGGGCAGTGGTGGCGGCGGTCGTCCCGAGCGGGCGTGACGCTGCTCAGTGCTCGATCCGCTGCTGTCTGGCGCGTACTTGTCAGATGATGCGTAGCTCGTGCCCGCCGCGCGGGGTTCCGAGGAGTGCGCGAGCGGCGACGTACGACGCGTCGTCGGAGTCGGAGTCGTCCTGGGGAGACGCGATCGCGCGTGCGCCGTGCTAGTATTACATTGACAATTAGTGCTTCTCGCTTGGCGCGACGTCGAGACTCGCCTGGCAACTGCACGCGCAACGGACGCGGACGCGCCGGAGTCTGAGCCGCACAAATTACAACGTGCCCGACGCTCACCGCCGGCTGCCTATCCGCCAACTTGAACGAACGCCGTTCAACACATATCGCGCGCGATATCAAGCACGGGATGATACGTACGAGGGCGCTGCTGCTGAGCAATCCGGCGACATACAATAACACCAACTTTCTATACGATCCAGAAATACCGGGGGGAGTCGAGGACGACGACGGTCGCCGAGGAACTCGAGGGCTGGCGACCGGTAATCAAGCACAAGCTCGAGACCCTCCCTCGAGTCGCTCGGGGTCGGATTCCGGAAACATCGAGTCAATGGGTCATGCGCGCGCGACGAGACGACGTCGACACAAGCGAGATGCGC
Organism: Lenzites betulinus; assembly: GCA_022264855.1. Taxonomy (NCBI): domain Eukaryota; kingdom Fungi; phylum Basidiomycota; class Agaricomycetes; order Polyporales; family Polyporaceae; genus Lenzites; species Lenzites betulinus. The sequence goes on from JABYQU010000013.1 coordinate 106,935, forward strand.
GCGGTCCGATGCGGCGCTGATCATCGCACTTGTCCCGGCTGTCCGCGCCACGCCAGATCTGATGCGCGCGATGCGTCCACTCGCGCTGTGTATATTGTATAATGGCAATGTATAATGTGTAATGGATGGGCGGACAATAGCAGCGCGCGTCGCGTGCTGTTGGCACGAGGCGGTGGGTTAAACATATAGCTGTTGGTTGATTCCGGCGGCAGTGAACATAAAATGTTCGCGGGTATTCGACATCACGCCTGCGGCCTGCAGAAAAATCAGATAGAACCCGTCCAATTGTTTACGATAGATATGAGAGGTATGCATTGCCGCGCAGGCGGGCGAAGTGTTACACAATGTACACGATCCGGGAGACCATTAGGAAGCAGTAAACGCACGAAACCGACATCACGCGGCGGAGTCAGCCTCCCACCGCCGTAATTGCACAGACATACCCGCGCACGACATGCACCGGACCCTGCACATTGCACAAGCGCGTTCCCCGATCACACCCTGACCTCGGGCTCGTCTGCAGCAGGCGCAGGCCCGGACGCGGAGCGCAGGTGCGTGTGGGCGTGGTTCGCGTGCTCCTCGGGCGGGACGACGTCGTACCCGCTGCGTCCGAGGTCGGAGGGGAGCACGGCGGTGTCCTCGAGTGCCTCCTCGGCAAGCAGGGTCTGCGTTTCGCCCGCATCCTCGTTGGGCGCAGCGGACGCGTGGGCGGCCGCCGGCCGCAGGAAGCGCGGGGGAGTGACCAGGTGGTTGAAGAGGAACTGTGCGGCGGGGCGCGGTCAGCGGGGTTACGACATGCAATGCGAGGAGCGACGCGGGGGAACTGACCGTGCCGTATCTGGAGACATAAGACGTGAGTAAACATCACGGCATGCGGACACGGGGATCGGGGTACATACACTAGGAGCCCGAACCCAGCGACTTGGAGCAGGGAGATCGGCCATACGAGCACCTCCCAGCCGAGCCCCAAGCTAACGATCCAGATGCTAAGCGTCCTGCACGTATCCGTCAGGCTGCGCGCGGTCGCGCTAACATGGCGCGTCACGCTGAGGCCGAAGAAGTTGAAGAGCGAGATGGATATGGCGATCACTACGCCGGACCATAGAACCGCTGGGGTGTCGATCATCTGGTGCCAGCCACGAGGCAGGTCGAAGAACGGAGACACCGAGGAGAAGCGCGCGAGAAGCGGCATGGCGAGAACGATGCTGACCGCGCCGAAAAGCCCTTCATAACCGACCGCCACCAGTGGCGCCACGGAGTAGCGGCTCATAATCTTCTCTGTATGCGCAGCGTGAGAGGTGGGCCGGTTAAACAAAGGTTTGCATGCGAGATAATTGGTCTGTACTGACCTTCGACTACGAACTGCGTGGCCGTACTGTGAACGTCCGAGCATCGGCGGAAAGAAGTGTTATCAGTATAGACTCCAGGAGGATGATTGAATACGCCAGGGAAGGGCGTTCGGAGAGAAGTGGACGGGTATGAACGTACAATATCTGCGCGAAGAGAATGAAGAACACGCCTGCGTGTTGCGGTCAGATGTCGGGGAAGCATACTGCGCACGAGAAGGAGATACACACCGACGAGGACCTTCGTGACTTCAGGCTCTTCCACGGGCTCCGTAGTAGGAAGCTCATCAAACATGTTTACTGCGGGCTCTTTGACGGCATCCTTGACCAAAGATCCGCTCAAACCGACGAGCGAAACGCCTGCCATAACCGTGATAAGGGATATCCATCTTGGGAACAAGAGTAAGCAGTTCGTCCCGGACAAGTCGCGTGGTAGGTGGCGTTGTGCTGCAAGGAGCAGAATGGGTGGGAAGCATGGTTAAACAAACTCAACTGGTACAGCCAGAGGCGCCTGCGGAGGAAGATTACGGAAAGTACACCGACAAAGAGGACGAGGGCTCCCCGGGTCATCTGATAGATCGAGACCGGGGTGTAGAGGAGGCCGACATTCATCAGCTGTATGGGCGCATTGTGACGGAGGAGGGTGTATGGGTGATTGGCATGAGAAGAACGGGTCGAGAAAGGGCTAGCGGTAGGCGTACCGTAGTGCCGGTGAGATCGCAAGCGGCGGGGAACCAGAGGAGGAAAACCTTCCACCCGTGGAGGTGCTCCTGGGGGATCACGGCCTTCGCCCCGACGGCAGGCTCCTCCTCGGAGTCGGTCGGGAGGCGCAGCGGCTGGGACGGGCGTTTCGCGCGGACCCAGGCGAAGATGACAGGAAGGAAGCCTGATGAATTACACGTGCGCGGACAGAGTGATGAGAATCGCCCGCTGCAAGCGAGAAGGGCGACGTACAGAGCATCTCTCCGACTGGCGCGGACGGTGACAGCGGTAAGTTATGGACGCATACGTGTGCGAGCACTGGGAGACGCACGGAACATCTGCAGCGTTTGCCACACCGGCTGCTCGTAGAGCACGCGGTGCGCGGGGTCGCCGTCGCAGTTCTCTACACATTGCATGTCCTGTGCGGGTGGTGTGGGTCAGGAGCCTCTGCTACGCGTGGGGGTGACGGACCTGCCACTTGCTCCAGAGGGAATTACTGGAGCCCTGGGAGCGGTCAGCGGGGCGCAGGGGCGCATACAGCGGGGGCGCGCACCGTGATGAGCATGCCCGCGATGAGGACGGGGACATAGAGCGAGGAGGGCATGGCGGGCAGGAGAGAGAGGACGACGGCGGGCGACTGCGAGAGTGGCGGGCGTGGGCCGGGGAGGCGCCGGAAGGGGAGATGATCGGGGGAAAGTAAATAAATAAATAACGGGATTCTGTGATTGTTGGGGACGATGGACGGTTTGTTGGATCACGGAAGCCAAATGCAACCCCGAATCCGAATTCGAACCCTGTCCTGCATCCGAACCCGAATCCGAATCCGATTCTGAATTCCATCGCCATGTACTTATATCACCCCCCGCCTGCCCGATGCCCCCTCTCCCCCCATGGTCCACCTCGTCCTCTCCACCACGAGGGGCAACTCTGGCAACCGCTACTTCCCCCACCAGGGCTACCTCGGCCTCACCCCCGTCCGCGTCGAGGGCGGTACGTCCCCCGTCTCCCCCCCGACCGCGCGCCACTGACCTCCCCCAGTCGTACGCACCAAGCTGGACGAGGATGGCAAGCCCGTGCCCGCACGCGCCCTCTCCGTCTCCGTCCGCTGCTACCAGTCGCGTCTCACTCGCTCCCGCACCTTTCGCTCCACCCTCCTCGTCGATCACACCGACGTCCTCTGGGTCAAACCCGCCGACAAGGACTACGCGGACGTCGCAGAGATGGACTTCCCCTTCAAGCTCACCCTCCCAAAACGGACGCCCGGCTTCAGCACAGCAAACTACCAGGACTATCGCATATTCTGGCGGTTAGAAGCAGGTGCGTCTCCCCCGCCCCCCCTCCCCTCCCCGCCCTCTGTGGACAGTGCAGGCGCCTGTCTTACATTCTCTCCCCTCAAGTCCTGGACCATGTGCCCATTCCGCGCGTCGGCTCACGCGTCGTGCGCTACTACGACCTCGGCCTGGTCCGCTACGATCTGCCACCCTCGCACGCGCCTTCACATCCATCAAATCCCCCGACGTTCCCCCATGCCCTCCTGCATCAAACGGCCAAGCCGCGCGCACCCGTCGTACGCTATAACGTCTCCATTCCCACACTACCTGTAGGTCCTTCCGACATAATCTTCACGACCCTCTCCCTGCAACCACTAGACCCGGGCGTCACTGTCCGCAGTGCTACTGTATCCGTAGAGCGACGAATTGATCTCCATAATATCCCCGCCGCTCCCACTCCGCTCGTCACGGCAGGCATCAAACATCCAGCTGCACCTTCTCCCGCTCACAGCATCGGCCTGTCACCTGCCTCCCCAACGCCACCGTCGCCCTCAGAAAACAGCAGCTCAGATACTAGCACACCTACGACCTCTAAGTTTCCTCGTGATCTTTCCTCACTCGCGTCCCTGTCCAGTCCAAGCTTTGCTGTCCCCGACTCTGCCAGCTATGTCTCTACCTCATCTGTCCGCCCGCTGCTGTCCCCGTCCTCGTCCAGTGGGCAAAGTTCACCCATTCCCATTCCCCGTTCACATTCGTATTCCGCGCCCTCCCCATCTTCATCATATCCATCCTCGCTGCCGCCTCTTTCTCCCTCGTCCTCTGCATCCTCAGACCAACTGCTGAAGACCCTCACCGCGACCCTTGTATCTGCCGAGTCAAACTCTTTCACATACGACGCAGGTGTGTGGACGGGCTCTCTGACACTACAGTGGCCGGAGAGCCGGGGGCACTATCGCTGGGCGACCGGCGAGACCATGCAGAACGACTTCGCCTCCGTCCGTTTCTTCGTGCGAACAAAAGTGGTCGTCCACGGACCGGGTGGCACCGACACGCTGGAGCTCGAGCCGAAGGAGCTAACCGTCGTCCCCACCAACGCGGCGGACCGGAAGACCGCGGTGGAGAAGTGGGCGGAGCAGAAGGAGACCGCGCTCCGGAGCAAGTCGAAAAGCCCGTGGCGGAAGCGCGCCGACGAGACCAGCGCCGACGACCCGAGCGCGACCCCCAACGACGAGCAGGGCGCGCACGGCCTGCCCTCGCCCCCGCAGACGCCGGCGCCCTCCTTGGATGACGTGAGCGGGAGCCGGCCGCAATCAGCCACGCATGTCCCGGCCAGCAAGCCCCCGCCACGGAAGAAGTCGTCGCGGAGACCGCACACGTCCGCCGGGCCGCGCGACAAGCCCAACTTCTCGTACAGCGCGCTGGCGGAGCTCAGCATACGCACGACGGACCTCAGCATGCGCACGACGGAGCTCGACGCGACCGTGAGCCGCGCGTCGGGCTCGAGCTCGTCGACGTCGCTCGGGCAGAGCAGCACGCGCGTCGGGCGGCGGCTGCGCGAGAGCGGGCTCGGGGAGAGCATGCTGAACGCGGTGGAGCTCGTGCGCGGCAAGACGCGCGCGCGCGAGGGCGAGAAGCGGGCGCGCGAGGAGAGCACGAGCGTGGAGGAGCGCGAGCGGCGGGAGCGTCTGCAGCTCGGGCACGACCAGGTGCGCGCGTGGGAGGACGAGCTCGCGCGCATCGAGCAGCAGTCGCGGCGGAGCAGCGCGGGCATGCTCGGCTGGTGGAGCTCCTCGCGACGGCGCAATCGCGCGTAGCGCGTCGCGTCGGGCCTGGGCCCCCGGCTCGCTCAGAGCTCTCTTCGGGCTCCGGAGGGGGGCTTCTCGTCGCGCTCGCGGGCGATGGTTTGCTGCGCGCGCGCGTCTGCGCAGCCGTCCGCGCTCATCGACATCTTTTCGGACTGGACTTTCACGATCTTCTGCTTCTCCCTTCTTCTTTCTGTTTTTCTGCCGCCCGCGCGCGCATCGTTTCACTTTCGCTTCGCGTCCCAACCTCGCGGGCCACTGTTCCCGCTGTTTAAATTTCTGGTCTCGGATAGCCTCTTTCGCCGCGCCGTATACCGTATACCGTACGTGCGGCGCGTGCCCCGACCCCCGTTCCCGTTCCCGCTGCCCACTTATTTGTCGCACCGATTCAGACCGGATTCGCCGTCGCCTCTGTCACACACTGTACCCGTCGCTCTCGTACCGGATCCGCCCATGTTGTCGCACTCGTCTCGTCTCGTCTCGTCTCTCGCCTCGCCCCGCCCCGTCTGCACATACTGACACCTCCACGGTCTCACCCGCATCATGCATCGCGCCTCGGTTCTTGCACACATCCCCGTCCCGCCCCGCCCCTTCCCGTCCCATCGTGCAACGTTAATCGATCATGCATGCACCCGCGCTCCGGCACGCGCTGTAATACCACGTATAATCGATGCGCATGGATTATATACGCTGACATACTGTAATACCCGGACGCCGACACGTACGACACGCCCCGACACGACATGACATGATATCCGTATATTATATATGATTATATATCGCCCGCGCGGAATCCGCACCCGTGCGGAGCCGGCTGTCGTTGCCTCAATTCCTCCTGCGCACGCCGGCGGCACGCGCTGCTTGTTCGGGTTCGATGCTCGCACGTCCGCGCGCCGTGCTAGAAGGCTGCTAGACCAGCGATCGCACCCTCGTTCTCGCACGCGCATCCCGGCGTACGCTTTCGATTGGTAAGGGTTGGTAAGTGGCAATCGAACGCGGACGCCCCCGCGAAGGGCGTCACAGAAAGCGGCGACGGAAACGATCAGAGCGTGTCGCCCGCTCGGTGCTCACCAGGCTTGCAATTGCTGGCCGACGCCGTGGAGCGAGCCCAGATAATAGATATTGCCAAGCCCTGGCGACGCGACGCGTGGCACGTGGCCGCAGCCGGACGCCGCATCCAGAATCCCAGCAGTCCCGCCGAATCGACGGCGAACGCGCTGCACGCGGCGCGGCTTCTTCTGAGCTCTCGCCTCTCCCCAAGGTTCTGGTTCTGCGCTTCGCCTTCCAAGCCTGGGCGGGCACGAGGTGCGGGGGGGCCGCACCGTCCGCGCATCCCCGCGCGCACGTACGATCGTCTGTGCGAGCTGGGAGATGTCGATGCCCGCCGACAGAGTCGAGCTACGGGGTGCGCAGAGCTCGGGAGGCCGAGGGTGATATGATAGACGCGGGGGACGCCGCGGCGCAGGTCCGGGGCTAACCGCGTTTGGGGCGCGTCGAGCTTCGCGCTTCGCGGATTGGGCGCAAACCTTCCCGAGCCCCGGGCCGCGCCTGCCTCAGCCTTCACGCGCACGCGCGATCGCAATCTCGGTGCGCCTCCCCCGCGCCCGCGTGCTCTCGCCGCGCGTGGCTGCCCGTGGGCGCCGCCGTCGACGTCCAACGTCCAGTGGCACGCTCGAGCAGCTCGGAATCCTAGAATCCCGTCCGTTGCGAGCCGCGACCGCCACCGCCGACGTCGCGGCGCACGTCCAGCGGCGCCCATCGGTGGACGACATCATGGGGCCACCCTCGTCGCCATGGGGCGGGCGAGAACCCTGCGTGGACGGCTGCGGCGTTGAAGGTGTGCTGCGAGGATGCTGGGAACCTGCGAAGGCGGCCACGCGCGGGCCCGGTTCCATTGCGGCGGCGCGCTGCCATTAATGTGCGCTGCGCACGTTCGGGCTCCAGAAGCGCGACACGCGTTGGTCGCCCGGGAACGAGCATCAGCGAGGGTGTGTCCTCGCTTGAGATGGAATTCCAGTTATTGCCTTGATCCAGGCGGGTTGCGGGGAGGATGTCGTCGCGCACCGTTGCGTCATGGGCGTGCGCCGGGACGTCGACGTCGACAGTCGCCATTAGCCACAAGCAACCATCGTCAATGCAATCTGCCCACTTCGGCGCACGGCCCGACGCGCGGCGGCGAGATAGACTTTGCAGAAATCGAACAACGCGCAAGGTTGCTCCTTTGTCAGCTTGCTCCCCCGGGCCCGACAGATGACAACAGAGATGGCCACCGCGCACGATCAGGATGGAGACCACTGTGGGTGCGCGTCCGGCGGAAGAGTATAGGCTTGCCACTGACGTATGTCGCGCGCCGTGCCTATTGTTGCACTGATGGTCCGGTTTTCCGCCGCGTTTGCACAGATGAGGCTGCCTGCGAGTACCTGGGGAAGTGGGGAGACCTCAGTTCCGGACGAGCGTGGCGGATGACCAGCTACCACGTTGGGGACGGGAAAACCTCTGCCTGTGCGCCTCGCAAAACGGTATTAGTTCGCCGCTGTTTCTTGTTCTCTGCGTCCGCCGGGTTGGTGCGTACGACGATGTCCGATGGCCATCGGAGGATTCGTCACCAACAGCTGTACATGCATGCGGAGAAATGGTGCTTATCAAAAAGTAATGTTTGCACCCACACGATCGCCCACGAGGGCGCTGGGATATACGTTCGTATTATGTCCGCACGAGGCTTGGCGTGAACTTTGAGTATATATCGATCCCCGCACCGCGAATTCGGCAAGTCGTACGTTGGATATTGGATATGTTGTACAGCCAGTGGTGGTTGTGTTCCAAGTCAAGCAGGCTGCGTCGCTCCTCCGGCAACTTAAAATTCTCCCAGAAGCCGTTCGACTTACCGCAAACGGCCCGGTGTGATCATCACCCTGATACAGAGGTCTCCGGCGCTCCTCGTGTACTTACGGTACTTACACCTGTTAAGTCACTTACCGCACATATGCGCATGCCGCCACGCAGACGAACTCCCAGTACCAAGTACTGCCAATGGCTAAACTCTCAATCGATGTCTCACTTAGGCTTCGCGGGAACAATGCCGAACAACACGTTGCGTCTCTGCTGATCTCGCAATTGTGAGCAAAAGGCGTGCGTTGGATCCACAATCTCAGGCCGCTTCCCACATCGATCAACATGCTTATGTTCGCCATGTGGAGGGGTCTCTGGAGTTCAGATCCCTTGATTTCCCTCACACGATGCAGGGTAAGTATGTTCGCGCTGCCTCCCCGAGCCACGCGGAATGCTCATAACTTGTTTTGATCTCGTCTACCATGATCCAGCGTGCAGGTCCATCCTCGCTCTACAGAGTCGTTGTGTGATGCGATTGAAAGCCTTTCGGCCGCCGGAGTTCGTCATCTGTGTGCCGGCGGAAAAGCCAAGCCGGCGGATGTACTGATATCTGTAATCTGCGACACATAAGGATTGTCACAAGAACTCCGAGTCCCCGACCCTGCAAAAAGGCCGGAGAAGAACTTGACTTGACTGCCTTTTCTTGAGTCGAAATCTATCTTTTAGCGATAAATATCCTAGCGACACGCGGCCGAATGTGCGAACTCCCCGCCTATGTCTGTGTCGGATTCCGGTGTGTCCAGTCTAGTGGTCATACATATACTTACACAGCAACACTTTACTCGGTACGTAAGAAACCACGATGCGCGTCATGGGATGATTCACGGCATCGGCCAAGCATCAGCTCACATCAACTCGCCAGGCCTCCTCCACGCGCTCGCAACTTCCGCAGGCGCTGTCGGCTCAGTAGGCAACTTATCCCAGTGGATGTGGATATACAGAAAACGTCGACTGCAGCGAACCCGCTGACCCCTTCGGGACTTATCCAAACACGCGTTCCCCGCCCTTACGGCACCGCGGCTCCGAAAGTACAAGGCCATCGGGAGGCCGTGGCCAGACGGCGAAGAGGGACGTTAAGTTCCGCTTCCTTTCTTCTCGCGTCGGTGCTACTCCGCTCCTCGTGGGTTATGTGTTCACCATCGACGCATGGCGAAACCTTAGCGGCACCTGTATGTGCTTCTTTCGGCGCGCTGGGGCGTTATCGGCCTCTCCGGATTGAGTTTGTCGGAAAAAGACATACCGTCCGCACGCACCAGAAAAAATAGCCAGTGTGCGGGCGCGTATGTCGAGACAAGTCGGTGAGAAATGTTATGTTGCGAGGATATGTTCTAAAAGAGACTTATCATATGTTCACAGCTAAGAGGGTATGAAGTCCCACACTCCAACTTCTTGTACGCGCCATACAGTATTCCGTATACACGAAGGCAAAATCGCAACCCCGCTCAACCTCAGGCTATACGCCGACTATTCTAGATGTGATACACCCCCAACAAACACGCCCTGTAACCAGGAGATCCGAACAGTCATATCAACGCCCATGGCTGAACGATGATCACCCATGTCAATACTTGTCATTGTCAATCCAGGAAAGGCGAGCGCTCATGTTTGTATCAGACCGCAGGCGACAAAGCGAGCAATCCGCTAACCCTCCCCCGGTGCGCACAGATAGACGGATTCCGTCATATTACTGAACCCTCGCCTCGTCGCGGAAACCCGCCGCGCGTTCGGGGCACCGGTGAGACCCTGTGGCGCGCCCCCCGGACGCCTTCCTCGCACAAGCGTCGACATTCTGGGCATGCCCCGCCCTTCCCGAAGCAGGGGTGCTCGGGGAGAATACCGCGGCCGGACCGCGCGAGCAGCTCCTCGCCCTGCCGGCGGCCAGACGAGGGGCTCGCGCGGCACGCTCCCACGTTCTCGAGGGAGCTCGCAAAATTTCGCGCCCCTCGCGGGTACTACGCGGGAGCCTTCTCACCGAAGGGGTGCGTGTTCCGTAAAGGAAGGGAAGGCTCCCGTGCACGCGGCAGCCGCCCTTCTCCCCGGCACACACCACTTATCCCTGCTGAATGTTATTTTATCGACCTGCCATCGTACTTATAGGGATGATGAGCGCAGTCTTCGGCGGGGCCTGGACGCGACGCGGAAAGTGAGTGTTGTACATATGCCACTGTCAGCGATGCGCAGATGCTGATTCGAGCGACAATCAGCGCCGCACCCTAACGGCGACGGTGTAAGCTCAAGGCTTGGCGTTTCCGCAGACTATATGCACGTCTCTGCCGCACGGCCCAGACGCGCCAGAGTGGGACACGTCCATCCGCATCCCCGCCCAGGGCGCGCCTCCGACATGCGCGCGAGAGCCTCGGGGCAAGAACCACCGCGCACAGGCCCCCAACTTTGCGAAGCGATTGACATACCTGGCCGCCCTGGGGTTCGCAGCCCGCGCCCGGGGTGTGCACGGTCGTCTGGACCGGACGCCAATTCAGCGGGGGCGCGACCCATGACACAGACGGGCGCGGAATCCGCTCGCGCGTTTCTGGTGAGAACGCACGGCTGCTTCATACGGTGCGCGTTGTCCACTGGTTCGTGGCGGCGTGTGTCATGGTGCGCTGCTCTTCCCAAACGCGGCTCAAGGGCAGCCCAAAGTCTGTTTCTTCCATGTGATAATCATATTCGAGACTCGGACCGCAGCTGCAGGTTCACGGCAGGCTGCTTACGGGGAGCGGACATCTGTGACGAACGCGAGGATACACAAGACTACGGAGTACGTAGCTCCCGCATTGACTCCGCTGCGGCATGGCGGAGCATGAATTGGTACTACACAGGGAACGCCAACCCTGCATGTTATAGTTCAACCGTCGGGGCGCCGTGTCGAATTCGCTTAGCATTACAGCAGAGGTTAGTGCGAGAGACGTGGGATAAAGCGGGGGGGAGCACCCCATGGAGGGGATACAATGATTTCCGTTCATCTACAATGGGGCGGGGAGCATCCTCTCTATTTCGTCCTCGGACTCATCGTCGCTGTCAGGGCTTCGTGCACCGTCCTCGCGGGTCAATGCCTCCAGCCCTTCGAGGTCCCAGCCGATGGCGCTCTTCCTCATTCGAAGTCCTTTTACGGTTTCAGCCAATTTTGCCAAGTTGTCATCACTACACACAAAATTAACGATCCGCCATATTTTCATCAGGTAAGGAGTACACATACCTAGCGTAGGCGAGTGTCCACACGCAGAAGTCGTCCACCCAAATTTTGCTATAAACATAGTAAACGTCATGATGGTCGAGAATGTCCTTCATTTCCAGGAGACACCGGGTGACCGTGCGTTTGCCGCGTGCGAGCAAGGCAGCGACATCGGCACGGCAGGCTTCTGCGAGAGCGAACGACCGGTACAGGGGAAATGCCAGAGACCGGCGGTAGGACGCTGTGAACGTCTCCGCCAGCTCGGCCTCCGTGAATGCGGAGCGTTCTGGGGGGCGAGACTGCCCGTATGGCGGCGGATCGAGCGCAGAGAACGCGGGCGTGAGAGAGGCGAGGGTCCATGCGCTTTCCGGCGTCGGGTCATGCTGGGTGGTGCGCGCCTCGTATGCGTACGCGAATAGCAGCGTGAGTAAGGTGAGGTGGAGGTCGTGCGTCTGTTCCGCGGTGGGCAGGTCTGGACGGGTGTCGGGGGACAGAAATCAGAGAAGCGATCGGAGGAATGATGTCCGTGACCACGCACACTCCTTTCGGGGAAGGCGGAGCATGACAAGGTTTTCCTGCTCGGTGTATTGGATGTCCTCGGAGCTTGTAGTGTGTGGGTTCCGCCAGGCGAGGAGCTCTTGGATGTATTCATCATCCGCGAAGTCAGCCCTGAGGTCGGCGTCAGCAAGGTGAGGTATTTCCGGTGGAACGACCGGAGAGCTTACATGTAGTGGTCTTCGTCCCATTTTTCCTCCTCGTGGCTTATTCGCCGTTGGCGGCGCTCTTGCGGTGAGCACGTCTCCACATCGGACCCCAGCTCGTTCACTTCGTTCTCGGTATGCTCCACATGTCTGAAGTAGCCCGAGTGCGTATCCAAAAATCCGTATCGGCGCTCTACTGTGGTTTGTAGCGGCGGCAATGGCTCCGGAATTGTCTGGGGCAATTGCCAATCGTTTTCAGCCGCTGGAAGACGTAATGCGTCAGTTGAAAGCAGTTTTAACATTGGTGGCGGCGGGGGACAAACCCTCAAGGATCTCTTGACGCTCAAGACTGAGGCCCTGCGCCCGTGCTGCCAGCTCCTCATCCACATCGTCCACGGCTGCGTCCTGGGAGTCTACGACTTCTATCACAGGCTGCGCCGGAACTGCTTGCGATGGCCGTGGAGCAAGGAGCTTAGCAAGAAGGTCGAGGTCCTTAAACTCTTGGCCGGGGACTTCTTTGGTCAACGTGACTGTCAGATATCCGGTGCTCGGGTCATAGACCGCAGAAGAGGCGTCATCTTCGGTGAGTGCATGTGAGAAGTTGAGGCGCAGAAAGTACGGGTTGATGTGGACGCTGAGGAGCGTCTCGTCGACATTGATCTCGACGTCAGACGCCTACTTCCGGAGCGCACTTCTTCAGCACATCGATGACAAGACAATGCGTATGGCACTTACTCGCACAGACGGACAGTATACGGAGACGATGACTGACTTTTCTGTTTGCGAACAGGAAAAGCGAGGAGTGATCATGGCGGTTCGAGGATGCGGATGTTGGTGACGGGCGCTCCGTCTCGGAATGGATGACAGCCCTCCGAGATCACCGATTTCGCAAAACGTACGAGCGTCCCTGCACGCAGCGCTGCAAGTGACCTTCCCGTTGTCCCGAGATGGTTCAGGGACTGCTAGAATGTCTTTCAAATGTCGGAAGTGAGATAGGCAGAGAGTCAGATCATCGTACGAAGTGACTCAGAAGTCAGCGCGGCTTTTCCCCGGCCTTTACTGAGGCCGTTTATGATAAAGCGGTCCTCTTGCCACATTGCCCGACACCACCAGCTTGCGCCCAACCTCTCTTGAGTTATGTCTTTGGATACTCAGGTCACCCAACACTTGTTTGTGCTGCTACGTGGTTGATTCTGACGGTGTGATTGAAAGTACAGGCTCTTCCGGCGTTTCCTCCACTCGCTACAGTCGAGCAGATCATACTCAAGGAGAAGCAAGGGAACTGTGTCCCAGTGTATGTGGAACTACCTGGAGACCTCATTACACCATGTGTCGCATACCTTCGGATAGCGAAGGACTCCAAGTACAGCTTCCTGCTTGAGTCAGTGGTAGCAGGAGAGAACTTGGCACGGTATAGCTTCATCGGCGCAGGTGCGTCTCCTCAAGTTCTACCTGTTCTCGTCAGTCCTAACCCACGGGATATGTAGACCCATTCAAGATCATCCGAGTAGGACCAAATGAGGAGGTCACTGGCGACCCTTTGCTGGCCCTGCAGAAGGAGCTAGGAATGTACAAGTACGTGAAGCTGCCGGACGTGCCCACATTCACCGGCGGTGCGATCGGATACGTGGGGTACGATGCCATACAACACTTCGAACCCAAGACGGCGCGACCGCTGGAGGATCCTCTACGCATTCCAGAAGCTATCTTCATGCTCGTCGACACTCTCCTCATCTACGACCATCTATACCAGAGCGTCAAGGTCGTCTCGCACGTCTTCTGCCCAGGGGATGCCGGTCAGGTCAACCTCTCATTCATCTACCAAACGGCGGTATCGAAGGCGCGGAGGCTAGCGAAGCTTGTGATGAGCAACATTACCCCGGAGGTATACCAGCAACCGATCGTAATGGGAAATGAGGCCGTCTCGAACGTCGGGAAGGAGGGCTACGAGGGCTTCGTGACGAAGCTCAAGGAACATATCGTCGCGGGAGATATTATCCAAGCCGTCCCCTCGCAGCGTCTCTCACGACCTACCAATCTGCACCCTTTCAATGCGTATCGACACTTGCGGCGCATCAACCCTAGCCCGTACATGTTCTATCTGGACTGCGGTCATCTACAGATCGTTGGTGCAAGTCCAGAGACGCTTTGTAAGGTCGAGAAGAACAAAGTATATAACCATGCCATAGCGGGCACCATACGGAGAGGACAAACCATCGAAGGTTCGTGCGTCAGTTATGGCATACTTGCGGTACATTAAATGGCTCTTCTCAGAGGACGAGAAGCTGGGCGCTGAATTGCTCGCGTCGGAGAAGGACAGAGCCGAGCATATTATGTTGGTGGACCTTGCGCGGAACGACGTTAACCGAGTCGCGAAGCCAGAAACTGTTCACGTTGACCACCTTCTACGACTGGAGAAGTTCAGTCACGTCATTCACCTAACGTCCCAAGTTTCGGGGATGCTCCGGGAAGGGAAGACAAGGTATGGGTCCTTCATCTCTGTATATATACTCTAACTTACATTTCTATGCAGATTTGATGCGTTCAGATCTATCTTCCCTGCGGGTACCGTCTCGGGGGCCCCGAAGATCAAGGCGATCGAGCTCGTCTATGGGCTTGAGAAGCAGCGTCGCGGGATCTATGCCGGCGCCGTCGGCCGTTTCGACTTTGCGGACGACGAGATGGACACCTGCATTGCTATCCGAACCATCACATTCAAGGACGGCATTGCATACCTACAGGCGGGCGGCGGCATTGTCTTTGACAGTGTAGAAGAGGACGAGTACGTGGAGACTCTCAACAAGCTGAAGGGCAATATGCGTGCTCTCGAAGCAGCCGAAAGTGAGTTTAACCTCCAATTGCGTAAACCCTTACCAGAGACTGACAAGTTGAGTAGAGTACTGGTATGATATTCAGAACGCCAAAGTAACACCGGCGCCATGAGGATGGATTAAACGACATAATGTAGTGGTAGTGATCTATGAAGTGTGATGCTCCCTGTATCGTGACTTCCTGCTCGCCATGAGTGCAGCTTTTGCTTGTTCCTCCTGATATATCGCAACGCCCTCGCGCCCCGCCACGCTCAGCAACCCGGCGATGAGTTCCGCTGTCCGAGTGCTCTCGTCATTTGCGGGAATGGGGTACATAACAATCCGGGGGTCGACGTTCGAGTCAACGACGCCAATCGTCGGGACGTGCTCCAGTGCGCATTCTCGGATGGCGTGTATGTTGGGGATGGGGTTCAGGAAGACGACGAGGTCCGGGACGACCTGCTCGTCGCGGGCGACTTCAGGCCCAAACATGTGGACCTTGTTGGTAAGGGTACCCGGAAGCCATCGTTCGCCGACATGGTAGCCCTGCTTGCCCATCCGCTCCGCTGCAAGGCGTACAGCTGGACGTAGGTCGGCCCGCGTCCCGACAAAGACGACAGATCCACCGCGAGCGGCGACACCTCGCACGACCTGCGCTGCTCGGCGAAGGAGCGGGAGGGTGTGGTCGAGGTCGATGATGGTGATGTTGGCACGCGTGCCGTACGCGAAGGGCACAAAGTTCGGGTTCATCCGCTTCTGAGAGTGGCCAAAGTGTGCGCCAGAGGCGAGGAGGGCGGAGAGAGTGATGTTGGAGGGAGCTACGGGTCGGTGGAGGGAGTGGTGGGGCTGGAACGTGTTTTCCCGTGTCTGCGTCGAGCCATATTCGCCGAGATTTTCGACTGTAGCATGCGTGAGCCCGTGTATACACAACGCGTCCCTGGGAAGTACGCACGTAGAGACTTGTACTCTGCCCGCTGTAACTGAAAGTCTGTCCAGTCGTCGGGCGTCTCAAGCGGGGCCTCTTCGACCTTTGCATACGAGGAGGTATGCCTCGCACAGGACGCCTGCACGGCCGATCTACGGGAACACCTGGCAGCGGAGGCGGCGCCGTGTCGGAGGAGGGAGAGGGCCATGGGTGAACGCGGTGGCGGCAGATGGCAGCAGCAATGAGCGTCGCGCGTCTGGCGCGCGTGGCCGTCGCTTACGTCAGCCGAGGCCAGCCAAATTTTTTACCTCTTCATCTTGCCAGGCCTCCTCGCTTCGGCTTCACCCTCCTCCACTCCCTCTCTCTCCAGCCTCCTTCGCTCTTTTCCTTATCTCACCAAAAATGGAGGACATCTTCGACGGCGCCATTGGCATTGATCTCGGCACCACCTACTCGTACGTTCATCTCTCGATTTTGGCTGATCGGCCTGAAGCTCAAGTCCTCGCGCAGTTGCGTCGGTGTCTGGCAAAACGACCGTGTCGAGATCATCGCCAATGACCGTAAGTCATTATCTACTTGAATGGCGCGCTTGCTGACACTTTTTCGTGCAGAGGGCAACCGTACCACTCCCTCCTACGTCGCTTTCTCCGCCGAGGAGCGTCTGATCGGCGATGCTGCGAAGAATCAGGCCGCGATGAACCCCAAGAACACCGTCTTCGATGCAAAGCGTCTTATTGGCCGGAGATTTGAGTATGTGAACTGATTTCATGTGATGGATCTATGTTGCTCATTTTTTGTGCGTAATAGCGATCCCGACGTTAAGAAGGATGCTCAGCACTGGCCCTTCGAGGTCATCGACAACAACGGTTCGCCTTTCATCAAGGTCAACTACCTCGGCGAGGAGAAGACCTTCAGCCCCCAGGAGATCTCTTCGATGGTTCTTACCAAGATGAAGGAGATCTCTGAGGCGAAGCTCGGCAAGACGGTCAAGAAGGCTGTTGTCACGTCAGTCACTTACAAGTAGTCCTGTTTTGCGGCGTCAAATGCTAACGAGGCACACAGGGTGCCCGCATACTTCAACGACTCTCAACGTCTTGCGACGAAGGATGCTGGAGCCATCGCTGGCCTCGAGGTCCTCCGTATCATCAACGAGCCCACTGCCGCTGCCATCGCTTACGGTCTTGACCGCCAGTCAAGTACCGAGAAGAACGTTCTCATCTTCGATCTCGGTGGAGGAACTTTCGATGTCTCTCTCCTCAACATCACCGGTGGTGTGTTTGCCGTCAAGGCGACCGCTGGTGACACTCACTTGGGTGGTGAGGACTTCGACAACAACCTCCTTGAGCACTTCAAGAAGGAGTTCCAGAAGAAGACCGGCCTCGACATCTCCGACGATGCCCGTGCCCTTCGCCGCCTGCGTTCAGCTTGCGAGCGTGCTAAGCGCACACTTTCCAGCGTTGCGCAGACCACCGTTGAGGTCGACTCGCTCTACCAGGTTCGTTGTGCCAACATATAGCGCTCATTTGACGTAGTATGTTGACAAGCACTTTACAGAGTGAGGACTTCTCGGCGAACATCACCCGTGCTCGTTTCGAGGAGATCAACGCTTCCCTCTTCAAGTCCACTATCGACCCCGTTGAGCGTGTGCTGAAGGACGCGAAGATGCCTCGCGAGAAGGTTGACGACATTGTCCTTGTCGGCGGTTCGACTCGTATCCCCAAGGTTCAGTCCCTGGTCTCCGAGTTCTTCGGCGGGCGCCAGCTGAACAAGTCCATCAACCCTGATGAGGCCGTTGCGTACGGTGCTGCTGTCCAGGCTGCTGTCCTCACCGGTCAGACTTCGGAAAAGACCCAGGACCTCCTCCTCCTCGATGTTGCCCCCCTCTCCCTCGGTGTCGCGATGCAGGGCGACATCTTCGGTGTTGTCGTCCCCCGCAACACCCCCATCCCTACGAACAAGTCCCGTGTCTTCACCACCGTTGAGGACAACCAGACGACTGTCACTTTCCCCGTGTACGAGGGCGAGCGCACCCAGTGCCGCGACAACCGTCTGCTCGGCGAGTTCGAGCTCAACGGCATTCCCCCCATGCCCCGCGGACAGGCAGAGCTTGTCACCACCTTCGAGGTCGACGCGAACGGTCTCCTTAAGGTCACCGCGCAGGATCGTGCATCTGGCCGCAAGGCTCAGATTTCGATCACCAACTCCGTCGGCCGTCTCTCGTCGGTTGAGATCGACCAGATGATCAAGGACGCCGAGCAGTACAAGCAGGCGGACAAGGACTTCAGCGCACGGCACGAGGCGAAGGCGGACCTCGAGTCGTACATCCACCAGGTCGAGAGCACGATCACGAGCCCCGAGATCGGCATGAAGATCAAGCGTCATGCTAAGTCGCAGGTCGAGTCCGAGCTCGCGCGCGCACTCGAGAAGCTCGAGATCGAGGACTCGACGGCGGAGGAGCTCCGCAAGGCGCAGCTCGGCATCAAGCGCGCCCTCCAAAAGGCAACCGCTGGCATGCGGTGAGGCGTACTCTTATGAGTCGCGTTACTTCTCCTGTCTCTCTCTTCATCTTCCACGGTCAGAGCGGAGACGGGACTGTAGGATGTTGAGATGCTTTGGTCTGGCGTCGTCGCTGTTCTTTTTGCACCCTCCTGTTGTTTCATGTTCGCACGTACAAATAGAACCTTTCCTTCTGTAAATGTACGCTCCACTGCGCTGTCACGACCTGCACGAATATCCTGTCTTGTTCTCTCACTGTCGCCGAGTGATGTGTGATCGCAAAATGAGACAAAGGTACGAAAGTGAAATATGCTAGTGCTACAACAAACAACGAGTATCAAGCTATGGTGACGACATGGCGCGGTGCACCCGCAGGGCAACTTCAAGAATCCACAACTCCTCGTCTGCGCCGTCGCATAGAGCCTTGTCCGCCTCTGCGAAGGCAAGTGCACACTTTGATTTCTGGCGTGCAGAAAGCGTGGGGTGCATGATGACATGGTCGTGCAGCTGTTCGAAGTAGCGATACAAAGTCAGCTCAGTGTGCACTCCGGTGCTAAGTATTTGGCTTACCTGCGAGATGACTTGAGAAGCCGAGTACCCCTCCCGGATGACCTCCTTGACTTTCTTGCGCACGCCGTCATACCCTGTCGCCTTCACCCTCCCCACCTCATCCACGTCCACGTCCATCCCGTCCCCCGCGCCCGGGCCCACGCGCTCCACACCCAGCGCGACGGCAAAGTCCACGACGACATCATCCGGGACAACACCCGCAATCTCCTGCACGTCGCGCGCGGTGATCTCCGTGGGGGGCACGCTCGCGAGCGCGAGGCGCGACGCGGACTGGAGGTAGGTGATCGCGCGCCGGAGGTCGCCCTGCGAGGTCGTGATGAGCGCGTCGACCGTGTCGGGCGCGATGGGCACGTTCTCGGCGGACGCGATCTGGGCGAGGCGCGCGGAGGTGGAGGTGGGGTCGAGCGGCTTGAAGCGGAACTTGGAGCAGCGGGAAGCGAGGGGGTCAATGATTCTGCGGGGGAAGTGGGTGGGTAGGTGTTGAATATCCAAGATGAAATGCGCGGAAATGTGGGGAGGATGGGGCATACCTTGTCACGTAGTTGCATACGAGGCAGAATCGTGTTATGCGGGCGTAGAGCTCCATGATACGCCGTAGCGCGGCCTGGGCATCCTGTGTCATGGAGTCGGCCTCGTCGAGAATGATGATTTTGTAAGGGGGACATGGGTAGGTCTTTCCGTCGGATGCGACAGCTTGCGCGCGGGGGGTCTGACGAGCGAAGTTCTTGATCTTCTCGCGGACGATGGATATTCCGCGTTCGTCGGACGCGTTGAGCTCAAGCACTCGGGAGCGGAAGTTGTCCGGGCTGTCACCATATGAGCCGGAGTGTGTAGGACATTTTGATGTATTGAAGACATACCCAAATAATTGTCGAGCAAGGGCTAGGATGGTAGATGTCTTTCCGGTCCCTGGTGGTCCGTAGAAAAGCATGTGGGGGAGCTGTACTGTCGTCAGTGTCTTTCATAGCCATCCCGTAACGCGCGTGCTCACATTTGTTGACGTGAGCGTTTTCCGGAGTACTGCGACAGTGTGTTCCTGAGCTGATACGTCGTCTATCGTTTTGGGTCGGCTGGACGTACGTGAGTATACACGCATGAGATGGAGGAAGAAACAAGGCCGTACTATTTTTCCACCCATGGCTGATGTTCTGGTGCCGCTGCCTGCTGCTGCTTTGGTGCTGCTTTTTGAAAGAACGCCATGTGTGCGAGAATAGGCTGCTGGTAGGCGGATGCTGAGCTCGGTGGCTGGAGGACCTGGACAAGGACGCGAGAGCAGACGTGACGTATCCCGATCGCGAAACGTCACATACAGTCACCGGGGCTAGCGCACTGTGACGGAGCGCGTCCTGTGCTTTCCGAGTCGACCTCTTCCGCCCACCACGCCTTGTACGTCTACGGAGAGTGTGCGCACAGTCTGATGAGTGTCATGACAAACGCGGACACGAACAAAGGTATACAGCCCCTCAACCCTCCTCTGCTACTTGTGGCTTATATACATGTGTACAGGAGTTGCTCCATCGGAAACTGTGCCCGGCGGTGAGCACATACGAGCATCTACACGTGTCATAACCCTCATGTCGCGCAGAGAAGAGCGAGAAGCGGTTGCTGGTCGAACTCAAACATGGAAAACTTGTGCTGAGGCAGAAGATCCTCGCGTTCGAGAAGATGTCGGAGACTATGCAAGGTACGCATCAATATTTGCCATGCACCGTTGACAGCGCGTTTGAGCGTTC
Organism: Lenzites betulinus; assembly: GCA_022264855.1. Lineage (NCBI taxonomy): Eukaryota > Fungi > Basidiomycota > Agaricomycetes > Polyporales > Polyporaceae > Lenzites > Lenzites betulinus. The sequence goes on from JABYQU010000013.1 coordinate 127,352, forward strand.
GTTTGTACAGAGATTGTCAAGTTCCGCGAGATGCTAGAACAGCGGCTGGAGACGAATGGACCACCGCTTACAGAGATATCGGATGAGCACAAGCCTGTGTTCGCGAAATTGGTGCAGGAGAGGTACGCTCTCCTTGTACATGACCATTTTCACAGCGACCAATTAGCCACAGCGATAAAACGTTCCAAGCGCTCTCCAAACACGTCCAGCAGCAACTTCTACCGGCAGTCGATGAAGACGAGGAGGAAGATACTACTGCACCTATATTACCCCTCGAGACGGTCGAAGATGTTATCAAGTCGCTGGCCACACGCGTAAACTACGGGTTGGACAACCCGGTCGAAGGCGGCAGAGTTCCAGCAGGGTGGCACATATGGAGGTGGGAGGTATCCGACGAGTACCGCAGTTGGCTGCCCAAGAATGCGAAAGAGAAGGTGGAGAATAGGTGGAAGGAGCGACAGCAGGTACGTCCCTTGGCTGACATGGCGTACGGAAGTGTCAATTCGACTCGGCAGGCCAAAAACGATGTGAGAGTGCTGTTCGAAGCCTTGCCTGAAGACGAACGGAATGCCATCCTTGGCTCCAAGCCCGGTGCTAAAGCAGCGTTCAAAGTAAAGACTGGGGCCAAGGGGATACCAGGCACAGCGATGCCAGACCTCACTGACGTCCCAGTACCCGTCACGCCACAACTCCCGCAACCCAAGGCAACCTCTGAGAACGATGCCCCTGAACCCGCAGCCGTTGAGGTACGCCAGGATATATTGTCCCACTCTGTCGGCACTTACTTGGGAACCAGGATGGCGAGTCTCCTGACAAGAAGGGTGTCGGTCGCCCTAAGAAGCCCGTAGATCCCGAAAAAGCTGCAGAAAGAGCTGTCAAGGCACGTTCCATGAACACCGAAGTATTCTACGCCGCTTACCATTCGCTGTCGTATAGGAGAAAGAGCGGTTGGAGAAGAAAGCGGCGAAAGCCGAACGCGAGAAGAAGGAGCTCGCCGCACAGGCGAAGTCGCGATCCCTGATGGCAAATTTCTTCGGGAAGGCGAAGCCTGCGGCGAGCTCGAGTGCATCTCCGTCGAAATCCAACACCGCTCGGGAAGGCGCAAATGGGTCTCCCGCGCCAGTGACAGTCCAAACTGATTATCAACGGGCGTTCAGGCCGTTTGCCCTGAAGAAGGATGCAGAGCTTGCACCAGTGAATTGGTTCCGAGAAAGTAAGAGACAAGAGCGCCGGAGACAGAGGCATCGCTCCCAGGGCGATATCATCGTGCTGGATGACGACGAAGACGATAATGCGGACGAAGATGTGGAGATGGCAGACGCACAGGACGTGGAGAGCTTACACTCCTTGAGCCACCCAGGTTGGTATGCTCACTTTCCCGTACAGCCCGCGACTAAGGCCTCTACAGAGCAAATACACTACATTCTGTCCCGCCTTCCACATGGCCTTAATCCTCCACGACGACCGCGACAACCAACCGGCTACAAAACCTACTGGCCCATTTCTGTGCGCGGTCTCATGACGCAGCTGAACGAGGCCGAAGTGGCTGGCGACGACAACGAGGTACGACGACTGCTTGCGCTCCTCCGCTCTCGGCGTGCTCTTCCCGCAAAAGCGATCGTGTTCACCGAGGACGCGCGCCCGGGGTATTTTGGCACTTTCACGCGCAGCTCACGCGAGGTCGGGCCCCGCACGCCCTTCGCGCGCGACGTTGTTGCCGTCGACTACGGGTATGACTCGGGCGCGGAATGGGCGGAGGAGGACGCAGGTGAGGCGGACGACGTCGTCGAGGGCGATGGGGAGGATGAGGATCCGGACGACGGGGATCCGGACTCGGACTTGGACAGCTGGCTTGTGGATGACGACGAGGTGGAGGATCCCGGCACGCCGATCGAGGAGCGGCCGGGCACGCCTGAGTTTGAATTCCCTCCGGCACCACAACCAGCGAAGAGGAAAAAGGAGAAAGAGAAGGAACGGGAGGCGGAGAAAGAGCGCGGCGGGGCGAGCAAGAAGCGGCGTGTCGTCGTGCCACTCGTACCCTTCTCGAAGGGCCCAGAGTGGGAGAATGTGTTGGGGAAGTGCAGGTACAAGCCCTTCAAGCAGTATCAAATACAGCTGTTCAACGGTGCGTTTATTTTTGCTATTCTTCATATTTGAAACGGCAGGTTGAATGATCTTCGTGGTGTGATCAGATACCCCGTTCCCCATCGACCCGTTCACTTTCGTTTCCCAACCCGTAGAGAAGGCCTCCGCCGAGCACCACGCTCAACACACGGCGGACGGCTTCGTCATCCCCGCGCTACCCCCACATATTGCCAAATCCTCCTCATCCATCGCGTCCTCGGGCAGCGCTGCCGGGCCCTCCCCCTCATCGTCTTCCACATCTCTCGCCGGCCCCTCAACCCCCTCTACGAAGCGCGGCGGTCTCACACCCAAGACCGCGTTCCCAGACGCACACATCCCGCACCTGCTCGCGCGGATCGACGCGCTTGAGACGAGCAGCCTACATTGCATCGTGGAGACGGTGTACCGGGAGCTGCAGGCGCACCGAGTGAAGAAGAATGCGATCGAGGCGAAGGTGCGGGAGGTCGGTGAGAAGAGCAAGGAGCGCAAAGTCTGGATTGTGCGGCCGGAGGTGAAGGTGAGCTGTCGCGTTGTGTATGATGCCCGTGCGCTGAGCGCGTGTGCTGACGGGACGTATTTGGCAGGCGCAGCACGGCATTGCATGAGTAGGTCAGTGGTTGAGGAGGTGTCGCCCAGGGATACCCGGGTGATGGACAGCATGTCGCTGGTGGGAGCGGTGGTGGTTGGCGCCTCGTAGTGCAATGTACCCTATGTGTTGTATATATTCCTATTAACTTCTTTCTTCGTCATACATAGCGCCTCGTAGCAGTTGATAAGTAGCATATGATAAGTTATGCAAAGAGAGCGGGGCCAGCGGGTCCGGATGCTATGAGGAGGCTAGCTTCCATACCAGCTGGGCATACTCGTCGTCTGTCTTGTGTTGGTCGAAAGTCACACAATGGACGTCGCCTGAATCGGCACCTAGGTTGGGTGTGAGAGACCATCAGGCATGCAAGGTTGGGTGTGACTTACGGACGAGCATCTTGCTCATTCCTCCATCCTTGTCCAAGATAGGCTCGAATCCCAAACCCTTGTAAAGGGCGAGACGTAATCTGTATTGCCGGAGTCGGAGCGCGACCGTCAGTATGTACGACCAAATGAAAGCCGACAAGGCAACTCACGCAGTGGAATCAAGCTCATGCTCCGCTGCAGGATCCGACGATTCTAATGCTTGCGTCTCTTCGTTGAACCGCGCAAGTGCCGCTTCTTTGGTAGCAAGTGAGGTTTCCGCGTCATTGATGGCCTTGGCCAGGGAGAGGCGCGTCGCGTCGAGTTCGTTCATGCGTGCCGCGTGTGCCTCGGCGGAGGCGATGGTGGACGGTCGTGTTGCAGATGCGCGTGCGGCCTCCAGTATTCGAGCGAGTTCTGGTACGAAAAAACGCGTGCAAGGTTCGAATGAACGACACGAGTAGGGACGGAAGGTCAAGATGGTGGACATGCGGTCGGGAGGTGTCGCTTACGCTTGACTTTCGCGGCGGTGTCGTGCATGTCCTTCTGTCTGCCCTCCTGAGTCAGAGCCATTTGCTCTTCGGCGGCAGCGATGGTGAGATAGTCGTCTTCGGGGTCGATGATAGGGATCATCTCCCGGATGGCTTTCCTATACATGAGGTACGCTCAGAATATGGCCGCTGTATGATGATGTCGCGCATGCACGCACACAGTATCTTTGATGTTAATCGACATGTTGCCTAGGTCCTGTACGCTCCAGGCGGGTGATTATTTGCAGCGTCTGAAAGCAGGCGGTAGTAGAGAGCTAGTATTTACTGGCGCTCTTCAACTCGGTTTCGATCGCGACGCGTTCAATCACGCACACGTGATATTCGGTCACGCGCTTAAACAGTACGGATGTCCCGCGTGTATCTTGTATTCGGACTGCAGGTACTGTTCAGTTGGCTCGGTAAAAGAGATGTAGGGGGGACAGATCCTCAGAGCAAGATATGCAGTAGTATGATGAGATGAGGAAGGCGAATGAGGGCAATCCCGAAAGCCGATATCTTCGGGAATTCTCCTGGTATCTGCTTGTACCGGGAATTGACACCCTTTGCCACTGATTTTTTCCCTGGCACGCTGTCAGGTTATAAGCCCTTCAAGCGAGGGTTATATGACATTTAGCTATGCTCAAATTCATCCGTAGACTGCTCACCGCGATGATCATATCGTACAACCCATCAAAGCTTTCTTCAGGTACACGCTCTTTTAATGACGACCGTCATCGTCATCTCAAGCTGAAACGGCTCTGCAGGTGGCAGTACGACACGGGATCAAACAAAATGCCTCGCCAGAGTCGCTAGCACACGTTGGCGCTGGCCTAACCAGAGCGGCGGTTTCGGAGTCGGAGCCAAGTGTACCCCCGGATGGTCGCTTACCAAGATTCCTAGTTGCCGGACTCTTACTGGGTTATCGGAGTTTCAAGTAACTTGTAGCCAGCTACTAATGTGCCGAGTGTAGCTGATTAGACAAGATCGAACTGGCGTAGATCTCACCCTCTGCCCACTTGACCGCCACACTTCCTGCCTCTGGTTCAGTCAGCAGGGTTCGACATCCACCACTACGACGACCGCAGTTACACGCGCCCATCGATAGTATTGCCGCCATGGAGGTGAGTCTCATATCCTCCTTGTTATCGCGTGAACTATGTATTCACCCAGATGCGTCAGGGCATCCTCGACTTCTCCAAAGAGTTCGATGTCTCGCTCATGGACAGAGTGGTCATGGCCTTTTACTCCGGCGTCGGTGCGGAGGTGCGTATCTCATGTACTATGTGCATGCAGCTCATGCTCATGCCACACACTGGCCACAACAGCAACACCAGGCCCAACAAACACTCACTCAGTTTCAAGAGAACCCAGAGGCGTGGACAAGGGTACCCGATGTCCTCGAGCGCTCGTCATTTCCGCAAACTAAGGTGCCTCCCTTCCACTTCTGCTTTACGCGCATCTCTGAACCGTCTTGTAGTACATTGGGTTGCAAATTTTGGAGAAGTTGATCACGACGAGGTGGAAGTCTTTGCCCGAGGGCCAGCGACAAGGTACGCATATCCTCCTTCCCGAGGTGGCCCGCACGGCCCGCATCTAATCGCTACTGTCAGGCATTCGCAATTTCGTTGTAGGAATCACTGTGAAGGTCGCTTCCGATGAGGCGACGATGCGAAGAGAGAAGACGTATCTGAACAAGTTGAACCTCGCGCTCGTCCAGGTGCGTCTGCCGCATGCCTGCCACGTTCTACTATGAATGACACGCGCCATACAGATCTTAAAGCAGGAATGGCCACATAACTGGCCAACATTCATTCCGGAGCTCGTCGAATCCTCCAAGACTAACTTGTCACTATGCGAGAACAACATGGTCATCCTGAAGCTGCTATCCGAAGAAATTTTCGACTACTCAGCGGAACAGATGACGCAGGCGAAGGTCAAAAATCTGAAGAACCAGATGTGCGGAGAGTTCTCGGAAATCTTCAAGCTCTGCTCAGAGATTCTAGAGGAGGCACAGAAGACGTCTCTCATTAAAGCGACGCTAGAGACTCTTCTGAGATTCTTGAACTGGATTCCTCTGGGCTACATCTTCGAGACTACCATTATTGATCTTCTTCTCAACCGGGTGCGTTACATCTGCCTCTCCTCACCGAGCTTCATTAATTCCCTGCGAATAGTTCTTGGAATCACCGGACTTCCGGAACGTCACCCTAAAGTGCGTAGCGGAAATCGCTGCACTGAACGTCGGCCCAGAATACGATCCGAAGTTCGTCATTCTGTTCGCCATGGTCATGACGTCCGTGAACAGGATGATCCCACCTCATACGAACATCGCGCAAGCCTACGCAAATGCTGGGGACAGCGGTCAAGAGCTTGTCCTCAACCTCGCCCTCTTCCTGTCCAACTTCCTCGGAGGTCATCTGCGTGCGGTGGAGACGGAATCGAACCGCGACGTTCTCCTGAACGCTCACTTGTACATGGTGAAGATCTCACAGGTTGACGAGCGGGAGATTTTCAAGATTTGCCTCGAGTACTGGCTCAAACTCGTCGCTGAGCTGTACGAGGAGATTCAGGGTATTCCTATTGGCGACAGTGGACTGCTCATGGGCCTGAGCCTCGGCAACTCGAGCCAGGGAATGCTTGGTGGGATTGCTTTGCGCAAGAACATCTATAGCGACGTCCTCTCCAACCTGCGCCTCGTCGTCATCGAGAAGATGGTCAAACCCGAGGAGGTGAGCCACTCCTTACAAACCCCGGCTCGTTAGCGCAACTCACTCGTGCACCATAGGTCTTGATCGTCGAGAACGAGGAGGGTGAGATTGTCCGTGAGTTCATGAAGGAGAGCGATACCATCGTCCTGTACAAGTCGATGCGTGAGCTCCTCGTGTACCTCACCCACTTGGATGTCAACGACACCGAAAACATTCTCACGGAGAAGCTGCAGAAGCAGGTCGACGGCTCGGAATGGTCATGGCAGAACCTCAACACGTTGTGCTGGGCCATTGGTTCTATCTCGGGTGCAATGAGTAAGTCCGCTTTCCCGCCGCCGAAGGATGCATATGCTGAGTTACCCGTAGACGAGGAGCAGGAGAAGCGCTTCTTGGTGACTGTAATCAAGGACCTCCTCGGCCTTTGCGAGATCAAACGTGGGAAGGACAACAAGGCTGTCGTCGCGTCCGATATTATGTACATCGTTGGTCAATACCCGCGCTTCCTCAAGGCACACTGGAAATTCTTGAAGACGGTCGTCAACAAGCTGTTCGAGTTCATGCATGAGACGCACGAAGGTACGTTCACCATGAGGACATCCATCTCCGCGGAGCGCTCTTGATTAATGATGGAGCTAGGTGTCCAGGACATGGCGTGCGATACCTTCATCAAGATAGCGCAAAAATGCCGGCGGCATTTTGTCATGCAGCAGTCGGGCGAATCGGAACCCTTCGTAGATGAGATTCTGCGCCTGCTCCATCGGATCACGGTGGACCTGTCGCCTCTGCAGGTCAGTCAATTTTGCGCTGTTGGCCCTGATAACCCGCGTATTAATTGTGGTTTACGCGCTTGGAACAGGTACACACGTTCTATGAGGCGGTTGGCTACATGATCTCTGCGCAGCCCAACAAGCCCCAGCAAGAAAAGCTCATCGCCAAACTGATGGAACTGCCCAATAATGCGGTACGCAGAATGAGTTTCAATGGATGATCGTCAGGCCGCTCATACCATTTCTGGATAGTGGGATTCCCTCATGGCGCAGGCCGCACAGAACGTCGATGTCCTGAGCAGCATGGACAACATCAAGATCCTGTCAAACGTCCTGAAAACGAACGTTGCGGCGTGTACGTCCATTGGGACGTTCTATCTCCCGCAGATTGGCAGGATATTCTTGGACATGCTCGGCTTGTACAAGGCCGTGAGCGGCATCATCAGCGAGACCGTTGCGCGGGATGGTGAGTCGAGCGGGTGTGGAATGTTCTTAGCCGCCATCTCATCTCATCCCATCTCTCGTAAGGTAACATCGCAACGAAGACGCCGAAAGTCCGCCAACTCCGTACAATTAAAAAGGAGATCCTCAAGTTGATGGAGACATTCATCAAGAAGTCGGAAGATCTCGAGACCGTGAACACCAACTTCATGCCTCCGCTCCTCGACGCCATCCTGGGAGACTACAATCGCAACGTGCCCTCCGCGCGCGACGCCGAGGTGCTGAACGTCATGGCCACGATCATCGGCCGGCTCGGGGTACGTTCATTTTGCTAATCGGCTAGGCGTGGAGATGCTGATCTTTCGCTAGCCGCTGCTCATGCCTCAAGTTCCCGCGATGCTGGACGCCGTGTTTGAGCCGACCCTGAACATGATAAACCAAGACTTCTCCGAGTTCCCCGAACATAGAGTGGGCTTCTTTAAGCTCCTGCGCGCCATCAACTTGCATTGCTTCCCTGGTAAGTGGGCGCGTAAAGGGAGATTGGTCACGTCTCCGTGCTAAATTTGCGACGCACAGCGCTATTGACGATCCCACCGCCCCAGTTCAAGCTGTTCATGGACAGCATCATCTGGGCGATCAAGCACACCATGCGCGATATCGCCGAGACGGGTCTGAACTGTCGGTCGTCCCATTTTTGCGTTCTGCCGTGGCGCTGACCACAATTTGTTATCATCAGTGTGCTTGGAAGTCGTGAACAACTTCGCCGGCGCAGATCCGTCGGTCGAGAACGCGTTCTTCCAGCAGTACTTCCTGAGCATCATCCAGGACATCTTCTACGTGCTGACGGACACAGACCACAAGAGCGGCTACAAGCTGCAGTCGCTGCTCCTCGCGCGCATGTTCCAGCTCGTGGAGACGAACCAGATCACTGTGCCGCTCTTCGACCCCGCGACTGTGCCCGATCAGAACATCACGAACTCCGTCTTCCTGCGCGAGTACACTGCGAACCTGCTCAAGTCCGCGTTCCCGCACGTGCAAAAGTACGTCTTATGCGTGTCCGTGTCCTGCGTTGTGCTGACGGCTTGCGCAGCTCGCAGATCCAGACGTTCGTGGTGTGCTTGGGCGAGTTCCACAGCGACATCAACCGGTTCAAGCTCGCGCTGCGCGACTTCCTCGTGCAGCTCAAGGAGTTCTCGGGGGACAACGCGGACCTGTATCTGGAGGAGAAGGAGCTGGAGGCGCAGCGGAAGGCAGAGGCCGAGCGCGAGGCCGCGATGCGCATCCCGGGCATGCTGAAGCCGTCGCAGCTGGAGGACAAGGACGAGGACATCTGAGCGCGCCACGGACGGACTGCTGCGGCCGCCGCGGCGTGATTTATGTCTCACTGTATGATAGACACCGGCCTCCTTCCTGCGCGTTCGTTCCCGTCTCCTTCTGGTGGTCGTTCCCTGCCTCGTTCTCTCCACGCCCACATGCTCGTTGTTCGCTGCCGCTCGCCCGCCCGTCCCCTGCGCCCCATCTTGTCCCCCCAACCCTCCCTCCCTCTCTTCTCGCCCCCTTCTTTGTCGCCGTGCGCACGTCTTGTCCGCCGCCCCCTGTACGCTTGCTATCGCCATCTCGCTGTTCACCGCATCTACCACACATGTAACAATAGCTTACGCCAGAGGAATACGAGAAAGTAATGTATCTTTGCGTCTTGGGCCGCGGCCTCACGTCATTGCGCGCGTTCGTGTCCGCGCCAGCAGCGCTCGTGCTTCCGGCGGAACGACGTGTGTCAGTCCGGTATCTTATTACGAGGCGCGCCCAGGCTTGGCGAGCAGAATTCGAAATCAGGGATGGAGTGCCCAGGAGCGAAATCTATTAATGCGACACTTCTGTCTATACATGTGTATTCTCGAGAACGCGACTACCACGGCGTGTTTAGTGCCAGCGAGAGTCATGATGCATCGGCTGATAGTGCGCTATTCCGAGACAGGGCCCGCGCACGGGCCCGCCGGGGTCGATAGGGTAGTTTTGCGAGCGCAGGACGCGCGGGCGCGCGCACGAGGCCGAGGGGATGCGGGAGGCCTCGGGAGGTGTGGCAGAGTGTGCGTGGTGGCGCGACATACGCGGTGGCGGGCGCTAGGCCTCTATGATGTTCGCCGGTGTCGGAGCGCGAATAATGTGGGAGGACCGGCACATCATCATTATCATTATGGCTGTTAAACTCGACTCCTCGGCCTCCATACGTTATACGTACCGCTGCAGGCACCGCGCGAGCCGGGAATGCGGGAAAGCCGATGGCCGGCGGGAGGCGCAAGGTTCGGGTTTATGTCAGCGTGTACGCGGGGCCTGTCAGATGTCCGGGTCGCGCGTACCAGAAGATTCAGAAGGTGCAGTGGCTGTCGCCGGTCGCGCTGGCGACATACACACGGGCGGGCGGGGCACACTTCGAACACGCGCGCGCATGGAGGATGCAGAATTGTTGGGGTGCCCCAACGGCTCTCGAGCCCTCCGTGTGCCCGGCGGGGTGGCCTGTGCCGCCGATCCGATCCGAGGTGTCTGTCTCTCTGGAGACAGGCTGCTCGGACGCGCCGCGTCGGCCCGGCGCGCGTGCAGACGGCGGGCGAGGGGCTGGAGGGCGTCGAGCACAGCGAGCAGGGCGCGAAGGCGGGCGACGAGGGGCCCCGCAGCGATCGCCCAATCGCGATCGAAGCTGTCCTATTCTACGTCCACGGAAAGATCCACGTCGGCTCGCTCCGAGCCACTACTATCTTCGGGTAATGGGCGCCTGTGTGCGACCTGCTGCGACCCGACGCCGACTCCGCCTGCTGCCACCCGCCCGTCCTCCGACGCCCTCCCCCTCGATTCGATTCCGCCGATATGTTCAAAAAGTGCGCCCATTACGTCCGCGTGCCCTGCGCAGACGCTCACCGTGCCGCGCAGATTCCAGCCCGCGTCCGATGTCTCCGGCCAGGTCAGCGTGAAGACCTCGGTGCAGCGCGGCATCCGCTCCAGCATCCTCGCCCAGTGGAGGATCACGCCCGAGACCCTCGAGCAGATCTGGCCCAAGAAGGAGTCTCTCACGCTCGTCAAGTGGTCAGTCTCTCTCTCCGTGCCCGCCGTGATCGCCGTCGCCGTCCCCCTGCCCGTCCACTCACGCGCCCGCCCCCGCAGCAGAGAGCACATCTCCATCTACACCCTCCACGGCGAGCCCCTCATCTTCCAGCACTTCGACGGCCCGTACTTCCCCACCCTGCGGCTGCTGCACAAATGTACGTGGACGGCGGTGTGCCCGCGCCCGGACTCCGCTCACCCGCAGCGCTGCCGCAGACCCCGCCCTCCTCCCGCCGGTCACCATCGACCGGGGCGCGATACGCTTCCTCCTCGCGGGTGCGCACATGATGTGCCCGGGCCTGACGTCCGCGGGCGGCCGCCTTCCGGCCGCTGCGGACGCGCTGCCCGCGAACACGCCCGTCGCGATCCACGCCGAGGGCAAGGAGCACGCCGCCGCGGTCGGCATCCTCAAGCTCCCCACGGAGGACATCAAGCGCATCAACAAGGGCGTCGGGGTGGAGACGGTGACCTACCTCGGAGACGACCTGTGGAAGCTGCAGACGCTGTGAGTGCCGAAGTGTTCAAACATGTACCAACAAATTTCGTCGTCGTTTTGTTTGTGCCGATGCGGCGCTGTTGTCATAATTACACCCACCCACCGTCCACCGGCTCGGGAGTTTTCTCGCCCATCGCCGTCGCTGCGTTTCAATGCCCGGGCCGCCCCAGTGTGCCGTCCGTCGCTGTTCAGCCATAGCGCGTACCGCTCGGCGTTCGCCGCGCTTCCGTGACGCTTGTCGCACCGTCGGTTGTCACACTGCACCGCACGGAGGCTCTCGCGAGTCGCCACGGTGTACCTGATCTATTGTCCTCGGCCGAGTGCGGGCGCGCCCAGCTTGCCGAGTGCGTGGTGGACGACGCTGGGCTCGGAAACAGCCGACTGCGGTAATAGAGCAACTCGCACTAACGCACTGGTACTCTGATCCCCTCGATGCGTTTACGGCGTCGTGCACCCTGCCAGTGCCGTCGACGCTGGGAAAGCCGCGCCGGGCTCGGGAGGTCTGTGCTGGATAATCAAGAAGTGCCTGCCCGGCCCGGCGCACGCACTGGTAGCGTTCTCCGCGGCGCCAGACTGACATGGAGAGGGAAGGCAGCGAAGCTTCCGGCATACGAGGTGCGCGCGTGCCTGCTTCTTCGCTTCCCGTTCACACGCGTACGCACAATGGGCGGCTGGGCGATCTGAGGGCGCCAACGCAGACAGAATCCCCTGCGAGACGCGGCCGTGCTGCCATTCGCTCCCCTTCCCCTTCGGGCACCGCCGCGCATCCCGGTCCCCCGCCGCGTCTGCGCTGCGCGCGACCATCCAGGGCCCTATGTGCTGGGGTGTCGATCGAATCAGAGAAGTCCGTGGGGTCGTGTAGGCGCGGGCTCTGGCGGTACAAAAGCCTGCCCCCACCCGGCGCGACACTGGCACGCGCTGTCGCTGCACTGCACTGCACCCCCCTCCCGCCTGCTCGCGATGTCCATCCTGCCGCGCAAAGTCAGGGCGTGTGTAGAGTGCGCGGTCATGAAGGGTACGCACCCACCCTCGCGCGTCCGAGTCGTCCCCCCCAGAGCACTCACCCGCGCCCGCGCCCTTGCGAACAGTGGGATGCCACCAGCCCGCCGACGCGGAGGGCCCGTACCCCTGCGTGCGGTGCCGCACCAAGGGACTGTGCTGCATGCCGCGGACTAATCCGCCGAAGATCCCCTGCGACGAATGGTACGCCCCTCCTCCTCCCCTCCCCTCCTCCTCCCCTCCCCTCCCCCTGCCCCTGCCCCTGCCCCTGCCCCTGCCCCTCCCTCTCCGCCCGCATCCCATCCCCCGCGCTCACTCGCGACCAGCAAGGACGCCCACCTCGGGTGCGACGGGCTGCCCGAGGGGCCGTGCACGCTCTGCGTGCGGCGCGGCGAGGCGTGCTCCTTCGTCGGCGCGTCCGAGTCCGAGTCCGCGTCCCCCGCCGCGTCCACCCCGACCCCGACCCCCGCACCGGAGTCTGAGTACGAACGCGAGGCCGGCCCAGGTGAGCCCGTGTCCCACTCGCGTCTTCTCCGTCACGAACCCAAAGGCCAACTATGCGCCCCGTCCGTCCCAGCGCCCTCGCCGCCCGGGAGCCCGTCGCCGACGAGCGAGGCGATGTCGCCCCCGCCCGCGCCGCCGCCGTCCCCCGCGTCGGATGTGGATGTGTCGAGCGCGTGCGAGGCTGTGGTCCAGCCGCCGTTGACGCGCGCGCGGTTCCTCGACGTCGTTCTGCGGCCGCCGACGCCGTGAACGGCCCGCGCATCGCGTCGCGTCGTGTCGCGTCTCCGAGTCGACTCGAGGCCCGGGGGCAACACGCAGAAAAGTACACCAGCGCGCCCGCCGCCGGTGGCGGGCCGCGTTCTACGGACTCTCGGCGTCGATGATATTGTGATTGTGTGTTGTGTGTAGCGATGTGGTACAGTACTAGCGGGGCTGCAGGGGCTGCGACGCGGATGCGGAGGGGTTAATTGTGTGCTACTTGTGTTACTTGGGATCGGTATTCAGTGCTACTATTAGTGTACATTGTTGTAATGTCTGCGGAGCCTGCGGGCGTTCGTCTTATCGTCCAATGTATACCGTCCGCAGTACTGCCAGTGGTTGTGGTCTTCCTCGTCCGGTGTAATGGGCATGCATAGGACCCGGCGGGAGTTCCGCTCCAGGGGCCGCGCGCGCGACCCGACGCGACGGCCCCGCCCACACGTTAGATGGCCGGATCGCCGCGCGCGCGCGCTGTAGCGTATACGCGCACTCGTGTTCCGCGTCCTGCGTTCTGTGGGCGTGCGCTGGGTCCGTCTCCCCAGCTCCGCCCGAACCCACACGGAAGAACCTGACGGAGCGGGTGCGGGCATCTCGCGAAGCAGATGGGCTGTCAGGCAACTGAGGACGTCCGTTAGCGGCAGCGGCAAGCGCGCCTGCGTGCGCGGTGCCCGCTGCCCTGGTGCGCTGCCCATCCTCGAGCTCCCCTCTGGACCTATTCTGACTCACACCTCGGAAGGGGGGCGAGGGGGCACGCGGGCGCGCCGACGCCGGCACGTCGGAGGGGAAGGCGGCACGCCGCCGCACCTATACAGCGGCGGCCTGCGGCGACGCATCCTGCCACGCGCGAACAGTACTAGTAAGGTTGGCCTCATCCACTATCCACCATCTCGTCGAATGCGGGCGCCCTCGCCTGGGCACGCTCGCAGTCGCACGCACAAATTGACGTTGGCGCGCACAAGATTAGGATCTCGCCCGTCTGATGGACGCGCAGCTGGATCTCGCGCACGCCTTCCGCGGTGACGGATTCCACGCGCCCAAGTTCGAAGTTCGCGACGTCGACGCTGCGTTGCGCGCCGGGGCTGGCAGAGGGCTGCTGATGCGCGCGCGGGCAGCCGGGACTCTTCCGACTTCTACGTTGAATCTTCGTAGTACGCGCAGGGGGCCTGGGCGGCGCGTGCAGTATCGACAGGCCCGGGATGGTAAGTACGGTTGGCGTCGTGCTCGGGTGTGGTGGCCATGGTCGCTGCCGTCCCGGCGCGGACGCATTAGCGACGATTGGTATTGAGCCACGCACGGGCTTCGCGCACTGGGCCCCATTGATCTGTGCTCATGGGCGAGCCGGCGGGCCGCGTTGGAATCTGTCAATGCGAACTCTAAAAAAAATCTCGAGAAGGCGGGGCTGGGACGGGTGGATGGAGCAGAGGGCGAGCGGGAGGTGACGACAGTGCGCCGCGTGCCTGGCGCGCTCGGGCGTCGGAAGCGCTGATCGTTGTCGTCTTCAACAAGTTCGCGGTCGGTCGGTCGCTGCGGTCGTAGTGCGCCCCCCGCAGAGCCTCTTCGAACGGCGGCGGCGGCGGCGGCGGCGCGTGGACCCTGTCGCTGGCAGCTCGCCGTCGTGCGCACTGTTCTGTTCATGAACTCTGTTCAGCGCAAGTGTGGCCCAGCGCATCGGACCACCCGAGTGCAAGGCCCGTGCGTTGCGTGGGTCGGATGGCCCGGGGGTATTTTGAGCGCGAAGTCTGGGAGACGGCTTCTCCGAATCATCCGCTGCGCGTCTCGTGTCCGCCCGCGTTTTGCTGCTTTCGTGTTGGACGAGCTCGGACGGTGGACCCACGCCCCGCTTCTGCTTCCCCTCGGACTTGCGTGCGCATGCCGCGAGCGGCCTGCCGTTCATATATCAGACATTAGCTATAAGTCATCGCGCGGATTATGGCGCGATGGGATGAATGGGATAGGAAAGCCCGAACGCCGTCGAAGACGCGTCTCGGGAGCAGCGTGAGTCTGTTCGAAGGAGGCCGAACCTTAGCTCGTATATGGGCGCGGCGTGGTGACGTTATGCGCGTTCAACTGCCCTCGCGGTGTCGGCCTTCGCGCTCCAAGTCCGTGTGCGCAGCGCGACCGCGTGGCCCGCGTACGCGCGAACACGAGCGCGCATGCGACGACCCTCGCGGTTATCTGGAATCCGAGGAGCACTAGACGCAAACGGGCATGCGCAACGGCGCGTCGGCGGACACATGAATGCATTGTGCTGCGCCGTGCCGCGTGCGGGACGAGCTATCGCACGACAGGCAAGCCGGACCCCGGGCTCGAATTTAAATTGAATGTGGGAGCAGCTAAGTACGTATCAGTGGACGAGGGGCTGAGCTTCGTCCAGGCACAGCATCCACGATATGATCATGGACGGACGCGGCAGGCGTGACCCTGCTGTCACCCGAACCCAACCACCATTCAGATGCCCCGCGCCGCTGCGCTGCGCGCTCGCACGGTGGGGCATTCCGCGCATTCGATTCGAGAACGGGCGTGGCTGGGGAAGCCAGCACGCGCCGTGCGACGCGTTTCAGCAACACCTGGCGGACGCGACAAAAGAGGATATCGCCGCCCGGATCCACGGCAGGCCTACAGGCGGGCGCTGGAAGGCCGTCGGTGTCCTGTACGGCAGAGATCTCTGCTGCCACATTGCTCACAACTCCATTGTTCTCATTGTCTCCCAAATACGACCACGGACGCGCTCCAGATCCGGGCGTGCGGGCGGCGCGTAGCCCTGGCCTATTATCGCCAAGGGCCGACGCGTCCTGGTGCAATCACTCTTTTTGATGCGGGGGAGCGCCCGCTCTGGACTGTCGCGTACCCGACTCGCCGGGCAGGGCATCCTCGGTTCCCTTCTTTTTTTTTTTTTTTTTGATCTGATTTTAATGTATTAGCTACTGCTGCTACACTACGAGTAGTGGCCTCGGTTCCCTTCATGCGCCAGCGACCGCCGCGCAGTCCTCCCGGTCTTCGACAGCTCGTCGCTGCACACTCCAGGACCCTGGGCGGGCGCGATGCGTGCCGCAGGCGTGCGGCGTGGGTGATGGCCCCAGCCGTCGGCGGAGCGGGCGCGTTGCGCGAATCTGTCAGGCCAGGAGAGCCTCAGCCTGAAGCGGGCACGCCGCAGCGGGACACCGCCGAACGCAACAACCGCCCGTCCTCTAACTGTACTCGCCGAAGCCCTCCCGGACTGTCTTCGCTGTTCCCCACCTGCCGCTTTGATAGAGCCCGTCGGAGTCAGCCCGCGGCGCCGCCCGCGTCGTGCGTCCGTTGCCCAGCGATGAAACGGCGCGATGCAAGATGCCGAGGGCGTCCGCCAGCACGAGCCCGCGATTATGCGTTGTTTACGACATGGAGCGCGGCGCGGCGGATACGCAGCAAGGGTCCACCGCGTGCCCGCGGGCCAGTCGCTCGCCCGCACTGCGTCGCGCGTCCGCCGTCGATGCGATCTCCCACGGCGTCCGCCTTTGCTCAGGCTGGGACGCGGGAGAGCGCGCGCCGAGGCGAAGATCCCTCCCGGGCTGTGTCCAATATGTGGGGACGGACAGCGCGATATTTAATGCCCCAGCCCGCCGCGCCCTTTGTTCTCTGTCCGCTGTCCTCCGTCCGCCCTCTCCCTCCCTCTCCTCTGCCCCGTCTCGCCCTGCGCCGTGGGCGTGCTCACCCGTGTCGCCAACAGCATGCCCGCCCACACCGCCTGCGTCAACTGCGCGGAACGCAAGGGTGAGCGTCGCCCGCCTCTACGGTCTGCCGCAGTGTCCGCCCTCCGCTGACAGGCGCGACGCGTCGGCGCGCCCGTGCGTGCCCGCGCAGTCCGATGCATCCTCCCCAGCCCCGTCCACAGGTCCTGCCAGGGATGCCTGGAGCGACACATCGAGTGCGTCTGGCCGCGGCCCACGACGAACACCCCCGGCTCCGCGACGCGCAGGACCGCCTGCGACTTCTGGTAAGCCACCCAACACACCCCAGCGCGTCTTCAAGTTCGCGCTCGCCGCTCACCGCCGCACGCGCAAAGCCATCGCAAGCACCACCGGTGCATCAAGGCGACGTCGGGCGGGCCCTGCAACAAGTGCCTGCAGTACCGCAAGGAGTGCAAGTTCACCGAGCCAGGTACGCGCGTCCCAGCCCGTACGTCAGTCCCTGCGCTCAACCACTCTGTCGCTCTGTCATTGTGCCGTCGCTCGCCAGGCGCTCCTACCCCCGGCGTTGCTGGGCCGTCCTCGGCTGCCGCTGCCCCTGCGCTCGGTGTTCCGGGGCACCTCGGTGAGTAGCGCGCTTCAGCGTGTCTTCCAGCACTGGCAGCGCAGGTGGACTGACGGCGCTCTTCGATGCAGTTCCGCCGGCGGGGCCGCAGGCGGCCCTCCAGGTGAACATCCCCGCCGCGGTCGCGGCCCGCGACGAGGCGGGCGCGGCGGGCACGACGCCGGCGGCGACGAGCCCGAACCGCGAGTGGTGGAACGTCGTGTTCGCGCCGTCGCCCGAGCCCAGCGAGTGAGCACCCCCTACCAGCGCCCCCCTCCCTCACACTCTTTTGGAAACCGTATGGCTAGTATGATCGTGCTCTGTGTCCATGTCCATGCTACCCCGTCCCCGTCCCCATAGCCTAGTACTCTACGCACTGCTAGTACGCCCGTGTGGGCACGAAGAACTGTAGCCCCTTGTCTCGATTTGCATACCTACCTCTATATCGTTAATGCCAGTGCCCGTTGTGCTTTGTAGTGCCCACATGTGCGTTGTGCGTTGTGCATTGTGTGTGCGTGCGTCACGAGCCCCGCGGCGGTGCCACGGCCCACAAGGTGCAACAGCGGCGCATCTGCGCGTCGCTGAGATCAAATGTCGTATCTCATCGATGGACGAGGACAAAGGAACGAACGCGGGGTCGGCTAGGGCGTTTAGCCCCCGTGCCAGTGGGTCCGGCGGGCGCCAATCGCGCTATCCAGGCTCTCATCGACATCGCGCAGGGCCGCTGTCATAACGAGCGTCGAGGGCGTTCCGTACGCACATCTTCCGAAAAGTCAACACTCAAGACACATTGTCGACAGCTATTATCACTGACCCTGCTGCGCATCTCGTCGCACTGAGCCGCAGCCCGAGAAACGGCGTCGGGGAGCTCGCAAGCGCATCACGCCCACGCCCCCAGCCCGGTCGCGATCGTCGCGTGTGTATGGCACCCCGAGCCCGGTGAGGGCCACACGCCCGCGAGATTAGGCCGCGCGCGCGGCAGATCTCGCACTTTAGTTGCCGGGCCCCCAGCGCGGTGGGCAGACTGACGACCATACACGTAACGGGCTGCGATCGTCTGTTGTGGGTGCCCGCGGCTTCCTGCTGCCAGTGCCACCAGTGCGCATTCGCTGGGGGATATCGATGGCGGGCGGCCCTGATCGCATGTACGTCTACGGTCTGGGAGGGAGCGGAATTTTTTCGCGCCCCGCGAGCGTGGCGATTCGCGCAGGCGCGACGTGGGGAAACCCCGCTCGCGATGCGCTCCGCTTTAATCAGGGCGTATGCCTTGCTGGTGCGCGCGGAGGGCGGGCGAAGGAGGCTGTCGGAACCTTGATGAGCCAAACGGGGAAAGACTGGGACGCGGGGGCTTCTAGTGGGGGCGTACCCGGTGTATGAAACGCGCACACCTCCCACTGGGACACACAGAGAATTGCGCGAAGCGAACCCTGTCATTTGAGCTCCTCCGTTTGCGGGGGGCTTCATAATTATCGCAGTGGTCTCCGCGATCGGGATGAGTGTGCAGCTGATTAAAGTAAAAGTATGTCGCGCACGTTGTGTTATTTGCGCGTGTTTGAAGCGGAAGCTTTTGCCGTCGACGCGGGACGGCGGGCGCTTCCGCCTCCTTGGTCTTTGCAGCGAGCCCTCGAAATTTGTCAGTTCAAACTCTGTACGTTGTGCTCACGCCTCCAGCTTGGCCTTGCGCACTTAACCGAGCGGTCTCCCCGGGCACACGCAATCGCGCGACATCGCAGCCTTGTCACCGGGCACCACCATGTCCCACGGCGAAGACGGCACGCAGTTTGGGTACGAGGATCACTTCACCCCCGCGCGCAGTGCGCGGAAGAAGAAACGCAAGAACCGGCCCCACCCCGCGCCCCCTTCCCCCGCTGTCCTCCTGGACAGGGTGTCGGAAGAACTCGCGGAGGGCGCATGGCTGCGCGCGACACAAAGTCCGTCGATCTCTCCTCGCTCCCCCGTCTCCGCGCCGCCTGACGTGCAGTCGCCCCAGCGAGCCTGCGCGAGTCCCTCGACGAGGCGTTCCCCGCGTCGGACGCCGCGCCGGGCGTGCTGTGCCTCGGACTCGGGAGCCCCGCGGCGTCGCGTGACGCGCGCGCGCAACTCGCGTTTCTCCTCGCGGCCTGCGACGATCTCCGCATAGTGTGTCGTCTTCCCATGTGTGTAGAGGGCCCGTGAACCCATCAGCGCGTGTTCGTCCACCCCAGGACCGCGCGAATGTGTCCGCGTACGACCCCGTCTTCGCGGCGGACGACCTGCAGCTTCTCGCGCAGCTGGGCGTGGCCCCGCTCCCCGAGAACCGGGTACGTGCCGTACCCCTTCTGTCCGCGTATGGACACCCGCGGCCTTATGCTGGCAGCTGGGTGCATTCGCTGCTGTTCGCCCGCTGACATGTTGCGTTATTTTCGCGGATTTCCTCACACAGCGCGCGAGCTATGGCTTGCGAGGGCCCACGATCGCGTTCATGCCGCACTGCGACCTCGACCTTTACGAGAACGTCCTACGCGAGAACTGGTCCCGGGCGCGCCTGCCCAACATCCTCCTTATCGCCAACCGCCTGCACGAGTACGCGGACAGGTACGTGCCCTTCCTGTCTGTGTCTGTCTCTCCACGCCGTGCGCGTGCGCGTCTCTCCGTCCCTCCCTCCGTCTCCCCGAGAGGCCTCTTCCGCTCCGCGCCCGGTTTCTCCACTACGCTTCCCCTTCCGCCCTTCTTCCTTCTGTGCTCCGCACGCGTCGCACATTGCTCACACCGCCCCTCGGGCGCACTTAGCATCCCGTCAAGGAAGCTCGCAGCGGAGCACCCGTGCGTCGCGCGCCTCGGTACGTCCCTCCTAGCTCACTCCCCGTCCACCCGCAGCACCGCTCACACAGGCACCGCGCCCCCTCGATCTGTTCCTGCCACCCCTGCCCTGCCCGGCCGTCCCCTCCGCCCGCTCTTCCGCCCAATCACCCAATCATCAATTACGCCTCGCGCCTCGCGCCGCACGCGTCGCACTCCCCGCGCCCCACGTGCCCTTGCGCCTCTCCGAAACGAAACGCGCGCAGTGCCGCACCTGACGACGCGGCCGCTGCAGCCCTGCGCGGCCTTCCCGACCGCGTTCAACAACACCGCGATCCAGCACGTCGCGCCCGCGCGCCTCGCCGCGCGCGACGCCGATTGGTGGACGCTCCCTCAGGCTGGCCCCGGCGCTCCGCGCGCGCGTTTCGAGTTGGAGGAGTCCTCTGAATCTGTCACGGACGGACGGGCGCCCGCGGATGCAGTTGCTGCTGCAGAGACGCCTGCTGGTATTCGGGCGACTGCGACTGCGAGCACTGGCGCGACGACGACCACGGCCACGCGGACGACCACACGCTCAAACGCCGCCGCCGGGGAGGGTGCTGCAGCGGGAGAGGCGCGAGCGCGCGCGGGGGACGCCGGGCTGGACACTGGCGTTGGGAACGGCAATGTGGACACCACGGCGACGGGGCGAGCCGAGTCGTCGTCGTCGCTCGCGTCGTCAGCGGCGCCGTTGCCGTCACCGTCGAGGCCGGGATCGCGCCCCGGGCCCAGGGGATCAACGGGACCGAGTCCGGGCGCCGGGGCGCGCGACGGGGAATGGACGGGGGGACGGGCGCGTGCGGATGCGGGCGTGGCGAGTCCGGATGTGGATTGAATATTGAATACTGAGGATGGGCAGGCTTTGCTTGAAGGCCGTTGCGCCTGTCGTGATCCCCGCGTCCGAGTCGACGGCGTGACCGCGGCGCGCCATCGTCGCTTCGAGGGAACGCATCACGTCATTCTCGGGAGGGCAAGACAATTGCAAGGGGACAGAACAGAACAAGGTCGACCGCCATCGCCATCGCCGCCGCCGCCGCCGCCGCCGAGCTGTCGACGAGGCGTGACAGTCGTGCGGCGCGCCGCACACGATCTCTCGGTCTGGGGGTTTCAGCCGGGCACTCGGGACTATGCATGGACCCGCGGGTAGATTCCCCGCCGCGGCGGGGGATCTGGGTCGGGGCGGCCTGCAGGTGATGTACATAGCCTCTTGCCACTGCGCGTCGGGGAGGCGGATTGCTGTATCGGTGTCCTGTCCTCTATCTGGGCTCTACGTTTGCGTACGCGGTGCTGCTGAATATTATGGCTATATTGCAGGATTATTCGGAGTTTTCGTTGGCGCGGCCGCTCTCAGAGATATCCAAGACGGAGACTGCAGCCTGCAGCCTGCAAACGTTCAAATGCTTCTCGGTCCCCGGGTAGCGCCCTGCGCACGGGGAGAGCGCACTTCCCGATCAGCATGCGGCATCCTCATCGAGCGGCGAGCCTCGCGCCGTCAGACCTCTCAGGCTTCAGGCAGGCTCCACTCTCCCGGCGCGCACGACTCGCAATCAGACGCACGCCGCGAGGAACGCCTGCGTCCTGGGACCGAGCTGCGAGCAACTCAACGTGACACCTCGAAGCTCAGGCTGGCAGCTGGAGCTTGCAGCTTGCAGCATCGAATTCGAGAGGCCGCTCCCCGATCGCGGGTTTTAGGCTTTACGCACGCCCGCAGGCAGCAGCGTGTCCGACCTATCATCGACACCTATCTGTCGCGTGTGCACGGACACGCACGCACGCACGCATACTCCGCTGCTGCGCCGACGCGTTGCAGACGGTGAAGTTCTATCCTGTTCCATCGCGCGCGCAATCTAATATCTGGGCCCGGACGCACTTCTATCGCTGCCCCGCCCTGCCTGCTGTGATCGGGGGTGGGTGTGGCCCGCGTATGCGGTGTTGCGTGTTACGTGTCGAGCCTGGTGGACTGTTCCTGCTATTGGCTATTGTTCGCCGTACGTGGGCGCAGTGTCCGGGTGCGCACGGAGCCCTGCGTGCATGTTGCTGATAGCAGCAACTTACCCAGGCGGGCAGGTGGCACGCCCGATGTGGTATTGCATGTTGCGCCGTATCGCGCACCGTCCCTCTTCGGGCCCGCAACGAGCCAAACCGTCCTTGACTCTGTCTGCTTGATGTCAGGTCCTGTCAGAACCTGTCACCCGCACCTGCACCAGGTCGCGCGACCACCACCGAGCCAGAGGAGGACGCCTCGGCGGGAGAAGGGCGGAGATTCCCCTGGTCCCCTGGTCCCTCGCGCCCCGAAGCCGCTGGCGCAAGCGACATGTGAGACCCCCGCTCGCCCTCAGTACACAGTTCGCGCCAGTTCTTCTCGCGCGCTATGACTGTGGCTACTGTCCCCGGTGGCCGGCGAAGGCGCGAAGACGCGAAGCACGCCCGGCGTGTACACGGCGAAAGTTGACTCCTGGAAAATTCTTTGGATTTTCTCCTCTCAAGATTATCCTGACTTCGTCTCAAGAAATTCGCCATCGGAGACCTCCGGGAATCTCTCAAGAGTGGATATTCCTGAGGTATTTCCAAGAATGATGGCGCAAGATCCGAGAGATCATCAGCGCTTGTTCGATAGTTTATTGTATCTAATCCCTTCCGATTTGCCCCGAGCACGCCCGATACCGCTGGAATGGGGACAAAATATATTCATCTACTACTATGCATACCTACTACTGGTACTGCTACAAAGCCATACATTGAGTGTACATGTATCATAACACTATCAGCGATTATGATACTTTATGATACCACTGCAATGGTGGTCATCGTCGGTGGTCGCCGTCACGCTGGCTGCTGCCGTCCTAGTAGCGACTCGAGTAGCGATGAGTATCCTGTACTTACTGTGCACGACGGCGGTAGTCTTGCCTCTTCAGGTCTGTCCACACCGTGGTCTGCCTATCGTCGTGCTGCCATAGATGGATCTCAGAGATTTTAGCACAGGGGACTTACCTTAATCGTTCCCTCCACATGAGGAGAGTCGTGCATGGTCTGTGGATAGAAAGATTAGCAAGAGGCAAGCTATACGGGGTGTGCTGGACATACCA
Source organism: Lenzites betulinus (assembly GCA_022264855.1). NCBI lineage: Eukaryota > Fungi > Basidiomycota > Agaricomycetes > Polyporales > Polyporaceae > Lenzites > Lenzites betulinus. The sequence continues at coordinate 150,395 of JABYQU010000013.1, forward strand.
GATCCACGAAGCATGCTGTCTTACACAAAGGCCACTTGCCCTCAGAAAGTACGCCCTCATCGCTGCGACGTGGCACACGATGCCACGAGGTTGACGGCACCCACCTTGCGTTGTGCTTGCGGGGAGATTGTGGGACCTCAAACAGAGCGAATGGTTGTATGACGACGGAGGATCGACTTGCTGTGGGCACCTGGTAGAGAGCTGGCAGATCGCCAGCGCAATGGGCGGGTCATGAGAGCGAGCAGAGGCATGCCCAGCCAGAGGAAGGTGAAGCACCTAGGGCAGCGCCAGCAAGCTCTTGATGGTGTCTGCTGCAGGAGAGCTCAAAGTTTTGAGCTCCCAAGACTCAAGAGACCTGGAGAAGGGAGACAAGGAAAGGCGAGCACTCGCGCTGGCTGGCGTCGCGCAAGGGAAAATTCAACCGTGAGAACTGCTTACTCACGCACGTATCCTGGGAACTCTGCCGCATCCGGACAGCTTGCATCACGTTGATGATGTCTTTGATGGGACACTCCTAGATTTGGTATGCCCGGCGTCCCCCGCCCTTGCCATCAGCGCTGCACCTCCAGGATTCTCCCAAGATTGGCTACTTCAAGGAAAACACCAAGAATATCCAAGATTTTTCAAAGCATCACCTTCCAAGATTTTTCCAAGAGTCTCCGTTCAAAGAATCGTCAGGATTCATTTTTCGCTGTGTATTGTATGGGCGCGATAATATAATTGATAGCGAAGTGATAGCACATATGATGTCGCGATTGTCAGGGGCCACTTGCCACGTTCAGTTACCCGTCATAGGTCATAGGGCGTTCGGACTCCGGAGATCATGTTCTGTGTAAATTGTAATTTCTGAGACTGGGACTCCAGCGCGGGCGCACGAACGCCGATTTACGTATGTTGCGAAGCGGTGTGTGGGCGGTGGGCGGTGGCACTGGGGGACGAGGCTCGCGGTGATAGGGACTAGCTTTAAGGGGGAACTCTGGGGGCACTGGTAGGAGGTGCGAGGCACTGAGGCAGGGCGGCGGCGATCGGCGAGCACACGCTGTATGCGGATTCCGAGGACAGCAGATATATACACCCAGCAATTAAAGGTCACATGGCGTGTGGGACGTGGGACGAGTGATAGAGAGAGGGAGATAGAGAGAGAGCAACATGCGAGGAGTACTAGTAAACGATAACAAGACCAGACCAAGACCAGGGCAGGCGACACATGATGAGCGAGCAAATGGGGAGGGGAGGGGGAGGGTAGGTGGGGTGGGGGTAGGGAATCCAATGGGACAGGGGCGCAGGGGAGATAGACAGTAAGGGGAGGGGGAGGGTAGTGGGGAGAGGGAGGCAATGATAATCGATAACGGGCACTATGGACAGACATATAACTAACACTCGGTCATGATGCCGGGGCGGAACGCGCGCGCAGAGTCTGGGTACTCTTCGTTGTGGAAGGGGAGGGGCGGGTCCAGCTCAAACGGGTAGAAGTAGTCGTCGTCCGTGCCGACGTACACGTGGGGGCGGGTGTGCAGCCGCGTGCGCGCCTGTCGCAGCGACGCGGCCGAGAGGTCGGGCGGGGCGAGCGAGGACATGGACTGGCTGTACGGCGTGGACAGGACGTCTGACTCGTCGTCAGACGTGTCCTCTATCGCGCCGGGCACGGGAAGCTCATCTATGCCGTCCACGTCATGATACGGGAGCGGGTCGTCGTACAGCGACACGGCCGAGCTCGATGGGGTGCGCGAGTCGGCGGCGTGTGCGTCGCGCTGGAGCCAGGAGGGAATAAGCGGGGGGTGGAGTGGGGGGTAGGGGATGGGGTACGGGACGGCAATGGGGGAGGGCTGGTAGAACAGACTGGAATGGTTGACGAGATCGTCCGAGGAAGACATAGGAGAGCACAAAGGACTTAGCGGTTCGTCGTCATCGTCCACGGAGCGGGCGGAGACGGAGGCTATGGTGCTGCTGATATCCATGTCGTCGTCGTCGTCACCGAGGCTTTCTAGGAGGGAGTCGAGCCACTGCTTCTCGCAGTCGCCGCTGACGGCGGAGCGGGAGCCCAAAGAGTGGGGGTCGGGGAACATGAAGGCGTCCTCCTCGACAAGCGCCGGGCCGCTGGGAAGCTCGTCCTCGTCGCGTCTATATACAACATGTTGTACATCAGGGACGGCTGCCTGCTGGGCGGGCGGGGCAGGGTCAACTGGGGTGTGAGAGCGGGAGATGGAGTTTTTGAGGAGGACCCAGCGGTGGAGACTGCAGGAGTCTCTGACGCCACCTGCGACGGCAGACTGCAGCTTGGAGCGGGCCATGGTGAACAGAGATGGTGATTCGGGCGGTTGTGGGACCGATGGCATTGGCTGGGGCGGGGTTATAAGGCGCTGGGAGGGTGCGGAGGGAGGGGAGGGGGCTAAGATAGCCGGTTGAGCGACAGGGCTAGCGGGGGAAGCAGGGATGCGTTCTGGGGAGCGCGGAGGGCGCGTGTTAAGTGAGATCGGGGTGAGACGTAAGAGGGGGGACGAACGAGGCAGGCGGGACGCGTGGTGGAGATCAACGGTGTATACGGTAGACGATGAAGGGCTCGAACAGAATGGTGCCGTTCTGGGAGATGCGGACGGATTTGTTGACCATGCTGGGAGGTCGGGGTCGCCGGGACGAGAGCAATGTCCACGGGGGCGGGGGAGAGGGCAGGGGGCGCGGGCGGGGACGCGACTTATGCGGACATGGTGGCAGAGGACGAGGGTCGGGAGGGGCACGAGCGAGGCGGGGGCTCTTATAAGGGCGGCAAGCGACGCGCCCGGCGGTGACTCAACGCGCTTCCTGTTCTGGCCGATTCCCACTCCCCCGCACAACAGACGCCCGTCCCGTCCGCATTCCGCCATCCCCCTCCGTCTTGTCGCCAGCTGTGGCCAGTGCACCCGTGTATGCGCGTCCTCGCGCAATCCGCTCGCACTCTCTTGTCGCTATATACAACAATGGCGATACATGCGTACACCGCCCGCCCCGCCACACCAGACGCCCCCAGTACGACGCCTTCCGACGTCCGCCCACCCCGGTCGCGCCCACTGCTCCGACCGGTGCGGTCCCTCGAGGCCTCGCAGGCGCCCTAGCCCTCGTCCATCACCTCCTCTCCCACGTCCTGCGCCCTGATGCTCTCCGCCAGCTTTCTTATCTTCCCCAGGCTCTTCGGCGCCACGTCGCGCACCTCCGCCAGCAGCTGCGTGAACGCGACCTGGTTCCCCATCAGCCGGTGCACCTTCGCGAGCTGGAACAGCACGTTCGACTCCTCGGGCGACTTGTCCCGCAGGTCCTGCAGATCCGCCAGCGCGGCCTGTGGGCAGCAGCGCACGTCAGCAAACACGCGCGCGTCAAGGGCGAAATCGAACCCCGCAGAGCGCCTCGACGTGCAGGATCAATCAGACCACTCCGTCCCGGCGGTGCGGAGCGTCGACCGCGAACACTAACCGTGTATCTCTTGAGCGCGATAAGGATTTTCGCTCGATGATACCGCACCAGCGCGTTCTCGGGCGAGTACTCGATCGCCCGATCGAACAGCTCCAGCGCCTCGTCGTACTTCATGTACCGCTCCCGCACCTGTTCCCGCGTCAGTAACGTGACCCTGCGCTCGCGTGACCCCGACGTACCATGCCCACGCACCCCAGCAGCACGGCGTTCTGGGGGTGGATGGCGGACGCCTTCCGGAAGTGATAGTCCGCAAGACGTAACTTGCTCATCCGCATATAGCACGTCCCCAGCCCGTACCTGCGCCAGACGATAAGCACCGCACAGTGAGAACCCCGCCGGCGGAAGAGGAAGGCGAAGAGGCGCACCAGGCGTTGTAATGTCGTGCATCAGCACGTAATGCGGACTGGAAGAAGCTGATCGCCTTGTTCACGTCCTCGTCGATCGACTCGTGCCCGCTCAACGTGTACGCATACGCACACGTCGGGTCCAGCTGCGCCGCGCGCCGGAAACACGTCAGCGCCTGCGTCTTCTCCTTCTGCAGCGAGAACGTGTTCCCGACCGCGATCCACGCCTGCGGCGACTTCGGATTTGTCGACAGCAGCTCCTGCGCCAGGAACGACAGCCGGATGTTGCGCTGCAGATGCCATAGTAGCGTCGAGTACACCTCCATGTCCCACAACCGATAGGGTTCGAGCACCCGCACCGCCTCGAACGCCCGCTCGGCCTATCGTGCGCGACGATCCAGGCGTCAGTTAGAGCCTGAATGCAACGAAGCCCCGGGCGCTGACTCACCGCGGGGTACTGTCCCAGTTCGTAGTGCGCCCTGCCCAGCATGGACATCACAAACGCCGAGCGCTGCTGGTGCGGAGGCAAATCCGCGAGCTCCCCCAGACAGAGCCGGCAGTCGTACAGCGCGAGCGCACGCGCCGCGCTCGCGAACTTGCGCATCAGGTTGTACATCTCATACTCCGTGCGCTCGGCCGCGTACGCCTCCTCCGCGAGGCGCTCCTGTTCCGCCGTCCACGCGGCCGACGGGGGTGGTGGCGATTCCGAATGCGCGCTGAGCCCGCCAGGCGAGCCCGGCGCGAGGGCCGAAGTCGCGCCCCCGGGCTCTTCCTCCACCCCCGAGTCGTGCAGCTGCGATTTCGAGCGGGTCTTCGCCGTCACCCGTCGTCGGGTCGCCGCCTGCCGTTTTGCGGGATCAGCCACACATCCCCGCGCCACACAGCAGAGCAGCGTCGATACGGATAGAGGACGGACCTTGACCACGGGCTTGCTCCCGAGGCGCGTGCTCCGCCGCGCCCCCGCGCCCGCCCCGAGCTTGCCGACGCCGAGCGCTTGCAACCTGGAGGACGCCGCCGTGTTCTGGGCAGAGCGACCGGAAGATGAGAAGAGGTTAGCATTCGTCAGGGCCGGGCGTGCGCGTGCCTTTGAGCCTCTCGGGCGGTCGTCCGCGGCCGCGGGCACGGCGCCCGCGGACTTCGACGGCTTGAGGGGGTGCGGCTCCGCCGCGGTCGTCGAGGTGGACGCGGGCCGCTGCCGTGCGGTAGACCGCAGCTTCTTGGTCACTGGGCCCGCCTCATCGGCTGAAGAAAGAGGACGCACAGCTGGAGGTTGCACCGCCAAGTTAGCAGGTTGGGACCGGCTTGCGCGTATTGGGGCGTGAAAGGACGGTTCCGCGTAGAAGGAGGAGTCGGTGGTCACGCTGCAGTGGCGGTCAGTATCGATGGCGGCGCAGCCGGTCTGAGTGGGGGCTACTGACATTGAATCTCGTGGACCCGCGCGGGCCTCCATGGGCTTAAACCCGGGCTTCCAGTCGTTAAAGACGTTACCGGCATTGCCAGCGTCAGGCGTGAAAAATCCGGCACCTGTGGCTACTGGGATGTGCCCAGGTTTTTGCAACACCGGTTCTGGCCGTGGCGGAAACAGCTCGTCTATCGGAGGAATTTTACCTAGAGTGGCGGTTTATGCATGGGTCAACGAGCACGCTGCACCGGCCACGCACCTAGCGCACAAAGACCCTCGAACGCCTCCCACAGCCATTTGTTCAGCCTAAGCGCTTCGCGGTAATTGGCGGCGGCGGCGTCATGCAAGTTGCCCTTGAGCGCACTGTTTCCTGCTTGGCAGTAGAGGGTCGCTGCATCGGGAAACGCACTTGCCGTACGCGGGCCCATGGACGCTGCACAAAAATCAAGACCACCGCGGGCAGAGGCGGGCGCAGCGAAGGACGTACGCGTCGGTGTGTATGGGGACGCGCCCAGGCTCTCGCGCACCTGCATTTCCTGCAGACACGCCTCGAAGGCCTCCCGCGCCTGCCCGTGGCGCCCCAGCTGCAGGCAGGCCTTCGCGAGGATGTTCAGGCATCCTATGCAGCGGTTCTCTTTCCGGGTGGCGAGCGCGTTCACTAGTCTGTGGGCGGTGTGTGGCTGGCCGGACTCGATGAGCACCGTCGCATAGAGGTGGCGCGCGTCGTGGTTCTGGACGTCCTCGACGAAGTATCGCTCCGCGTAGAAGAGCGCGGACTTGAGCAGGCCGGCGTCGACCAGAGACCAGACGAGAGTGTCATATCGTATGGGCGGGGAGGTTGGCGTGACGGGGGAGTCGCGTTGCATGGCGTGCCTAGCGCATACAACAGAAAATCTAGTCTAGCCGTCGCAAGCTGCAGCAAAAACCAAGTGCGCGTGGGTGTGAGGCTGAGAAAGGTCGGAGCAGGTGGCGGGCGGGTGGCAAGGTGTTGTTGTTCGAGTAAGCGGTCAACCTGCACTTCGTTAACCAACCGCGCCTAAACGTCACGTGGCTAAAGGCGTTACGGCGTGACACGGACTGGACAGGGGCGACGGAGGCAAAATCGCCACGGCGCGGAACAAAGTTCGCAATAAAGCGGGCGTCATAACAAGATGCCATCCCGCTGATGGCTCGTCGAGTACTGTATCATTGGCGGGTGATGTACAATGCAGCAAATGTTCTAATCACTACGCGGCAGCTGCTCCTTTCTTCCCTTTCCTCTAGTGCCCGTGGGGATCAGCCTCACCCTTCGACTCTGCAGCAAAGCACATGGAAGTCAGCATTGAAACTGTCAACACAGTATGATGCATGTGTCACCCACCTTGAATGCACTGGATCGCATCATCTATCCTCAAGATTGACACCGCCGCCTCAAAGGCAGACTTCAGGCTGCGGACTTTGCTGACAGTGGGCTCGAGGATACCCGCGGTGACATTGTCCCGCACTTCGCCGTTGAGAAGATCGAGGCCGTAACGGAGCAGCGCCTTCTTGGGATCGCCGATCGGCGCATTTTGCGCGGCATTGTGGTAGGAGCGCAGCTTGGCTACCAAGTCGGTCGAGTCCTTCGCCGCGTTGACCGCGAGCGTCTTGGGGATAACCAGCAGCGCGCTCGCAAATTCGGCGATCGCAAGCTGTTCCCGTGAGCCCTGCAAAATGCGTGGTGTCAGCCAACAATGTAACACAAAGATATGTTCAAACACTTACCAGCGTCGTTGCGAAGTTCTCTAGGTAGATGCTAAGAGCTGTCTCAACCGCGCCACCACCCGGTACCACAGAGCCGCTCTCCAGAGTGCGCTTGATGATGGACAGAGTATCGTGCAGCGAGCGCTCCATCTCGTCCAGCATGTAGTCGTTTGCGCCACGCAGAACAATCGACGCCGAGCTCACGACCTTCGTGCCCTTGATGAGGATAAGCTCGTCGTCCGAGATGCGCTCCTGGACAACCTCGTCGGCGAGTCCAAGGAAGCTGGGCTCGAAGGACTCATCACCCTCAAGGTTAGCGAGACTCGAGACGAGAGTGCCACCGGTCGCCTTCGCGATACGACGCAAGTCTTCCTTCCTACACCGGCGGACAGCCATAGCACCGGCCTCCACGAACTCCTTCAGGCAGAGGTCATCAATACCTTTGGTCGTCAAAATCACGTTGGCGCCAGAAGCCAAGATTTTACGGATCCGCTCGATAGTGATCTCCGATTCCCTGAGGCAAACTCAGCAAGATGAATACGTTTCCGAATTCGGCGACGTACCGCTTGCGGATATCTTCGAGCTTTTCAACGTCGTCAACCAGGATTTGAACACCGAGCTGCATACGCGCTTTTTGGAGGTTGATGTCCAGGCAGGCAATCTTCGCGCCAGTGATACGCTTCTTCATCGCTGTGAGGATTTATGTGAATAACTTGGTCAAAAGACACGACACACAACAAACCTTGACTAGCGACGGTGCAGTTCAGCGCGTAACCCTTGACAAACAAGGACTCCCTCGCGCTGCGACCGTGCGCCTTCAAAACGTTGACAGCCTTGACAGGGTACCTAATGTCACCGCGAGTATTGATCGTCTTGACAGCCAACATCGCGTCCACGGCCATAGGAGCAAACAAGTCGTCATCTCTATTTGAATCGTAAGAACCTTCTTATCCTCACGCATACGCGTAAGTGCACGCACCCTCCGATAATCTTGCTCGACATGCTTGTCTTGGCCGCGTTCACCAGTGCCTCGCGTCCAAGCGCGTCTACCTTGATGCTCATCTGGTCCTGCATGAATTTGCACGCCTCCCTGCATGCGAGGCGGTAGCCCGTGATGATTGTGGTAGGGTGAATCTTCTGCTTCACGAGCTCATTTGCGCGACGGAGGAGCTCTGCGGCGATGAGGACGACGGAGGTGGTTCCATCCCCGACTTCCTTGTCTTGTTTCTGCGCGAGGTCAACGAATACACGCCCGGCAGGGTGCTCAACCGCAAGGAGGGAGAGAATCGTCGCGCCATCATTTGAGATGGTGACTTCCTGTATGATCGTACGCGCGGATGAGTGCGAAGGCTCTCGCAAGTGATAAGAGCGGGGACGTACACCAATGTTGTCCACCAACATCTTGTCCAGACCCATCGGGCCCAGCGAGCTTTTCACGACGTTTGCGATCGTTTGCGCCGCGAGGACTGTATGAGGGGTACCATTAGCAAGTTTCTCGTCGGCGTGAGGGATGAAAACGCACCATTTTGGTCCCGGACGTCCTGTCCAGAGACCCTGTCGCCTCCGAGGAACACACCTGCGCGAGGATCGCGTTGGAACATATTGCGCCTAGTTATGAAGACACGGATGAAGGGAGAGAGCAAGCTGGAGGAGATTCCTTTGGAATACGCGTTAGACGTGTCCCGATTTGGACTTGTCAAGAAATTAGGCTGTTTGCAAGTCGATAAGCGCCAGATCTCCTCGAGTCCTCCGACCCGGGCGGGGCTCAGTGAGCCTACTGAAAGGACATACTGTAACTATGTACACAGTACAGCGAGTTGATATGTCAACGATGCGCTTTGGAAGAACCAATCCCATGTGTACATGCACTGCATGAGATACGATTTAACAGAGTTTGGTAGATTGTGATAGTCCATTAATTCATCCGGCTTTCACTGAGACTGTAGTACTCTTTGGACGTCTTTAGACTCCAGTGCACTGTGAAGTTCACACATGTCTAAGAATTAGAAGAGATGGTGCAGATGGATGGTTTCGAAGCAGGAGGGTATTGTACATGGTATGGCCGAGAAAGTGTCCGTGATATTGTCCGCTATGAAGCCAAGCGATTCGATTCGAAACATGGTCTCTGCCGTCAAGCTTTTGACCAGAACGCGAGTCGAGACTCGCGGACGGGGCTCATGATGCCGGTGGGGATCTTGACTTGCAAGAAGTCGTGGGAGGCGCGTTTGGGCGACCTGAGGACGGACCAGCGGCGCGAAGTCGAGCGCTGTGCCTGAGCAAACTATGTGAGTTCGTTGTGCCACAAGTGATTCGCATGTAGAATGGACATACATTAGGTTTGTTCCGCTCGGCAGTGGTTCCAGCCATGCCGACAGGTGAAGGAGATTGACCAGCCGTAGCATTGGTGTCCGTGAAGGGGTCGGACGCCGTAGTGGTGGTCGTAGGCTGCACTGTGGAGTGCTTGGGGGTGGTCTCCGCCGTGAAGAGAGCTGCCTTCTGGGGAGTGTGCGTGTCTGCGGACGTGTGTGCAGGTCGGAAGGTCCGCACAGAGCGGTGGATGGGGACCCCGGTGTCGGCGAAGGAGTCGAACGATTCGGTGCGACCATTGCTGGTCACTGACTCGACCGTGCCGCTTCGGAAAGGGTTGCGCAGCTCTACGGAAGGGGTGCGGATGGATGGCATCATGCAGGGACACGGCGAGACCTCCATATTCGGCGGCACTCGCGGGTTCTGCGAGTGGGCGGAGGGCGGGCGGAAAGCGAAGGGCTCGAGAACATCGGGGGCGGAGAACCTCAGAGGTTTCTGAGTAGCACGCTGAAACTGGATGAGTTTACAATCGCAAGCAACACAGATAGTAGTGTGCTTACATTAGGGAACATGCTCTCGTTGCCGAGGCTGTGGCGGTGGTTGATGAGGTACCCCTGCAAGTGAAGTTGTGATTAGCCAAAGTCCACTTTGCATACAACACGCGGAAAGTACTTACATCGTCACTCCAACTAGCCGAGGGGGAGTTGCCAGAAGACTCAGGGGCAGAGCTAGGGCGTTTGCCCCTAAGCTTGCGCTCCTCGCGATAAGCTTTCTGTGTCTGAAGGAAGGTTTAGCACAAGACCACGGAAGCCATGAGAACCAAGACTCACGGCAACGCGAGCCTGCCTCGCAAGTTGGGCGTAGCGAGGCTCCTCCTTCTTCTTGAAGACGAGGTCGAACATGATGATTATGCGGGATAGTGGAGGTAGTGTGAGGGCGGTGGGTGGTTATGGATGGGGAATGTGAAGTCTGAGGATTTAGGCGTAGACACGCCCTTCATTTATACACCATGGACCACTTCCGATGCATGAGAGTCCAAGTTCACGGCCTGTTCTTCTCCGCCTACTCTGTCGCGGATGAGCCAGAGTTTCGCATACAACCGGGCGGATATTATGCTGTCTGGACCGACATACTTCGGATCGATTGAGAAGCTACCTGTCCTCACATGTCGGATATAGGTGTCCTCCTTCTCGGGCCACCCAGGATTTGAGAGCGGCCCGCTTATATAGCGGGCCGCTCTCAAAACCTGGGTGGTTCTGTGTCGACGGCATTCGGTGTCGGAAACGTCGAGGTCGGGAAGGCCGCGCCTTTCGTCATGAGCCGGTTGTCGCAGATATCCATGAATGATACCGGAGCAGAGTGTACTAGAGATCTATAAAGGGATGCTAAATGGACGCTCACCCAGCTTGCGAGCTGCATATGGCGACATTGTGTCGGTGTGACGATGTAGCCCCAAAGCTTCTGGTCGCGTTCTAACTGCTCGTCTCTGGGGGCCCAGAACGAAGACGATAGCCTGTGCCTCGTCGTATCTAACTTGGGTAGGGCGAGCCCTCGACTTCATCGACGGCTCCCGAGCGGTCCTTCTCCGCGTACAATTGCGCCAACGGGCAGCTCCCGGCTTCGCGCAGACAAATTACACAAAAACGGAGAGGAAATCCAATTTTTGCACGGATATCATTGACTTAGATGCGGAATGAGCACACGGGTGTATGATTGCGACTATGACTTTGAGTAAACACTTCATAAGTATTACAAAGATGAGCGGCACACTATCCCGTCCGGCTTCTTCCAGAATCTACCCCTGCAGCCATACAACATCAGCCGGGCTCGGACTGCTCGGCGACAGCCTCAAGTTTGGTCGCTGCTCGCCGTGCTTCAACCTGTTTCTCAGATTGCGGCTTGTGCCAATGACCGTCCTTGACCGTCAACGAATGGGCCTTCGCCAGCGGTGTCAGACTCTTGTCCAACAGGTACTCCAAGTCGACGTCGTCCAACGCGATAGATTCGAAGAGTTGGCGAAGGCGTGCAGCGTGCTCCGTCATCACGTACGCTATAAAGGTAGCGACATTGAGGGCATCCAGAGGGTTCCGGATATCAACCGTTGTGGCCTGTTGGTCCGCGATGTAGATGACCTATAAAGCATCATCTGTCAGTGAAGCAACTTTGATGGACGAACGGATGCTCACATTGTGTGCAGTCGTTCGCCCACCTTCATATGTGGGCTGCGTCGTCGTAACCTGGTTCCAAGCAGACGATAACACCCCGATTGACCCACTGGTGACCAAGCCGAATATAGGAAAGCGGCTGATATTGAGCACCCTCATGATGGTGCAGATTGAGACTAACGCGAGGCGTTCTTGATCGGTTGCAGCTTCCTCCGTCCATCCCTTGAGGAGTCTGTTGAACTCGCAGACCAGGAGAGGGAGAAATAGCGTCAACGCAAAAGCCTTGCGTGCGCGGGAACTGTCTCCCTTCGCTTTGCCCTTGTTCGGACCATCACCCTTAGGTGCTGCGGGAGACGAGGTGCGAGCGGCTGCACGTGTAGGCTTGGGATCTGTGAAGGCTGCAACATCGAACGATTTCTGGTACCCAGCGCGAGCACGGGGGTCTACAGGGCGACGCGGAGTACCGCTGAAGACGCTACCACCATAGCTTTTCGGGGATGGCTGCTCTTCAGATTCTTCGGTCGACCACGTGTCCACGACATCATCGTCTTTCGACGAGTCGGAGGCGACGGCGGGAGTCCAGATGGACATGGCGTCTGCCACCTCCTCGTCAAGGAAGACACCAGGGATACCCAGATAGAGGATGCCATCCGCCGTACCTGAGCGTGGCTCTTCTTGCGCCGCAGCTTCAGACATCGCAAAGGCATCTGATATGACTTCGTTGTGCCAGTTGTAGGGCAAAACCCCAGGTTGGCCGGGTTGTGCGTAAGGCAGCAGTTCCTGGTATAGGTCGAAGACATCGCTTCGAAATCCACCCTGGGCAGCGTAAGTCTGCGGAGCTGAGAACTCTCCGTATCTCAATTTGGCCTCCTTCCTGTTCACGTCGTTGAGTTTGAGAGATAACCACATCAGCTTCAACGCACCTGTAGCCCACACCGTCTATCTCGCCACGTTCCACAACAGTCTGAATGAGCTGGTCCCAGTGGAAGCGATATGTGGCCTCGTTATGCACCATGGCGGGCGCCCCTTCATCAGCACTGTCTTCGTGGGCTTCGACGGGGCCGATCAAACGAACAGCATGTATCACTTGGAAAATCCCGTGCAGGGTCCGTTGGATGATCGGTTGAACGGCCGGGGTCATATAGCCAACGAAGCAGGTCGAATAACGAGCGTAGCCTTCGAGAAGCTCGGTAAGAAGGTGTTCTTGCTCAGTGCATATACACATCCTTAGATCCTGGAAGATGTGAGTGGAAGTGCAATTAGAGATACGCAGAACACGCACTGCCTGGTCCCCAGAAAACCATACTGGCGCTATACCGTGTATGGACGCCTCAGGAACAGTGATCCGCCCCTCAAGACCTTTGAGCGCATCGCAAAATACGACCTTTCGCACTACAAAATAACGCTGAGTGCGAGGGCGAGGCAGGTCTTTCTTCCTCTTCACGAATCTGTGAGTCATCAGAATCAATGATCTCGTTTTGCCTTCAGATCGAGGGCCGGACTTACGTGGAAGCGCTGAGGAAGCTGAGTGCGATCGCGAAAGGATTAGTTACGTGAATACGGCAGTCAGCCAGACACTCACGTTCTGACGGTCTTGACGGAGCCGACCGGGGAACTGGTACCTTCGGATTGAGCACTCTTTTGCGAAGGTCTGCGATGACATTTAGTACTTCCGATTTGAAGATTGCGGCGAGCTTACTGCATGGTTGCGTTCGACAGCTTCGGGGTAGTTGGCCGACCAGACGGCGCAGATGGAGTTGATTTCAATTGAGAGTTGGATGTTTCTGCGGTCTGCACCTTCGCTTGTGATCTTGCACGCGTATCCTTCGACTTGTCATCTTTGCTGCTGATGCTCCTGGGCGCGGGCGGCGGCCTTTACGATCCGATTCGATGAGACAGTCCATAACACGAAGAGGAAAGGTTTCACCGCTTAGCTGGCTGGTTTTTCTTAGGTTCCATGTCCACGCTACGATGGCTGCAGGAAAGGAATAAGGGGAGATCACTCGCACGACGCAAGACTCACTAAGGAACCGTTGCTTCATATACCTCCTGGGCCCAGATTGCTATCGTCTCGTGGTTGGAAAAATCAGCGTGGGAGAGTGGCGTGTCGTCGAGGATATGACGAGCGCAGATGTCAGCTCTCCAGGGCAAAGTCTCATCCGCGGTCTGCGGGGACCACTCGTGGACAGACGATGTGCGATGCAGAAGTAAAGCAAGCTTCAGAGCACTTAGTGGCTCCGTGAGGTCGAAGGGAATTGGAGGAAGAATGTGAGGGCTTGGCTGTGCATCGTGAGAAAGGGTGTCGGGTGTCGACTACAGCATCTATCTCACCAGATCATCGCCTTCTTCCACTGCTTCTTCCAGCCACGCGATATACGCATGAACAGTCGGGCTTGTCTTTTCGTAGGATAGTCCAACCAATGGCCCAGAGGTGCCGACGGAGAGGCAGTGGTAGAGAGCGCTTGTCAACAACGGGTGTATGTTGGAGGAATGAGCCACGCAGGCGTCAGTGGGGCCCTGCGAATCCGGACTCCTCGAATACAGCAATTGTTGCGGGTGACCGTACTGCGTGAAGCCGCTAAAACAGCTACCGTCCTGGCCTTCCTACATGCAACATCAGCATCAGGATGGCTTTCCTACGATGCATATGCCCTCACCATGTCAGAGTGAGCATCCCCATCGGCCAAAGCATCAGATCCATCATCATCAATGGGCTCAACGTATGTGGAGTCAAGCTGGGCCGCGCCGCATATACGACTGACAACCAGTTCCGCCCGTCTACGCAGGCCAATGGCAGGGCATTCATAGGAATCACCTCCAGGCTTTCTAGAGACTGCAAACATGACAGAAGAACTGCAGGTATCAGACTCAGTACAGCAGACAGACAGACGCTAGAAAGCGCTCACTGGTGTCCGTGTGTGCTGGATGGAAAGCATTCGCATAGGATGATGGATACCATCACAAGAACCTCCGGGAACACGATCTTCTCATAGCAGTGTTCGTTATTGTACCCTCGTATTGCCATGGCCTGTCGCAAGACAAGCGCAAACAAATTTCGCAGCAACCGCTGCTCCTCGAGACTGAATTGCTCGTCGGGCGCAAATATGGCAGCATCGGCAGATGTGACATGAGCCAAGTAGTATTCTCGCGTATCGACGTAGTAGGAGGACAAATCCTGGAGGCTTTGTTATCGCGCGCCAGAAATGTGAAGCCGCACGTACGTACCTCGCTTTTCATCCACGCAGGCAGGCGCGCCTCCTGCAGGTCCAGGAGTCGTCGGACTGGCCACGGGAGCGCATCCACTGAATTTGGGCTGCCGTTCATATAGGGAAGTGGCGCTGTGTAGTGAGCGAAGAATCGAGTCGGGTCGTAGTACTAGTGGACATATGCGTCCAACTCAGGTCACGCGTTGCGGCTCATCCTGGGCGCCTGTAGAAGCTTGCGCGTTGCCGCCACCTACCCTCAGACGTCCTGCGTGTCTTTGTCTTCCTTTTACCACCACCTACTGTGTATGTTACGAAATGGCACCTATGGACACCCCATTGAACGCGGTGAATATTGCTCGAGCTCATAGCTCGTTTGTCTGCCGCTGACGGAGTGTTCACACGCGTCCTCGGGTGACGACAGGCGCACCAGCACGCCGCGAATGCAGACGACTTCCTTGCTCGCGGGCTGCTCATTCTCGCTGCAGAGCAGCATTACAAGGCAGCTGAAGCATTTCAGGCCTGCGTAGATGCATCAAACGACGACAATGTGCGCCGTTCGCTTCTTAACTGTGATTTTGCTCCTCGCCATCCTAATTACATCATGCTGCTATCATACGATGCTCCCCGTATACCGACCCAAATATACATATGTGGTAGACGAAACGCACCCTGCGAATGCTACACAACGAGCATATGAAACTAGGCAAGGACCTGCAGCGGCGTATCGCAAAGCTTCGTGAGGAGAATAAGGACCCTGCCCTTCCTCAGAAGCCCACACGCCCATCTAGCAAGAGTGTAAACACAAGTTCTCCTTCAGGCTCTGGTGCCGTGTTACCACCCCCGCAGCCTGTGCCCTCCCCTCCCCCGCAATCCCGATCCGCCGGCCTATCAGAATCGCAGCAGACAGTGGACGAATCGTTCATGCTATTGGGTCAACGGGTATGTATGACTTTAATGTGCCTCGCAATATATCATCGCCCCGGTGAACGCGTGGTAGTCACTGACACCTGCGAAATACCGAAAAGCCGCATGAGCTTGAGCTACCCGCGTGCCGCCGGATATACCTTCATCTTTGTATATTCAAACTGGAAAGCCATCCGATACTGACATGCAATTGCCTCCTCCAGAGCGATCCCGGTGATGCCTTCCACCAGTTCTGGAAAGCAACTGAAGGCATGCTCGACTACCTCTCGCGCCCCGTCGCGTTCGCCACCGCGCCGCTCGCACCTGAAGAGCCACCGCAACCCTCCTCTTCACCTCGGCCCCGGCACGGCGCGAAGACGCGCGACGGAAGCTCGAGCAGTGACACTGACTTCGAGGACGCGATCTCGCGCAAGGTCTCGAAGGGCATCAGTCTAGTCAAAGCAGCACACTCGAAGATGTTGACGAAGTACGACTCGATGTATGGGGGAGGTGTTGGAGGTGGCTCAGATGGTGAAGCTCTGGGCCGTGCGAGCACACGCGTCTTCCCGCCCCCACCACAGCCCTCTCATGCAATCGAGCTCAAGGATGATTGGGACGACGACATTCGCGCATTTGAAGGTGAGCATCCCACACTCGTCGACCTATAACACCAGGCTCAAAAGGTTATGGAGATGACGACATGGCGGATTCCTTCTGTCTTATACCTTCGAAAGCAGACCCAACTATGGCGTCGTTGAAGGAGGAGAACGAGGCCCTCAGAGCAGAACTCGAGAAGCAGCGACAACAATTCGCGAACATGGAGCTTGCGCTCAAAGTACGCCAGGAACAGGACCAACAGCTGCGAGATAGCATCATGGTCGCGCGGAAAGAGGTAGATGCCCGCTCTTCCACTCTGCTACAGGCAACTGAGTCTGATAATGCGACATGGAGGCGCACCGAGCGATGATATCTTCAAACGTGCTCCAGCGCCCGGGACAACCTACGCCGCCTGCTGTCGATATTGCTGCTCTGAACATCAATGTGCCGCCGCCGGTTCCGGCTCCGGTTCCCAACGCAGGACGGGAACGGGATCCTCTGCTCATGCGCCGTGTCCGCGAGCTTGAGGAGGAAGTACGGAACCTTCGCTCGGAGAACGAGAAGCAGGTGCGTGGCCCCCTCGTCCGCCTGGGATTTCGTACCCGTGGCATGGGTATAACTGAGGAGGGTTGCTAATATGCCTGTGAGCAGAAAGCGATGATCGTGCGCTTCCGTGAGCGATGGGAGAAGCTGAAGGAGTCGGCTAAGCGCAAGAAGGAAGCGAAGGCTGCAGCAGAGAGCACAAATGTTGTTGGTGAGCGCATCGAGGAAGATCCCGAAGCCGAGGCCGCGGCGGAGCAAGACGACATGAAGGGAAAGAGGGCGGAGATTTCGGCCACTGTGGAAGAGTAGTTGCCTGACGCTAGTTAGGTGACCGGGGAAGCGGGTGCTGCGTACTCCCGATATACGTGCTTGCCTTTGTGTTATCGTTTTGCTTTCCTAACATGTATCCATACCTAACCTCTGCTTCGTAACGTGTACACTTTGAGCCCTCATGACCTGAGTAAGCTTGGTCGCGGTGGGAGAGGTCTTCCTAATCTGCGACACGAAGTGCCGTGAATGTATATTCGGTCAACGGGGACAGAAGATGCTGGTTCAATTCTAATTAAGATGGCGAGGAAGTGAGCACCGGGCTTCTACACAGTACATTTGAACCTATGAATAACTTACCTTGTAATCTTCCTTACTACATGCAAGAAGCATCATGCGAATAGGCCGTAGTCGACAATCCGCAGCGAGCGCGCCGCTGTATTGAATACATTGCGAGCGGTATTCCATCCGTCTTCGCCCACCGCCCCGCCATCGGTACTAGTCATGGGCACATTCATCGTCATGACCAAGTCCACATTCTTCTCAGGTACGCGATAAAGCGCTAGCAGGATGCGGACCTCATCGGCCGTGGCGCTGTTGAACTTCTGGACGGTTTGCGTGCCGTACAGCACAACGGGATTGGGGGTGGCGCCATTTGAATCGTTTGACAAATCCGCGGTGTCTTTCACGGATTGCGACTTCGCATCATTGTCATGCGCTAATGCGTCGAAGTGCAGCCTTTGTGTTGATGAACATGGGTTGAGTCAGACAACGGAAGAGATGCCGCAACGCACCCGACTGCTTCCCTAAGATCGGAGGCGGCGACGCTCTCAAGGACCTCAACAATGATGCTGATGTCAGAGTCCGGAGATAGGTAGACCTCTTGTGTGTCCGGCACTTGGCGGAAGTCTCTGTGCTTTGCATCAGTCCATGTCGAAAAAATCTGGAGAAAGCCCGCACGAGGCGTCAAGGAGTCTTGTAGGGAGCGTCGTGGTGATCGCACCGCCAAAGAGTTCCCTCTGTGCAGACATGGGTGCTAGTGATGAAGAACGATACAGAGCCGCAGCGCGGTGAGGCCGACGTCGTGGAGGGAGCCATCGGAGTCGTACTGGCTGCAGCTGCAGAACCAGAGTCAGGCGGAATCTCGGCGCGGAGGCAAAGCACGGGCACGTGCGCGTGACCGACGCGTTGAACGCATTCGCGTCGCGCGTCTTGGTTTGCTTTTGACCACCATCACCTCCGCCGCCTCCACTTTCCTCCTACGCGCCCTTGGCTCTCGACGCGCACCGCCGGGTCATGGACTACGGTCGACGCTCAACCATGCAACCACACGGCGACCCGTACGGAAATGCGCGCTCCGCGCTCCCTGTACCTTCAACGGCCAAGAAGAGCACCGGACATGGCCGCATGTCTCTTGCTGGCCCTGCCATGCGCGCCCCATACCCAATACAACCCGGGACGAATCCACGACAGTCGCTTATGCGCTCCCAGAACGTCAACCCACTGCTCCAGAGCGCGAGTAAGGCCCAGAACTATGGACGTACACCTATGCGGAGGTGAGTATCCGAGCCGTGTTCGGATTCCCCGTTATGGTCCCGTACCTTTGCGCACACGACCTGCCCCGGCCTGTGGGGTATGAATAGAAGGAAATACTCTGTCAAATTGCCGGAATGAGCGCCATATGACCTGAGAATACCGCCCCACAGACCGAAGCACGCCGGTATAGTACAACACAGCGGTTAGTATTGATGGTTGAATCTCGGGTGATTAAGTCTCTTCTCCATTGACTTTTGGATTGCCGTGATCTTCCCCCATGCCATGTTTAGCCCCGAGACGATAGGTCTATCAATGCCTATCTATCACATACACTTCCGGGGACATTTAGAGCTGTGGAGGGCTGCCTCGAGCGGTCTCGTGTTTTTGCGCAGCTTCGCGATAGACTTGAAGTGCGCGGCTTCGACTGACGGCATGCGCTAACAAATGCCACCTGCCCTTTTCAGTACCAACCGAAGAGGATCCATGTGGCAAGGCGGAAGCCAAGGTTCCTCCCAGCCATCGAGTCAATCATATGCCAAAGATGCACGGCCCCTCCGGGACCGGTCGTTCCAGGCGAAGATGCGACAAGACATCGGAATGTTTCTCATGAACACAGGCTTTGAGGTCGCGCCGCAAATGCTGCAGAACATCACCGGGAAAGACTTCCGTGCTGTCTTCCAGCATCTTATACAGTGTTTGGATCCCATCTGGGAGTTCAAGCCCGAGCAGCGCTTTGAAGAGCAGTTTATGCAAGCCCTCAGGGCCGTGAAGTACCCATACATCGGTCAGATAGATATCAAGTGGTTGCCCACACCTGCGGCGATGCATTCGTGGGCATCGTTACTGGGGATGCTCCATTGGCTGGTAGAGCTGTGTAAGGTACGTCACCTTTGCCTCCACGCTAGTCTCCAATTTGTTTTTGAGCCTGATTGATGCCTGTCAGGCGCGAGAGCACTATATGGACAGTCGACATCCCACACTACAGGACCCTGAACTGATCCCCGACGAGTTCGAAGATATTAGTTATCATCTAGCGCTTGCCTTTGACCACCATTCCCGCGCATATGTCGACTTCTTGCAAGGTCAAGATGTGTTTCCCGAGCAAGAGAAGGTTTTAGAGGAACGCTATAGTAGGTCACCTGCACTATTTGTGGATCCATCTCACTTATTCCCATTATAGCCAAGAAGGATGCAAGGGTCCTTGCAGACCTGGAGCAGCTGCGTGAACGACTGACCGAGATCCAGGCGGAATGGGAACAGCTCAAGAAGTCTGCGGTCAGTCTGGAGCCCCACCCTGCGGACAGGAACACGAACTGACGCCGGTTATAGCCTCCATTCGAGGACCTCAAGAAGGATAACGGTTCACTGCGACGTGACAAACTGAAGTTTGAAGAGATTTTGCGGCGCCTCGACGAGCGCAAGCAAAAATGGATGCGTCTCGTGCAGGAAGAGAAGACCGAACTGGAATACAACCGTCGGTAGCCTATTTCCCCGGTTCCTAGCCACTGATCAAACCCTGTCCCCACAGTCGCTAGCCTGGAGAAGATGCATGCGGAGGAACAGCGGCTCGCTGGCATTGTCAAAGTTCAGAACCTGTCACCGGA
Source organism: Lenzites betulinus (assembly GCA_022264855.1). Lineage (NCBI taxonomy): Eukaryota > Fungi > Basidiomycota > Agaricomycetes > Polyporales > Polyporaceae > Lenzites > Lenzites betulinus. The sequence continues at coordinate 170,435 of JABYQU010000013.1, forward strand.
CGAAGTCCTGCGGATGAATTCGGAGCACGAGAGCCTGTCCCGCGAGCTCGAGTCACTCAAGCACAAGATCACGGAGACGTCACAAGTTGTCGTGCGGCTGGAGGTCTCGCTCACCCGCAAGGTCTCGGACGCGGAGGAGGCCCTGGACCAATACACGTCACTGCTGTCGACGTTGGGGCTCTTCCCCCCTCTGGCCCCACCACTAGAGGATGTCGACTTGACGATCGACCTCCACTCGGCGTCTGCCAACCCACAGGGCTTGCTGAGCGGCGCAGACATCCGTAAAGTCGTCAAACCGACACTAAGCCGCATTACGGAGATGAAACGCACTGCGCACGCTGAGGTCGAGAGCGAGCGTATCCGGGTAGACGACGAGCTCGAGCAGCTGACATTCGAGTGCGAAACGATCGAAGAGGAGGCGTTGGAGGTCATGAACAAGACAAACGCGCTCAACGAACAAGCTGATGAACTGCGCGAGGTGCGTTTATTGGCCTGCGTCCACATGGGTATAAGACATTGAAGGCTGATCGCTGCGGTGCATCTTTTGCTTATGGTCTTGTAGGCGGCGCAGCAGGAGGGCCTCGTCAGCAACGCTGAGGCATCGCGCCTCGAGCGGGACCTGGCGGCTGCGCGGACAGCGGCGATGGCCAACGGTGTGGGTGTGAAGTCCCGTCTGCAGGCACTGCAAATCGCGTACGTACTCCCGTCAACTCATTTACGTGCTCCATTCTCCGCTTCTGGCGCTGTCAGCGCAGTACCACGGAGTGGCTTGGCTGATGTCGGTTCGTTGGACAGGTATCGGGAACAGGTCGAGAAAGTCAACCGGCTGAAGGAAGATACCGTACGGGCGGTGATTAAGAACAGCAGCGATATCGTTGCATTCAAGGACGAGGTATCGAAGCAGCTCCAGCATCTCAGGGACTTTGCCGAGGCCAATTAGTGACTCTAACGAGCGCTGACCCTTCCATTTCTCGGGCTTTATGTCCTCTTTCGTATCTTTCATAGCTTCTGCCCTCTACGCGCCGGAGTCGGGCGCAGACCCCTTCGACATTATCTATCCTTATCCGTCCCCCGCGCTGTCTTTGTTGCTTCATCCAACCGTTTGTTGTATATCACCGTCAATCCTCTGCGATGCGAGAACACGGCATCGCCGGCGCCCCGGAAACTTTTTGAGTTCCCAGGACGATTATGGTGCTCTCAGGAGAAGCTCTGGCGCTGTGCTGAAGCGCACCCACGTCCACCACTCCTCATGGTCCCTGCGTGCCTGTGCACCCTGGGGTGTCGGAGCCGGTCGCAGGCTTCTACCGTATTGTCGCGCACACACGCCGGCGGAGTCTGTGCACACTGACATGCCGGCTTGGAATGTTCGCAGGTTTGGGAGCGGGTGTCGAGAGAGCCATAGACTTAGCAAACTTCCGTACGGTGGTGGCGCACGCGGTGGCAGATGCAGGGGCGTTTGGGCAGCGACGCCGTACCCGAGAGAGTCGGCCATCTGCCAGTGGATGCACCGCCCCCCAGGAGTTCCCAAGTTCACGACAAGTCCGAGTCCGACGCCCACTGCAGCCGCGCGCGCGCCGCCACGGCGGGGAAGGTGCAACAGCGGTAGTGTGCGAAAAGGGCGCGTCGAGCCTCGTCTCGACGGCCTCTCGCCCTCGCTGGATGTGTCGGATGTGTGTCGCGGGCAGCGTCCGACAATTCTTCCTGCATGCCGAGTATGTGCTAGCGCGGTGCTGTTTATTCCGGCGGTCGGAGTCAGCTGCACAGCCAGCTCGAGGGCCCGCGCACGCAGGCGCCCATTAACTGTTTGCCTGCGTACTGCCCCGACACACCTCCCGAGCCTGCGACGATGCGTCGACACCGCGGCGGCGGGTTGAACCGCTTGCGCCATTCGTATCGCACCATGCCTATTTCGCGGATCGCAAAGATCAGACTGCGTTCCCCACTCGCTGTCCAGTGCCAACACAGCCGCGCCCACACACTCTGCGACCGCCAGGCTTTCATCTCGGGCAATCCCTCCCGGGGCGTGACGGGCCCTCGACGGACTCTGTCCTCTGGACTCGGGACGGCACCAGCTACGGATACCGAGCTTCCGGCGAAACTTGGCCTCGAGAGCAGTGCGCCGCCAGAGCGGTATGGGAGCCGCCCTCGCGCTGCGCCTGGGCGGTGAGAAGATCGCGCTCCTTCCGCTCGCATCCATGGGCGCGGCACTGGCGCACGACTCCGGCACACCGCACTGCGTCCGTGTCCGTTATCTGGGGCCCCCGCTGCCGGCCCCGCCCTCGCACGCGCCTGCCGTAACGGGTAGGCTCGTTCGCTGCCTCGCCACATTGCGCCGTACTCACAGTGGGAACGCGAACCTGGACAGCGATCCGTGGCGGCCCCCGCCCGCGCAATCGGTGCGCTGACGCACGCCAGCCTATCGCGGCACGCGGCGCGCAATTCGTCCTCGCGCCGCGTGTGTGCGGGCAGGCTGGCGCCAGCTGCAGCCCTCCGCCGGCTGCTGGTGCGACGAGGGCGGGGCGGGGCTGCGACGTCCGACGGCGAGCCCTGTCAGATCTGCGTTTGCGACGTCCGAGCGAGCGGGGGCACGGGCGGGTGAGGTCATTATTGAACGCGCGAACCCCCACCCTCGCGCCGAGGTTTACTGGCAGGCGGGCTTCCTATTCGCCCGTGGAATTTTCGGGAGCTGTGGGAGCGCGCGATGGGGCATTCACACCGCGGAGCTGTGCGCACTCCCCCGGACGGGCCTGTGACAATCGCCCAGTCCGGCTGCGAGGAGTGATCTCCCGGGTTACCATACTCTGGCATGGCCTTCCCGGGCTGGACGCCCAAGATGGACGTGCGCGATCTCACACTCCGTGCCTGCCTCGCGCTTGCGTTGTGGATAAAGGCCGGGTGGACTTTTGTCGGGCAGCGTACCTCCCCTCCCGTCCCGGGTAGCAGTCTCATATACCGACGCAGCTACTCTTCCTTCGGACGTCACCCACCCACGCTGCACTGATGTCGTCAGACCCCAGCCCGAGAGGAGCCGCCCCCGCCTACGACGACGCCGAGAAGGGCGTCAGCGAGAAGGTCGTCGTCTACCCCGTCGACAAGAAGGCCCTCGCCTTCCCCACCGACGAGAAGAATGCCGTCTTCGTCGACGAGAAGAAGGACGTCGCCCCCTTCCAGCCGCCCCAGGTCAAGCGGGATCCATACGCCCTGGTCAAGGGCGCGCCCAAGAAGAAGGTCTCGAAAGTGCTCCTGCTCAAGCTATGGTATAACACCTACCGGTAGGCGTCATTCCAACATTGGCCGGCGGCGTGGTGCTGATGGGTGCGATCACAGCAAACTCTTCACGATCGCCTTCTCTATCAACATTATCATGTTCGGCTTCGCCGTTTCCGGACATTGGCCATACGCGACCAAGTTCGCCGGTGCCTTCGCTGTGGCCAACTTCAACGTCGCGATTCTCGTACGAAACGAAATTTTCGGCCGTATTCTCTATATCATCGTCAACACGCTCTTTGCTAAGGTACGTTGAGAGCACACAGAAGCGGAGGCCACCGCTAATCTTTCTGCAGTGGGCACCCCTCTGGTGGCGCCTCGGCTGCACGTCCGTCCTGCAGGTTGGTGATCTGCCCAATACACATCACGATGCCAGGTACTCATCGCGTCTCGATATAGCACCTTGGCGGTATTCATACCGGATGCGCCATCTCGGGTGTTATCTGGTTGACGTACAAGGTCGTCAACACCTACCGGAACCTGGTCAATGAGAACGACGCCATCCTCGTCGTCGGATTGCTGACGAACGTTGCACTGATCGTGACTGCCGTGGCTGCCTTCCCCTGGGTGCGCAACACACATCACAAGTAGGTTCCACGGTTTCGTCTCCGCCGCGCACGACTGAATCATGCTCCGAAGCGTGTTCGAGCGTCACCATCGTTTCGTGGGATGGACAGCGCTTTTCTTGACCTGTGCGTATACTCGTGATCCCGCGCTCCGATCTGTACTGAACGGAAACATAGGGGCGTTCACCATCATGGGTGACCTCTACCACCCCGACAACAAGACGTGGGTGCCCGACGGCCGCCACCTCGTCCGCCAGCAAGACTTCTGGTATGTCATGGGCATGACCATCTGGATTGCTCTCCCGTGGATCTGTACCCGCGAGGTTCCCGTCGACATTGAATTGGTACGTGTTCATGGCGAAGTGCTGCCGCTGAAACTCGAGGCTGACGCGTTTCCGTACAATCCATCAGCCCTCGCCCAAGGTGGCCGTCGTCCGGTTCCGGCGTGGGATGCAGCAGGGCCTCCTCGCCCGCATTAGTCGAAGCGCTGTGAAGGAATACCACGCATTTGGTATCATTTCGTATGTGCCTCCGTTCCCACTGTGAGGAACACCCACCGATGACCTGTGCGTACCCATAGGGAGGGCCCCCACGCCAAGTACCACTACCTGATTTGCGGTGTGCAAGGTCCGTCAGCGCTGCTTCTTGCGTAACGCGAATGGCTGCCGAGCTGTCACTTTGCACAGGCGATTTCACACGCAGTCTCGTCAACGACCCGCCACGCACGCTGTGGACGCGCGAGCTCAAGGTGCGTCGCTTAAAGTTTTCATGACTCCATCCATCGCGCAGCGTCTGAGTGACGGACGTGCATCACAGTTCGCGGGCGTGTCGAACACTTCGACACTGTACAAGCGCGGGATACGCATTTGCACCGGAACCGGCATCGGCGCCGCGCTCTCCACCTGCATCCAATCACCCAACTGGTACGTGTAGCTTCCCACAGCGGCTGCGTAAACATAGCGCTGACCGGTCGCTTATCCGCCCCCCTCGCAGGTTCCTCATCTGGATCGGTGCGTCGACGGCCCTTCTGCCGCTGCGGCTCGTAAGCGGCTGAGATTGACTTTGTGGCTGCGTGCGAATACAGGCTCCGACCAGGAAAAGACGTTCGGGCCGACCATCAGCGGGCTCATCCACCGCCACGTCGAACCGGAGCGGCTGCTGCTCTGGGACAGCAAGGCACGCGGCGGACGCCCCGACACGATGAAGATCCTCAAGGACGTGTACAAGTCGTGGAACGCTGAAGGTACGCGCGCGCGCCCCTCCCCTTCCCGCTCCCACCGCAGAGGCCCTGACCGTGTCCGCTCTCGCTCGCAGTCGTGTTCATCACATCTAACTACATCGGTAACTCGGAGATGATGGAGGTGGGTGCCCCGCCAGCTGTGCTGCGTTAATGTCCGTGCTGACCGTGTCGTACTGCAGGGATGCAAGGAAGCCGGGATCCCGTGCTTCGGCACGCTCTGGGACTTCGTGAGTGCCACTCCTCGGCGGGCCTGCGCTGGCCCGCCGCCGCTCCCCGCGCACGTGTGCTCATTATGCGCCTCCCACAGTGATCGCGTCGACCATGGCCCGTCCGCCACCGCCGTCGCGCTCGTCTCGCGTCATCCCGCCGCTGCCCGGCACCCAACTCTACATATTACGCGTCATGCCCGCCACGGCCGCGCCGCGCGTCCGTCCTTTTTATCTAATTAATAGACAGCGAGAGCAATAGCATATTATTGGGCGCGCTGTTGTACCACCCACCCGCTATCCCCATCCTATGTCGCCCGCCGCACTGTACATATCCATCCCCCAGCCAGCAACGCCCGCACGCAGCCGCACGCGCACACGCCCTCCGCACATACCGTACCTCCTGTATCATCCCCTCTCCCGCCGGACATGTCTAATAGAGTTCAGTTTCACCTCGGGATACGCGCCCCGCGCGCACGCGTCCGGGCGGACGGCTGCTGTCTCGCCGGGCGCATTGTCGCACACTCGTGAGTTCTCGACGACTCGGCACCGTGCGTTTATCTTTTGAAATTCAGCTGTGCAGCGGCGCGGCTTCCTAGTTCCTGGGAAGAAGGGGTGGGGGCGATGCCAGGACGCTGACGGACGCTGACGCGTACGCGGATATGTCGAATCTTCGCGGGGGTACCTGCGAGTATCGATATCGACACCGTGGGCGCGATCGCGCCTTCGCCCTGTGTGCGCGCACCACCTTGTGCGACAATTTTCTGGGGTGCGCGGATGGCGCAGGGGGCCCGTCTCGGAATGTCTGCGCGATCCCACACCGGGAGCGGATGCGCTGCGAGCCGGGCGCAGACGGTGGGTATGTGGGAGGCGGGCGCACCAGCGTGCGGCCCCTGCGACGAATCAGGACGCGCGGGACAGGCAGCAGAGGGGCTTGGCGTGCGCTGCAGGCTATATCGACACGGCATCGGATGTACACGCGCGCGCGATCGCGCTCCAGGGTACTAGTACAACATCCGCGAACACCACGGAAGCACACAAGGGGTCCTCGCCGGCACGCACACACCCCTCTCCTGGGGGCTGAGCCCCCGCCGAGGGCCCTCCCCGCGGCCGTGGGCGTCGCTGGCCAACCAGGCGTGCGCGCATCGGTCACCGGGCAGGGCGATTGCAATAGCGGCTAAGGATAGTACCCCTCGAGCACCCGCCCGCGCTTGCCCATCCACGGCCACCGCCGGTTCGGGTTCACGGAGGTATTGGGCTCGAGCTTCCAGCCGCGCCGCGCGAGCTCGACGACGAGCCGGGCGATGTTGCGTGTGTCCTGTGTGCCGCAAACGGAGCGTGCGTGAGATTCCCCGCGGACGGCACGATGTGACAGATGCGCCCGCCGTCCAGGTGGAGTGACGACGGGGCGATGGGGTACTCACATCGATGCCGCTGTGTGGGCGGCCCTCGAACGGCGCGAGGCCGAGCGCGTGCAGCTGGCGCGGGATGGAGAGCGAGACGCGTCGTGGGAGGGGGAACGCGCCGGTCTGCGTGCCGGGTAGCGGTGACAGGCGCAGGCAGATACGGGAGAGATAGATTGAGCTAAGCTCTTGTGGGGTGCGATAGCGCAGGTGGGGGTAGGGAGCAGGGGATACGTACTGTGCGATATTCCGTGCCCGCCGTCGCGAGGGCGTGCCACTCGCCCACTGCGAAGCGGACGTCCATGACGTCCCAGGTGAGCCAAACGGGCATGTCGATCTGCGGCGGCCGCGGTCAGGAAGGCCGCAGTATGGGCGCATGCAGGTGGCGAGGGTGGGGACATGCCTTGGAGATGAAGCATTGCTTCACCACGAAGTCGCGAATGTCATACGGCCCATCGCTGCAGAAGCAGAAGCGGGTGAGGCGGCGCCCGCTCTCGGAGTCGATCAGCTGGTGTTTCGCGAGGAAGGCGCGGAAGTGCTCCAGGACTTCGGGGAAGGTGGGGGCTTTGTCGACTTGCGCCTGCCGTAACACGCGCAGACAGATGCGGGGATGCAGACATCACACGAGCAGGCTAACGTTAGCACGGCGGCCAGGCCTGGGAGCAGCGGCACAAACCTGGGTGATGCCTGTTAGGGAAGTGCAGAACTCGGAGAGCTGGGGTCGCCATGTGGGGCGGACGAAGCTGCGGAACTCGTCGACGACTTCGAGTTGGCGTGCCTTGCCCTTCACTTTGTCTTTCCAGCGCAAGAGGCACACCGGCCATTCCTGTTTGTATTGGGTGCGCATGATGGTATCGTACTGCAGCATCGCGATGTCGAGCTATGATCGTGTACGTACGATGATCTCGTTGGGATAATCAAAGCCTGCTCCTGCGACACAGGTCGCCTCTACATCGAGCACGAGGAAGGCATCGTAGGGCTGTTTGCGCCTGGGCATGGAGAGATCCGGTTCTAGAGGCTGGTCGTGGGTTGCCTGGGGCAGCGGCTTGTGGGTGCTGGGACTAGGAGCACTGGGAAGATTCGGATTCCCGAGAGCAGTACTTGAATAGCGGGCGGCAGCTGTATGTGGTTCACACGAGCTTCTCTGTCCGCGCCGTTTGGAGACAGAGAGGAACATGAGGAGGACGAGAAGGGCGGCGGCGACGTAGAGATAGGGATGGGCGAGACAGGAGGCGTTGAAGGAATGCAGCGTAGCACGCCAGCGAGACTCAGACATGACCGACGGTGAGCAGAGCGAGACGAGAAGACGCTAAGAGCAGCCTTGCACGGTGATACAGGGCGGTTTTCGGGGTCCCGCCCCTCGAGCTAGCAGTGGCCTCCATCAAGGCAGCCCGACGGCGAGCAACGGTTCGAGTCGGCCAGTGTGTGCGCTGCAGACGACATGGCAGTAGGATCAAGAGCACAGCGCGTCGAGGCGACCCGGAGTCGCACATGTACGACGCAGCACATGCCGCACCCGTCTCCCGGCCGCCCTCGACAGTCCGACGCCTCCCATTGGCCACCGCGCCCGGCCCGCTCACTCCCGTGCGAAGGAAATTGCACGGTGGGCGCCTCCGTGTACAATCCACTCTCGCGCATTCAAGCTGCTCATCATAAAGCCCTCCATTCCTCTCCTCCTCCCTCCCTCTGCCCCGGCAGTGGCACATCTCGGCCAGCGGGGCCTCCATTACGACCACCATGGCCACCCAGCGCGGCGACGACCTTGAAGACGACTTTGTCCCGGACGACCTCGTCGCCTTGTCCGACGAGGACGACCTTCCTAACTCTGAAGATATCACCGGCCTCCTCAGCGCCGACGAAGACGGCGACAATGGCGGTGAACCCAGCCAGCCACCGAGCGCAGCTGCCCTTGAGAAGAAGCGGAAGCGGAGAGCGAAAGAAAAGGAGAGAAAGGCTAAGGTGTGTCTCCTCCGTCCCACCGTCCCTCGTGCGGTTCTCACCCCGTATGCACACTATGCAGAAGCGGAAATTGGCAGAAACTCTGGAGCCCATCGAACCCCCCTCAATAGCCGCGCAACCGCCCGTGCTGCTAGCAGACTACATGAGCTCTATGCAAGCGAAGACATTCAATGAAATGTCCGGGATAGAGCTTGCGGACGTGCAGATACCGGGTGAGCATCCACGTTCTCACTGTGTAGGTGCGTTCTGAGTGTTAACGCATAGACAGAGAGTGCTATAGCGGACACCACTATATGGTCGGGGTCCAGGAGCTTGGACCAGTTGGTGGACTTCATCACCAAAGGTGCGCAGCCACTTGAGCACCTCTGCACATACCCACAGGCTTATCAGCCACTGTCAGTGCTACCCAAGCTCCATACGCGATTCTCGCAGAGGCCCAAATCCAATGGGGCACCGACTCTCCTTTATGTGGCTGGGGCGGCGCTTCGGGTGGCGGATGTTACCAGGGTACTCAAGGATAAACGGCTCCGCGGCGAGAAAGGCGGAGACGTTGCGAAGTTGTTTGCGAAGCACTTCAAGCTCGAAGAGCACGTCGCGTACCTAAGGAGGACGAAGATCGCTGCAGCAGTAGGCACGCCAGGCAGGCTAGGCAAGCTGCTGTGCGATACAGGTGCGCATATATCCCGCTCGGAGTGCTCCGCCCATTCTAACGGACCTTGCCGTGGTCGCATTATGCAGAGGCTCTTGCGACGACTGCTCTGACCCATATCATTCTTGACGTTTCCTACCGGGATTCAAAGAAGCGGACGCTCTTGGACATCCCGGAGACGAGGAACGAGGTTTTCAAGACAGTGCTCGGTGCGCCAAAAGTCCTCAACGGCTTGAGGCAGGGGACAATCCAGTTAGTATTATTCTAGACGCGTTCGGTACCTACATCATCCCTCCCCCCACACGTCCCCTTACGGCACCATCAGGTCTGCAACAGGCCTCCATAATAGTCGAGTGTATGATACAGCGGAATATATAGTGCGAGTAGAATTAGAAACCTTTCGGGTTCGTCCTGAGGGTCATCTGCGCGAACATGAGTATTTCAGCAACGGCCAGAAGGAGTGCGACGAACCCTTGTCCACTTGGGGACCTTGTGGATGCCCTTGCGGTAGCCTTTCACATGTCGTGAAAAGACGGTGTACTTGTCCCTTGCGGGCATCTCGTGCTCCTTCGGAAGCTGGAGGGCCTTCGTCTATTCATGCAGAGTTTGAACAAGGATGGCTCGTATCATATCTTTGATACGCACCAGGGCAGCACACTCTACTCCACTCTCCTTCACTGCGTCAATGACCGAGTCGACCAACTTCAGACGAGAACGGACGTTGGCCTTGCGCGTGCGTGACAGCTTCCATGGTGTCTTCCTGTTCCCCCCAGCCGGTCAAAACAATATCTGAGATAGACGAGCGTATAACATACCACAGAAGACCAACCATGCTCGGCTGCGTAGCTCTGAAGGCTCCAAACATGTTCGCGCACTGCGGTCAAGAGCAAGGTGTGGGCCGCTGGCCTGTAGAAGGTGGTCGTGCACAAGAAAGGGAAATTCAGCTGACTAAGCTCTTAGGCGCTCCATGCGTGGGCGCCTAAGCGCGCCCGTCAGAGAGGTCGCACTTGTGCTCGCGGTTTGCTCAGAGCCGCCATCCTCACCCTCACCACCACCCCCTTCACCCCTCCGTTCGGGCGCAAAAATGAGCGTTGCGACGCAGAGTATGCCTCCTCCCTCCACGCCAGGCCTTAATGGGAACGGAACGGCAGGACAACCTGCGGACGGCACGAATGGACTTCACAAGGAGCCTAAATACGCGAGTGGCCTCATCCTCCCCCCGCCCGAGCTCAAATGTGCGTGCACTAGTTTAAATGAAACCTCGTGCAGACTGCTAACGCACCTCTGCGCTACCCAGCCGTGATCGACCGCACGGCGCAGTTCGTGGCGCGCTCCGCGAACCCGCCCCAGTTCGAGGACAAGATCCGCGAGAACCAGCGTGGGGACCCAAAGTTTGCGTTCCTCAACCCCGCGGACCCTTACCATGCATACTACAGACACCGCATGGACAAGATCGCCCGCGGTGAGCTGGAGGAGGAGGCCGCGCCGAAGGAGGCGGAGAAGGCCCCCGAGGAGGTCGTCGAGGCCGTCCCCGTGGACATGGGCGAGGAGCCGCCCGTGCCGGAGTTCGTCCTGAACATCCCGAATATCAGCGCGATTGACTTGTGCGTCGCGGTTCTTGCGCTTTGGGGAGGTGGTGTGCGGGTCCTGACGTGTGTGTTTGGACGACAGGGACATTATGAAACTTACCGCGCTGTTCACGGCGCGACGGGGCCGCCCGTTCCTCGCCGCGCTCTCTACGCGCGAGGGGCGCAATTACCAGTTCGACTTTTTGCGGCCGACGCATTCGCTGTTTGGGTACTTCAACAGGTTGGTGGACCAGTACTCGAAAGTCCTCCTGCCTAGTAAGGAGATGCTCGCGCAGCTGAAGGAACGCACGCATGACGGTGCACGCTGGAAAGACCTCGAGGTCGCGCGCAAACGTGCGCGGTGGCAGCAATTGAAGGCAGAGCAGGACAGGAAGCGCGAGGACGACAAAGAGGCGGAGCGGAGTGAGTATTTCGCGCTAGGTGGTCTTCCAAATTTAGCTCTGTTACTAACGTTGTATTACAGTTGCGTTCGCCGAAATTGACTGGAACGACTATGCCATCGTCCAGACGATTGAATTCACTGCCGCTGACGCCAACGCAGAACTCCCACCTCCCATGAGCGTGCAGGAGGTAGAGAGCATGACGCTCGCGCAGAAGCGCATGGCGGCCATGATCATGGAGACCACCGCAGAAGACGTCGAGGCTCACCGTGCGCGCCAAGCTGCCGCAGAGGCGGAGGCGGCTGCCGCGGTGGGTGGTTCTGGTGGACAGGACGACGACGACACCGCTATGGAGCAGAGTGACGATGAGGACGACGAAGTCAAGGAACGCAAGCGTCGCGAGGACGTGGAGAGGGAGAGGGAGATCGAACGGGCGCGGGCTATCCAGGCCAGCTCGTTGGAAGCCGGCGGCCCTATGAAGATCAAGACGGACTATGTCCCCAAGCGTAAGCCTGGTGCTCTGACTGATCGTGTGGCGTGGTGCTCACGAAAGGTTTTATTCTAGTTCACAAAAAGGGCGCCGAGAAGCTTACCACCTGCTCAATTTGCGGGCAGCAAATTCCCGTCGACGAGCTGCAAGAGCACATGCGTATCGAGCTGCTCGACCCGAAATGGAAGTCCCAGCGCGATGCGCTCGAAGCACGCAAGGCCCAGGCATCAGAGCTGCAGCGTGGTGCGAACGTTGTCTCGTCGCTCAAGAATCTCGCGCGCACGCGTGTGGATATCTTCGGTGCAGAGGCGGACGAGGAGAAGCGGAAGAAGGAGGAGGAAGAGGAGCGCCTGCGCCAACGCGAGCGCGAGAAGGTCGTCTGGGACGGCCACACCGCGTCCAAGGCAAACACGGTCGACAAGTTCTCGACGAACGTCAATTTCGACGAGCAGATCGCTGCTATTCACCGCGCGAAGGGTCTCGGACCGTACGTGCTCGACCTCTTTTTTCGCTAACTAACGATGGCTCACGTTCACCCATTCACACAGGCAAGAAGCCAACGCCATCGGGCCCGGTATTGGTCCTTCGGCCGTCCCCGCACCCCTCAACTCCCTTCCTCCTGCGCCTTCCTCGCTCCCACAACCCCCCAGCGGGTCTAACCCCGCTTACTCCGCCGCCACCGTCTCCTCGGGCCCCCAGCCCGCCTCGCTCTTCCCCCAGCCGTCGCCCGTCATGCTCCCCCCTCTGCACTACCAGGGCATGGACGCCGCGCAGCCGTTTGGCTACCAGCCGCCGCCTCCCGGGGCGCCGATGATGCACCCCGCGCGCGCAGCGGCGATGTCTGCGCCGATGCCCGGCGGGCCGCAGGCGGGCATGGTGCGCAGCGCGGACGAGATGGAGGGCGGGCAGGAGGACGGCGTGCCGCCTGCGAAGCGGCAGCGCGTCGCGAAGCTGCCGGGTGGCGCGTTCTACCCCGAGCAGGACTGGATCAGCATGCACCCTGTACGTCCATTCTTGTCCCTGTCCTTATCTGGTCTAGAGGGGAGAGTACTGACAAGGAATGTTGCAGCACACGATCGCGCTGCGGGTGCAGCTCCCGAACGAGCCCGCGCGGCCGGAGTGGAAGTTCGACGGGACGGTGGTGACGATCCCGGACCTGCCGCTGAACCTGCTCGTGTCGACGCTGCGGGACCGCATCCTGCAGCACACGGGGAGCACGGTGGGCGCGTCGAAGATCCGGCTCGCGTACGAGGGCAAGATGCTCCCGAACATGCACACCATCGCGGCGTACAACCTCGAGGACGAGGACCTGATCGTGGTGAGCGTGCGCGACGAGAAGAAGAAAAAGTAGGCGGCTGGCGGTGCTCGTTCTGCGTCTTCTGCTCGCGCTTTGTCGGCGATACGGTTCGTGTTGTACTTCTTACCTTGTCTATGTAATGCTTCAGATCTTAGTTTGCGCGTGCGTGCTTGAGACATGTGCGGGGCATTTCAAAGCGAAGACATGGGTGACTACCTTGACCAAGCCCAAGGATATTTCCGTAAGGTCACTATCGCCAACTGTTCAATATCTTGGCATGTTATCATACGTCCTTTGTCATGGGCAAACCCTCATATCCTCCATCACGACGATCAACAGTCTCTGGTACTACAGTATTATACAAACCGGCCGAATCCAAAACGAGCCCACCACAGAACAAAAGCATGCATGAAGGGGATGATGCTGCCGAAAACGCGAGGGGGCCCTCACAGGACCCGCCGACAGACGAGCGCGAACAGCAGCACCAGCAACACGCATATGGTCGTGTCGAGGATGATAGGTGGCCGGCGGGGCGTCGTCTGCCGTAGCGCCGCCGCGAGCGCGGGCTGGGGCGTGCCTTCGCGGGTCACAGGCTGGGACGACTGTGTTGACTGGGATGGTGGCGGCGGCGCAGGTGCGGGTGCAGGTGCGGGTGCGGGTGTACGCGGCGGCGTGAAGGTCTGCGAGAAGATGGGCGCGTGCGCGCCTGGCCGTGTTGGCTTGGGTGCAACGAGCGGAATGGGTCGCGAGATAATCGCGGGCTCGGCCGCGGGAATGGGTGCAGGCTCGGCGACGGTGACCGGCACATGGGCTCCCTCGGTTGTATGCGCGGCAGAGGTGGTATCTGGAGATGTTGCGCTGGCCTCTTCTACGACAGTTGACGTCGTCTTCTCTGTCGAGATCGCTTCGCTGGAGTCAGACGAGCTGCTGCCCGTGCTGGCCCCGGCCTCCGGGGGATCGGGCAGGTGCTCAATGTTTGGGCAATTGCAGCGTGGACATATCCAGTCGCGAGAGCTGCGATAGAGGGTCAAGCCGTATACGTGAGGCGGAGGTAAGACGGATGACGTACAGCGCAGCGAGACGCTTGCGCTCGGCGGATGGATACTCGATCGCGCCGACCCCTGTAGCGGCGGTTCCCTTGAGGGGAAAGAAGCCTTGGAGACCAATGATAGCTGCAGGTTGTACGTTGAGAACTGGACGGAACGTGCCGGCGTATGCTTAACTTACCCGTCCGGACGCCCCACGCAGGTTGCCATAACTCTTCGTGATCTGCACGGGGAGCGTGAGTGGCTCACGCCAGGTGGACCTAGCAGTTTACGCACAGTTCGTGAAGCTGATGCAAATCTGTGAGGTGGTTAGACAGCCGAGCGGAGAACGTAGAATGCCTCGGTGTGCATACCTTGGTGTTCAGCTCAAACCGCCCATTTGGGGTGAGCATCATGATTGCGGGTGGACGGAAAGGGTATTCGGAAGGGAGTAGTATGCGGAAGTGATACAGCCCTCCCTCAAACTCCGTCCCGGCTGGACCACGGATGGTGCAATGCCACTCCTACCGTAGCGAGTCAGTATGTGTCCCATATGAGACCCCAGTCATAGCTATGCTCACAAAGATGTCATCCTGAGCCGTTGAACAGTCAGATGGTGCATACATGAACCCACATATAGCTGACATACCTCTAGGGGCGCCGCAGCGTAGTCTGTGCAGGGGTCATTGGCGAGCTCTCTAGCCTCCTGCATGATACGCTTGACAGCTAACTTGCCGATGAGCCCCTCCCAGCTTTCGATCATGGCCACTCTGTACTCACCGGAATTGTTCTTGTTCAGACCGGCACGGGCCGCCATAATGGCTATGTGTCAACTGAGAAAGTATCCGAGGCAAGAGCAGCACGAAGGAGAAGAGGCCGACGGAGATGAAGAGCGGAGGGAGGAAGGGTCTGCTGCCGCCTCGACCCGGGGCCGTTTCTTGGTGATTTCTGTAGGCGCCCATAGACGTGGAGCCACGTGCCGTACCCGATCGGGACAACCGACATTTTGGAGACCAGTCTCGAGTCTTCGACCAACACCATCCACCTCTGCACGCTGTCCAAGGTGCGCTTGGCCACTGCTCTGTGCTCTTACGCGAACTAAACGGAACTTCTCGCTCGTCTCCGCTTGCTTGGAATCCGATTTATTGAGCAAGTAGACCGCCGGCGAGGGTGACAGGTGCGATGTATATCGAGAAGCTCAAAGTCCGGCCGCGCCAAGGTGTGTGGTTCGGCCGTATATGAATTGCAGCTGCTGATGCTTTGTGATTCGTGGCGTAACAGTGGCCGCTGTTCGGCCGTGCACACCGCAGTTTGCAGCTATGCTGGCGTGCTGGTCCGCTACCGAGGACGTTATGTCTACCAGTTCATGTGCCGAGTCTGCAAAAGCGCTGCTGACGTGCATGCGGAGTGCGGTGAGTCCATCCCTGTACGAAGTATGCGGTATATGTTGTAACATCAGTCGGTCGTAGCCCGCCCCCACGCGCCGGCACAAGCCTACCATCAACTACCACCTTGCACGCCTGGGCAAGACGCTGAACTAAACAAACATGTTTGTGCCGGTTGGCTCTTCACAAACCCTTTCGCTTGCCATGGAAGTGGTCGATCTTCCCTATCCTACGAGAATAGACTTATGTCGACGTCGGTGTACAGTATGCCAATTAATCCGTTCCGGGGACCGCTCACCTCCGCAGTCCGGCTCCTCGGAAAACTGCGCTCTCCAGCTACTTGTTTTACTATTGCCGCAGCATCCCCTTCCAGAGCTATCGATAGCTTTGCTGAGTCAGGATATCGACACCGACACGTAGATGACCGTTCAGAGTGACTGCGGCAAACAGTGCCCTCCGAAGACCGAGACAGGCTGTCTTACTCCGCCTGAAGCCCTCCCCTCCGGGTTTAAAATACGCCTGCATCGCCGTGCCACGTAAGGTGCCTGTTCAGACCGTTCAATGCATATATGTGTGTCGTAGGGGGTCCAGCGTCGCGGCTCTGCGTTGTAGTGTGCCCAAAAGAGCGAGCTTGCGCGTTGTTGTGGCATGTTGTGCTGAGTCACGCGGCGCGGACGCGCGTGAGGCGCGCCGTTTCCTGGCTCCTTCAAGTTCATTGTCGACCACCACCATCTCTGTTGTTCTCGTCGCCCGACTTCCACGCCGCTCGCCCTACCGTCGCCCCAGTTTTCTAAACACCTACACCGAAGCCAATATGCGTTCCAAGTTCAAGGATGAGCACCCGTTTGGTTGGTGGCGCACGCCCGTCTCGATGCGCGATCTATGCTCATCGGCATGTATGTCTGATAGAGAAGCGCAAGGCTGAAGCGGAGCGCATTCGCCAGAAGTATCCTGACAGGATACCGGTACGTACTCTAAGGTTGTCTACGACGGGCGACGATCGATGGCACTCATACTGCGGTCATACCCCCTACAGGTCATTTGCGAGAAAGCGGATAAGACAGACATCCCCACGATCGACAAGAAGAAGTACCTTGTACCCTCAGTACGTTGATAGTTTTCCGGAGCTCATTGGATCCGGCGGGTGTGCTCAACCACTTCAACACTAGGATCTCACAGTGGGCCAGTTCGTATACGTTATCCGCAAGCGTATCAAGCTTGCACCAGAGAAGGCGATCTTCATCTTCGTCGATGAGGTACTCCCCCCAACGGCGGCGTTGATGAGTGCTATCTATGAGGAGCACAAGTACGTCCCCTAGTGATTCATCTTGTGGCGCCACACTGACAGCGCCGTAGGGATGAGGACGGCTTCCTCTACGTGAGCTACTCGGGAGAGAACACGTTCGGATCGCGGTGAATGCATCTATTGTCGCCCGACCCGTCGTCTTCCCGGAGTTTCCGGGTCCTCCGTTGCGGCATAGCAGACGCGGACTTCCTCGACAGCATAGATACCGGCCGGGTGCATACTTCTGGATTCCTTCCTTTCCATCTTCATCCGCAGACCCCATCCGGCGCCGCCTCCTCTGTCTACTGCCGCAGTCACCTCCTCCTTGTGTTCCAGATGGTCGTATGCAGGAATTGATATATCTCGCCATCCCGTTTGCTTCTTTTGGATGGGCGCACTGTATTTTACCTCAGCTTGTATCTTCTCAGATCGCAGCTACTGAATGGATAATGATATGTGTACATACGGATACGAGGACGACATCATAGTCGACGAAGGTACATGCTGTGGGTCTGGTGGCATGATACGGATACGAGGACGACATCATAGTCGACGAAGGTACATGCTGTGGGTCTGGTGGTACCTCCAGACTCTGAGGTACGCGGCGCTAACCAGGTTTTGTCTTTGGAGTTCACCGCCACTGTTGCCATGGATCATTGAATCTCACTGAATGGCCTCCCTCTTCAACGTTTTGACGTCCAACATTTCCCGAGCGACTGAACGTTTGAACTTTAGCCTGGTAACGGAATAGTTATCTTGGAGGTTCAAGCACTCACGATCTGTCTCTCAGCCCGTAATTCATTACTTAGTACGCGCGTATGTAAGGATGATTATAACATATGTCAGATAATCTCCAACGATGACCATCCTCAAGATGCGGCGGCGGCGAGCAGTAGATTGTAGTACTGAGACTGCAGACACCTAGGCTGATATCTTTATGTTCCATAGCAGCGTCGAAGCCTCGCTAGAAACGCTGAAGGGCTGCCAGTCCCGGATGCCAAAGGTGAGTTCCAGCATACATCAAGGCCTATATAAAGCCCACACACTACAAGTAACTGACACGACCTTTACTCATTTTAGCTCGGATCACGTTGAGCATGATTCGGATGTTTAATATTTAATGTCGAAGGTCCAGCCTAGCAAGCTCTCGCGGCGATCAACCTCTATCAATGCGCTATGCACATATGTTCCCCGTGAAGATCATTGGTCCTGCGAGCTGGTCGGCGCAAGCGTAGGTCTCAGGGTCTAGCAGTCCAAGATCATGACGCTTTGCAAGACCTCTTTGACACTGCCAGTGGACAGTAAGTCGGCTCTTGCTCGACTACTTCAACGAACAAGTGCCATTGTCCGCTTGGCCTGAGCCACTCGAGCTTTGTCGTTCGTATGACCCCTGGGGGCATTTATATACCCCCGCTAAGCTTCGTAACGGAACTTTTGGCCCACTCATTGCTGCTCCCCTCACAGTCACTCAGAGGCGTAGAACGCCGACGTTCCTTCTGAATCCTCCCCTCAACCCGCTGACGAACAGCATATACACATAAAAATCAACAAGGATGGCGTCTCTCACCTTTGCTGTGAAGTTCTCGATGAGTGAGTGCAACAGCATATATCGAGTGCCCCAGAGCTGAGCGCTGAGCGTGAATGGGCTGCTAGCTTTCTTTCTTCTCGGCTTGCACCTGGCCCTCTTTATTCTTTTCGTTCTTTCTCTGGGGGTTCGCACAGGAGGCAGTAAGCGCAACTATATTATCGCGCAAAGATTCCATTTATTAAGCACTTAACCTGCAGTCGTCGAAGCAATCGCTCTCGGAATAGAAGGCGTCCAGCTGGTCCTCATTGCCACTCGGTGAGGATTCCTTCTCCGTGGCGCCGTATAACCGCATCTCATGAGCTTGATCAGATTGTGCTTCTACATCCGCTACCGCAATCGACCCTCGTGCCTGACGCACGAACGCCTGTTCTTTTTCTGCCTCTGGCTCATCAGCTTGAGTGAGTTCTTCTCCCCAATCGCACCTCGTGCTACCTCTGACCGCGACTGGCGATGCAGCCGGCGCGGTCTGGATTAGTGTTCGCACTCCGAGGTTGCTGGACGACTTCGCCGGGCTGTCGCACCCAGAGCCCGCCGCCATCACGGCGATCACCCTTACTTGGCTCGCATGGACAATCAGTACGTCCACCCTCCCTCTCTCTTACAGGGCACAGCACATGAGCTGATGTACATCACGATTCGTCGCAGCCGTCCACTTGATCTGGGTGGTCATACAAGAAGCCGCAGCGGACGAAGAGGACGAGGAGCCCGTGCAATGGCCGGCGCACGGCGCCGAGCCCCCGCGGATAAGCCGCCCCAAGCGCATCTCCGCGAAGATCGTTGCGGTCGCGCATGGCTCCGACCCACTCCTATGGGCGCGAAAGAAGAACCGCCCCGGGCAGGGCTATATGCCGCAGCCCGCGAGGCCGACGTATGACCCGCGCGACCGCCGCCAGCCGCCGCATATGCAGCAGGTGAAGACGACGTACAACCAGTGGTACGTCGGGGAGGCGGTGTGAGGGCCGCGTCTTGTTTTTGACTTAGTGTCGTTCATACGACTTTGTACGCTCTTTGTTTGTCATGGTTAAATCATTACAGCCCCTCCTTTCTCGGCTTCAGTCCCCGTAGACTTCGACCCCACTTTTCGATGTAGCTATAAGATCCTGTCATTAGATTATCTTTCGTAATGGAGCCAGTCGGTCAGTGAATCGTACATGTTATGTACAGTGAGCACAGCAAGAAAGCGAGAGAAGGTACATTCACAGCGTTTTACAAGTCCGCATACAAACCGTCGTCGTTCCCATCGTCCCAGTAGTAGTCAGAATCAGAGTCTTTCTGCACAGGAGGCCCAGCCTCTACCGCCTCGATAGCCTCAGCAACCTCTCCCGCGCCTGCCCCCACCAGGAGTCGTTCGTCGATGCTCGCGTACAGGTGGTCGTCCGCCTGCGAGTCCTTCCAATACATGTCAAAGTCTTCTTCTAGATCCGGCTGGCTGGACGGCACCACTGACTGGCTCGGAGGCGGGAACGAGGACAATGTACCCCCAGAGTTCGGCCCGCTGGCGTACGAGAGGGACTGCTGGTCCCACGGCTGTGGTTGAGCCGGGCTCGCCGTGGAGGGAGGGGTATCCTGTGGTCGGGAGAATCCCACTCGGAAGGCACCTTCTTGAGTAGAAGGCAAAGAGCTTGAGCCCGGGGGGCTTGAAGCGGGAGGCGATGGGTAGATGAATGTTGGCGGCGGCTGCTCCTCCGCGGCGTATCCGACGACCCCCTCGTTGAATATGACATAGTCGCAGTACGCCGGAGGCCCGGCAGACGAGAAGATGACGCTGAAGCGGCGGAATGGGACGACCTCGTCGGGGTCAGCTGCAGCACTGGCAACATCCGCTTGCTCGCTCTCGATCCTCCGACGTTTGGATGGGCGCCCCGCTTGAACAGGCGGCTTCACCTCCGAGCGGGAGCGCGTGCGGATTGTGCGGCTCATCATGATACGAGCGTTGAGTTGGTTTGGCCAAATGTGCCCGAGGATACCTTCGTTCGCGTCTTCGCCCGGGAGCGTGTGGGCACGACAGAACCAGCGGGACTGGTCGGAGAACCGGAGCTCACCGGGGGCCAGGTCGTGTCCGTCAACGCGTGGATGCGTGTGTCGAGTAGTCCCAAGAGTGATGACCGCGAGACGGTATCTGGTGATGAGTTGGTGCAGAAGGAGGGAGGCTTTCTTCAGATGTAGCGAGCGCAGAAAAATGTCTTCGTATCTCTCATCTTTTCGGTCGTCGAAAATGTCCGTGAACGTATCGATGACAAGCAACTTTATGGGTTTCGCGCCAACAGTACGAGCGCATTCGTCGGCTATCGCGGGGACGCTTTCCGTGAGCACCTTCTGGAGTCCCTCAAAGAAGGGCGCCTTGACAGTATGGATATCCGGAAGTCCGCAGAACTCGGGAGAGAGCAAGGGGTGGTTCTCGAGCATCTCCTCTAGACGCGTAGTAATCAGAGTTTCTCGGGTGGAGACGTAGCACGTTCCGCCAGATATCCCTCCCAACCGCTGAGGCAGCTGCACAGTCAGCGCTAACTGGAACGCGAACTGCGTCTTCCCCGCGTTGCTGTGAAACATATGAGAATACAAGTAAACACTGTAGCGCGTCCAGCCATACTTCTCTCCAGATACGTCCCATAGCATCCCTGTGCGAATGCCCCCAGAAAGCGCATCGTCCAGCTGTGCATCCCCGTCGTGAACTTCTCTTCGCCCAGGTGTCCGACGTCGCTGAGGACGTCCGGCCGGGGAGCGAGCTCTTTGCACACCAGATCAATGATATCTTCCATGTCCTTGGGTTGCATTTTGCATTTTGACGCGATATCCCGAGGCGCCCTGAGCAGAAGGTCCGACACCGATTGTATTCTGCCTGAAAGCCACATTAAACGTCAGAGACATGTTAGGGCCGAAACCGGTGTTTAGCTTGCAGACCCTTTGCGAGCGCCACCTTCTGGACCATACTCAGACTCTCAAATTCTGCAAGTTTCTTGGACTCCATCCCGCGGGTGGCTGCAAAACGTTCAGCGAAGAGCAGGATGTCAGTGACGGCTCACGCGCCGGGCGATGATCGACGCGGAGACGACGCTCTGTCACGTGATCGCGCCGGGCTACAACTGCGGTGTAAACGCCCAATGCGGCAAGACCACAAGTTGAACACGGCTCCCAACGCCCCATATTAAACCTCACAACTCACCCACGCAGACAATAGCACACGGTTCTCAGACACATTCGGAACACGGCTGGCGATTTGATCTGTATCTCTACCGCTATTGGGCGAAACCGGTGAGCCATGGCGGCATTGGCCTCCTGATGTGTTGACAAATCCTATTGTCCGACAGTACAACCAAGGAACATTGAAAGCCTGTTACAATATCTTTGTTTCGGCCAGAGAAGCTCTCCGCAAACATTTGGCCTGCCGGGGCACCTCTGAGCTAACTTACACAGACCGTCATTAGCAGTCCAACCAGACTTGAAATAGTACGGTGACTTGCTCGTAGAAGACAGACACACATCGTTGGTGAGCGCGCCTCCAGACAATCACGGAGACGTATGGCTCATTCAGAAACTCCGACATCTTTAGAGCCCCGCGCTGATCGCTGGCGCCGGAGCCACCACTCTTTCCTTTGTCCATTTGGGCCACAGATCGCATTGCCCCTCAACTTCAACCAACCCAGAAACCCATAAAAATGTCGATCTCAACTTGCTCCTATTGCAACGCCTCCCCATACTCCTCAGGTATGGCTGCTATTAAATCTACTCCTCGCCGCCTGTGCAGCCAGAACATCGCTAAATGCCGCGCAGACGTTCTGAAGGCCAGTCGGGCCAACCAGATCGGATGGGAGGGCGAGCTCTCTGGTCGCATTCTGTCCTACGGTCGCAACGTCGACCAGTTCATCGACAACCTACTCCCCTGCTCGACACCATTCACTCGCAACGACGACTTATCCAATGTGTTCTCGAGTTATCGGCCTGGAGCCGGCCGGGAGGTTGAAGAGAGCCCGAACGTGGTACGTACCAGGGTCTCGACATCGTGAACCGTCGCTGAGGGATCAGGGTACTGACAACCTGATTGTGGTCACATTCGACAGGTCTCGGGATTCACCAAGCTCGTCAGCCAGTTCCCTGATGGTAAGAGGGTGATCATCGAGGACTCCCATAGCAACCAGCTCCACTTCCCTTTCGACGCTTTCAAGACCCACCACCACCCCACCTTCCCCGACATCTCCGTCTCGTTCCCCGGCCAGCCGCTCTACCGGGCGTGGCAGAGCATTGCAATGGTCGTCGAGTGCAAGGGCGACGACTCACAGGACCCATTCCCGAAGCGCGGGGACAAGCACAAGCGGACTGTGGAGCAGCTCGCAAAGAACGCGCGGAACATCCTGCTTGCCCACGGGGCCCTCGCCGCGTTCGTCATCGGTGTGTACGGCCACACTGTCCGCCTGGCACGCTTCGACCACACTTGTGCGCTCGTGTCGCCGGCATTCACCATCAACACGAATGCGGGCAAGAAGACGCTCCAGAAATTCCTCTGGCACTTTGTGCATCCCGTCGTTGGCGGTGCTTCCAGTGTGGCCGGCAGCGACCCGACGGTCATGAAGCTGACGCAGGGCGACCGTGAGTGGATCAAGAAGGAGCTGGAGAAGGCCAAGGCGAAGAACTGGAAGGACCACATAGGCGAGACGTTGAAGGGCCGCCGGATAGAGGTGTACGACGAGAAGACAGGACGCTGCGTGCCGTATCTGCTGTACCACCTGGTCGACGTGAACGCACGGCTGTTCTCGCGAGCGACGATGGTGTGGCGGGCGATCGAGGACAGGCGCATATGGGAAAACGGCCGCCTTGTGGAGGATCCTACTTGCACGTCGCCAGTGAAACCGCAGATCGTGAAGGAGACATGGCGGCAGCTGCTGAGGACGGCAGAAGCGAAGTTCTATCAGCGACTGGGGGAGCGCATCAAGGACTCGGAGCGGGTCGGTCTCGCGAAGATGGTGTGCGGCGGCGATGTTGGCGAGTTCGAGGTGCGATGGTGGAAGGAGCCGTCGCGGCAGCGAGCGGCCGAGACGAACACCGCAGACACGGATCCTGCGGGCATGTTGCCTTCTGGCACCCCGTCGACACATCGCCCGTCATCCCAGCTATTCTGCTCTACGGGCAGCTCGGCGTCCCCCCTCGTCACAGGCGTCGCATCACCCTCGGCCTACATCCCATCGCACAACTTTCCACTACGACACCCTCAACATCAGACATACTCGTGGCGGCTGGCGTTAGGGAAGAAGGCGTGGCATCGGGAGCGCAGCCATATGCGGATGGTTATCGACGACGTGGGACGGCCGTTGACAGAGTTTACCTCTACTCATGAACTAGTGCTTGCTCTCTACGACGCGATCAAGGGTGCGTGTTATTACGTCTTTACGGATGCCTCGTTTTGCTTACACCTTCTTCACTCACAGGCCACAGACAAGCGTGGGAGAAGGCTCAGCTGCTACACCGAGACATCAGCGTGGGCAACATCCTGATTGCAGATGAACCTAAGCCCGGAGACAAAGCCTCGTATACGGGGTTCCTTCACGACTACGACTACAGCTCGATGGAACCTGATTCGAACGAGGTGCCCTGCGAAGGTGCCCGCCCAGCCTCGTCCAACGTTTCACAAGTTGCAGAGTCTTCCCAGGCATCAAACGGTTCCGACGAGGCCTTGAAACAAAAGGAACGAACGGTACGTCTCCGTATGCTCCATAGTCACTGCTACATGTTCTCATACTTCTATGCAGGGCACGTTCTACTTCATGGCATGCGAAATTCTCAAGAAACCCGGTTGTACCCATCAAACTTACCATGACCTCGAGTCATACTATTGGGTTCTGGTCTGGGTTGTTGTTCGCCATACTGAGCATGGGAATGGCGTGGAGCTCTGCAACCAAATTTTCAAGTATGGAAACGACCAGGATAGTGCCGCTGCGAAGACTAGTTGGCTTCATAACGAATCTGATTTCATCATCAAAAACAATCAACCTCTCACGTACCTCTTCGCGGCACTCAGGGACCTTGTAATAGACCAGGTGCCGGTCTATCGGAGAAACAAGAAGCCGACCCACCTCACCTACGACGCGTTCCTAGACGCCTTTGAGACCGCGCTTGCCATGCCCGATTGGCCGACAAACGACTGGTGCGAGTGCAAACTCCTTGGCAAGAGCGACGGGCGCACAGGAATCGCACCCATCATAACCTCCGGCGTCGAAGACCAGTTCGAAGAGCCAACTGCGGCCCGCCCTCAACTGCCTAGGCGCTTTCAGAGCGAAGGGCAGCCTGAGCATCACCGTCCCAACTGACCCCCTGTCCCTCCTCATCCTAATCACAGGGACCTCCCCGCCCCCCACACGATCGACAACCCTGAACTGTTTTTGAGCACCACGAAGAAGCGGAGCCTACCAGACGTAGTCGAGGGCTCTTCCGACGAACCCGCCCTCAGCCTGAGCGACACGGAGGAACGCGATGCTGGATCGCGGCCTAGCAAACGTATCCGCACGGACAGTGAGTCGATGGGTCCCCCAACCACTCTTCCTGCTTCGAGCGCGCTTCCCGGCCCTGTTACTCGTTCGCGGTCTCGGCAAGAAAGGACGCCATCACCTGGGCGACAGACGCGGTCGAGCTCGAGACAGAAGGAGATCCAGGCGAGGAAGATGTCTCAGGGGGAGGCCTCTACAAGCAACCGGTAGCCTTTGTACGTTCATGGTTCAGCGACCTGATCTCTATGGAATTCTCTTGCGGACACTGTATTCCCTTTTGTATAACTTTGCTTCATCACCTCTATGTACAATCTTCAAGATATCCGCTTTGAGCTAGCATACTGTCATATCTACTTCTTCAGTTTACGAAGCGTGTTCGGAATGCTATCGGGATGACGCATGCACATACCTCAATTTCACAAGTGGGGAGAATGGGACCGAGATACTTGGTCCTCCCGTACTGCTGTGTCTTAAAGGTGAGCAGCTGCTTTGAGAGCTCGCGCCACCGGTTCTGCACAATATGCATAGTTGATATGCAATGTTTGTCATGACCCGGAGGCCTACTACTAAGTCACAGTAACTGGTACAAAATGCGTGGCGGATAGATGGCGCGTGTTTGCGAGAGGTTAGAGTGGAAGGATCAGGGATGATGCGAGCTGGCAAGAGAACAAACAATTGGGAAATGTGAGGTTTGCAGGTGAAACGTGGATGACGGACGGACACTGGTTTCATCGACTGAAAGTTGCGGGACGACATAATCGAGCAGCGGCGGGGGGATCGAATATAGAGCACTATGTTACAAAGAGTTTTGTGGGTTCAAGTTGAGGCCACGAAAAGTGGAGGGTACGCGCTGTTGTACATGGTGGGTGGTGGCCTCTTGATCTATCCTACATGGTACGTTGTGCGTGTAAAAGTAGCGAACCTCGAACAGAAGGTTGGGCGTCGTCGGGATCTGGCGATGCGTATGTTTGGACATGAACAACTTCTGCTAAAACTGAATTCAGCAAGATGCTCACTTCAGATGTATCTGTATCGAAGAATGCATGAATAAACGAGCACGGCGGATGTCTGGCATACTGTCGGCTTGAATCTGAGGATCGAGACATGATACGCACTGCATATTGAATCGCACCACTGGCCCAAGTATCAACAGTTCTAGTAGTCACTAGTCGAGAAACCAGTCCCACAGTGGCAGTCGGTTGGATAGCTGCATGCATAGTACAAGGATAGTTCATCTTGACGAAATACGCGGGAACACTTTCCCGCAAAGCTGTCACTGCAAGAGCCTGGGATATCAGTAGAGAGCAGGCCCGCTTTCGAGTGCATAACAGCCGGCATATGAAGTGCCAAGCGATTCTGCAGTCGCGCGTGGGCCGTCGCAAGAAACAGAAAACATACTTGGCCTCACGATGTCCAGCGCGAGCTCAGACGAGCCCACACTGTACGCCGCAGACCGCCAGTGTGCTTCACTACGCCTGGTGACTGGCATTGAAATTGCTTGGATTTACAAGACTGACCGCCGTATTTCGTAATTGGGCCGCTAGAAGTATTGTATGGTGATATTGAGGTGCGAGAAGAAGTCCAATCCGGAGATGCCATCCGGGATACGGACGCGGATGATTCTGCATAATGGAGCGTCAAGGATCGTCAACGTTTGTCGAACATTACGTTCTGAGACGGACGTACGAGGAGGCTGACCATGACCATGCGCTCGTGAGGCTGTGCACCGAAAACTTCGGCGCGGGGTTATCGAGTTGCCAAAGCGAACGGTACCAAGGAGAAGATGAAAAGCTGTCGCACGCGATCCAAATTTTCTCTTTCCGAACAGCCAGCTTTTTCAAGTCAATTCGGCATGGTTCCGTGGTCCAGTTATGTGCCGCCCTTTCGCATGCTCTGGCGGGGGAAGGATCATGAAGTGGTGTTGGGTGTGGTGTGCCCCCCAGGGCTACGTGATGAGTGGCCGTCGGGCATGGTACGAGAGGGTGACACCTTGGAGCAGGAGAGGGAGAGGGCGTGGTATCATGGATGTGAGCATCTATCTCCTGTCGTTGCGCGACCCCACTACAGTTCTGGAGGCACCCGAACTGACGGTCGGCTGTTATATGCAGGGCGAGAGGAGCGGGGGTGGGCTGGTCCCCTGTGTTGTTCGCTTGGCCCGTATCACTAGGAGACCGAATATTGACAACACCCTCCGTCCGTCTCACAGGTATTTCGGTGTATACCAAAGGGCAGTCTTCAACGCTTTGATCATCGTTGCGGCCTACAGGAGTATCGGTCAACACGAACAAGGGGAAACAAAGCGTACAAAACAGCATACAGTCAACGATGGGGAGCTCCCGGGCTGGATCCAATGCAAGTGCGCCATCCTTAAAGTTGGGGGGTGCTGTGCGTACCCTTGGGGGGAAGGTGACCGGGTTTGCTTCGCATTTGGGCGACCACTTCGAGGTATGAACTCTCCGCGGGCGACGCTGTCGTCTTGTTAAGTCTGTCTCTGTCTCTGGTCGGGTTTCTGTATCCGTCAGTCGCTGGAACTTCACGAGAATGAACAAACTACGGGACGTACCTTCACTCGGAATATTCGATGGGCTTATTACAGACAGAGCTGACGCATCGCTGGCCGTTTGCCGGCTATCCAACGCCGACATCGATGGCGTGTGTAGGTGGTACGTCTGGGGATGGTAAATGTTTGCTTCTGGCTGCTGCAAGAGTCCCCCCCGATCCGGAAGCGATGACTGCAAGTACTCGCATGTGGAGGCTAACTGATTCAGAACGGTGTAAATTGGATCGAAAAAGGGATCGAAGAAGTGTGTCATTACGTCCGTTATGGGGATGAGCACGTCGACGGCCCGCCATGCAGTGGCTTGACCCCGGCACAGGAGTCTGCATCGCAGATAATCTGCTATATGCGGAGTCAACATATGACTTTGACACTGTAAAAGGGTGTTTCTGTACGGGTGGCAAAAAGGTATCGCCGGAACCGGTCGTGCTTCTGGTAGGGGATCACTAGCCCCAAGTCGCTCAAGACCGCATCGATAGGACCCTTGAAGGCCTTTCCCAATAGTCATTCATGAGGCAATATGGGCAGAACGGTCGACTTACCTGAAGGGAGATACAACGCACGGTGTCTGGCAACCACAGTGTCTGGCTGCGTATAAATGCTCGTTCTTGATACCCCTTGTCGTAGGAAAAGCCGCGTAACGACAGACTGCGCAGTTCCGGGCATGCACGCACAAGGCGTCGAAGCGGCGCGAAGTGCGTTGCCTTTACACGTAGATGCTGGATCCGCGTGCGTGCGTAGGAGAACCGCAGGGGATAGAGGTGTACGGGTATGTCGAGCGTTGCGATCCGTGCGTAACCCATGAGCTGGAGCAGAGTTCCAGCGGGGACATAATGCTGCCCGGTACGTAGCGTCAGCTCCTGGATGAACACTGCCAGGAAACTCGCGCCCTCCATCGTTCTGAGGAATGCATGAAGCTGGCGCAAGGTGGTAAGCACGACATGGCGGTATAGATTGCGCCGTGCGCGAAGGAGTAGCGCACGCCCAGTTAGAGTCAGAGTCGTGAGGACCCCGTACTCGGGAAGGTGGCCGTCTGTGCATAGGTCTACAATCTTCTCTAGAACTTCTACGGGGAGCATCCGGTATGTCATACACCATGGGCTGCGGCTGTAGTTAGTATAGATGAATTAGCAAGATAGCATGAGGGAGGCTGACGAGACCGCTGTGACAGGCCTGAAGTTTGAAGGTTTGTGGTGGGGGTGGCCTTCGAGCCACAAGTTTCGTTTATATGTGGGCCTGTGGGATATCCAAGACTAGTGTTGTACCGTACCCTCGTACCTTAATCGTTGATGATGCTGTTCCTTGGATGCCCGGATGACTATGTCGACGGAGACCGGCGGCGAGTTCGCTGTCCAATTGTAAGGTTAATGTATATCGCGCTCCGGATACAAACTTCATCATGATGGTCGTACACTGTACACAATGTACGACGGCTACACAACGGCCACGGTGGATGCGACAGAATAATTTGATTGGACGGCGGGGAGAGGAGGCCGGTGGCTGAGGCGGTTTGTTTGTCGCGGACCAAACAGAGACGCCAAGCCGGGCCCTTGCGCGACCGCGACGGGTGAGCACAACTCAGCCTCTCCCCTCATCTACCCAGCGAGCTCTCCTCTCTCGCCTTCTTCACGCTCTCTCACCCCACGTTCTTTGCTCTATCTTAGTCTGCCCCCGCAGAACAGCATTGTGTCCCACCCGACTAATACGGACCCGCACGACACCATGTTTTCCTCACTCTTGAGCATCACCCTGTTTTCGCTCGCCCTCGGAGCAACCGCGTCGTCCCACGGGCCCGCCCACCACCGCCGCCACGACGCCATCGCGGCCCAGGTCAACTCTACGAACTCTACCACCCAGCTTCACCGCCGTGGAGAGACCTTCAGTAACGCCCGCTTGACTTACTACGCAGTTGGACTGTAAGGTGTCGCGCGTGTTTTTTTTCGGACGCGACTCACACTGTATTCCAGTGGTGCTTGCGGCGAATACAACCAACCCAATGACTTTGTGAGTGCCTTCGTCATACGCACTAAACATCTATTAATTTGCATGAAATCAGATCGTCGCGTTGAACAGTGGCGTGCGTAGATCCAACAATTCGCACACTGTTGAATGACTGACGCTTGTCTCCGTAGTCGTACGGTGGGGGCTACCCCGGTCCCAACTGTAAGCGTCCGATTGAGATCACGTACAACGGGAAAGTCGCCAACGCCGTCATCATGGACGAGGTAAGATGATGCACCTCCTTTCATCGTCGTTGCTCTGACCATCATTTGCAACAGTGCCCTGGCTGCCCCTCCCCCGGCGGCCTCGATCTCTCGGAGGGCCTTTTCAGCTACTTGGCGTCCCTGGACGAGGGTGTGCTGTATGCTTCTTGGCGTTACACCGACGAAGGCGACGACCCGGCTCCGACCACCACGAAGACCACCTCTTCCAAGTGGGTTGCGCCGACCACGAGCAGCGAGTGGGTGGCCCCCACCACCACGAGCAAGAAGCACACCACGTCTACCTCCACCTGGGTCGCCCCGACCTCCACCTGGTCGAGCAGCTCTGAGAAGTGGAGCTCGTCCAGCAGCTACACCCCGAGCAGCTCCTGGACTCCGTCGTCGTCGTCCACCTCGTCCACGCACTCGTCCTCGAGCGTCGCGAGCTCCTCGAGCGCGGCCCCCTCCGTCAGCGCCTCTGCCGCCGCGCTCACCACCCCCACCGGCCCCGACACACTCGCGAACCTCAACCAGGCCTTCCTCGGCCTCGCTGAGATCGTGATCGCCGGTGCTCAGGCCGCTTAAACCTGCGGCCGTCCGCGCAATGCAGGTCGCTCCGGCGACCCTGCACTCGCAGCCTGTGGCTGTGGACGTTTAACATCTTGTATACCCCGTTCTGTCCCTTCTTTACGTCCTGTCTGAGCGCCCCCTCCTCCCCCGGCCTCACCTTCTGTCGAGGCCTCCCGCGTAGCGACCGTGAATGATGCTGTACTCCGTGCGTAATGTGTAGAGCGTGGCAAAAACATACTATCCGGGATACCGTAGGTTCTATGATCGGTGGGAATGAAGATATCTTTGCGCATGACCAGTACTTCGCCATATATCCAGCGTCGGCCCGCGGTGACACCGCGCTGCCTAATTTTGATGGCCTCCCTTCCGACAGGGCTCAAACTTGAAACATACGTCTATCTGCACCTGAAGGCCTGAAGCCTGAGTACTGGGAGTCGTTGAAGGCTGTACATGTTTTGCACGGACCGTCGGAGTCAAACCGCAATCCCCCCGCGTTCCCGTCCACTCGAGATGAGGAATTCATTCATTGTGGTTTGGTTCTCCACTTTTCAGCGTCCCGCGGTGGACGATCGCGGGGCGCGGGACGCTCGTGGACCGCGCAGTATCTAATGTGTACTGAGCATATGATGTTTCATTGCGATGGGATATGCGCGCGGTTATGAGAGTGCATGATATTCGTGCGTGCTACGGCGTCCACCGTCGGTACCCGTGTTCACATGCAGTGGCCACTGGTCGGCGAAATGGGAAGCGTACCTGGATCCCGCGACGCGGGGGGACGGAGAGTGCTGCCTTCGCCATAGATTCTGGTAGGTAGGCGCGCGGACGGCGCGGCGCAAGACGGGGCGGAGCGGATACAGAAGCTAGAAGTAGGTACACGAAGCAGGGAGCGGGAGCGGCCCTACGGCGGCGGTGGCAGTGGTGGTGGTACAGTATGGTACAGCGCGCGGCGGGCGGGCGTCATGGCGACCGCGCCATCGGCGCGCGCGCGACAAGTTCAAGAGGTAAGAGGCAAGATACACAGGGAAGGCAAGGACAGGCAAGGACGGGGGAGCAGCGCGGCGATGATGATGCAAGGGGGTCTCGACATAGATGCAGGGGAAGGAACGGACGGATTACGAGCGGGTGGACAACAAGCCGTCCACGGCGGCGTTTCTATGGACAACGGACGGACAAACGAACGAATAGCGGGCGCGCGCGGGGGGTCTTCGTCCCCTCGAGGGCCGCGCGAAGCTCTCGAGTCTCCGGGGAGGACGGGAAGGCGAAGGCGAGCGGTCACCGGTAGCACGTCACGAGGAGCACGCTCAGCCCGCTCTCCTTGACGGACTTGACGGGCGCCTTGCGCCCGCTCCGGATATCGCGCAGGAGCGCGGAGCGGCTCGGGTGCATGACGCGGCGCAGCGCGTCGACACCCTCCGAGCGCACCGCGAGGTAGTCGCGCACGTTCAGGAACACCTGCGATTTGAGCAGCGCCTTCGCCGCGCGGAGCGAGCTCGGGAGCGACGGGAGCGAGAAGAAGGACGCGGGCGGCGCGACGGGCGCAGGCGAGTCGTCGGGCTGGAGCGCGGGGTACAGGCCGAGCTCGATGATGAGCGCCTGGAGGAACGCGAGCTTCGGGATGCCCGCCTTCTTCGACGGGTCGGCGGAGAGGACCCTGCGCAGGTGAGACCGCGTGGTTAATCATTTGTCTCGTGGAGACAGCACAGGACGGACGTACGATGAGACATACGTCTGCGCGCTCTCGTACACCGAGGGCGGCACGTACACGGCGGGGTACTCAGAGCCCGCCTCTGAGACATCGTCCACGATGGGCCTGTCGCCGAAGCCGGATGCGCTGGGCGCAGTGGCCTCGCGCAGGGCGGCCCTCTTCGCCTTTCTCCGCGCCTTGGACGGGGTCTGTGTCTTCAGAGACTCCTGCGAGGCCTTGGAGGAGCTCGCGGTAGCAACGGAGGTGCCGTTGCCAGGTGCCGGCGCCGCCGCGCGCTTCTTCTTGACGCGGCGCCGCGACGCCTTGGACGGGGACGAGCTCTTGCTGCTGCTCGATGCGCGCGAGCGCGCGCCCGAGGCTGCGACGGCTAGTGCGGAGAAGGACGCCACGAGGTCGTCTTCGCGCGGGGTGCGGGGCCGGCTCATGATCACGAACTCGTCGTCGGAGAAGACGCCGGGGGTCGGCGGGACGTCGCCGCGCTGGGAGAGGATCTCGAGCGAGGAAATGTCGGAGAAAGATAGGACGATTTCGTCGTCCGAGGAGACGTCGTCGGATACGGTGCCGTAGGACCCGTCCGACTCGCCTGAGGATGCATCTTGGGACGCGCTGCGGGAGTGCGAGAAGTAGTCGTAGCTAGAGAGCGACGAGCTGCCCGGGGAGCGCACGCTGGGGGGCGAGGTCATCGTGGGCTGCGTTGCGAGAGAGAAAGGGTGCGGGAAAGAGGGAAAGGAGGCCGAGTCGACGGCAGAGCGCAGGGGCTATAAGAGGGCTTGAGATAGGAATGTTGGTGCCCAGGACACGAGGGGCGTGCGGACGATCAGGCCAGGTTGAGACCGAGTGCCTCGAGGAGTGGCGGGCGAGCTAAGGCTGAGGCGAGGAGGAAAGTGAGGAGGCGGATGAGAGGGAGAGTCAAGACATGAGGAGCGCGCGGAGGGGAATGGGCCGTCCGCTTTAGTACCTTTGCATCTGATAGGCCGCGCGAGGGCGAGCGAGCCTGAGATCGCCCGCTCGTCGCCCGGGACACCGCCTGCCCTCTGCGGTCGCTCGATTCCGTGCAATTATAACAATAGCTGTCTGTCCCTTCATTGACGTCCACGCCGCCACCGCCGACCGCGGGAACAGCCTATCCCACCCCAGACTAGATCCCACGCACGACTACGAGCAGATCCTCCAGTACACGACCGAGTTGTTCCACCCTGCCACCGCCCGCTGTTCCACATCCACCCCCTTCTTCCACACCTGGCCCTGCAGGTCCCGCACCTCCTGCGCACGCTGCCGGTGCAGCATGAACCGCTCGCCCTCGGGCGAGAGCAGCACCGTGGGCGTCGGTAGGCTGCCGCGCTTGCCGTTCCCAAGTTGGTAGTCGAAGTTGGCTCCCCATGCCATGACGTCCTTACCGCCCCCACCAGGGCCTGCGTGCTTCCTGGTGTCAAGCGTAAGCAGAACGTGTCCGGTGGGGGATATCGATATCGTCTCCGGCGCAATGGCCTGCAGGTTCTTGGATAGCTCGCTGTCTGCGACGCCAAACGCATCAGCACGCTGTAGAGCACCCTTCTCACACCAGACTCTCACATTCATAGAGCCCGCTGACGTTCTTCGCGCGAACCGGCGTACTTTGGGCGTTGGCATATAGCGCGTTGCCCAACCCGCCATATTGACCGTTCCCACACGCGAGCACGTCGATATACGGCATGCCCGAGCCATCCGACCGCTCGACCTGGAACATCGTGAGGTCGCCGCCTGCACGCGCGTGAGCGACTCCGTCAACGGCTGAGACAAGCGGGCCGCCTTCCACTTACCGGCAAACACGCCGACGCATGTTGTCCGCATTGTCGCGGGCGTCGTGCGCCACAAGATGACCTCAGTGGGCACGGTAATTGTCTCGAGCGTCACGTTCGCGCCAAGCCCGATTTGTCTGCAGCGCGGTGCGTCAGTATCCGGCTAGTGAGGCGAGGCGCGTTTGGGGTCCGTTCTGCCTCACCCGAATTCGTTGGCGCCCCAGCCGAGCACCTTGCCCGCGGCGGTCTTCACGAAGCTGCTCCGACCGCCGGCGGCCACACGGTCGACTTTGAGGCCCTGGAGGGCGGGGACCTCGAACAGCCTGTCGGAGAAGCGGATATTGGAGTCGTCCAGCCCGGCAGCTACTGCCTCTTTTCCGATGAGAGCCTCGTTCTTCCTCGGGGCGGAAGTCGCAGGGCGGACGGCAGGGCTTGCTTTGGCGTATGGATCCGCAATGGACTTTGGTGTAAGCTCGAGCGGGACGCGCGGGTGCTTGTGTGGGAGGTGGAAATGCGCGAGGTCGACGGGGGAGGGCACGTCGCACTTGCGGAAGCCGAGCTGGCCGTGCGAGTTCGCGTTGAGCGTGATGGGGTGCGCAAAGGTACGGCCTTCGGACGTCA
This sequence comes from Lenzites betulinus, assembly GCA_022264855.1. Classification (NCBI taxonomy): domain Eukaryota; kingdom Fungi; phylum Basidiomycota; class Agaricomycetes; order Polyporales; family Polyporaceae; genus Lenzites; species Lenzites betulinus. The sequence goes on from JABYQU010000013.1 coordinate 204,672, forward strand.
CCGCCAACATGTGGTCCGTCCCTGCGGAGATTTGGACGAACCTGCAATATCTCTATGAGCACACGGTGATGGCAGTAGGGTGGGGGGCTTACCGCTCGCGACGCTTCAGATGCTCGTTCGGAGTGATCTCAACGAAGTCCACCTCCTCTTCCTCTCCCCAGAGCCAGCCAGTTCCCCACCAGGGTGTGCTGGCGGGTGTTTGCGCGCCCGCGGGAAGAGTCTGGTCGGCCTGGCGCGACGAGAGCACGTAGATCCTTCCAGACGCAGAGAGGGCGAATACACGCGACCGGGTAAGTTGTAGTTGTGTTATGTTCTGCGGCACGGAGGTGAGGTTTGCTACACATACGGAGGAGCTCCGACCTACTAACTTTGCCTCGGAGAGTGAGACGCGGCTTGCCATGAGATGAACCTGGCTCTGAGTCACTGCCAAAGAAGCCGTCGCCCCATTGGTAGACGTCCCCGCGAGCGTCGACACACGCCGCATGGTGTTCGTGTAGTCCTAGGTCGCGCAGCGCTACGTTCTCGAACCACTCGGATGACGTTGGTACGCGAACGGCCTCTGGCAGGTCATCGTTCAGGACGTGAGTCCTATTATTTCGTCAGAGACGAATACGCGTATAACTGGCCAACACGCGCTCACTTGTTGGCACCCCACACCAGAGTGCTCAGCCCGCCGTCAGCACTCCGCCCATTCCCGCTGGCCACCTTCGACGGAGTCTCCGGATTTGTCGGCGCGTCGTTTTGAATGGGATTCTGCGCGTTCGTCGCGTACCAAACTGCGCCAGCTGCAGCCGCGGAGGTGGAGGCCAAGGCCAGGGAGGTGGCAAACCGCTGGGAGGTGGCACGACCTCTGGCAGTCTGGGAGAAGAGCCTTCTGCCCGCGACGACGCGGCCGGAAGCAGCCACTCGCGTAGCTCCTCTCAGCATGTTCCAGTACTGTAGGCTAAGACTCAGAGTGTAATACCCTGTCGAGATGGGGGATGTGAGCGCCGAAATGGCAGGCGGAGGTCAGACGTACGTTTCGTAGCGGCCAGACGCGTCCTATAGGCGTCTAACGGAACCAGGGACGGGCGCTCCGGAATCCCTCCCCCGGGATTGGCTGCGAGTTACTTAACACGCGCGAAATTACTTGGCCCAAGTTTTTGCGCCGAAGGTGGCGTTCGGGGAGGCGGTGGACGAAACATATCGAAACTTGACAAGATTCATGCCATTCGATGCGCGCAGATGCTTAGTTTCTAGAACACCAGGAAATAAGCCGTTTGGATGAGAAATGAGCGAGGTAGAGGGGTTGGAAGCTGAGAGGTAAAACCTGGTATAGACGCCCGCGACACCTCGCGTGAAAACAGCAATAATTGATATTGACCATTCGGGAGGGGGTGTAGTCGGAGATGTTGATGTTACAGTAGAAAATCGTAAGGTGAAATCGAAGGTGTAGTGTACAAGAGCCCGGACAGTACCAATAACAACATCATAAATTACGCCAACCTCACAAAGAGCCAGGACCTCATCCGTCCTCCTCCGTGTCCACATCCATATCCTCCCCCACATCCGTGCCCCGCACACTCGCCTCCTCCGCTGCCCCCCTGTACCCCGCGCCATTCATCATCAGCGCGCCGACGTCCGCCCGCCCACTGCGCACCCCCGCCCGCTCGCGCTCCGCCAGCGCACAGTCGAGCGCGCTCTCCCAGCGCGCGGCGCTCTGGAAGAACCGCCGCTTCGCGCCGTGCGGCGCGCACCCCGCGAGGTCGTAGTAGCCGTGCCCGCCCTCCTCGAGCCGCGGGACGTCGAGGCACTCGCCCGTGAGCAGGCTCATGCGCGTCTTGCCCGCGCGGGTTTGGCGCCGGCGCGAGCGCGAGCGGGTGCGCGCGAGGGAGGTGTCTGAGTCGGATTCGGACTCGGAGGGGGAGGTGGGCTGGGCGGCTTTTTCTTGCAGGTTGTATACGAATTTCGTGTGTTCTGCGCGGGGGTTAGATGAGGGGAGGCGCAGGCTAGGGAGAAGGGGAGAAGGGATCGGGGCTTACGCGCGAGGGTCTCGTCAAGCTCGTCGAGGGGTGCTTGTTCGTAGGCGTTGCCGATGCCTAGGTGCTCGCCGATGCTTTCTCGTGGGACGTCTTGTAGTCCGACTGAGGGTGCCGGGCGCAACTGGGACAGATATCGTAGTGCGGTCTCGCTGGAGAGGTATCAAAGTGAGCAATAGGGACTGATTACGGATTTGTGTCGAGCTTACCGCACTCGATCAAGGGAGCCGTCCCGCATGTTCATGTCGTCCATGTTGCTCGCAGGGACTTCTAGCCGGTAACGGGGACCAAACCACTCAAAGTACTCGTTCCATGGCAGGTTGAGGTCTATCTCGTTCTCTATGCCCAATGCGCAAGCAGTTTCGTACGTCCATGTCCGTGCAACGTTCTTGACTGTATATCCGCCGCCACCCAGGAGCATGAAGGGGATGTTCTTCTTGCGGATGTACTGCACACAGCTCGCATGGCCTTGCATCGTGAGGTTCAGACAACCGAGCTTGTCCCCGGAGAGCGAGTCCGCGCCGCACTGCAAGACGATGGCAGAGGGCTGGAAGACCTCGAGGATCTTGTCGATGACCTACACCCAACAAATGTGAGCTCAGTCCTGACGGGCAACAACCTCAGTCCCCGCGCTCGGAGGAAGACGTCTCCGCGAAATAAACACGTACGGGTTCGAATACACTCCTGTACGCTTCGTCTGTGACGCCGTCCTTAAGGGGGACGTTCACTGCGTACCCCCGCCCCTTCCCTCTGCCCCGATCGTCAAGCGTGCCCGTCCCCGGGAAGTACTCACCGAACTTGTGGAAGGAGCACGTCATGACGCGGTTCGTGGTGTAGAACGCCTCCTCAACGCCGTCTCCGTGGTGGCAGTCGATGTCGATGTACAGCACGCGCGGCACGGTGCGCAACATCTCGAGGATGGCGAGCACAATGTCGTTGATGTAGCAGAAGCCCGACGCCTCGCGCTTCTTCGCGTGGTGCAGCCCGCCCGCCCAGTTGATCGCGATGTCGGTCTGGCCGCTCATGAGGCGCTGCGCGGCAGCTGGGGAATGGGTGTGGGGAGGGTGCCGCACGCGGAGGGGCACAAGTACGCACCTATTGACCCGCCGGCGGAAAGGGAGCAGAACTCGAACATGCCATCAAACGCGGGGTTGTCCTCGCCCACTAGGAAGCGCGACCCATGATATGTGAGCTGTTGCGCGTTCTCCGGCGTGACCTTGGTGAGGAAGTTCACGTATTCATCGGTGTGAAACCTGGTCATTGTTTCCGCGGACGCGCGTTTTGCTCTCTGCGCGAACGTAAGCAGCATTCGGACGCGCGCAGAGCAGATGCTTACGAGGATGTGCATCTTGGGGAGCATGTCGTATACTGTGAGGAGCTCATGGGTGATGCGCATGCGCTGGGGCTTCATGGGATGGGAGAGGCCGTAGGTGAACGCGCCGACATCCGCTACACGATGACAGTGAGTGGGTGACGATTAAGCGCATTGAGAGAGCATACGGTCGTAGTAGTAGGTGACGCGCCGCTTAGACATGGCTGGACGTTGTGAGGGAACGTCGCCACTGTGCCCGGGTCCGCTGCCCTCGATGTCCATCCGACACTTGCCAGTGTCTCTAAGCGCCCGGAGTTCATAAACACTTACGGCCCGGCGCTCCGGCTGTCACTCACCGGGACGCGTTCTGGAGGTCTGCCTCCTCCCACCAGCTGCGGTGTTTATAGCACGACTCGTTCTGCGTCTACCTCGCGCTAGGGCTGTATAATCTTCCATACAGACAGTTATGGGCTCGGCGGCTTCCAAACCTGCACGTAAACTTGCTAAAACGGCACCTGCATGGGCGGGTGCGAGAACATCCAATCCTGCAGCACAAGTCCCTCCGAGGGCTACCATCCCTCAGGCTAGCGAGACCAAGAACGACAAGAACGAGGGTAAGGGTAGTGCCCTTTATGCGGCGCCTTTAACGCTAACACAGGCGTGCAGCCATAGAACAAGACTCGAAAGACCCCCATCTATTGGCTAACCTCAGCAAACTCGGAGCAGTACAGGTGGACCATCACATGCAAACATTCAAACCCGTGTGTATTTTGTGGCTCTGTCGTGTCTCATGGCTTACATCTTAGCTACCTAAGGCTGCGGCCCAAGTCCAACATCTCTTCCAGACACGTTTACGCTCGGAAGATCAAGCGCGTTCCGCGCGTCCCCCACACAACCACCTGGTAGCGGTGTCGCTCATGGACCTGCTGGAGGAACGCAAATTCGCGCACACACGAAAAGAGATAGATGGCCTCGCAGAAAAGTACGACATTGACCCTGACAAGCTGGAGCGTCTTGCGCGCCATGTCAACAGTGTGAGCGTGTCCCCGGACTCGGTAAACAGGTGGGTCAGTGACGACGGAACGGAGCGGACGACCATGCTGGTACGTGCATTGGGCGGCGGATCATCGCCTCCTGCTTATCTTCCTCCACTACAGGCGTCCTGGAAAGAACCCGACATCAGAGAAAACAAACCTCTACTTACGGCTCGTTGATATATGCCGCTACGTCGGGCAAGCGTAGCGGCCCTTCTAGGAGTGCCAGTAAGTTCCATCTATCTTTCAACTTGTCTTCACTCAAGTATTCTAATTCAGCGCCCCAGCGGCAGTTCTCTGACGCTTTACCACCAGCTACCCACGGGCATGGCCCAACGATGTGCAGCGTCCATGATCGACACCGAGGACGCAACGGTCGCTGTGATCTATGAGCTATACTACTGTAACGTGTACCACTCCTCAATGTTTTTACTGTAGGTATTCTTAATCCATGCGCCGCCACCCTTCACCTAAATCTGTCAAAGCAAGAGTCCATGACATTGGGCGTTGATTGGGATCGAGTCCAGAAGATATTCGCCGGCCGTGACTATGTACCCGGGAACTCACTGGTACGGTCCCATCCTCAGACACCGTCGGGCGCTGCTAAGTACTACGTACGTTTCCCATTGAAACAATTGCCGTCTAAAACATATCGCCGCAGAGCTGCGCGTACGATCCTGCTGACAAGACACGCGTGCTTCTCGGGCTCCGTACTAAGGCTGTGTGTCCTCGCGCGAGTCCCCTCAGGCCTGCATGTTTTTCTGACCTTCACGCCGCTCGTACACTTTCTGACCGGCACTCATAATAGTAACGAATTAAAAGAAAACCCTCGACTCGAATCGAACCGGCAGGCGTACGTTTGCTTACCTAAGCGGCATACATGCAAAAACAAATCGTGGGAAAGAACCAAAATAATCCTTCGAGCCGGGATCGAACCAGCGACCTCAAGATGCTCTGATTTCCAATTACAGTCTCGCGCTCTTCCAACTGAGCTATCGAAGGATGTTTGTATGACATTCTTGCACCCACATGTCACGTTATGTGTCAACACCGTAATAATCTCTTCACACTTTTACAAATACTATTAGTTACGGCAGTAGAAACAGTATATATGCTTAGTAAAAAACTATCAGTATGAATGCAGGTAAACGGCGTGCAAGATGTTGTGCAGCGTAATCAGCTAGTGAGGTGGATGTTTACAGCTGTTCTCTAATCGATAGGCTCCTGGAAAAAATAATTGCGGACAGCGGTTTCCGGCGGCGACGGCGGGGAGGATGCGGGTGTGCATGCCGAGGGCGCGTAGCTCTTCGCGCTGCCCGCTACCTGCCAAACCGACTGTTACCGCATCACGCGAAGCGTCGCCGCCCCGTCTGGGCTTGAACGCCTCTGTGTGTTTTTTTTTCACGGGGGCCTATCGATCTGAGAACAGCTGTAATGTACGGTTCGAGGAGGGCGGGCACGGCTACTACGACCTCGCCGGGTGCGCGCCGCACGGCGCGAAGCGGCGGTTCTTCCAGAGCGCGCTTGACTGTGCGCTCGCGGTGCGCGAGTGGGCGGGGGTGCGCAGTGGGCGGACGGACGTCGGCGCGCTGATGATGAATGGGGCGGGGTACAGGGCGGGGGCGGAGCAGGCGAGTGAGTGGGGCACGGATGTGGGGGAGGATATGGATGTGGACACGGAGGAGGACGGATGAAATCCTCGCTCTTTGTGAGGTTGGCGTAATTTATGATGTTGTTATTGGTACTGTCTGGGCTCTTGTACACTACACCTTCGATTTCATCTTGCAAGTTTTCCACTGTAACATCTCCGACTACAGTCTCCTGAGAGGTCAATTAAACAAGCCACAAGGCCAACGAGCGTGTGATCCTGCGACAGCCCTCATACACACCTCATGCACATCCCAGCAACTATCGCGGCGCGCCCACATCGAACAGAGAGCGTACTTGGTAAATTTCTATGGTGCAGCGGCTTCCGAGAAGCCTCCCCTTATGTAATACAACGCACGCACGAGAGTAGGAATGGAGGAGTCAGAGTGGAAAACGGTACGGGAACGGGATCATGCAAGCAAGCCAACCAGCTGGGCACCCTACAGTACGGCTGCCGGGGAGGGAGGCGACGGTACTGTCCTACGGCGCGCGCCGCGTCCAATTTTTGGTTTCGAGAGAGGGAGAGTAGAGGCGAGAGAGTACTGGATACGGAGGACAAACGAGTGGGCGTGCGCATGACTATGGGGGTTATTGACATTGTGTGGGGGAGGGTGAGTGGGCGAGAGACCGGTCAGGGTGGGGGTATACGAGAAGGCGGGAGCAGGCGCCGGTCGGGTCAGAGCAGGCTGCCGCGCCGCGATTCAATACGATAAGATGTAGAACACATTGGAGGGCGGGAAGCAATTGCGGAATATCGGGCGTGTCCTCGTAGCTCGACAGTATGTTCCGAGAGCGGGTCGTGACGTTCGTGAGACCGGTAGCGGTGTGGGGGCGGAGAGGCTCTAGGCGTGGAAGGCCCCCATGTTCTGGGGGTTCTGCTGTTGGTACATCTGATACATGTACGCCTGGTAGACGTGCGGCGGGACCGACTGCGGCGGCACCCCGTTGTACGACGGCTGGTTCATATTCATCTGCGGCATGCTGGGCGACTGCGCGCCGTACGGAATGGGCGAGGGCGAGTGCGTGTTGGCGGGCGGCATCCCACCGTTGCGGCGCGGCACTGCGCCTCGGGGCGCGTTCCCGTCGGGAGTGCGGGCGGCGAACGGGTTGAAGGGGTCGGAGGCGGGCGAGAACGCAGACGGCGGGTTCGATACCCGGCCGCCACGCTGCTGGGGCGGAGCACCACCACCATTACCGTTGCCGTTGCCGCCGTTTTGGCCAAACCCAGGGTCGATCTGGAGGCGGGGAGGTCCGGAAGCGGCATTCTGTCCGCCCATCTGCAGGGCGGCCATCATGGACTGCAGGCCCTGATCGTTGGAGGGGTATCCAGCCGGGAGCCCTGGCATGCCACCGTACTGGCCCTGTGCCGTGTACTTCGACTTCCCGCTGGGCTGGGGGATGTTGGTGGAGTACGTGGGCTGCAGGTTGGGGACGGGCAGGCCGACCTCCTCGATCAGGCGACGGTAGGCCTGGGTGGCGATCACCTTGAGCTCGATCAGGACGCGCTTGGTGGCCTCGACGTAGCTCGGGCGCTTCGCGGGGTCCACGAACGGACTGGTCAGGATTTTGTGAACCACCGCGACGCCGTTGACCTGATCGCCCAGCACATCGGTAAGGACGTGGTCGCCGGGCGAGTTGAACAGGGCCTCGACGATCTGCTTGGACGCCTCCGGCTCCACCTTCTGATTAACAATGCGCAGCACGGTGAGAGAAGCCAGCTTGTGGGTGCATAGGTGCGAAAGATGGGGCGTGAAGCGCGGTGCCAAAAGGTTGTATCGCGATGGGAAGCTGGAGGTGTCGAGCAACCACGTCAACAGCAGCGCGCCGTTGGGGTTCGTAGCCAACGGAATCGAGTTGAGGATGACTGCGGTGGCAATCTTGCGCTGCTGGTTCAACGTGATGTTTGAGCTCTCGAGACACGCCCTCATGCTACGGGCGCCGAAGCGACCCTGGGCGATCTCCCAAAGGCGGTCCACCATCGCGTCGAAGAGGAAATCAGTGGCGGGGGCACCGAAGCGGAGACAGCACCTAACGAAGCGTTGGCATCTTGCTCAAATGGCACAATGGCGGGGCACTTACTGCACAACGTAGTTCCCGAACTGGTCGAGAAGGAGCGGCGGGACGTAAGGGCGCAAGTTCTGGGTGACCAGCGCGACTTCGTCTGGCGTCTGGACGCACTCGATGATCTTCTGGGCGGCCCAGGTGCCGTTCTTGTGGATGCCAATCATGGACAGGTGCGGGGCGATCCGCTCGAGCATGGCCAACCGCGGGGCGGAAGAGCACTTCTCGAACAGCTTCTGCACCACCTACAACCGCAACCACAGTAAGTAACATATCAGACAAACAACCGCAGGATATCCATACTGTGTTGCCGAGCCAGTCCGACGCAAGGTCAACGATCTCGCCGTCCAGGAAGTCCGCCGCAACGTTGTCGATCTCTTCCGTGGTGATCGTGCTGGTGTCGAGTCTCTTGCGAAGCTCGCGCAGCTTCGACGCATCCCAGCGCCTGTTGTGGGGCCTCTCAGAGACCAAGGGAATGGTGGTATAGTACATCGTGGGAGGGCGGAACTCTGCACGTCAAGTGAGTATTATCCACGGCGTAAGATCAAATGCAAAGTACGCACCCGTCAGAGCGTGGATGTCCGCCTCTGCATCAGGGCTGCCGCCACTGAGCTCCTTCAAGATCATCTGCTGCTCAGTCACCGACGCAGACCAGCCAGGCTTCCCAGAAGCATCATAACCGTTATGCGCGCCAGATGCGAGCATGCTCAGCAGGAGGTTCGAGCGGTAGTTCTCGAGGGAGCCGCTGAGCACCTGCTGGTCGACGGGGATCGTCGACGCGCCCTTGATGGTTCTGAGAGCGTGGATGGTAGCACCGACGCTGAGGTCGCCGACACCCTGCACGTTGACGTTCGTACCCTCGTCCTGGCCGCCGTTGCCGTCCTGCCCGTTCTTGACGGGGACCTTCGCGAAGCCAATACGGATAGCACCGACGTCGCTGCCGAGCACGTCGCGGCCATTGAGTGCCTTGCGGGCCCTCACAGCATCGTCCAGCCTCTCGAAGTTGACTGCGGACACGGTCAACACGTACTGCGCCACCAAACAAAAAATGACACGTACTGAATCCGCAGTTCTTGTGCGTAAGGACGCGAGCCGACTCGATCGGTCCGTACGGGCTGAAGACGCTGAGGATCGTAGCAGGCGTCGTCGTCGACGGGATCGAGCCAATCCAGAGCGCACGCGTGGGCGTCGACTGCAGCTGCGCGTCCATGCCGGACAGGCCAACATTGTTCCCGCCGGACTTGCCGAGGACACCGCCGGGGGATGTGGCGATGGGGCTGTTCAGGTTGGCACCCTTCGCGGGAGCGACCGGCGCGCTGTCCGCCTTACCGAACCCGATGCGCACGGTCTGGCCGTTGGGCATCCCGATGTCCCCGCCGAGGCGGTTGAGGACGTCATCCTTCGCACGGATGGCATCGGCCTGGTCGACGAAGTTGACAAAGCCGCACTCCTACCGGGCATGACAGAGCGTGATGTCAGTATCTCGACGATGAATGCAGGAAGCGCCGCAGCTGACCTTCTCGGGGAGCAGCCTGAGGGACTCAATGGCACCATACGGGGCGAACACGTGAATGAGCTGCTCGCTCGTGAACGAGCTGTCCAAGTTACCGATCCACAGGGAGCGGGTGGGAGTCTGGATTTGAGTGGACGGATTCTCCGACTTCGGCGAAACGGCACGGTTCTGGTTGGACGAAGGTGCGGCAAGGTACGCCGAAGCACGACTCGCCGGGGGCTCCTGGTTAGGGAAGTGGACGCTCGCAGAGAGGCCGTTCCTGGGGGCGGCGGTCTTCTCAGAGCGCAGAATCCCAGCAGGGTTCAGACCGGAGGCCCCGAGGCCGGCGTGCATAGACATGTCACCGCCGTAGCTGGGCTGAATCTCCCCAACACCCGCACGCCTGTGGAGCCGTGAGCTCGAATCGTCGAGGGTACCCACGGAGATGGCACGGGGTCTCGTCGCCAGTCCCACGCTGAGGTGGTCGGAGTGCTTGAAGCCCTGCGCGACGTAATCGGCTGTCAGGTAGCTGCTTTCCGCATCGCCGTAGGGACCAAGGCCTTGTCCCCCGCGGCGATACACGTCCTCGTCATACATTTCATCGTCCTCTTCGGCGCTGGGCGTGGAGAGCAGAGACGCAGCCGACGGACGCAGATGGTACGGGTTCGAGACTGTGCTGGCACGCATGCGCGAGTGGCTGCTGTTCAGGTTGGCCGTAATCGCCGCCTGAGCCTGGTTGCGCAAGTCCGTGATCGTCGCCGCGGGCTGGTGGCGCAGCCCGTCGTCCAAACCCAGATAATCCAGGGTGTGGACGTCAAAGTCGTCGGCGCCAGAATCCATGGACGTCACAGAGCGCAAATCATCCAGGATCGGCAGCCCGTTTCCTCCAGTGCGCGACGAGAGCCACGAGGACGAAAATATGGACGGACCGAACGCGTTCGAGAGCCCGCCGGTGGGCAGCGTGAGCGAGCCCGAGCGGAGGCGGCTGTTCCGCTCGGTAAGAGCAGACGAAGCGACCGAGGACGCAACAGAGGCCGAGTGACGTAAGCCGGGGCGGACAGGCGCACCGGCCGCTGACGTGGACGTCGGGGTGCCCAGGTCGGGGCGCTGCCTGAGCTGGTCAGAGAAGGACTCGGTGGACTGTGCGGGGCTGCCGAGGTTGCTCGAGGCCGCGGCGAAGCGTTGCGCGGCCAACTGTACATTGGAAGGTAAGGTACCGGCCCTCGCCCTCCTGAAGCCCGGGGGGTAGTTGGTGGGGGGTAGAACCGAGGTATCGGTGGGGGTGTTCGCGGACGGGGGGTGCTCGTTCGGCGGGGAACCACCTGAGGCAATGGCGCGCAGCGCGGGAGGCCTGTATCTGGCGCCGATGGTCTGTTCCGCCTCAAGCTCCCTCGCGCTGTAGAGCGTGGGGTGGGTCAGATGGGACTGATCGCACGATCGTGTGGGGGATGAGAACGAAGTAGACGGACCGTTTGGCAAATGCGGCCGAGGGCGCGGGGGGCGGGGTCTTGCCCGAGGAGACGCGGGAAAAGGAGTTGTCGTTGGCGGAGAGAGACATGGGGCTGTAAGGTGGCGGATTAAGAATTAGATGATGTTGGGGGAACAGCCAGGTGTGGGCGGGCCAAAGCTAGAGCCAGAGCTAGAGCAGGATTGCGCGAGAGCAAGCAGAGGGGTAATAGTAGCAGGAGGAGTCCGAGGGGTAACTATGAGCAGGAGGGCTATAGGTCGTAATATTGCCTGATGGGCGAAAAGTCGGTTTTTGGGCAGGAAGAGAAGGGGACTGCCCGGGACTACTACAGTACGGAGGACTCCAGTAAATAGAGGACTAAGTAGGATGCAGGTGGTGGTTGGGAGCAAGTCGCTCTGGACGGAGACGGGAGACGGACAGTGGACACTGAGAGTCGTCCTCGCCGATTCAGAGAGGAGCCAGCCGTTCGAACTCCGCCCCTTCTTATAGCCGCCCGCGTTTCTGCCCCCGCGCCGGCCCCCCCAGCCCCGCCGCTTCCCACTGCCTTGTCCCTCTTCTGGCCGTCGTTCAGCTCGGTGCACTAAACGGTTCGTATTGTTCGGGCATGCGCCTACGGGCGTACTACTACTGCTGCTACTACATGGCTCATACTGCTCCTTGTCCCCCGCAAATCCGCGCAATCGGCGGCGACTCCCCATCACCCATCGCCGTCAACAACTGGCAAGAATGATCTGATGCTCGGGTGCCCCTCGACATCACCACGAAGCCCCCGCGCTTCACCAGCGCGGAACGCACAGACCGCCGAGGCCCCGGCCGCACGCGGGCGTGTGTCCGCTCAATAGCAAAAAATAGACGGACGGAACAATGGAGCGGGGATAATTGGTACACATACTCTAGACTAGGGAGAACGGCATGAGGGCGAAATTTGAACACGAATGGAATAAGCTTAGAACACGAAAGGTCGGGGAACGGGGAATGGAGGGGCTCAAGAAAGCGACGTACGCGAGCCCCTCTTGCTCGAGCGTGTGCGCGACCGCGTGGTCACGGTGTTCGCCACCCGCTTCGAGCGACGGAGAGGCCGCTCCTGCTGGACGTCTGTGGCAACGTATGGTCGGACGACATTGCGGACGGCCTCCGGCGCGCGCTCCTCGGTCGACGGGGCATCGTCCCAGTCCGGATCGGCGCACAGCACATGGAATATTGCCTCCTCGGTTGGGCTGAGCGCCTCCACCATCGGGGCAGGCACCTCGTCCGCGTCCGCTTGGTGACCATCAATGGCGGAGGTAGCGAGAATGAAGGGCGGGTGCGTGGAAAGGTGTTCCTCCCATGAGGTCTCGTATTCGCGCGGAGGGAGCTCCAGCCGGTGAGAAGTCATTGTTTGGCGCCTCGCATCTGATGCCGACCGGAACTGGTGACCGTACCCGGTGCAGACAAACTTCCGATCCCCAATGGGACAAAGGGCGTTGAGGAGGGGAGGGAACCGAGAGCGAAGGTCCTTGGACAAGAACAGTTTGAACACAGACTCTCCCGGAACCACGCTTCGGGCGACATCCGACGGTACCCACGTTCCCCGCACCGGTGGCGCGCCGCCAAGCACGGTCACAGCGTCAGGGACCGAAGGACAATCCACGCCAAGATACTGCGTGATTGAGGAGAGGTTGACAAAGTCGGTGTCGACGCGACGGAAGAAGCAGGTCGCATCGAGGGTCATCTGATATACCGGCACGCCTGACAGGAGGAAAACACGACATGTTAGTTGCCACGCCTTCCGCAAGTATGAAACACAACACACCTTCGAATTGGGCGGCAAAAATAGCGGGTTCGAGAGCGTCCACAGTGTGAACCAACAAAGGCTCATCCTGCGAAAAGGATCCCGCACATGATGTGGCGGGTGTTGATGTCGATGCCTCCTCCATGGAACGCACGCCTGCGCGCAGAGCAGACGTTGTGGCCGTAGTGGGGCTATGGATGTATAGCGAAGTCAAGGAGGTGATCAACGACGGCGAGGTGATCGACGCATTCCTTCCTTGAGCAATGTTGTCGCCCACATCCGTCGACTTCACATCCAGAGGGGAGAGCGCGGCGCGTGAGAGTTTCGGAGACAAAGGGGAAGAAGAGACGGGCGCAGTAGAAGATCCAGGGGTGAAGGGTCGAAGCGGTTCTTCTGGTGAGGCGGGCCGCCCACGATACTCGTGCCACACTCCGTCCTCGAGATCGCGGGGCTTGACGCTGTCCGGGCCCAGTATCTCCACATCTCTCCACTGCAGGTCGAACGAGGGGCTACCGCCAAAGCTGAACGAACACTCCTCGACGGGGGAATCGTAGGGGTCATACTGCGCGATGGGCGACGCCGCATCAGGCGGCGGCGAGAAGTCGCTGTCAGTGAACAATAGATTCGGTTCGACGTCCTCTTGTTTGATATGCTCGGTGGTCTCCGGATGCGTAGTCGGCCAGGTCCACTTCGAGAGATCATCTGATGCAGAATGTTCTTCCATCTGACGCTCGGCGGCGGCGGCTTGTGCCACAATGTCGATGACCTTCATGTCCGTCGCGCGAGTCTCGAGGTCCTCCCAGGCATCCAGTAGACCACGGACATCCGTTGGCTCCTGCTTGACGACGACTTCATCCTCGATCTGTACTGAGGGAGAACGTGGTCCAGGGCTGTCCCACTGTGTTTCGGCATCCACATCAATGTCGCCAAAGAAGTCACCGTCCCAGGCAGAATCCTCGTCGTCTGTAGTTGCACAAGAGCGAGAATACAGGCGGCGAGCGTTCGTCATGGTGATGTGATAGTCGTCATCTTCGGCTTCCGAATCCGGAGGAGGGGACCCCGACATTTCGCTGTATGGAATAGATGTTGAACGTCGATAAGAGTCGTGCGGCGAAGGAAATCCGGGAGGCGGGGGAGGAGGAAGGGTGGGAATGGTGCACGGGCGTGGAGGGATATCGACAGGGCATTGGAGATGAGGAGATAGAGCGGATCCGGAGTCAGTCATACCATCCTCGTCGTCCTCTACAGACATCGAATCACTGTCTGAGTCGTAATCCGTGTCATCCTCGTCGATGTCGGAGTCCTCCTCTGGCTGGGGGCTTCCCGACGGGGACGCGGAACACGCCGAGTGCGAAGAAGACGCGCCGGGAGTAGACGCGAGACATGGTCGGAGTCTGAGAGTCAGCTTGACTTTGGGCGGCCTTTCCTCCTCGTCGATGTCCGAAGAATCTGAGCTGAGCGACCCTTTGTCAGCGCACGAGCGCGGAAGCCGCTTCCGTTTCTGGCCACATGCTTGTGCCGCTTTGCGCAGTCGATCCCGTTCGCGCTTCCTCTCCCGGCCAGGGTTAGGGACCGTGCCAGTCTTCCCGTCCTCGTTGTATTCGCATACACGGATGTCCGCCCTCGCAAACGGGCAGGGGGCGCCGGTGGCTTTGCTGAGATACCACACCTGCGTACCCCTGCGGAAGTTCGTAAGCCTGTTCTGCGCACCGTTGTTAAGGGTGCAGTGCGCGCCACCGACGCGGGAGTACAGAGCGGGGACTAGGTCGTCGTCGAAGATCGTGCCTGACATGCTATGCTTGAGAAGTAGGGGTTGGTCATCTTGGGCTTCACAACGCGTATAGTGAGTGCGGATGAAGGTGGCGATGGCTTGCCCGGCGGCGGAGACGCTGCGAAAGTCATGTCAGTTGAGACGAGTCAGCACACCAGAACACACGCCACGCACTTTTGGCACGACAGACCAAACTTCATGGAGAGCTCCGCGAGATCCTTCACAGTGATTGCGCGGTTGTCCTGTAAAACACGAACATATGCATCTGCGCAGAGATCAATCAAACATGGGCGACGTACGATGGACATGAGCGCCCGGCCGAGGGCCAAGAAAACCTTGTTGGCGGCGTCCTCGGGGTGCAAAACGACGTGCGGGGGCGGAAAGGGAGGGAAGTCGAGGTTGGAGGGCGGGGGTGGCGGGGAGATTTCTACGCTGGGCAGCTTTGTGTTGCGAGCTGTGGCGGGCTTGATGCGCCTCTGGGACTGCGGCGCGTCGGGGGAGTGTCGGAGGCGGATGGAGGGCTTGATTGCAGAGTTGGAGCGGGTCCTGGTGCCATACTGGTGGAGGCCGGGGGCGTGCTTCGGGGGAGCTGGGAGGATGGGGGTGAACATGAGGACGGGGTGGTGCGCATTAAGAGATGGTGGAAGTAGCGGGTCGACCAGCGAGGGGGCAATTAGGAGGCGGAGAGGAGGAGGGGCGTGGGCGGGGGCGGGGAGGTGGTGGGGGAGAGGAAGTTGAAGAGAAAGGAAGAGCACGCGCTTCTGAGACCCTGGCGGTAACCGTCCCAGGCGTGCCTAATTCGAGCTAGCCTTGATGCCCGCAGCTCCGATCTAGATGACGCAACCTAAAACGCCCGCCTAATCCCTCAGGCGCCCGTCCCGCCCCCGCCCGACGCCCCCCGCCCCCTCTGCACCGCGTGCGCCACCGCCCTCGCCAGCGGCCACGTTCGCGGGGCGGGGCGCAGCGGCCACGCCCCCGCCACGCCCGTCGCCCGCCCCAGGACGGCCGCGGCAGCGCCTCGCGCCCGCCTTCGCGAAGCATCAAAAAATCCTTATGTCACCCCTTCGGGCCCTGAGTTTCCACACACCACTCACCTCGTCGCCACAACCCCGCTGATGCGCGGGCATTCCAGCCCAGCGCGCCATGGCGGCGTGCATCGAACAAAGGACTCCCTCTGTCGTCCCTCTCCACCCTCCGTCGCTCGCCCTCGGAAGCGCACTATTCGGGGACTCCACGCCGGCCGATAACGGCGTCTCCTCGCTTTCGTCCGTCCCCGCGCCCGCGACCGCGGCCGTGTCCCCATCTCGACCAGTCTCGCATCACAAGCTGGTCTTACGAGTTTTCTCAGTCTACGGTCCGAGCGCAAGGGCGAACAACTGCGAACATACCATATACACCCGCTGGCGGCGTGCCCTGGCGTGCCTCGCACGCTCGGCAGCGCTCCTCAGCCTCTCCATATCTCGGTCCTTCCCGTCTTTGGGCGCGCCCAGGTCCCGGGGCTCCTTGTAATGATCGGTGCAGGGGCCATGACGCTGAACCTCCGTGTACGGCCCGTGCACCTCCGCCCGCAGGGCAACGTTGCTTCTGCTTCAGTGCTGCGACTTGGCCTGGAAGTCGAAGGCTCGGAACGATAGTACACCTAGTGCGCACTGGGCGCCAAGACTGGAGGCTACGCGATACACACCCCTCTTTACGAGAGAAAGTCAGGGATGGGCTAAAATTTGGGCCCGCACCGAAACACGCACCTCTGGAGTGGGCTGAAAGCCCGCATTCGATGGAAAACATCAACAGAAAGCCACAATGAGATGAACAAATCCACAGCCGCCCGTGTTGAGTGGCATCTGCCCTCGAACTCAAGGATCCCGCACACTATGTGCGTGTCATATGTTGTTGGTATCCTGCTTAGCGGAGTGTGCATCTATGGGATGCAAACATCTGGATCTGCTTGTCAGAACACCGTTCCTGTTGCGAGCACTTCAAAGGCGTACCCGCGAGATGTCGCTACCAAAGCCTCCCCTAACATCGAGTTATAAAAGGATCGGCGCAAGGGAAACCCAAAGGCGTATAGCCGTGTGGGTCTTGTGCATACAAGGGCACCAATGATCCCACTCATGTTGTGGATGGTCGATGGACGCCAACCACAAACTCGATGCAAGTAGACGGCGATTGTTCCTCCATCCAACACATCCCCTAAGTATACATTCTGACGTTAGTCAGGATGGAGGAATGCTCAATAATGCCGACCTCACCTAAATCTTTAGAAGGCGGGGGGTTTAACTTTAACCTACCGTCCGTCGTGGTCCACAGATGCTGGAATCTCAGCGTCACACGGCCCGAGACGGCCATCGCAGAGTTGCAAAATCATTGCGGCGATGTAACGAGGCAGAGATCGATTCAGAGTAGCAGAGCAAAACGGGGTGAAACAAGTGAGCAGAGTTGTGGTGGTCGACGTCGAGCGTAGAGTGGTCAGGACTGCGGGAGAGAAATTGTGCAATACGTGAGATATAAGTCCATATATAGTAATCAATAATGTCAAAAGTAAATATCACAGGCATGCTAAAGAGAATGCTCGTTCCTTGGTCCTCTTGCACATACAGAGCCTGAGCACACGGAGAACATGTTCGTTCTAGCTTTGAGACCAAATTCTCCACACGGTGGTACGTAGACGCGATCAAGGAGGCGAACCCGGCCTTACTGTTAGACAAGCTGATATACGGTTACCCCGATCACCTGCTAAGAGGGGCTGATCATGTGACCGCGACGCGTCTCCTCACACGCGTCGGTGGCTGAGGCTTACACCTACCACGCTTGGGCTTTTACCGCCCC
This sequence comes from Lenzites betulinus, assembly GCA_022264855.1. NCBI lineage: Eukaryota > Fungi > Basidiomycota > Agaricomycetes > Polyporales > Polyporaceae > Lenzites > Lenzites betulinus. The sequence continues at coordinate 222,072 of JABYQU010000013.1, forward strand.
ACATCACTCCACCTGCTATCCAAGGAGCAATGGCGCATAGACGATGCACAGGCTTGGACAGGGTGTATCCAATCGAGAGTGATTCGATTCCAGGCGATAAATTGGACACAAACACAGTATCGTAAGGATATATACTAGTACAAGTCGAGGCGATCGGAGAACACTGCGCGACACGGACAAGCCAGACAATAAGATAGACAACCAGGACCAGGAATGAAATTGCATCATGCGGCAGCCTGATAGTACAACATTAGCCAGGAAATGGACATGAGCAGCACAGAGACATACCTTCTTCGCTCGTGGCTTGGCAGCGGGCTTGGAGGCGGACTTCGCCTTCGACGCCTTGGAGACTGCTGCCTTCGCTGCTGTCTTCTAGGAGGTTGTGAGCATGATATGATAGTATAGCAAGACACCAACTAACCTTCTTCTCCACGGTCTTCGCGGTGCTAACCTTCTTGGTAGCGGGGGCTTTCGCGGCCTTAGCAGGCGCTTTCTTCACGGCGGCGGCCTTCTTGGGAGCAGCATCAGCCTTCTTCGCAGGCGCGGCCTTCTTCACGGGGGTAGGCTCGATGTTCTAGATGAAGATCAGATAATGAAAGGGGCTGTGAAAGACGAACGACTAACCTCGTTGGCAGGTGCGGGCTTGGGCTTAGGAGCGAGCTTGACCTTGCCAGAGGGGCCCTTGGGCAGGGCGAAGATAGCCTCCTCGGCACCGTTCGTGATGGCACGGTTGAGGTGGGAGACGTTGACTGCGGATGTCGCATCGAGACCATACTTCTCGCTGACGAACTGTGGCAACATTGGATGAGCCGCAGCAAAACTCAACCACTCATAGCCACATACCTTCTTGATAGTAGAGCGGGAGACACCAGAGCGGGCCTCGTCCTTGTGAGCAACGATGCACTCCTGGAAAGACAGTCAGGACCCTTGAAGATTAGTGCTGAAGCGAACATCATACCTTGATCATGTCCTTCCATGAGGGGTGCGTCTTGTCATCCTGGACTGGCTTCGCAGCCTTTGCCTTCTTAGCTGGGGCCGCGATCTTGGGCTTCTTGATAGTAGCAGCCCTGGGCTTTGCGGCCTTCTCTTTGGTCTCTTTGGTGGCCTTTTCCCTGGTGGCGCGCGCCTTGGGCTTATCGGCGGCGGCAGACTTGGGCTTCTCAGCGGATGACTTAGGCTTGTCCGTGGCAGAAGACTTGGGCTTCTCAGAAACAGAGGACCTGGGTGCGGTGGCCATTGATAATAGGAGTAGCGAGGTAAGGAGGCGGTGAGTGTTTGAGTGTGGGAGCGGGAGTGCGCGGGGGCAAAGTCGGGGGACGGGGAATGTTGAAGGAGAGGTGCCGCAGGCGGCGAAGCGGCGAACTTTATACTGGGGCGACGCGCGCGTCGATGTCACGTGCGCGCTTCACGCGTTTTGTTGAACGCAAACCTTATTTCGCGTCTCGCGCGCCGCCTCCTAGCCAGTAAGCGCTCACCCATACCAGGACATCGCTGTCCAAGCTGTGTATTGTCTTTCCCTTTCGCCCGACAATGATCGTTTCTGTGCATAGCGACGCCATGGAGCATACTTCATCCCGGATGACAATACCTTGCGTGCATGCTATCGCTCCGCATCTGCATACGTACACCAGTACACCAGTTGCGGCACACCCTCAGCTCTCTCGCTTGGTTACCACTCGTACACCAAGTTCGACAGCAGTAGCTAGTTAGACGGCGTGAAAGTCAATCGTCATTGATCGCAAAAGAGCCAAGGTCGCGTAGGATGAACACGGCCTCCTCTACCCTCATCTCAAGTACCGTCAGCTTCTCTCTCTTCTTCTCCCATTGCGCTAAGAGCTCTCGCTCGTTCCTCGTCAATAACCGCTCCTCATCCTGGCTGACATCACTTCGCTGTCGCTTCTCCAGGACCGCTTTGAGATTGGGCTCCTCCTGTTCAGCCTGTCTTCGCGCGGCGATATTGTACAGCGTCTTGTACAGGTTGCGTAGCTGAACCGTAGACGCCTTTTGCAAGTCGACGTACCTAAGATTTCACAAGTTACAGTTACGATGCTACAACATCGGCAGTCCAGAGAGACGTACCAGAGGTAGAACATCCGTGTAGGATTACGGTCTGCACTCTTGGGCACCTCCTGGAGGCTGACCAACGACTCCGCCGACATCGCGGAGAGCAGCGGGCGGACGTCCTTGGGAGCCATCATGCCGGTTTTCGATATCTGAGACGAGAGGTTAACCGCGAGGACTGCCTCTGCGTACATGCTGAGCTAACCTGCTTCTCATCCATCATGCCCGTGTCCTGCAGCAGACGCATGATCCGGACGCCTTCATCGCCATGTCGCTCTCGTGCGACAGCCTCTAGAACTCGCCGCTGAAGGCGTCTGGCGATAATTTCGAACTCCACCTGTACTTTCGACCCGCCCAGAGAGACGAAAGAACCTGCTCGACCAGCGGGCGTGGGATTATCAGCAGATGCTAGGATGCCGAGGTACTCCTTGATGATCGTCATCGTCGGCGGAGTTCTTGATGACTGCAAGACCAGCCCAGCCGCAAGGTCCGTGTCGTCGGGGATATGCATGGCGACATTTGCAAACGATGTGGGGTCTATAGATTACGGTCAACCAGACATCATGTATCTAAGACGAAGCATGCTCACCAGACCGCACGTCGGATAGCTTCCTTTGCTTTGCCTCTGTGGATTTCAGCGTTGCCCGAAGAACCGCCGCGGCGCAGTCGTTGTAGCGTTCAGAGGCGGCAGTCTCGATGAGCTGCCAAATAATTTAATGAGTAACAACGTCTGGTTGATCAGTCATGTTCGAATAATGACCTGATTGCGGATGTGCACGTTGAACCGCTCGCAGTTGACGCGGAAGTATACTGCATCCTATGCGTGCGTGAGCTCACGCATGTCTGACGCGCCGGTCCTACTCACATCCACTGTGAGGTCATCTTCTACCGCCTTGCGCTACAGACCGGTTAGCATGACGAACTTTCCACGGTCGCGGATGTTACCTTCGAAGCTTTATGTGAATAGTCCTTGGCCTTGCGTTTCTATAACCTATACATGTCACCTTCCATTCATTAGAACGACGGATGGATAGCCTTACCATGCCAACTTGTTCCGCCTCTTCCTCTTCTCGTTTCAGTCGGGCCTCAGCGGTTTCCTTCGCCTGGCGCAGCTCTTTTGCAGTGGGAAAGCCTGAGATTTTGCGTTTCTCTTCGCCCACATAACGAATCAATTTATCGCGCGGCGAGAAATGAGAGAGTAGCGTGGCCGGTTTGAGATACGCTTCGTCAACGAGCTTGTGCAATGTCTGGGTAAAAACAGCAGGTGCTATATCCCTGGGTCAGAAGTTGACTCCTCGATAATGAGAGAAATATATACCTTTAACGGGATCATAGATGGATAATTGTGCGATGATATCTGGCGGACGTAGTTTGCCATGGTCTAGCACTAGTTGCACAATCTCCGCGCCCTTACAAGGAATATCAGGAGAAGCGGCAAGGTGTAACAAGTTGATGAGCACTTACCGGTTTACCGTAGAGCTGTTCCGCCAACCAAACGTATCGTCCAAAGCGTATCCTCGTAAGGCATTCGTCTGTATTGATCTCATACACTTCTCCTTCGTCTTCGGTCTGGGCATGCCACAATATATTATGTTGTACAAGGACCAGGATGGCAGCGCGGACGGTGCGCGGTTTCAGCTTGGATAGGCGGAGTAGCTGGGGCAGCCCGAGACGGCCATGCGTCAATAGTACAGAAGCAATAGTCTGAGGTGACAATGAGACCAGGCGTGCAGTAGACGGTCAATAATGCTCACGGCAGTTAGAGGTCCGAAGACCGATCGTATAACTTCTGTACATAGTCGAGCAGTGTCCGCATCCGCCATGTTTGTCGGCTCACGGGTATCGATGTCGTACAACGTTCAGAGTGCGGGAAATTTAGTGGGGAGACCGTAGACGAATGGCGGAATGAAATAGTATGCAGGAGAGGGTGCCGAAGCAGCCACCAGCTTGTATTGCTGTGGCGCTAGGCTGAAGCAAAATGCACTTGTGCAGCACAAGTCCTCGCAGGCCTGCCCTAAACACCGCACATTGGATGGGTCAGCGTGCGGCGCCTCTCACAAACTCACCTCTTTTCCTCACACCTTGCTGCTTTTCTCATTCGCACAGCTCATCATACTAGCCTACTCATGACCACGACAATGGCGGAGGCATTCGATGCACAGATGTCAGACTCCGGGGACATCGATGTATCGATGTATCCTGGAGGAATGGCGGCTTCGGATTCTTGGCTCTCAGCAGAGGCAAGTATGGGCGACGTCCCGTTCTCTGCAGACACTGCTACGTTCGACTATACGCAGGAGGGAATAGAAATAGATATGATGGACGACGACGAAGCAATCACCGAGTACGAGATGGCATACGATGACGAAGCCTACCGCGGTCTTGAACTGGAAGACATCGAGGTTCTCGATGACTCTCGAGCTGCGTCTCCTCCGCCTGCGGACCATTCCGCTATTGCAGCCACTGGTCCCGCAGAACACTCGGAGCCTATGCACATACCTCCGTCTGACCATGGCGCGCCACTGTCACAACATACTCATCATTCCCCTCCCGTCTACCCTGGAGCTACTCTGACTGTCCACCACACGGAGTATCCAGCTACCACAAGCGTATCGCACGACTCTCTGGCCCAGTCCGAGGGAGATATCCCTTCTGCGATATCACCTTTCACCCCCTCTGTCTCGGAGCTTCATGCGCATGCTGAGGAGGGCGAGGCCTCCACCGGGTCAACCTCAACTACGGCGCATGTCGAGGAGGCGGTCGCCAGCGGTGAAGACTTCGGCACGGCCGAGTCCCACTCCCTGTTCGAGCCTCACGTCGATGATGCTGAAGTCTCTAGCCACCATAACGTTTCTGTCGAGCATGCGCTTGCTCCTGATACCGACAAAATCAACCTCCCATCCGTCGACGACCTCGCGGTTGATCCTGCCGCTGATACTGGCGACCCGCACGAAATATCTGACGGCGTGTACATTGACCCACCGCCACCCGTACTCTTGACCCTTCCTCCTGCCGGGGAATATGCTGAGTGCTGTCTCTTCAATCAACCACAGAAGGCTTCTGGTTCGAATGCATCTGAGGGCGCTGAATCTGGCTCTATTGAGGAACTCCATCTATTGTTCCACGATCGGCCTACTTTGTACTATGAGCCTCTTTCGTCCGTCTTTGATGCTTTGCGCCACGAAGACTGTGTCCAGAATCTACCCGGCTATGCAGAGGCCGAGCTGGTCATGGAAGCGTACGAGATCCAGCTCGCTATCTCAGAGGTATGTCGCTATTCTTGCCTGTCTAATATTCTTGGTTAACCCACTTCTAAAAGGATAACGTGTATGCGCATGAAGTAACCTTGCACGAACTCGACGTCATTCATGATGGCTCTGACTTGCATGGGCCCCTCCGGCTCAAACTGAAGCTCGTTGCGCCTCGCTTTGTTACACGTTATCACCTGCTCCGCGACCAGATCGCGCGACTGAACCTGACCGCAGACGGTGATGAGTCACGTTCAGGTGCTGCTATGCCCGACCCGCCTCACGACCATGGTAAGCCCATAGATCCTCTACGACGACTCCTAGCTAATCACAGACTACAATATCAGGTGTCCCTCCCGCAGCTGAAGCAAATGAAGTCCGTCACGTCGAGGAGAATCCCCTTGCGACCTACGACGGCTCTGTCGGCGAAGTAGATGAGAAGGCTTATCCAGCCATCGATGAAAGCTCGCACGACCCCAACGATTTGGACTCAAAGCACAGTGACCAGGTCTATGAAGCGGCGGAAGAGCAACAACAGCACGAAGAACACGCAGTCGTATCCGACGAGACCAGCGGTGAAGCTGTAGTAGCTCCCTCCGAAGACCATGTTGCAGATGCCCTGGAGCACGAGGAAGACCAACAAGGTGAAAACCATCTAGACGCGAGCGAGATTCACGCAGACGCGAACGCAGATACCGGTGAAGCGGGAGACTATGTTGAGCACGACGAGTTCCCGGACGATGAAGATGAGTTTGGGGACGACTTGCCGGAGGATCTCGGTGGGCAGACGGAGGGTCTGGCCTACGCTCACGGCAGTGCTGAGGACGGCTCATACGATCCAGCGGAAGTGGAGGCCAGCGCGGTCGATGGGAACGACCATGAGAACGATGTTGCTTCGGGCGAGGCTGCGTACGATGACGCGGCTGCCCCATCTTTGGCTCAAGATGGTGAAGGTACGCATATAGATTCTGTGGAGTAAAGCGCATGCTGATACAGTCACAGCCGCGGACCCTCAACAGGATGAGAATGGTTTGAACACAGACGGCCCTACTGATTCCACTGCATATCCCCATAGTACTCACGGTGAGTACTGTGACATGAAATGGGGGTTTACATTTTCTAAACGAGCTGTAGACCATACGGACCAACATGATGAAAACGAAGACGCGGAAAGATTCGAGAAGCACGGTACTGCGTCGACCGTTTCAGCGGATAATGAGACGGCACATGGTGAGTTTTCTCAATCTACAGCAGTGGACAGCATTCTCATAATACGTATAGCTTTGGATGCCGACAGCTTTGCGCATGAAGACAGTGCCACTTTGTCAAGCGAGGATGAAGACGAACTGGATGACTGGGGCGATGAGGGCGACAACGACGTCGATGCGGCTGTGGAGCCCACTGCTCGGGCGGAGCAGGTAGACGCATTGTCGCGCAAGAGTTCCACCAATACTCTTGCCAGCAAAACGTCGAAGCGGACATATGACGAGATCGAGCTTGATGACTTCGACGACGATCCCAGTCAGTTGGAGCCTGGCAGCTCTCCAGGTCCGTGCCCATGTTGATCAATCGTTGAAAGCATCTTTCACTCATGCTGTATGGTTAGATGTCAAACGGCCTAGGGTTCAGTGATCCCTCTTCGACCGCCGCGCTCTCGATCAGCCTTTTCTTGGCCAGAGATGTCCGGTCAGGCCCTCCGCAGTGAGCGTAGATTCTGTTGGAGCGCGTCTTCGACCGGCCCTGCGTTTGTCTGCGGAGTGTCCTTCGTCCCCGCTCTGGGCCCCGGACGTATCCACGGATTCAGCACCTCTTCGAGCCTCCAAGAGCTCGTCGCGTCACGGGTAACATTTTTGTCGTCGAAGGTTGCGACGTCTCCGACTTTTTCATCGGCGCACGTTGCCCTCTTCGTGGTGTGTATACTGACCTTTGCAGATCTTACAACTTCAAGAACCTCCAAGTCGGGCGTGTTGTCGGAGGGGAATGACTAATCTTGGGGCCGCTCCGTATCCATAAGTGTGATGCAGTTTAGGAAGCCAAATGGTTGTCTATGCTTGTATGCTTGTACTATGTCCACAGGCGGCGTATGATGTGCATATATTTGATCTTGTTCGACCACCAGATATGCTGCTCACACTCGCAAGCCGTGCGCGCGACATCCAGTTGCGGCGAATAGTACCGTAACTTGCTAGACTGAGACTAAAATGCACTGAACGACTAATTCGTGAATTCAGCGATTTGGGGGAAGAGGTTGTGTATTGAATCCGTACGCCATCTCCGACGGCTCTAGGTATGCATACGAACAAATCATGTGCATGAATCACAATTGGGGCTACGCACTGAATCCAATGTCCACGCTTTTCCCCACGCCCGTAACTCACCAGCAAATCAGTAGAGTATCAAAGGTCGTCCATATCCAACAATACTCAAGCCTTGACCTCGGCAGCAATTTTGAAAGTGCCGTTGGACGCAACCTTGGCGCGCTCGCCCGTCGCGCGCCATCCACGGAGTTCCTCATCCTCCGGCTCCTCCTCGAGCGAGAGCGGCCGCCCGACCGGCGGTCCCCGCACCTGTAGCAGGCCGACGGGGTCTGCGCCCGCCTCCACCGCGGTGTCGTCGACGTCCGCAAGCTTCGCCTCGATGTTGACAGAGGGTGGGCCGACGGGCGCGAGGTACGTGAACGCGTAGGCGTCCGCTGCGGACGCAGACGGGGCACCAGGGTTCGTGGTAGGGAAGGTCTGGACGTCGAGCGCGTGCGACGCGAAGATGGGGCCGGCGACGAGGGGGTGTGCGTGCGCGTTGATGACGGGGACGGAGAGTGCGATGCGGGCGGGGGTGAGCGCCTGTGCCTCCAAAGTCCCTGTGTTCAGACTGTCAGAGAGAATACCGTATGTAGGCAGATGTCGTGTACGTACCTCCGCTGACCACGACGGCACGGACGGTGCCGGCGCCCCTGCCCATAACCTTGACGCGGGCGCTGTCGAAGACGAGACGGTCCCAGAGGCTCTGCTTAGTGATATACCCTTCGAGTATGCCCGCGAGCTTGTGGCGCCATGCGAAGTTGTGCAGGAGCCAGGACGACCGTTTGGCCTCGTGGAGGATCCCGTCGCTGAGGCTTGCAAGATGGACAGGGCGAACGAAGAGGATCGTCGGAGAAGACGTGCTGTACGAGGCAGTGGTTCGGAGGTCTTTCAAGCCGCTCGTAGTGGGCGCTGCTCAAGCATCAGCATTCGCCCCGTGTCGAGATTCGGGACACTCACCACCCTCAGGCTTGATAAGCTTAGTGCTATCGACTGTTACGAGGCTTGTACCTTCAAAAATCGCGGTGTACGCAACTGCGCGCCCATAAGGAGTGCTAAGCGAATGTGCCGAAAGGATCGTGTCGAGGGGTGACATCGCGCTAGAAGGTGGCATTAAGGCTCGGGTAGCAGCAACCCCTGCGGTCAGGTTTTGATGCGTAAGCTGCACGCCCTCAAGCGCGCCCGACGAGGTTTCAAAGAACGAGACGGTGAAAACCTCTTCGGGGTCTGCACGCAAAAGTTAGGCCGATGGCTTCACGGTGATAGTGATAGACAAGCTCGTACTGAGGGCAGGGAGAGCTGGCTTGTCAGCTGCAGCACCTCCGCGTTCAATGTCGTCCCAGTGTACGATTTTGACATTGGTCGAGCGGGGTAACGCCACGCTGTCAATATCTCCGACTACAATGATCGTGTGGTGACTGCCTTCGTTCGAGTCGTAAACCAGCTCCAAAAGGTGGGGTAGAAATTCCGCCTGGGTTATGATGGCGGAAGGAGGGTGGCGGTCGAGAACAGGCGACAGCAGCGAAAGGGATGACAATGTGAAGGATGGAATGGAATGGGACGCCAAGGCCAAGTCGGCAATGAGGAATTCTGCGCGAATGTGAGCGGATATCGATGCTAATTGTCGGTTGCACCTTACCGAGGCCGTCGTTGAGCAACAACAAGACATTCGACTCTTGAGGTGCAAGACCGGCTAAATGGATCAAACCTGCACCGACGTTCGTGACGCGCGTCCGCAATTCAGGATTCGTAATCTATACATACTCAGTGACCCGTAGAGATAGTTTGCACAGTTGAACACCCACTTTGGTAGACCACAGTGTACGAGGAGCATCTGAGTCGGGCTTGACTAAATCCAAGAGCACTTGCTGATCCTTAGTGGGGCGTAGGGGAAACTATGGGGCTGTGAGGTGGTAGTGACATGGGATACGCGGGGACACATACGCGACCAAGCATGCCAGTACCATAGTTGCGGTAGATTGCGCTTTCCTTCGGGTTCCTCACGCGAGCAACATCGCTCTGTCTTCCAAGCAAAATGGGGTGCACTAGAGCCTGTGGCTTATACAAGTTGTGCAGGAGGAAGAGCCCCGCCGCGACGAGAGCCAAGATGATGGTCAGGTCATCTGTGACGAGATAGTCTGAAAGTGCCATGATCGGCGAAAGGAGAAGGTGTTCAGTACGCCAGGATTATCTCACTGGAGCTGGCCCCAATAAGCTACCCAGAGAGTGTGTGTCGAACGCAAGAGTGGTGGTAGCAGAGGGCAGGAAGGGCGCGGGATTGGCGACTGGACGAGGAGTATATTACGTTCTACCCAATAGACGCTGTGCACTCCCGGCCCCGCGAATGTCCGGAGGCATCTCATCGGCTTCACACATCGTCATCGTATTCTGTCAGGTTTTCATGAATTCGTCGCAGCATAATCCGGAGTACCTCACCGTTGCAAATTCTCCCCGGTGTGAGCATCGGACGAAGTTTGACCTGCTCTCGAGTCTCGCGTCGAGGCGCGCTGTGACACAGCACGTGACGCACAGTCACGTGCGGCTCACCTGACATTTCAGACTCCGCCCGAGGGTGTAACAGACGCGCCACAACCGGAACGCGTTCTGTCCTACGGCCTTCATCCTCTTCCTCCCAACTCCGGCCGTCCCAACGTCCAGGCATTCTTGAACATATCACCATGTCCAAGATTGAACTGAACGTGAATCTTTTCTCGAAACGCTTGCGCATTGTTTACGATGCATGGAACGTGCGTACCATACGTGCCAGAAGCCATCACAAGCCATCTAACTTGTCAACCACTTATACCAGAATGCTCAAAAAGACGACGACTATAGCTCAATATCTGAAGCGGGCGCACTTCTACTAGCTGCTGGGGATACTGCTGGAGAGGATGAACCAATACGGAAGGGTACGGCGTTCCAGGTGAGAACTCGTTCAACTTCACCCTCCCTACTCCAACTTACACGTGTCAAACGCGCAGACGTGGCTCCTTGGCTTTGAATTCCCCTCTACGTTCTTGATGTTTGAGAAGAACAGGCTTTCAATTCTCTGCTCGGCTTCGAAAGGTCAGCAATAAACATGGCACACAGAACAGACCCTGAACCTATCTGTTCGCTCGATAGCTAAAATCTTGTCGCAACTGAAGAACTCGAATGCGCCCGTGCCGATCGAGCTCTTCGTGCAAGCCAAGGCCAAAGAAGCCCCCACCGACGCCATACCTCAGTTCCTCCAGACCTACACTTCGTTCGATAAAGTTGCAACCCTGATTAAGGAGCAGCACTCAGGAAAGTTGGCTGATGACTGGAACAAGGCCGTGTCAGAGGCGGACAAAAAGCCTGCGCTTGTCGACATGGCTCCTGCCGTGGCATCATTCCTCGCAGCCAAGGATGAGGAGGAGTTGGTTAGTCCCGCGCTCGGTTTTCATGTCACCCCAGTCTAATATGGAAGTACCAGAAAAGCATACGCACCGCAGCGTCCCTTACGTCTACCCTACTCTCCCACTACATAGCCCCGAAGCTCGAAACCATCTTGGACAGAGAGGCAAAGATCTCCCATGAGACCTTCGCCACACAGATAGAGGCTAGGATTGGCTATGGTGAGGATGAGAAGGCCAAAGGTCCCGATATGAAGGTGTGGAGCAAGGGTCGCGGTTTGAACGATGTGAGCATTTTGACGTCTTCCCCGAGTTCTTTACTTAGCCGTCTTAGGTGGATTGGGCATCTACCGAGTTCTGCTACCCCCCGATCATTCAGTCACAGTCGACCAGCACCGGTTACGATTTAAGCCCAGTGGCTGAATCGTCGCAAGATGATATCTCTCACAAAGGCGTTCTCCTGGTAGCGGTCGGCATGCGATACAAGAGCTACTGCGCAAACGTGGGACGTAGCTTTATTGTCGACCCATCCAAGGTGCGCTTGTTTGCAGCCTTGCCGGAAATCTGCTGACGTCAGGTATGTGTATGCAGGAACAGGAGGCCATCTACACCCTCCTGGTTGCCCTTCAGTCAGAGGTTTTGTCACGCATGAAGGATGGGGTTCTCTCTAAGGAGCTATATCAATTCGCACTGTCTTACATCAAGGAGAAGAAGCCCGAACTGGAGCCCCACTTCACGAAGAATATTGGTCATGGCGTGAGTACCGTTTACCTTTTTGCTACTGACTTGTGCTTAAGGACCTTCCATCACAGATGGGTATGGAGTTCCGCGACGCCTCATACCTGCTGTCACCCAAGAACAGCCGGAAGCTGCGTGCCAACATGGTATTGAACTTAGCCCTTGGGTTTACCGGTTTGGAAGAAGATGGCAAGAAGTAAGTGGTCTCCCTTGAGTATCGTGTGACAAGCTGGCGCAAAACCATGCATAACCTGCGGTGGCGCGTTCTGTCGCTCTGAAACACGCATGACCCCGTACTGATCGCATTTATTTTACTCAGGTACGCCCTCCAGCTTGTAGACACGGTGCTGGTCGGCGTCGAGAAGTCCACATGTCTCACACTGGGTACTAAATCCGTCAAGGATACCTTGTTCTTTCTCAATCAAGATGAGGGGCAGGGTCAGTCATCCAAAGCGCCTGCGAAGAAGGTTCCTGCTGCAAAGAATGGAGCGAACGGCAACCCCTCTCCTATGAAGAACAAGACAGCCGGCGGAAAAGTTCTCCGTAACAAGACTCGAAGCGCTGCACACGAGGAGTCGGTACAGTCCATGACGGCCAAGATCGCCGAGCACCAACGAGAGTTGCACGGGAGATTGCATCAGGAGGGCCTCGTGCGTTTCTCGGAAAGTGGCGGTGGCCTCGGCGGTAAGGAGGGCAAGGGGTGGCGACGATTCCAGAGCTACAAGGGTGAAGCTGGTCTCCCACGCGAGGTGGAGACTCTCCGGGTATGCTATATGGCCGTCTCCCTTGAACACTTGTGCTCACATGGTCGACCTTAGATCTTCGTGGATCGGAAGGCACAGACCGTCGTCTTGCCCGTGCATGGCTATGCTGTCCCATTTCATATCAACACTATAAAAAACGTCATCAAGAACGACGAGGGGGACTTCACATACCTTCGTGTCAATTTCCAAACACCTGGACAACTGGCCGGGCGAAAGGAAGACACGGTGAGGCAGCTTCTACGCGCGTCCTTTCGTTTGGCAGTTGATTGACACATCGCACGTTAGCCTTTTGAGGACCCTGATGCTACCTTCATCCGCTCTATCACGTTTCGGTCGCCAGACGGTCATCGATTCGACAATATCTCTAAGCAGATCACCGACTTGAAGAAGGAGGTCACAAAACGTGAACAGCAAAAGAAGGAGATGGCCGACGTCATCGAGCAGGACACTCTGGTGGAAGTCAAAGGGAGGCGCCCAACGAAGCTCCCGGAGGTCTTTGTCCGCCCTGCGTTGGACGGAAAGCGCCTGCCTGGCGAGGTAGAAATTCACCAGAACGGCCTCCGCTACCAGTCCCCCATGGGCTCGCAGAAGATTGGTAGGCATCCTCGTTGTGTTCGCGTAGCGCCCGAGCTGAACCGTTACGGCAGACATTCTGTTCAGCAATGTCAAACATCTCTTCTTCCAGCCGTGTGATCACGAGTTGCTTGTCATTGTCCATATCCATCTCAAGGCGCCCATCATGATTGGGAAGAAGAAGGCTCATGTGAGTATCACACTTCATGGCGTTGCTACACCGCTGTGATACAGTAGGCTCATAAATCAACCAGGACGTCCAATTCTATCGCGAGGCGTCTGACGTTCAATTCGACGAGACAGGTAACCGCAAGCGCAAATATCGCTATGGCGACGAGGACGAGTTGGAGCTTGAACAGCAAGAGCGCAAGCGTCGACAGATGCTGAACAAGGAGTTCAAGTTGTTCTCCGAGAAGATCGCAGAGGCCGCAACAGCTTCGGTATTCACATCCCCATATCTGTCTCATTCCCGGCTAACCTTTTTATAGACCGGCGACACGTTGGAGCCTGACATTCCTTTCCGCGAACTTTCGTTCGAAGGCGTGCCCTTCCGTACCAACGTCCGTTTGCAACCCACGACGGAATGCCTTGTCCACCTCTCAGATCCTCCTTTCCTCGTCGTTACCCTCTCAGACATCGAGATCGCGTCCCTGGAGCGTGTGCAGTTCGGTCTGAAACAATTCGATATGGTCCTGATCTTCAAGGACTTCACGAAGACGCCGCTTCACATCAACTCTATTCCCAGCGCTCAGCTTGATGATGTTAAGAACTGGCTTGAGTGAGTATGTTCCCCACGTGGCATGAAGCAAGTCGTTGATTACTCCGCAACAGCTCTGTTGACATTCCCCTGAGCGAGGGGCCAGTCAATTTGAACTGGGGTCCGATCATGAAGACCATCAACGAGGACCCGTACGAATTCTTCCAGCAGGGAGGGTGGAGCTTCCTGGGCGGTGCCGCCGCGGGAGAAGAGGTGCGTCCATTGTTCCAAATGAGTTTACAAAGCTAACACCGGTACAGAGCGAGGCGGACGACGAGTCCGACACGGAGAGCGAGTTCGAGGCTGAGTCGGCGGAGATGGAGAGCTCCGAGAGTAGTCAGGATGAGAGCGATTACGACGACGGCTCAGATGCGAGTGATGACGAAGGTAGTGGCTCGGACTTCGGATCTGATGAGAGTGAAGGTTTGTTTGCTGCATCCCCACCTCATGCTCCTCCGCTGACAGACACTGCGGTTCAGGTGACGACTGGGATGAGCTGGAACGCAAGGCGGCGAAAGGTACGCCGCTCATCTTGCCTCGAGTACAGTGCGCCCAACTCACAATACCTCAGCTGACAAGAAGCGCGCTGAGGTCGGTGCTGGGCATGATTCTGACGATTCGGAGCGCCCCAAGAAGTCCGCAAAGTCCAAGCCGAAGCCAAAGGCAAAGGTGAACGGCAAGCGGTGAATGGAAGGATGGTGGGCGGCGCGTTCGCTGCATGTGGTTCTGCATATGGCTGTACTTTATCTTCTCCCACTCACCGATGATGTTTCTTTTGTCGCTGTGTTAGTGGCGTGACTCACTGGCAGTCATCCCTTAATTTGCCCCGTGCGTATACTATTATGCATCCTGTGTTCATCAAGAAAAAGCGGGATCGTCCACCAGTTCCGTCTGATGACGCCACGTCTAGTCAGGCTTCATGGGAGTGAAACGGAGTTCGCGCCCCGACGCGCGACAGCTCCGTAGGCGTTTAAGGGTATCCTGCCACGGTTTGCAAGGTAACCATAGATCGTGGGCGGCGTGCCGTTCGTAGCGCTGTCCGAGGGCAGTGGGCTGCTTAATTGTGTTCCTGACGGAAGAGCAGTGTGATTCCGAGCAACTGTCGCGGTCCCGGGTGTGGGCATGTTCCTATCTCCGGTGAGGCCATACCTGGGTATGAGGACCGCTGCGCCGGTGAGTAGTGTTTCACTCTCCATAGTGCACAACGTGGCTAGGGCCACACATTTCTGTGCAGGACTGGTATAAAGGCGGAGTCGACATGGTGAACAGTCGAGAAGAACAAGATCCACCATCCCCTACTTGCGTAACTACCAGAACCCCATGCAGCCTACCGACTCTACGCCAGAAGCCCAGGGGTCGCAAGGAACCCTTCAATGGACTCCTGAGGCTTGCCTCACCGCTTTTGAAGCCGCCAATGACCAGTACTGGCGGGAATATGGCCTTTCGATGACGCATTCCGCGCTCACAAACCCGGCGCTTGCTGCGGGGGGAGCCACACAAGCTTCGTCAGCCGCGGGCGTAAGTAGCGGGCAGTTCGCGAGTTTCATACGTGCAAAAATGCTCACGGATGACAAAAGCAGGTACAGGACCGCCCATTCGACGTGCTCCCCCAGCAGGAGTACGTGGCAAAGCGGCGGTTTGAACCGAAACCCCCGGTGCTCTTCCGGACGTGGTCCCAACCGTATATCAAACTTGCGGACGCCCTGGCTGGAAATGTCGCTGCTTTGCAAGGTCGTGACGACGCTGTGTTTTCAGAAGATCATCTCAGTCAAAAGCAGTCACTGCGCCTCGAGGTGCGTACTTGCCGCAGCGCGCAGTAAAACAATTTTTTAGACTGACACGCGTGCGCACCCGGTATTAGATCGTAGGCTGCCGGTCGTACGAGCGGCAGATAAATGTGCGAGCCCCCGCGAACAGTTTCCACTCGATCACGAAAGGAAAACTGGCCGAGAAGATTGCGCGGGAAATATTTGACTACATGAACGTGAGTGCGGGTTTACATCCCGCAGAGATGGTCTCCCACACGTGCTGACGGTTGCGCCAGCGGTGCCAGCAAGGGCCCTTCGGGTTGCCGCGCCTCTATTTGGGGCCGGGGACCGCGGGGTTCGAGAGACTTGTACTTGTGGAGCTGCGGCACGTCTCCAAGTCTAGTTGGCAGCCCATTCTTGGTGTGCTGCCGCGCGCAACCGGGTCGGGTGCCCTCTCCTGACTGCCACGAGTGTGTCGAAGAGGGCCGCGTAGACACATCGTGGCCTACTCGGATAATCAGGGCTACAAGATAGACGTGCTGAGATAGAGATATGTCGATGCTATGATAGTTCGCCTATAGTAATATGTTCGCTTATATTAGTCGCTGTACAAGTCCTAGCTGGCTGCCGCGGCCAACCGGTACCGCCCTAACTCCTCATGCATCATGCAGCTCGCTTGAAGGCGTTACTCACCTGATTGGAAGTTTCAGCCAGGTACGGACATATGGCGACGCTGTGTCGGCGTCCCGTTCATAGCGTCTTGCGGCGAAAACCCTCCGGCATGTGAGGTGGATTTGTTGTTGTGTATCACTGTGGGACGTTCGTTGCAAGTGCGACTCGGAAGAGACGTCGGCTAAGCCGTTTGGGCGGCTCCTCCACCTTGTGGCTCGCCGGAATTTGCCGGCTGTCCCGGCGCTTGCCGGCGTTTGTCGAGTGCCAACGTGCATTCGTACAGCGGCCGGCTTCCTAACTTCCTGGCGGCACATGCAGAACAGCGAGAACCCGGACTCTGAGATATGAGGTACGTACTATTTTGGTTCGAACAAACCGAACGCATGCAGCATTGGCTCTCGCTACGTTGTGCCGAATATTCCGAACTTGAATGGCGCTGATATCTCGCGCATAGACACGGCTGGACTGCATCGCCAGTTGCCAGTGCTTGCCTAAAATATGTCCAAACGCCTCGCTCTTGAAGCTTGAACGTTCGAAAGATTCTTCTCGCGAGAGCTTCTGACAAGTGTAAAATCATGGATTAAGTTCAATGGGCGTGCTCTCAGCCAGCGAGAGGGCGGCCACTGGTCGGGACCTGGTTATGCTCCTCCGAGTCCTCCGCTAGCATCCCGCCGCCATGCCTTGGACTCACGAAGCTACGAATATCCCTCGGAACTCCACGACAAGGCTTTTTGGTATGGTTTTTAACGGACTTTTAATAAATTGTATTTGACAGCAGCAGCTCACTTCCAGATTGGTGGCCTCGTCAAATACATGAGCGACCCAGCCGCCACATACACGGTCATATATAATCCGCAGTCGCCTTGTCAATGGCGCGCACACGGGACGATCGATCCGCGATCTGCCTCTTCCTTGTAATGGCCAGCTCGATGGGACACAATGTCGGCACAGATGCTAAAGGGAGTATGCCTCTCAGTCGGTGTGATGTTGTCAGACCCCATCCAGCGGAACCTCCTACCCGTATTTGTGAGGTCAGGTCAGATTTGAAGCTTCCATCGATGCGCTGCATAGTTGCTGACGTATAAACTGTAAGCCTGGTCACAGCCTATCCGTCATCACCAAATAGAACAGTCAGGCTCACTGGGTGCATACTAGAAATGCCAGGGGCGGCCCCACCACTGATGGAGGTGCGTCTCGAAGAAGACGACCCTCCCGATATCCGTACTGACATGATCTTACACAGACCGTCGCCGCGGACCTCTTGTCAAACATGTTGAACGTCTTTGATATCCGGATCGAAGTACTCAATGTCGTAGAAGTCGCCGAAGACCGGCGACATCCCTCTGTGCAGTGCATACTCACATAGAAACACTCGACAACACTCGACTCCAGACCTGGGGCTTCCTATCTAGGGCTGCTTCCAAAGAGCTCTATCACAAATCGTTGCGACGGCGGATCATGAGCTAACACATGTGTTTTGTCGACTGTGTTCTGCATAAAGCGATACTTTCACGTAACTTCTGCTGGAAAAACACACAGCCTCGCCATCCTACTAGCCCCTGCGGCGACGGTTCATAACCGCTGCGTCTTTCCGAGTCGCGCAGCGCACCGCGCGCGGAGGGCTGTTCGCCGTACGCCAGCCAATTGACCGTCTCGGCGGAATCAGGATATCTAGACATGATTAGAGCATGGGTGAGGATAGCGTTAGATGATTCGCTCAGGACTCACCTCTGTGATTCTTCGCAGAACGTTTGCGCATCGACCTCTGAGAGACCCAAATGCGACGAGGCGATCGTCCGGCGCGGTGCTGCGGAATTCGCCACTTCCATCGCCGCCCCCAACGTCCTACCGTTCGTATCCCAACACTACGGATACCCAGATATCCACGGGGACTCGCCTTGCGGCGACTTGAGCGAGGGCCTTCACGAGTCCCATAAAAATGGCCGACAAGGACCAAGCCCCGACATCCAGTTCTCCACCTGTCCGCGATCGTGTACCGCACATTTCTTCCCTCGCATTATAACGATGTCCGGCCAAGGTTCAAACTATCGTAGCATCGCCTACCACGACGAGGACGAGGTCAGTCACGGACAGACTTTGTGCAAGTGCGACGACTCACAGTTTGCTCCTATGCATTTCGCAGACGTATGACCCGAACGAGATACTACAGGCTCAGTCAGTAGCCGATGGACATCTCTGGAATAACTACCAGTGGAATATGTCTCCAGCCCAAGGACCCTCATCTGCTTTCACAAGCAACTACGTCTTGGCTAGCGCCATTCCAACGACTCAGATGGTCAAATATGAGAGCGACGACAAATACCTATCAGTACGTCTCTTGCCGTGCTTTGGAGCCAGTTCACCGCTCACTGCGCGTAGGGCCCCACGTCGGATACATTGTTTGTCCCACAGGAACTCTACGGAGATTCCAAAGGGCAGGACCTATCCAAGGATGATGTCTACTTCGAGACCCCAGGCTGTCCAGGCATCAACCTCGCCGAAGCACTGCGGGGCCAGGTCGACCAACTGTATCATAGGGACGACCCCGCGTTTCTCAAGCAAGCGGATGTTTCGTCCAAGATTTCAGTCAGAATACAGGTACCCGTCTGTTCATCGTCTATGACACGTATACGTCTAACGAGCGGGCAGTTCCAAGGATACAAGGCCTACCACCGGCAAGTGATGGCACTCCGCTCTACTAGCTCAGCGGAAGGTATCTCGATCGGCAAACTTGCGCAGAAGATCGCCGAGGAGACGAAAGCTTGCCTGGTTTGTCGATCCCGCCTATCCCTTTGACCGCAGTTGCTCATAATACGTATAGGACAAGAAGGAGGAAATTGTAGTCGGTGGACGTACCTTCTTTTTCAGTGACATGTTCCTATACCGGCTGCGTCGCGCCACCAAGGGCTCGTGGCAGCCTGAGTTTTGGATCCTTCTTCATTGACACTTTGTGTTATTGTACTACTTTCGAGGTTGGTGATGTCTTGTGCTGGCTTGGATGTAACTGAGTGGACTTGCTTTGTGCGTAGCTGGTGTCTACAGGTCTTCTTCACTGCTTGAACGATCGCATGTAATACTATCTATCTGTGCGTACTTCGGTGGTAATACTACTAGCATAAGCGTGTCCTCCTAGAATGCGGAGAGGTGTGACTTACCCCCACCGTCTTTCCCATCTCATTCGGGATGACGCAGCACCTTGACCGGTATATGGATGATCGCATCGCGTTCTGGATGGGCGTCGCCGAGACGGGCTGATACGGAAGGAACTTCCGAAGGGGTGAGGCGCCTCTCGAGGATACTTTGAGAGGACTGAGAGCAGGAGGGGCGATGGGCAGATATCTGGTAGGAGTCATAGTGATATCTCAGTGTATATAGCTGGCTTGAGGCCGTACATCTCTCTCAGCACCCGGGAGCTACGACGTTTCACCGGAGCACCTGCTCATTGGCAGATGCCGTGACCACTCGCACTGGGTGGTTCAGAATCTGATGCAACTGCCAAGGCTGGCGCGCACGACGCCACGGTGTCGCGCCATTGTATTGCATGCCTCCGCCTCTCCTTCCACCTTCCCATGCATACGCCGTCAACCTGTCTACTTCTCGCCACGCCCCGACAGAATTTGAAGTCGCGCATTATCGGGACACCGCGGAAACTGGAAGCTGGCGGTCGGCATCGTGGTATCGCAATGAGCACCCTAGTACTGCTCCCCACGAGTGCTTCTAACTGTCTTCTTTTCGGGACGCGTTGAATAGAAGCGGTTGTATTCGCGCATCACCTGCCGCTCCTTAAAGATCTACCAGCCGGTGAGAACTTGCGCTCCCGAAGGCAGGTGCTATCCCGATGTCCCGCATACTCGTGGTACAGGTCGAGACTGCGCCCGCATCGCAGTGGACCTCATAGGATGCAACGCCTCCGAATATCTCAAAGCACGGAAGCAATGTCAGTGCGGCGAGACATAGCCTCCATGTATATGAGTTCATAGTTACCTTGCGTGCAAGGTCACCCGGACTGCAAAGTTCAAAAACGTAGCAACTGTTCCTGCGCGCTGCGGCCCGCCTTTGGACTCGCTCAGAGCTCCAGGGGACGAGGAAGTGCAGGGAAGAGCGTGTCTGGCGGTGTGGCTCCGAATACACGCAGGGTATACGCCGACGCCTAGGCGGCACTTCCCTAGTACCTCAAGCTTCGGTATTAGATCCCTAGATGTAAGCACCGGGAACGGACCACGATGCTCCAAGTAAAGTCTGCCAATACGTGCTGCCGATCAATCGACGCGGAGAGCATCAAAGTTATTGGAGCAGCGTCCCCTAACCACGTATGTGGCAAATATCCGGATGAGAAACGCCGGCCCATGCATACCGTGCGCGGACTACTATCAGCTGCGCGCGAAGGGACACTAATCCGGATAACGCGCACCTTGTAGGCTTTCTTGGAATCGCCGGCGGTCTCAATCCTCGTAGGTGGATATCCGACAGTGCGTGGGAGGATATCCGGACTCGAGGAGAGGTTCTTGAGTACCTGTGCCGTGTATATTTACTGCGAGGAGCACCGTAGTCCCCGGGTGTGAACGGCCGCCCGAACGCCCGTGGACATCTCGTGATCATAGCAGGTACCGGTTCTGATCTTTACCTTTGTGGTCAATGAGAATGCGTTCTGCTATTGTATGATGTTCTGTCTCCAGCAGCTTCGCGGTTTGACGGACGCACGACGTCTGATTTCCCAGCTCGCGCGCAGCGAACGGCGTAAAGCCCGCCCAGCTTGTGAACATGATATGACTTGTGGGTGACTGACGATAGTATGTGCATCTGAGACCTCAAGTAGCAGCAGGCGCGGACACATTATTCGGTGTATATTCTGCGTCCAAGCACGCTGCTACTTGCATTTACCGGTCAACTCGAGAATGTGGACGACGTACCAGCAAACCACCTCAGAATGCCGTCGCAACCAACCGGCCTCCGAGTCACTGCAATGTTTTGGAAGAAACTAGCCGTCATCGCGCAGCAGACCTTTCAATATCACTGGCATATGAAGCAAGGAACGGTGTGCTGCGTGCAATAAGTAACCGCGGCCAGCCTGCTCAGGCTCCCATACGAGTGCTTCGGTGGAGCTGTTGATGAGCTTGTTCAACTGTTGATCATGATGGAACGAAGCTCATCTACGTGATAGAGCAAGAGGAACAGCACCTTCTTTGGGAGCAGGACACCACGACTGCACCAGAGATAGATATGGGCTCGGCGGCGGCGGTCACCACCAAACTCCCGATGGGCACGAGGTGGCATGTAGTTGCGCAGTGGCATGTGTGTGAGTCGTGACAACACCTGAGTATCGTAGTACGTACACTGCATTTAGTAAACAAGCCGAGCCACTTACCAAACGCGGTGAAAGGGGCGCCGGATCGAGTAATCGGGGCGGGCCGGAGCGATCATGAACAATGGATTATGTACATATCTTTACATCAATGATAGGAACTCTGAATAAATCCGCGCCACACGGGTCGTGATATTCCGTACCGCTCGGACGTACGGCTAACCGGTTCCCGGTCCTTAGGCCAACTTCAACGGCCTCGATGTAATGACTGTTACTGTGCACCACGTATACCCCGCTTGCGCAGTAGACTGCGCAGACATCGGACTTCAGTACTTCATAGCTCAGCCTCGAAGGTCCTCCTGCTATATCTCAGCTGATTTACTTCCGTTGACATCGTTGGTACTTCTGCGTTCCGGGACTGGAGCTTGAGAGCGGCCCCCTTAGTTGCACGCGACCCCCGACGAATTCAAACCGAGGATCCCTTCGAATTCCCCAAGTTCTCTCACGTCATCTACGCTCTCGGAGATCATCATGGCAGACAAGACGCTGCCCCCAGTCTCGCAGATCGAATTTCAGCCGCCCTCCACCATCTTTGACCCTTCGACATGCGTGCGCAAGGGCCTCTGTCCCGTCACGCATATCAGAAACCAGGGAAGTCCTTTCGAGAGCCACTCGCTGTACTTCGAGGTCCATGGCTCGGGTCCGGAGAAGGTCATCTTCATCATGGGGTGAGTACATGAGATCGT
The DNA here is from genome assembly GCA_022264855.1 of Lenzites betulinus. Classification (NCBI taxonomy): domain Eukaryota; kingdom Fungi; phylum Basidiomycota; class Agaricomycetes; order Polyporales; family Polyporaceae; genus Lenzites; species Lenzites betulinus. The sequence goes on from JABYQU010000013.1 coordinate 244,352, forward strand.
CGAGTTGACAGACGTAGGAATATAATGAACGGCTGGTCAGGATGAACGCCAGCTCCACAGGCTGGGTATCTCAAGTAGAGCACTTCGCGCGCAAGCCTGAGTATTCTGTTCTCGTGTTCGACAACAGAGGTGTGGGACACAGCGGTACACCACGGGGTCCGTATAGGTACGTCCTCCCTTCAAGCACTGTAAATTTGACACTGAGAGTCTTGAAGCACGAGCGGAATGGCAGAAGATACCATCACACTTCTAGATTTTGTGGGTTGGAACGAACCACACCAACTACACGTAGTGGGAATTTCGTTAGGTGGGATGATTGCACAAGGTGAGTGGCCTTCAAACATGTTGAAGGACACACCGTGATCAAGGGCTGCAGAACTTGCCTTCAGAATTCCCGAGCGCATAACTTCACTCACACTGGTCGTCACTAAACCTGGCGGGCGTCGTTACATCGAATTACCGTCTGTGAGTTGCGCGATCTTTCTACTGTGATACAGCTCCGCTGACGCGATCTCTTAGTTGGCTGGATTGAAAGGAATATTCGCGTATGCTCGTCTTGTCGGACTGCAGGACATTATCTGTTGGAGGGTTAACCCGACGTCCCTAGGCTAATGTTGATGCCCGACCCGGAGAAGAGGCTTCGCGTAATGATGGACACGATGTACCCGCAGGAATGGTTGGAGCGCAAGAGCGACACCGACCCAGAAGGCCGGACAAATCGCGAAGTGCAAACAGAGGTCAGCAGCACGTGAATTTTGCACCAGATACATAAAGTTGAAGAGCGCACGATCATTAGGCACACCTGAAAATGGGGAAGTTCAGCCGTCCCCAGTCGTTACTCAGCGCTCTCTCGCAAATGGCCGCGGCATTGGGTCATTATGTTGGACCCGATCGTCTGCAGCAGATTTCTTCTTCTATACCCAAGGTCACCATCATATGTGGCGACTCGGACAACCTCGTCGACACCAGCAATAGCCACCTCCTGAAGAAGCACATGCCGGATGCCGAGCTGATCGTTCGTGAATGCGCGGGCCACGGTATAACGATGCAGTACAGTTCCTGGTTCAATGGGGTGCTGGAGAGGGTCTTCAAAGAAGGGCGGGAGAGAAGCTTCGCAGAACAGTGATGTGCGATACGTGAACAGTGCTTGTATTACCAGACACCACGAACAAGAAGATAGCGTAATTTCCAAGCCCGCCGGAGCATGACATGCGGCGAGATGCAAGGGTCCAGCGCGACAGCCGAGATACTTGAGACTGAGAGGACATAAGTCGTACCGAACAACATTGAAAGGCTAGCGGACATACCCCACGTTCAATGCTCCCTCAGCATATGTGCGAGTTTCTTCCTGGCGTCCCGTGGAAGTCCCCTGAGAGCTGTCTTTGCCTCTAACGACTCTATCCTGATGTTCGCGGGATAGTCCGCGCCGGCCTCCTCTCTACGTTTCTGTAGGACCTCGATGAGGGATAGGCTCGGAAGATCCGACCGCACGGGTGCAGGTAGAGGCCGGAGTGCAGGATCCACCTGTGTACGGGGAAGAATTCGAACAAGGCGAGCCAACGTGGGATGCATGGCGCCAAAAGGGAGCTGCAGAGGAGAATGAGCGAAAGCCGTGCACAGACAAAACAGCGCACCTGCCAGTCGTCGGTGGAGGTCGAGAGCAAGTGAGTCACGTCACTGTCACATCCAATAACGTGACTACCTGCGACACGGTCGCGTCGAGTGGGCGCTCGTTTCCTCTTGGGCTTGTACAGCAGTCATCCCCGCGCGTTTGACAAAGTTATTGCAATCTCCTTTCAACGAGATCGTATCCAAAGTACTCTTAGCAATCTATCATGTCAACTACGTCGCGCAAACGGAAAGGCAATACGGTGCCGGTAACCTCATTCGACGATGGCGGTCCTTCAAAGAAACCCCGCGCAGCAAAACATCCCCGGGCAAAGAAGACAGCGGTGGCAGGGAACGAACCTGTGTGGCCCGAGTACTTCAGCAATGTGTGTATCATCTATGTCGAATCTTCACCGCATGTCTGACTGCTACTCGAATACGCCAGTTGTTCAAGGTGCGCCGTGCGGTGTCTAGGGTTTCATTGCATCGCTCTAAAACCACCTGCCACACGTTTGTAGGTATTCAAGGTACGACGTTCTCTGAATATAGTTCTGTAATAGAACGAACAGCTATACAGGCCTTGAACACGGTCCTGGCCTTCTGTTCGTCTCGCAAGAACTTCGCCATCACCTTCCCTGTAGTAAGAACGTCCGTGGAATCGCTTCTCCACGCGTGAGTTCCGACCCGGGCACGTTTTTTCGGTACTAATCAGCTATGCGCAGCCCACTAGAACTTGAGAGAGTGGCAGAGTTGAAGTACTAAGTCTCGTTCCGGCGAGTCAGTGGCAGGCGGCGCTCACATTTCCTCTACAGGGCGCTTCTCCCCGAAGTCGTCAAGTTCGCGTACACGCCCCGGTCCGAACTTCGCATTCATAGCGACCAGCACGTAGGTTCCAGCCGCCGTGAGCGCTCCCCAGACTATGCCGCGTTCCAAGCCGCGGGCGCGTCAGGCTCGCGCACAAATGACGTTGATACAGACGAACACGTCTTAGTCCTAGACTTCATGGACAACTCGCGCGGCAAGAAGTCTGCGAGTTCAGGGTACGCCTGCGTGATACCGGTGGATTGCTGCAAGGTCTCACTCTGAATAGTCTTGCGTACACCCTTCCACCCGCGCTGAGCCCTGCAGCAACTAAGAAATTGGTTGAGCGCCGAAACGCACGCTTTGCCGAAGCCGTGAACGAGTAAGTAGTCCGAACATACAAATTCACGATGTGATCTAAACAGCACCTCAGGCTGCTAAATGCTACGCCTGTGGATGAAGATCCGGTGGCCTTGCTGCAAGCTGCTGCTCGGGAACATATACCTGTCCATCCAGAGCTGAATCGTCCCCGACTCAGCCAAGTGAAGGGGAAGTACAAAGCCGTTCCCGAGCCAAATGACAGACCTTCCATTGAGGAGGTCATAGGAGAGATAGAACAACAAGAGTGGTATAAGGACCAAGTTGCGTGCAGACGTATATTTGATGCTAGAGACGGTCAGCTGGGTGAGCAAGCGTTGAAAGCAGATTCGGAGCGCGCTACCCAGACTGAGCCTCGCTCCAGCAACACTTGACCCACCTTTATCGGACCCGATAGTCCAGGCGTTGCGCGATTCCCGGAAAATCGTGTCGCTCTATACTCATCAGGTTGCCGCGATAACCGCGCTTTCGGAAGGCAAAAATGTCATCGTATCGACAAGCACTGCGTCCGGTAAAAGTGTTATTTATCAGGTATGTACTCCTTCCCGCTCTCTCTGCAGATCATATTCATGAACTCGTGTAGGTCCCTCTTTTGCAGTTTTTGGAAGCAGATCCGCAGTCCACGGCAATATTTGTATATCCTACGAAGGTCGGTCGGTAGCGCTAAATACAGCGCAGTCCCTGACAAATCGCGTAGGCGTTGGCTCAAGACCAAAGGGCTGCTCTTGAGCAATTACTGTGCAATTGCCCGGGGCTGGAGCACATACAGGTCTCCACATATGACGGGGATACTCCCCAGGAGCTTCGAGCCGGTACGACAACTACAACCTCGCCTGTATTCTCCCTTTCTCTGATTTTGCTCCAGGGATACGCGAAACCGCATCGGTGATATTCACCAACTTTGTGGGTGACTGTATATGTATAGGGGTCCAAGCGGACTCATATTTATGTGGTTAGGATATGATTCATGCTTCGATTCTCCCACACGAGGATGCTTGGAGAAGGCCCGTAGATCCCATCTGTTGCTTGTACCCGCCGACGACACTAACTACAGTTTTCTAGATTTCTCAAGAATCTCAAGATCGTCGCGGTAGATGAATTGCACTACTACCACGGCATATTTGGAAGGTTAGCGAACATGTCGGGCTTCGAAGTTTGATATATGCTCATGTCTCTCAAAAAAGCCACGTCGCGCAGGTAATGAGAAGATTACGACGAGTCTGCGCCGCGGTGGGAAGTAAGCAGGCTCCGCGACGTCTCTTCTCCCGCAGTGCTTATATGATGTGGACGGTAATAGATCGCCGGGCCCGGTTTGTTACGTGCAGCGCAACGATATCGAAGCCTGGGCAGCACATGAAGAATGTATTCGGTATTGACGTATGCTTGTTCATCTGCCTTTGCAGAGACTTAGCCTAACAGTAGTCGGGGCTCCACCCCTGACCTTGTTAGACCATCGAGGAAGTTACAGAGGATGGCGCACCCTCCGGGCGTAAAGACTTTCTAGTGTGGAACACGCCCCTGAAAGATCCCATGGACCCCACTCTTGGCCGCATCCATTCTATGACGGAAGCCACGAGACTGATGCGGTTCCTCATGACCAGGGGTGTTCGAGTCATCCTGTTCTGCAAGGTCGGGTGCTATCGTTCTCGATTCATCAGCGCCCATATCTGACAACCAAGGGTATCTAGATTCGCAAATCATGCGAGCTGGTACGCTTCTCAATACTACGATGTACACCCAGGAACTGACCAGAAAGTACGCATCAACAGGCCATGAAGGCACTCCGGCAGGAGCTGACCGCTGATGGTCGCCTGGACATCCTGGAGAGGGTCATGTCGTATCGAGGAGGTTACTCGCAGGAGGTGCGCTCGTCAGCAGGCGGAGCTTGTGCGGAGTTTGATCGCATACATCTCCAGGATCGACGTAGGATCGAACGGGAGGCCTTTTCTGGTAGCTTGCTTGGGATCGTCGCTACCAATGCGCTGGAACTCGGCGTCGATATCGGTGTTTTGGATGCGGTGATCATGTTAGGTTTCCCAATGGGCGGCCTGGCGAGCTTTGTGAGCAGTTTAGGCCTACTTGCTATATCCGAGCTCACACAGAGATACATCAGCGACAACAAGCTGGACGCGCCGGACGTCGCGCGCGAGATGCGCTCGCGGTGTTTGTAGCTGACTCCCTCCCTGTAGACCAGCACTTCGTCAACCATCCTGAGGAACTATTCGACAGAACTACAGATGACCTTGTTGTCGACTTGGACAGCAAGGTGATTCTCGAAGCTCACTTACAGTGTGCGGGATACGAGATGCCTCTCACAGACGAGGATGAGGTTTACTTCGGGCCGTCGATGAAGGAAATTTGTGAGACAAGGCTAGTCAAGGACAAGGAGGGGTGGTAAATCGCAACAATATGCTATGCACTATCGAGATCTAATCGACACCCTTGGTTACGTAGGTATCACACGCACCCCAAATATTTGCCATATCCTTCGCGGCACGTCTCCATCAGAGGCGCGGAGGAAGAGAAGTATAGCGTAGTCGACGTCACACGTCTAGGAAAATCCGGCGGGTCGGCTACTATCCTGGAAGAGATCGAACTGTCGCGTGCTCTATTCGAGATCTACGAAGGAGCTGTGGTACGTTGTGGGAGCTTGTTTTCTCGTCGAAGACGCCGATCTCATTGCCACCCTACCGCAGTTCATACACCAGGGATTAACGTTCCTTGTGCGTGCATCTTTGCTGCGGCTGTACACTATCTAACTTTGTGCGTGCGATCGAGTAGGTCCAAGAAGTCAGCCATGATACCAAGCTAGCGAAACTCGTGCGGAGCGATGTCAACTGGATCACAGAGCCCAGGTTTGTACCCCTAAATTCGATGACATCACAAGACACCCCGCTCACATTAGCCCACAGGGACTTCACCAATATAGACGCGATGCAGACATACAGAATTCGTGAGATCAAGAATTCGCCTCAGCGTGCTTACTACGGTCGTGAGTACGCTCCAGTTGTCCAAGTCAAATTTGTCACTCACCGCCCGTCTCTCTAGGGGTCGAACTGCTGACTGTCGTCTTCGGTGAGTGGTGCACTTTCCGTTACATGCCACCCTGACCTCATGTTCATCAGGATATTTCAAGATGAGGTGAGCGACATCCGGCCGGCGCTTAACGGAATCGCTCATGCTTCTTCAGGAACAAGGCAATCATCGATGCTGTCGACCTAGACACCCCGCCTTGGCAGCGCGAGACCACAGGAATGTGGCTAGACGTACCCAAGCCCGCGTTAGACCTTATGCGCGCATCTGGCGTCAACCCGGCAGAGGCAATTCATTCAGCGCAACACGCATTCCTGAATCGATTCGCGTTGGCACTAGATCTCAAGACGGAGTGTAAGCCCCCTGAGAAGGAGTACAAAGCCGCCCCATCACAGCGCAAGAGGCCAGCGAGGTACCAAAGCTGAGATTACATCCTCGTCGTATAGTACTGATTTTTGCGCAGACTCATATTCTACGAGCCGTCGGGGAAGACGGGGGGCGTTTCCGTTAAGGCGTTTGACCATGGTGAGTATGCCAGTTTTGCCTCTTCGCGGCCGAAGACTAATGTACACAGTGAATGACATCCTCCGGGATGCGCATGACCGCGTAGAGGCGTGCGAGTGCGAAGAAGGATGCACCGCATGTACGTCGCCCTTCATAGACGTCGCAGTACTCCCTGCTAACAAGTCGAACCACAGGCGTCGACAGTCCTTCGTGCAAAGAAGGGAACGTCGTCGCCTCTAAGCAAGGCGCCCTCATCGTCCTGAAAGCTCTGCTTGGCAGACCCATCGACGTCGATCTTCTGCACCACGAACCCGAGGATGCTGCCCCAGTGCACGACACTGTCATTGAAGCGGCAAGCGTGCGCGCTGCCGAGGGCGTGGAAGTCGAGCCTGCATAGATGTATTCCCATCGCATGTTTGGCAACGCCGTACGGTCATGTCTATGAAAGACTGCAGTCTCAGGTATCTCCCAAAGACAGTTTGACAAGCTGCGACTGACAGTGCGCTTCCACGTTGTGCTGCACGGTGGTAGGACAAAGCGGTAAAGGTGATCAGACACCGCGCTCCGCTTCCGGTCCCGCAAGCGCGTGTTGCTCTCACTGCCGGCTGTCGACGAGACGCTCAGGATGGCAAATAAGAAAGGTCAGTAGTCGAGGCTCGAGCACATAAGCACAGAGAGATGCGCGGAGTAGTCTGGAGCGCAGTGCTCTGACAGTCGAAGGCGGGGGAGGATGGAGGCGCTCACGACTTGGTTGGTCGCGGACTTGTTTTCGCATTACAGTCGGTCTTTGCAAAATTTTGGAGACTGGGGTGCTGGAGATGATGGAGGGGATGATTGGGACAGACAATAGATGGGAGAGAGAGATGCGATGGAACTCACTCAAGCACTGAATCTGACCGGGACAACGGTCACCTGCAGGGACAGCTTCCTGGATCTCCCCTTCTCTCGCCCCGACCAAGCCATACGATACAAGCGCAGGTTGTAAGCGGCCTTCATGATATCATCATACTGTGTCACATACCCCTCCCAGTCTCTGTAGCCCGCTCAGATATATTGTGTGCAGCGCGCCGCTACTAGTCGCGCCGGTGCCGCTCCCGTACCACTCGCCTAGCTTCCTCATGTACGACTTTCCGTACGACGAGGACCCGTCGCATCCGCTGATGAGCACCTACCACGTTCGAGATCAGTATACGCACCACGATAGAGCAAGGACAACATGATTAATGGCTTCAAGTACTACAATAGGTGGTTACGAGCGCGTTTAGAAGGACGATAAAGCTTGAAGTTCTCTCACGAACCACGCTCTTTCCTCATGGTCTCCTAAGATAGCTGCCTCCCCTCCCATGTACACGCCGCAAGAGAATAGACTTGCGCAGCGACCACCACCACGGAGTTCAACGTTCAGGGCTTATTCGTGAGACCGCGACCGCGCCCCTCTCAAGTTCCAATCATCCGTCTAAGGCTTCGGCGGATTCGTCGTGTCACATTAATCATTCGCCCTCGACTTCCTGCGACTGCGAACTGCTTGCCTCCCGTCGTTCTCTCCTTCTATCGGTCGGTCGATCGGTTTAGTACACCAGGCACCTTTTACCGTTTCCTATCCTCTCATTTCCTCTCTCTGCACCCGCTACGTATATTTCTCATGTTTCCTTCCAGTCCCTCCTTCAGGCCTCAAAATCTGAAGATCACCAGAGACACCTTGCATCCTTTTCAGAGATAGTGTTAGGTGTTAGATTGTCCCCCTATAGGCAGTACACTTTGTATATATATCTTCCTATGCTTCGCATCAAAGGCGAGATGAGTAACACATCATACGTCAATCATGTTGCGGTGCGGCGGTGTGCCTTGACCTTCAGTTATACTTACTTAATGGGTCTCCGAGAGCAGAACTGGGGCACCATTGAGCCAAATCACTTCTCTTGACGGGACTGGTGCTTCTTCTTTCCAGAATTGGAGATTGTGACTGCCTCCGAGTCGCCGTCGGACCTCCCCGCAAAGCTTCGCAGGGCACCCCCAACGAACTCAAATGCACAGAGGTTGCTATCGATATCCCCAGGTCCCCAAACGCCCCTTGCGCGCCCAGAGATCATCATGGCGGACAAGACGCTGCCCCCAGTCTCGCAGATCGAATTTCAGCCGCCCTCCACCATCTTTGACCCTTCGACATGCGTGCGCAAGGGCCTCTGTCCCGTCACGCAGATCAGAAACCAGAGAGGTCCTTTCGAGAGCCACTCGCTGTACTTCGAGGTCCATGGCTCAGGCCCGGAGAAGGTCGTCGTCATCATGGGGTGAGTACATGAGATCGTCGAGCCGACAGAGACGTCGGAGTTCACGATAGAACGGCTGGTCAGGATATGCGTCGGCTCCACATGCGGGGTATCCCAGGTAGAGCACTTCGCGCGCAAGCCCGAGTATTCTGTCCTCGTGTTCGACAACAGGGGTGTAGGGCACAGCGGTGTACCATGGGGCCCATATAGGTACGTACTATCTTGATGAGTATCATGACTTGTCACAGGCAGTGACTCACTCTCAGTGATGGATGCGTCTTTGAAGCACGGTGGGCATGGCCGAAGATACCATCACACTTCTGGATTTTGTAGGTTGGAATAAACCCCGCCAATTACACGTGATGGGAATTTCGCTAGGCGGGATGATTGCACAAGGTGAGTGACCTGCAAAGGTGTCAAAGGACATGTCGTGATCCAGAGCTGCAGAACTTGCCTTTAAAATTCCTGAGCGCGTAGTCTCGCTCACGCTGGTCGTCACTCAACCTGGCGGACGTCGTTACCTTGAACTACCGTCTGTGAGTTGCGCTGCCTCTATTGTGATGCGACTCCGCTGACTCTCATTTTGTAGTATGCTGGAATGAAGGGACTACTCGGGTATGCTTGTCTTGTCAACTTCCAGGATTTTATCTGTTGGGGGGTTAACCTGACGTCCCCAGGTTGATGGTGATTTCCGACCAGGAGAAGAAGCTCCGCATCATCATGGACACAATTTTCCCGAAGGAGTGGCTGGAGAGCAAGGACGACACAGACCCAGAAGGCCGGACAAATCGCGAAGTGGAAGCAGAGGTCAGTAGCTCATGAATTGTACATCGGACACATAAGTTGAACAACACACGATAACTAGGCGCACCGGAGAATGATGAATTTCAACGGCTCCCAGTCGTTACTTGGCGCTATCTCGCAAATGATCGCGGCATTGGGCCACTACGTTGGACCCGATCGTCTACAGCAGATTTCTTCGTCTATACCCAAGGTCGCCATCATATGTGGCGACTCGGACAACCTCGTCGACACCAGCAATAGCCACCTCCTGAAGAAGCACATGCCGGATGCCGAGCTGATCGTTCGTGAATGCGCGGGCCACGGCATAACCATACAGTACAGGTCCTGGTTCAATGGGGTGCTCGAGAGAATCTTCAAAGAAGGGCGGGAGAGACAAAGTGGGAGGAAACAACTCGACGCACCGCACGCCGCCATCACACCCTGCCGCACCGCCACACTCTCCCGGCGGCGTGCGGCACAGTGCGGCAGCGCGTCTGTCCTTTAGTACGCTTTAGTCTTAGTCCGCATACTCGTCCGAACGTACTTATGACACTTATGACTTCAATTTGTAAATACTGTTTTGTTACTCCGCAGAAGGTGGCGTCGCCTCTAAGCAAGAGGCCCTCATCGTTCCTTAAAGCTCTGCTCAGCCGACCCATCGACGTCGTTCTTCCGCACCACGAACCTGAGGACGCCGCCCCAGTGCGCCGTCATCGAAGGGGCAAGCGTGCACTGCCAAGGAGGTGGAAGTCCGGCGTGCATAGATGCATTCTCACCGCGTGGCTCTATGATATACCACTATATTACTTATGGCTATACTACGTTCGAGGTCATGACGATAGTTCACGCAAGCGGATCGAAGTCGCCCCAGTCGTCCTTCGACAGCTGTTTTGTCGTGCCGGCTGTGCCGGGCCACTGCGGCTGCGCAGGCTTGGACGGCGCGAGCACGCTGTTCATCGACATCTGCGCCGCAAAGAATGGGGGTGGTGGGGACGCCGACTGCATCGGTTGCATCGGTGTCGCTTGGGGGAGGGTGATGTTGTAGTTCGGTGCTGGCGGGGTGTGGGTGGACGCGAAGGAAGAGAACGTCGATGGCGCTGGCGCCATTACCGGTGTCGAGACTTGGGGTGTCGGCGCCGCTGCGAAGCCGGGCGAGGGGCTGGGCGGGAAAATCGAGGTGTTGAAGGAGTTGGACGGCAGGCGGGTGGCACCCAGTCCCGTCGTGGTTCTACTTGCCGATAGCCGGGGAGCATGTGGGTTGAGCATGCTGGAGATCTTCGGCGACGAAGGCAAGGACTGCGGCTGTGGCTGGATCGGGGCGACAGGGAACGACGTCGCCCGCTGCACTGGTGGCGCCGGTGGTGGCGACAGAGTCGGGCTTTGCAGAGCAGGTGTCTAGTGATCTGTCAGTGCCAGTACTAGCGACACCAGTTGGATACTGTACTCACTGTAGATCCACCGGTGAATATACTACCCCAAACGTCATCTTCCCAACTTGTTGCGTTGTCGGGTGTCGCGCTGGTCTTCGGAGCCGCCCCAGAACCATTCGCAATGAGGCTTTCAAAGTCAACCGCGCCGCCGGTCGCAGAGCTGTTGGTCACGCCATTGGCTGTTGTAGCCGAGCGGTCTTCTACTCGCTGGGAGTCTCGAAGGTACTGGTCGTGCTCTCGCTCGACTCGATCTCCGAGTTTCTTAATCACGTCCATGAAACGCTTGAACTGTGACACCGTTAACACTAATGAGGGGTCAGCAAGTCGTTATAAACCTGGGCATTGCGCGAGAAGACGAACGTGGTCCCATGGACATAGCCCACAGTTGAGGAAGGACCAGCGTTGCCACGGCCTCACGGTCGACTTTCAAGCCCATCGCTTCTTGCACATGCAATGTCGCCATCTAAGTGCCGTTACCACATTGAGCGATTATCCCCTTTCTTGACCAGGATGAACTTACAGTAACCGCAGGTTCCTTAGTTCGGATCTTGGAGAGCAGAGGAACCAGCTTTTGCGTCAAGCTCGACTACGATGAAGGGAAAACGATTTTAGTCCTACCCCGCGCACATGCTTCAAGATTGTCTACTTACTTGGTCTAACGTCTTAACCATTGATAGGAAGGTTTCGAGCGTCGCTACTTTGACGGAAAGTATGCGAGTTTTCGTGAATACAAGCTAAGGCAACGGATAATCGAGATCAACACTGTGCAAACTGTGACGACTCGAAACGACTTACCGCCACGCGTGGAAACACTACACCTTGCACTTCTGCATAATCGATTGTTTCACACAGGTTTGGTACAGCCTTGAGTGCGCGTTCTTGTACCTGATCGAAGGTAAGTATCGCCAAGAAGAGTCTGTGCCTGCACCTACAATGGCATGTTCAGACTCTAATGCGTTATACACCAGTGGTAGCACATCTATCGTGAATGGTCAGCCAGAGGTATCACAAGACCTACGATACCACCTACGTTCTCTGAAAACAGGTTTCTCCGTCTTGTCTTGGAGCATTCGAAGGTTATCCAATAGCGTCAACATGTTCTGCGGGGGCTCCTTAATGGCAAACAGGGGCTTCAGACTAGGTAGCACAAGTGCAGCGAATTGCGTCGACGATAGGATCTGTGAGATGGCGAATATGTTCGGGAGGATATATGGCAGCAGGTGGGTATCTTTCATCTGCGTAAATTCGATAAATACCAGCACAGGGTCGTGCGTATCGCGCCCTTACCTCCTCGAGGAGCGATGGCAGAATCTTTCGCGTACGAAGACCTTCCGTGAACCGGTCCAGCACACTTGTGAGACCCTTCATGAAGGAGATCTTCTCCTCGCGGGTCTTCGCGGCGAAGTTCGAACGATCGAGGAAGTTGAGCGTCGACACGGGTAATGACGAAAAGAAGGGGTGTAATGGGAGATCCGAAGGGCTCGGCCGGCCGTGCGGCTGGCGGCTAATGAGCGCATTGAGCAGGGCTATAGAACCGTTCAGTACAACATCAGTGTCGAGGAAGTGAAATAATAAGCTGACCTCTCAAATCTTGCTCGAGACGTTCCATGCCGGTCAGTGGTTTTCCAGCGTTCGTACGGAGGGAATTGAGGTTGCCGTGGTTCTTAAAGGGAGGGTTGCCCTTGCAGTGGACCGCATAGATCAAACAACCCAGGGAGTACATGTCTGAGGCGGGATCTAGGACTTCGTCCAGTGCGTATTCAGGAGCTATGGAGCGTGTCAACCAGATGCGGCTATGCCATGTGTACCTCTTGCGCACCAATGTAATCAAAGGAGCGTTGGGTGTATGTCAAGGCACGTCCGTCGAATGTGGGGAACTCCCATCGCGTCGCACCGCCATCGGCTTTCGAGAGAGGGATTGTGAGGCCAAGACCTGAGAGCTTCCAGTCACCCTGTAATCATACATATGAACTGAATGCTTTACGTGCGAGCGCAAGGACAACTTACAGAACTGTTGATCACAATACTCTCCGGATTGATATTGGAGTGGATTATTCGAGCAGACGTGTGCAGGAAGGAAAGGCCTTTGCAAATTTGCAAGATACCTTTCTGGATCTGCAATGCATGGCGGACACTCACTTAGCGTATGGATACATATACGCGCTGCCATACTTACTTCGACCTCGTCTAGCTCGACAAGCGGCATGTACTGGTGGGACCCGGGTATGGACAGATGCAAAGATGACAAAAGAGGCTCAGTCGCGAATATAAGTTCGTTCCTGGTTTCCTCGAGCGGTTCCACCATTTCTTGCGTTCATACGTTCTAAGTAAGACCAATGCGTTCAAGCTATAGTTACGGTGCTCACCTAGAACAGAAGGGTGCCGAAGCCTACTCAGTGCCGACGTCTGATTGCAAACTCGTTCTGTTAAAATCTACAACTCGCAAAGAATGCCGGTACACGCACCTCGGCTTTGAGCACGTCTAGCGTCCTCTCTCTCGACGCGGGCCCCATGCGTTCCATGTCCGGGCTCTTCTTATCCGCGCTCCATACCGAGACGCGCTTGCCGGTCACTTTGTGCGTAGCAGACTGCACTCGCCATGGACCAATGGTAAACGTAGGATGAAGAGCAGTCGAAGGCAGCGCGGCGTTGGATGTCCCTGCTGGTCCGGGGGTAGAGGTCCTGCTACCGCTTGCGGCATTGCCGATGTTATACGACTGGGAAATGTTCGTCCGCGCGAAGAAGGATGAAGCCGCCGCAAACATATTGGGCCGTCAAGTAGAGACCGTATAGACCGATGATGCGGATGTGATAAGTCAAGAACCAGCCAAGCCTGCGGGGATCGTGGTATATGACGGTCGGGGTCGTTAGCACAGGTCACGACTCGCAGTCAGTACGCCGATCGGCCGGCGCTTCGCACAAATTCCAATACTAGTACTGCGTAACCTGGTAAGCTTAAATCAATACAATGTACATGTACATTTTTGTTCCTACTCGCAAGCTCGCACTGACTCGGATACTGTTATGCCCCAGTCAATATCTCTAGAGGAGGCTTGTACGCGACGCGGTCCGTATATGATTACTCTCATAGCCGTGAGGCTACTACACTACGTAAAGCAGGAATGATGACACGCGTCGACACGCTCATGCCTGGAGGAACGATAGGTCGTCCAGCTGCACCTCGCGCAACCCACGAGTCTGCTACATCAAAGTTAGCGTTGGAGAGTGCACCGAGACCGATAACAGCGCTTACTGCACATTTGACCGATGCCGAGGAGGAAGATCGCACCCCACAGAGTTCCTCCCCATCCGCCCACGCGCTTCCCCGTAACGGCCCTGTACATTTTCTCCCCGAGTATGCCAAACGCTTGAGCGACGAAAAATAAGAGGACTTTGGGATCTAGAGGCGCTCCTCCTAGATGGAAGCCTATCTCGTGGAACAGTCCCGAGGCGATGAAGGTGCCAAAGAGCATTCCGGTGCTTCCAGCGAGCCGGCGCCCTGGGTAGCCTCCGAGAATAAGGAAGGTGTTCCGAAGGACCTGGTGCCAGCGCTTGGACCAGAAGTCGTGAAGCGAGGACATGCGCCAAGGCTCGTCGTGGATGGGGGGCCAGAGCACGGGCGATTGGCGGAATAGGCCAACTCCGATGAGGGAGACAACATCGTACCACATCTCGATGGCGAGTATGATGAACATGCCCACTGTGTATTGAATCGTTGTGGATAGCAAATATCGAGGGACGGGTGAGAGGGACGGGAGGAATATAGTGCCGCCATTCACAGTGACACCAGGCAGCAAGGAGACCGCAGAGTCGCAGAAGTCCGCAAAGAGGTAGTTCCGTAGTATTGAGTACGCCGTGTGTTTCATGTATGCGGTGCGTTCAGAAGTTCGTCGGGCTCGCGGTACGTGGGTCCCTTCAGCAAACTGCCATCCTAACCCACGCGTTGTGATCCCGACCTCCAGTGCGTCGTATATGCAAGCTGGCAGGAACCTCTTGAGGCCGTTCCGGTGAACTTCAACGCCGGCGCAGAGGCGTACGTCGTTCAAAGATTCTTCGCCCACTTTGAACATGCCCGAACGTGTTACTGCGAATTGAATGACCTTCTGTATAGTCACACAAGCTATGAGCCCTACAAAGAAAATCGTCAGTACCGCGTACGTTATGCTTCGGTGACTATATCATCGCACGCTGACCTCGCACCCAGTTATACCAGCCGTCAATCGGGTTCTCCATGTGATATTGAACAGTACACCAGAAGGTAAGTAGTATCACGAGAGGC
The DNA here is from genome assembly GCA_022264855.1 of Lenzites betulinus. Lineage (NCBI taxonomy): Eukaryota > Fungi > Basidiomycota > Agaricomycetes > Polyporales > Polyporaceae > Lenzites > Lenzites betulinus. The sequence continues at coordinate 259,435 of JABYQU010000013.1, forward strand.
AACAGCATCAGTCGCAACGCGTACGTTCCAGGCCTGCGAGTCAAGTAGGCCATGACGAAGTAAGGGAGGATGAAGGCGTTCGCCTTCGGTGCGTTCTTCCATGTTAGAGGCGTTGGATTTGAGGCAATGAGGAGGGAGTTTTCGGATGCGTTCCAGAGCACGCTCGATGTGCAGAGTGCAGTGTACCAGCTATTGGGAATCATGCGCTGTCGGTTGCAAGTCCATGGCCTACGGAAGGTACGAGAATCGCTCAACTGGTCTGGATGGAAGTTGCCGAATCCCATCTCCGATGGCGCAAATGTTCGAATTAGGCAAGTGTAGTATTCGTCTAGTACTCGCACACGTTTATGTAGCGTCTCCACTGGGACACCGGCGATTATGATGAGGAAGGGGGCAGTAAATTTGTGCAAGGAGATAATGGGGTTTCAGACCCGTAGCTGCGCCCGTGGAGCTATAAAAGTAGAGCGCTATCACCCTTCCGAAACCGAAGGAGGACGCCTGTGTTCAGCGCCCATTGTACTTTCCCTTACCTTACGTTATAGCGGCGATACAGTGGGTAGAAACAAGTCTGATTTCGTTTTATTAGTACCATGCAATGTCATGCGTGCATCCAGTAGCTCTTATAAGAGGCCAGAGTATCTAACAGCGATACGGATGAGTGGTAGGACAATCATTCGGATAGGGCTCATGAATGGTGGTATGGATATCGCACCACCTATGCCACGAGCGAACCAGGCATCGGCTTAATACAATAAGTGAGATATGATGTTTTTCAGTGAAAGTATGGCGTGAACCCCGAAGAAAACACGTACTGCAGATCTGGCCGATGCCCAACACGAAAATAGCAGTCCAGGCGAACCCCAAGATACCCCCGACCTTCCTCCCAGTGAGTGCCTGAAACGCCTTCTCCAGTACGATGCCGACAGCCTGGAGAAGGAAGAAGGCAAATACGTTGATGTGGAGCTCCTTCCCTGCGACGGCCAATGCAAGCTCGTGAAATAGAGCAGAGGCGAAGAAACTGCCAAACACCATGCCCAGACCACCAGCCAGCCATTTCCCCGGAAACCCTCCCAGTGTGAGGAACGTGTAGCGGAGTGATTGATGCCACGACTTTGACCAGAATTGATGCAGAGAGCGCGCGCGGAAGAGGTTCCCGTGGATCGGGGGCCATTGCGATACGGGCTGGTTGAGGAGGATGACACCGACCAAGGACACGTAGTCATAGACGCACGCGACGCTGCAGCTAATCAGCAGTCCGTGTCCTAGATGTATTGCGGTGGAGACGGCATAGCGTTGAGGAGAGGGAATGTCCTGGAGAAAGATGGTGCCGCCGGTATTGGTAATGCCAGGGATGCTCTTCGTGACTGTGTCGATTAGGTCGGCAAGAAGCTGATTGCAGATTATGGTCTTCACTGTTGCCCGTATATACGCTTGCCGCTCCAACGGACGAGTGTTTGGCGGCACAGGCGTATAACGTCCGAAGTCCCATCCAATACCCCGCAGGGTCATACCGACTTCGAGCGCGTCAAATATGGATCGAGGGAGAATGCGAGCGGCGGGGTTGCGGCCAAGGAGCGCTGCGGCTTGTTCGCTACCCTTTTTTCGAGAGGGAGTTGGCTCGCCAATGCCACCGAGATCTTTCTCCCCCACCTTCAGTCGTCCATCCTTTGCAAAGGCGAAGTCTAATGACTTCGCGATGACGAACCACCCTAATAGACCTGTGAATTTTGAGCGATAAATTAGTAAATTGTCAGGGCAAACAGATTTAGCTCTAGCAGAGACGACATGTACCTCGGCTCCATTCGAGCCAGACCAGACGCGGATCCTCGATCTTGTATCGGTACATGCATCGCAAAGCCATAGGCACTACCGTCGGCAGCAGCATAAGCCGTATGAGACGGGTCCCTTGCCGCCGTACGAGGTACGCCAGAAAAAGGTATGGGATGAGGTACAAGTGAGCTTGAAGGTACGAAGACCATGTTAACTGCTCCCGGTCTTCCAAAGGGGGGACGAATTGTCGATACGCGAGGACCGCCGCCGCAAAGACTCTAAACACATCGAAACACCCGACACGTCAACAGCCACACCGGTGACGCAGCAAAAACTGCTCAACTCGTCTAAGACATCGGCCATCTACCCCACAGATTATTGCGTGTGGTAAGGTATCTTCAACGTGGCGGGAGGCCGATGCAGCACGCGGTGGTTTGTGCGTACGGCGTGATCGGTGACCGGCACGACGGTTTGTGGGAGGCGGTATAAGCGCCAAGCCCTCGCAAGCTCCGTCTTCTTCAACCCTTCTCCCGAGTTTCGCGGACTTGCCGCCGGCGCGTTGCGATGTGCCAAGACTTAGACACGCCGGGTCCGAGAGGCACGAACAAATATAAACCTTAGAGGCAATTCGATCTAGATTGCGATCGTACGGTGGAATGCCGGCCGCTCCGCGGCTGCCAGACATTGTTGGACGCTGGGAGGAAAGCGTATTCACGTAAATTGTCATTATACGGCTCTACGGCGTATCTAGAGAGCTGAGGCAGGCGAGTCAGGTAGCAGCGAGAGCGTGATCCGAGACATAGAGAGTAGGAAAACAGTCGAGGGGGTCATAAGACGTCATCACGAGTATAAGTTACAGTAAGACTACAAAATCCAGAGCCCAAGGCAGATCTTCGAGAAGAGAAGGCATGACAAAAAGTGTTGCAGAGGGGCGAAAGAATGATGGGAGAGAGTGGATACAAACGAAAATAGGCGAAACAAGCTGCGGTTGGTAGCGTGAGAGGGGGTGTCGTCAAAGTGGGCGCGGAACGCGCAAATGCCGGTTAGGGTCGCTCAGGCCGAGCGCAGGGAAGGGGACGCCGTTCATGGCGAGCAGCTCGTTCTGCAGCGAGCCGTAGTGGTCCGTCGTGAGCCTGACAGGCACCTCGCGGCGGTAGATGGGGAACTCCTTTACGTGCTCGGGTGGTGAGATGACCAAACGGATGACGTGCTACGGGCGCGGTGCGATCAGCCTGGGCTACTCTCACAATGCCCGGCACGGAGCACGGGCATGGACAAAGCGATACAACGTACCTCGACCGACACCGCGCCCTCGATGCGCCACGAACACTCTCGTCCGGCTTCACCGGCCTGGAGCTCCATGCGAAGGTATGCTGTGCCTTCTTGTGTCTCATCGGCAAGAAACACTTTCGCATGCGAGAGTTGGTATTCGCGGATGCTGACTTGTTCGCCCATAGAGACCCATGCCTTCTGTCGCTTCACGAGACACACGTGCGCGTTGGAGGACAGAAGCTGCGCCAGTACGGGAGAGCCCGGGCACTCTATTTTGATCGCCAGAGGGATGGTGTCTCCCGACGTGAAACATTTTGATTTTGGCATGGTGAGCTGGTGATGGAACACGAGTCAGCGAATCGCCACCGAAGCTCCGACTGACGCTGCTTACCGTAATGAGGGGCAAATCAACGGTCCGTTGGGTGGCCGCGGTGCAGCCCTTTGGCCATGTCGGCTCCAACACGACGTCGCTCACGCGCGCATCTTGGGTACTATCGACTCGGACCGACCACGGAATATGTTCCAGAGGGGGCAGCGTCGGACGCGACTTCGGCAGGTAGAGGATGGGTACCAGCAACCTATGCGACGAGCCGCGGTCGGTCAGTACCACCGTGGATGAGAATAGCCACGAGAGCGTACTTCTCATGCCGACGCATACCCTTCCGGACGATGTCCACGCGAAGGTGGTACGTGATCTCGGTCGACACGCCTGGCTGATATAAGGTATATGACGGCGGGAGGGGATCGGTGCCGCCTTCCACATAGTGCGGGAAGTGAGGCGCGAACGAGTACTCGCCGCTCACTGTCGTGGTGCTCCCAGCGGGCGCGGTGACGAGAACGACTTTCTGACGGACCAGATGGATCTTGTGGACGCCGGGAACGGCTATACCGGCATGTTGGCTGGCCGACGTTGTGAGAACGCCTTGCAACTGCGGTATCGGTCGTTAGTTGCGGTTGGGAACTAGGTAGGGAGCTCACTCACCGACACGGACACTTCTTGTACGTACGTGCAGGGTTTGCGGAACGTGACCGTACCCTCGACTATGCCGTCGAGGCCGTACGCAGGGAAAACGGAGCCCCAGCGCGGCGGGTGCAGTCGCACCTCCAGGTTGTCGGACTTGTATGCTAACTTCTGCGCATCGGCCGCAGAAGAGTCACCAGTAATGCACTGACAATGGCCTGTCTGTAGAACGCGCTCCGAGGCATCTGGTGTCTGAGAGTAGAAGGGCGCGGGACTGTTTGGGGACATCGACGAATACTCAGGGGGCATCTCGTAGTCGGGGGCTTCCATGACCGAGGTGGAAGGTGAGGGCGGAAGGAGAGTCATTCGAGACATCAAGCTTTTGAGCAGCCGACCTTTAACTTGGGCGCGCGGTGACAGGGGAGCGCAGGACTGATGGGTACTTCAACCAGATTGCCGCTGCGGTCATTATATAGTTCCACGGGTGATGGAACGTTATCTGTAAATCCCTGGGTCGTGGCGCGCTTCGAAGGCGAGATCGAAGGACGTAATGGCGCTGGGAATGACTCGAGGAATGCGCTGACACATGAGCCTTGTAGGCGACCTGCGCCTCTTTTGTGCGTTAGAAGGATCGCAAAGCCGCCGCCCCATCCTGGTCCACGCTCGCGCACTTCGGTGACAAAGCAAGGTACGAACCTGGGTTTCCCCGCCGGGCGTCCGCAAACAGGCGCGCAGACGCCATTGGCCCGGCATTGCCCACGTGATACGCAACGTTGGGCGGTCTCTTTGATCCAGACTGGAATCTAGCCTTTTGCCACATAGCATGAACATGACATGCGAAGAACGTGGTATTCCGCCAGTATGCAACGTAAAAGTCGGGTCCGGCGGGATGCGGCCATCGCATACGACGCGAAAGTGAAATCGGCGCGAGCGCCAGAAGAAACCCACTTTAAATAGACGCCTAATTATCCGCAAGTACAGGCATGCTTAAAAGAACTGCATCTTCGACCTCCTGGACATAGAGCAGAACAGATGAGCAGTGATCGACCGCGCACGTAGACGTAGACTCACCTCATTCTTACTAAGACCGCTGAAAGCAGCACAATAGGACTAATTGTGAACGCGAGTAGTCGCACGACATACGGGCTGTTGCCCGTGGTCCAGTTCGACCAGGCACCTCCGAGGTAAGCGGTGAAAAGGAACAAGGGGAACAGGGTATAGCCAGAGAGCCTGGAGTGCCGCCGGAGAGGCGGGTGGTTCGTCATCCGACCAAGGTTATCACTGGGGACGTCGTGACTCACCGATGGTACTTCCACAGCATCTTGGCTTTCGGGTTGCCTCCAAACAGCCGCCCGCCAAACCACACGCTGCCACCACCAACCAAAATCTGTATGACCATCCATGCGACAGATACGATGCCTATGATCTGCCGGCCCGACGTCAGGACATGTTGCAATGTGGCGTTCGTCGATCTCAATGCTGACTCACTCCGTGCCATGTGGTGAAATGAGGGTGTCCATGAAGCGATTTGCGAATGACGATTGCAAGTGTCCCCAAAGCAATCGACGGCACACCAAGGGCCAATATGACTACTTGGTGTCTAGTCAGACCGGCGGCCTTCGTCCTAGGCTGCGAGGTCGGTTGTAGAGTCAAAATGCCTGGGAGGGGTATTAGGTTTTATCCGAGACGTGGCCATAAAGACATACCGTAAGTAAACGCAGCAATAGCTAAGCTCTGGAGAATAGGGTGAAAGAAGAAAAGCCCTAGAGATGTTGGGTTGCTAGCGAAAGCAATCGCCCATGTCGTTATCAGAAAGACCTTCGGAGCGGCTTGATAAGAAGCGATTCTCGGGGTTGCAAGCGGCAGAAACTCACAGAGGCGGTAGTCTGCAAGTTCCGTTAATTATGTATGACATGCTCCGGGTCAACTCGACGTACGATCGCCGCCCAGAACGCTGGGTTGTCGCCCCTTCTTCCCTCTGGCTTGACAAACTGTTCGTCGTACCCCATTTCTGGCGGAACCAAAGGAGCTTCGGCAGTTTCGTTGGTGTATGGTTCGTATTCAGCGTTCGAGTGAAGCCCAATCTCGTCGTGCGTGGAAGAGGGAGACGGAGGAGAGTCGACAGCCATGGCTGTGATTGGGAGATTATGATTGGCGACCGTAGAGCTGGGAGTAAAGGAAGCGGGGAGCGTACGTGTCAAAATACGATATGCAGTTCCCGCAGCATCGGTAAGCCGCCATAGACTCAAAGTAGCGTCAACGAGAACGCCTGCGGGTGATGAGAGGTAGCGTGGAGGCCTGAGGATGCCGGACCTGAGAACGCTGTGGACGGCGTGCGAAAGGACCCCTGAAAGTCCCTATAGTAGTCCGGACCCTAGTCCGGACAGCGTCTAGCGATTTGTGGGCTTTAGGCCTGGTCATAGTCCGGACACAAAGGCCCAAAAGTGGTCACCTAGCCGGCCGGCCATCCGGACATGGGGTTATTTGATCCCCAGAGGCCGGTCGAGCAGTCCGGACATGCGCATGAGGCCCGGCGGAGCCATGGGCGCCCAAGGCCCGATGTAAGCCGACTTATAGGTAGGGTAGCAAATAACAGAAATCTGAAGTTAGGCCGGATCAATCCTTGAACGAAAGCCGGTTTCAAACTTCAAATCTTCGATACTGATGCGTGTATCCTTCTACTACTTGTCAGTAAGAAATAGTCTTACTAATCACCGGCATCTAAAGCGCGCAAGCCGTCACCACTGCGAGGTTCCACAGGCTGAAATCCGCCGTATTAGTAATGATCTCAGCATCATAAAGCTTTCATGAAGCGTGAAAGTCAACAGCTTGCCCTTTTCCAGGATCATGCTGCAAAACCTGGGGCAAAAAACGAGGCCGAACGCACTGGTCCGGACAATTTTGCTACAAAAAATAGGCCAAACAGACCGTCCGGACATAACACCGGCCCCGAAGGGGCCGGACGGAAAATCCGGACACGGCGACGCGAAAAGTAGGGGCTGGGCGCAAGTCCGGACAAAATTTGAGCAAACCCCCAAAAATCCGTCCGGACACGAAGCTCGAAATTTAGGGCGCTTAGGATACGGCCTCATATAGGGACTTTCAGGGGTCCTCGTGCGAACCGCTCCCACTAGCACTAATGAGACGCCCGCGCTGTCGGCAACCGCCGTTGATGGGTCCCTAGCCGCTGATTCTCCTTACGGAAGACGCCGAGAGCTTCCCCGTGGGGATCCGGACTCGGGCCCAGGTGTTGTACTCAACGCTAGCATCTCCTGCGGGCTCTTGGATACGTCGCTCAACAGACTACAGCCACAATGCGCCCTACACCACATCTTATGCGTGCCGTGGCCTCGGCAACACAACGTCAGAACAGCGTCAGCTTCATTGGACTTGGGCGAATGGGCTCCGAGATGGCGTACAACCTCTTCGCGCGCACACTGGTCGAGAGCAATGGTACAGCACGTTTCATAGTCTGTGACGCACGGGAAGCAACCTCGGAGACATTCATGAGGAACTTCGTTACGCACTTTCCTGGTGCTCAAGTGCAGATCGCGAACACCCCTGCCGAGTACGTACCACTGGCTCAGAGCATCTGCGGTCGTTTCATTAATATTCCTCTCAGAGCCTTGAGAGCGTCGCGAACAGTCGTCACCATGCTTCCATCATCGCCTCATGTGCGCAACGTGTACGTCGAAGAAGACGGCATTGTCTCAGCATTGCGCTCGCTTCCATCTGAAGTCGCACAGTCAACTCTATGTATCGACTCCACCACACTCGACGTAGCAGTCGCCTGTACTGTTGCCGGGGAAGTCGAGAGGGCGGGCGCAGCAATCGTAGATGCTCCCGTGTCCGGAGGTGTCGCCGGTGCCAAGGCGGCGGCCCTCAGCTTCCTCGTAGGCGGTCCCGAGAAGGCGTTCAAACTCGCATATCCTCACCTGCTCCATATGGGAAAGAATGTCATCTACTGCGGGGACTCCGGCGCGGGGCTGGTAGCGAAGATCTGCAACAACCTCATTCTGGGAGTCCAACAGATCGTCGTGGCGGAATCAATGCTGCTTGGGCAGAAGCTGGGTCTTGATCCGCAGGTCCTGGCAAGCGTCATCAACAGCTCGACTGGAGCCTGCTGGGCATCTTCGGTGAATAACCCCGCCCCGGGGGCGCTGCCGGACAAAGCCCCTCCGTGTGAGCGCGACTATGATGGAGGGTTCGCGACCAGCCTGATGCTGAAGGTAGGTCATATGCGAGCAGTTGTGTCTCCATGCTGATTATGGGTCACAGGATATGGGACTGGCAACGGACCTGGCCGACTCAACAGGTACCCCGTTACCGTTAGGGAACGCGGCGGAGAAGATCTACGCGGATGTGGTGAGCGAGGACCCGGAGTTGTCCAACAAGGACTTTTCATCTGTGTACCGATATCTACGGGTCTCGAGGCATCTCTGAGGGTACCATCCAACACGATGTATAATAGGTGTATATGACGAACCAGTGGATGCGTTTTAGCGCAAGTCAGGACAATACGGCATCAAGACCACCTCGCACACAAGGGAGCCTCAGGAGCGAGCGGTACGTCCATTTCGTCATCGCACACCTCAGGCTCTCCCGCGGGATGTCTTGGAGTTCAAGATCAAGGCGATCCTTTGCACCGCAAGGAAGACATGCGTTCACCTGAGACCAATCGGCAACCGGCAAAATTTCCGGATAGTGTACGGCATCCTACAGGTACAGGCCACCCGGCGGACCACAACAATAAAGCGCGCGGCCGTGAGGCTGGGTCTTGTAACGGCGCGGGGGACAGACATGGTAAGTCCTCATAGCTGGTTTAGCAGAGCTTGTGGTATGTCGAGAGAGGCGGAATCCACCGTTAGGTAGAGACTGTTTACTACAAGAAGATCACTGTGAGCTAGTAGCCGAGATAGAACGCGGATCTAATGAGATCGTATTCCATGAATGGGCGCCTGTCCGAGGAAGGCTGAATGAGGGCCCGCGGCGAAGTTGATCAAGAAATTGCCGACTCATAAGACTCTGTCTTGCACTCCTTGTCCATCGCCTACCCTCTCCACCTCCTTCGCCCTCGCCCTCCTCGCCGCCACCCACAGCGAGCAGCCTCTCTCGCTCACCGGCGACCTCACATCCGTCCTTCCGCATTCGGTATCGCCAGAATCCAGCCCGCTCGCTAAAGACTGTGTACATCACCTAGCTTCTCTCAAATCGTTCTTGATCTCCCCACCACCCGCGCTCCCTGGGTCCCATACACCTCATCGCACCTGCATAATCTGTGTCATCGATGTCCAGGAAGCCCAACGCTATCGTATTTGGTGCGTTTCCTTGCCTCAAGCACTCCCATTTCTCGCATGCTGATCGTAGACGCGCACCCGTCCTCGTTTCCTTCCAGGTGGTCTCAACACCTGCTCGCGAGCCCTCGTAAGCCTCCTTGTTCCCATAGATGGCGGCGAGCGTCTTGTTGAGGTGCGTGGTGCTCAATATGCGCTAGTCGCGCAGATGCCGATGGTTGTTCGGGTCTTTAGCACCTCCGGATCGTAGACAAGTACTCCGTTGCCCCTGCTACCACGTAAGGCCCGATCCTATCCTTTCTTATCCCTGTGACGCTCAAACGTGCGGTTGATCTTTGCCAGCTATCTCGGTTCTGTCTTCCCGGAGGTCCTCAAACAGCCTAAGGTCGAGTACCGCCAGGCGAACCTCACAGTAGTGTGTAAGCACGAGAATTCGCCTATCTCACAACCCGGACTACGTCCTGACACCATCGCAGCAACGGTTGCATCTTGTTTCGAGCCACCGGAGGGGCAGGCGCCATTCGACTACGTGTTCGATTTCACTGGGGAGATTCAATGGGATCGGTCGGAAGCAGTACGTACAACTTCCTTTTCGCAGAACGGTCCAGACGCACTCAGCTCGTTCCCTTCCCTTCAGGTGCAAATCACCCATACGTTCAAGATTGCACGTCTGATAGGGTTGGAAGCTGCACGGCGGAAAGTTGCTGCGTACACCCGGATACAGCACCCGTTCTACAACTGCAAGGAGAACGGCACGCATGATGAGAAGGAAGATGTCAAACCCGAGGGCGTCATGGGCACTTGGTGGCACGAATCTCTCCGAGCGCTGGGTGCGATTCCCGAGTAGGCAACAAACTGACCATATCTGCGGTGTGCATGCTAACGGTGGCCTGTGCAGCTTGAACCTGGTTATTGTGAGGACGGCTATGCCCTACGGCCCTTACGTAAATTACCTCGGTATGTGAAATCGAACCTCGTGTAACGCGCGCGGACTCATCTCGAGAAGCAGCGGTGGTTCCATTTGTCGCGGTGGCAGCATGCTACGGCTACATCAAACAGCCCATGAAAGCTGTGTACGCTTTTCCGCTCGTGATATGACTAGAGGGTGTCTGTGCTGACCGTTGCTGTAGGAACTCTCCCGGAAAGTATCCTTCACACACGGTTCACGTTGATGACATTGCGGGCGCGATGTGGGCATGCGCGCAATGGATGGCGAAGACCGGGAGAGCGGAGGCAAACACGATCGCGGGCGAGGATATCCCCTTCAGGAATGAAAAGAGCAAGGTATCCGAGGTCGAAGGCATGATTCCGCACAACCAGAAGGTCGTTGCGCCTCTGTTCAACATTGTAAGCTTTCTTCGAGTCATGTTCCTCCCTATCCCTACTCACCTACGGTCAACAGGAGGACGACTCGAAAGTCTCGCTGGTTGAGCTCGGCAACATCATCGCTTCGTATTTCGGGACGACCTTTGATTTCCACAACTTCGTCACGAACATGGCCGCCAAGGTACGTCCTCCATCATTCTACTTATATCCGATCAAGCACCAACGTGTGCCAGTTCCGACTCGAGGACGTCATTGAAGACATCAACGAGGTCCACGTCACCACATGGACGAAGATGATCACGACCTCGACCCCGCCCATCCCGAACACGCAGTTCACCTCGTACATGGACGTCTACCACATGCGGAAACGCGTCATCGCGTTCAGCGCGGACAAGATCAAGAACGTCCTCGGCTACCAGCTCAAGCGGCCACACTTCAACCACGAGACCATCGGCGACATGGTCGAGAAGCTCAAGGCCGAGCACAGCTGGCCGAACAACAACCCTTGACCGGCGCGCTCGCCCGGCGGAGCGCGAGCCAAGGACGGAATGTAAACCCGGATTGTCTAATGATGTGTTATCAATGAGTTATGTGCTACAGGTGGCCCCTTCTTTCCTTCCCCGTCTTTTCCATAGTACCACCCCTGTGTTTCGTCGAATACGGTTCTTACGTCCATACCCGTACCGCTCGCGCTGGCTTCGTTTCCTGCACTCCAGCGCGCTAATGCCGTTGCATCTGCGTTTCGCATAATACTATCACGCCCTGTTGTTCGACGCCCCCAGCATCGGTCCCTTGTCGCTTTGCTGCTCAAGCTATGCCCTTGTTCCTGCTTCTCGGTCGCCCGCCAGCGCGCGGTTACTACGTCACGATCACGAACTTGCATGTAATTCCGGGAGACGAAAACATAAATACGAACTTGCGACGACAGCTACACTAGGAACAGGACGCGTTATGAGCTGGGAGCAGCGGGCGCGGGCTGCGAGGCAGGCGCCGCTTCTGCAGGGGGTTGTGGTGGGGGTGCGGGGATGATGTCGTCCAAGAAGCCCGGGAGGAATCGTTCGATCCTCTCGTGCGTGGCTGCCCACAACGATACCTGACGCTCGTCACGGGTGTCATCGGGCGAGGTGGGCGGAACGAGCAGGCCAGTCGCGTTCATGACGAGAAGGACGTTCTTCAGAGACTCCGGCACGGCTTCGTACTGTAATCAGGAGAGTGAGTACCATACCAATGAAGAAGCGATCCGCGAGACGCACCAGCTGGTCACGACGATCGACGTGCATCAGCCTGTCGAGCAGATCGAGCACCTGGATCCACAGAACCCGGATGTCGGCCGTTTGGCCCTCGCGTGCTTCGAACTGCATGAATGCCTTGCAGAGGAGCGCAGATGCCCGCAGGCGAGTCTCGGGCAGGCCCAGTGGGTCGCGCATGAGCGTCTGCGGCTTCAGCAGCTCATCCAGCAGCGGGAACAGGACGCGGTTGAAGATGTCTTCGATTTGGCTGTGGCTGTTCTCGTCTATTGGGAGATGAGGGCCAAGGAGGATGCGCTGCAGGTGTACCAACGCGGCGTGTCTGAGTTCGCGCGACGTGTTCGAGGACTGGCGGGCTAGGGAAGAAAGGAGGGGAAGCCCGAACTGACGCCAGACTACGTCCCGTTAGCCGGGCATTCGGTGAGTCAGAGAGAGGGGACCTACTATGGGTCTTGTTTAAGCCGGTTGTTTCAGCGAAACTAGCCCAGAACTTCTTCAGATCTGCGATCATGTCGATTGCTTTGCGCCCTCGTTCCACGATAGGAGAGCTACATTATTGTTAGATGATATGCTTGGCTGATGGGTGCGAAATAGGCTACTCACTTCGACGCATTCAAGGACTGAGTCCGACGTCCCTGTTGTTGCGCGTCCACTGCGATGCCCGCCGCAGTCGCGAACTCATCCAACGCATTTACAAGACCCGTGAAGTTGTCAGGCGTGACAAGCTGCTGGGACGGGTCCGTAGCGATGTTCGACAGTATGTCAAACGACTGCCTGGCTGCCTCCGGGTGGGAGATCGTAGACCGCAGCAGAGCGAACCCTACATTCCACTCGGTTTGAGAGTGGACGATGTCTGGGTGTTGCTTCAGGATCATGGTAAGACCCGCGACAACTTGCTCGGCCACTGCGCTAGCGACTGAAGGCGGAAGCCGTGCGAGCAGGTCGAATGACAAGTATATTTGATCCCTGAGGGCATGCTGCGTGGTCGTGAGCAAATATACCAGACGATGAGCGTATGATGTACTGACACGCTCCGCAAGGATGAGACATAGCCTCAACAACGCAACGACGGCACGCTCTATCAAGAGAATGCCGTATTGCGTAGAGGTGGACAACAGAGCAGAAAGATGCTCGAACACGATGGGCCTGTAGGGCTTAGCTCAACTATGCGTTCATATATCGGAAACTATAGAACTCACCAGATTTCCCCAATGTGCTCGGGGGTCTGCCGTGCGATGCTGACCATAGTCTCCAACAAGAATACAGAAGCCGGGTCATACGGGAGCGCATATGTCGAGGACTGGGATGCACCCATATTTGAGGTAATGTCATCGGACTCCAGCTTGAGCCGAGCGACTGTGCGCTCGTGAGCTAGCGCCTCCAAAGCCCGCACGGCCGCAACCAACGCTTCCGGTTCCAGTTGCCTGTGGGCCTTGTCAGCAGTTACTTGACGGTGAACAAACGAGGGTACTAACATAATTTGGGAATACAGCTCGTCCAGGCGACATGTCGAGATGCAGTCGATAGTGCAAAGCGTGTTCTCGATGTCCGCGTCCGTCGCGTCTGGTACGAGTGCGTCCGAGCTAGACGCGTAGGGCGTCATCAAGTAGGAGGATAGTGCTGATAGGAGACCGTCCGATCTTGGCTGTGCTCGCGCAGGTTGGCTACGTCTCAGGGGGATGGTCGATGTACCACCGAGGAAGTCCTCCATCTGGAGCATACGCGAGGGCAATAACGAATGCAGGAATAACGTCTGGAACATCTCGAATATCTGCGCATGCTTGAGATTATGCTGTGTGAGATCGCTATTGCTCGCTTACCTGGGTCCATCCTTCACGCAGTGCATTCGCGTTGCCGTTCACGATGTTGAACAAAACCACGGCAGCAAGCTGACCTTTGAAATTGGTCCCAAACTTGACGGAGAGCGATGAAACGGTGACAGGCTGGCCGTCAATGTCGATCACGGGATAGTTGGGTACTTGTGTAGGCTGCGCGTCAGACAAGAGAGACGTTGCCTGTGACAGGGAGACCACAACGAAGTCGAAGACGTCAGGCATGTCAAAGTGACGCGCCAGGGTAGCGCATTGCCGGAAACCAGTGATGGCGCGTTCGATTATGTAGTCGTCGTCGAAAGTGATAAACGCGTATGCGATGGCGGACACAACGGTACGCCAGACATTCTTGAACATGTCGGCGTCGAACAGGGCCGTATTGCACATAAAGAGGTCGCCTGTGGGTAATAGGATGAGCAGTATTCCCCACTGAATATGATGTACGTACCGGCTTGCCGTGTACGTGTAAGGAGCTCCTTCCACGCATACTCGAACCCCAACTGTCCTGTGTGTTCCTCGGGCATGACAATTTCTCGTTTCCGTATAGATTCGTAGATGTTGAGCTACAATCATCATGAGATACAGGCCATGAACGAATGCCAAGTTGACATACCAGGTACTCCGGTGCGAAGTCAGCGCCATCGTTCACACCCTTCAGGTTGCGCATGTAGTCCTCCAAGCTCATCCGTTTCTATACAGAGGTCAGCCTTTGTTGGACGTCACTACATCGTACAACCCACCCGGATTTGGGGGTTATGCTGATCGGTGTTGAGCATGATGATTGAATATGTCAACACGTAGACAGCATCCTGTGTCTTGACATCCTCTGTCGTTCAATTAGGAGGTGAACATAACGCAAATAAGATTGCGACTTACCAGGCTCAGTGGCGATGTATACCTCAGCGAACGTCTCCGTGATACGATTGATCTGCTGAGACTCCCCAGGGAGGCGGAAGCTCTCCAAGAGCTCCCGCAATGCCTCTGATACAGGTTTCTGTGAGAGAATCAGCTCGGCTGCTGTGAAAAAGGCTTGTAATACAAGAACGTACACCCTTGAAATCGAAGAGCATCATGAAGGCTTTCAAGACATCAATGTTATCGGGCCTCGAGATGAAATCCCCAAGCAGTCTCTTGTCGATCCGGGCGGAGTTCTTCAGAAACTTCGCCAGGCTGACAGCGCGGGGTTCATTCGGGTCGGTGTAGATGAGCTTGTTCTCCTCCAAGAAGGCGAGTCCGGTCTTGGGCTTGGTGTTGAAGCGTGACGCACCAGTCAAGATCAGTTTCTTCTTCGATTTTATCTCTTGCAATTCCTCGGAACGTGGGAAATGCTAGAAGGTACTAAGCAGCTGTCAGAGCAGGAACGAAGATTGGTCTTACCTCCGGCCACGGTTCGCCTGCCTAGAGTAAGTTATGAGTAAACCTTGTGGAATAAACGTGATCACATTGTACCGACACCTTCCGCCCGGGCAGCCATCCGGCCAACGAATGCGAGAAGCAAATCCAAACATAGGAACTGGGAGTTCTGGAGATGATAGTCTTGCCCGCCAAGACCCTGTACCGGATAGATTCCCTGTATAGATGGACGGTAAAACAGTGTTTCATCTCCAAATGTCGGAGCAGTACCTTCGCAGAGAACTCTATCAGTCGCTCAAACATATTCTCACAGTTCATGTCACAATCATAGTTGACATAGAGGTCGACCATGAAGCTCGGGTGCCGCGAGATCTGACACAGTGTCTCCAGAAGTAGCTCCCGAGTGTCGCCGCGTGCTGGCGGAACCACAAGACGTGGAGTAGCAGGCACCTTGTCGTCAAATTCGGAGGGCGGCGGTCCAAGGTGTGGTGTTGATGGTACAGAGCTTCCAGGTCGAGGGGAACCAGCAAGCGCCTTTTGAGCCAAGGGAAGGTTCTTGGTCGCTGGTACAGGAGGAGGCGCGAGGCGGTCGACGGTGAACGTGAGGAAAAGCTCCTGCTGTAGCTTAAGTTTCGGCCGCATAGTTTCAAACATGGTCGCGATGGTCCGCAGAGCAGTCTGAAGGACGACAGGGTGATCGGAGCGTGCAAGCTGGAAGAGGTATTTGCAGCCATGATCAAGGAGAAGCACAGAAAGCGAAGGATAGTCGCATATACGCCTCCCGGCGACCTCGATGGCGACATTGAGAGTGCGCAAGGCCGTCAATCGCGTAGAGTCCGTATGAGCCTGATCATTTGGATCGAGGATGTTGATGAGAACCCGTAACAGCTCAAGAATAGACGGCAGACCATCTATCAGGTGGACTGTCAGCAAGAACTACCTGTACTGTTGTACACCACGCACATGCGGGACGGGGGCCGCTTGGTGTCTCTGGCGGTTGCTCTACCGCTTGCGCGGGGGTAGCTTCCGGGGTGCTGTTGTCGTCTTGGGGGTTAGGCTCTTCTGACTCCGAAGGTTCTTCCGGCGGCGGTCCAGTGGTAGACACGCTCATCTTCATCTCGCCGCCTTCCATATCGCCGTTGTCCGCCAATTTCAGTTCTTCGGCCTCGGGGTCGAGGTCGTATAGCCGGGCGAACACAGTCCTTACCAAATGGTGGAGACTTCCCTCTGCAGACCGTCTGAGGACCTCTGCGAACGCGGATTAATAGCCGCGGCCCTATGAAGGGTTTTACAAACCTACCACTGAGGCGCATCTGGCAGGACGTGGTAAGCACTGTTTCCAGCATTTCACAAACCTCGATATCCCCCAGCTTCCGCCCTACGCTGCTGCATAGTGCATCCTGAATGACTGTCATGATTTTAAGAAGTGTAACCTCGTCGCCGGAGGAGTCACTAGCTTCAAACTTGCAGCTTGACAAAGCGCTGCTCAGTTCTGCCAGAGTGCTTTGAAGAGAAGCGGCCTCAGGATGGACAAGTCCGCAAAGGAAGAAGTTGTGTAGAGCTGTGAGCGCTGCAGATGTGATTGGTCCAGTAGACAGTGGTGACCGGATGATGGAAAGAAATGGTCCAAGGAGTGTGCTAAGGGGGAGCGAATGTATGTCTATCGGGTCTTCCTATTAATGTATGCGTTTAGAAAGTAGGACAAGTGCGAACCTTCGACCTCCTTCACGAGCTGCTTGAGGTCCTGGAACCCTGCCATGAGCTCCTGCTCCGTACTGCCATGACCGGACGCGTATGTATGTGGAGCTGTCTTGGAGACTCTTAGTCCCAGGCTTGTTGCCAAGGTAGAATCGCGTGAAGTGACCGAAGGTGTAGACAAGGCCCATCTCGAGTTCTTGCGCATGACCGACGTCACCGAGAGTACTTCAGAGAGCAAGATATGCTTGACGGAAACAGAAAAGGCCATTGAGCTGCCAGGGCTTGACGAGTCCATGTCGACCAGCGAGAAGATGAGGAGGTGAGGGTATGTGTAGAGGGACTTGCGAAATGGTCAGGGCCGCGCGCGTATACGTTCGTCTACGTATGCGAGACGTGTCGCTTCATGTAGCCACTTCACTTCCGCTTTGGGAAGGCGGCTCGGGAAGGCTTAATTCTACGCACGAATTCTTGCAGAGCGGGAAGCTCTATAAACACACCTCCACCCAGCTCCTATACTGACATGTATATGCGTGTGAAGTATGCTCGAGGAGTCATGTTCGCAGTCACTCATGTTTCGAACGGACAGCCCAGAGCGATATCGATAATGCACGATACAATACAATGTGGGTAAAACACAACTTCACTGCCCAGAACCTGTGGCCGCCTGCGACATGGCTGCTTGCCCTGCGGCAGTCGCAGCCAACCGTGAACGCTTCCGTTCCGCCTCTGCAAAGACAAATCGTCAACAAAGGTCACACTCGCGATACTACCCTGACTTACCGGCTTCCTTCTCACGTTCGATATCAGCGACAATGCCTTCAATTTGTGCTAGGTCAAGAGTCTGTATGACTATCAGTATCAAACACCAAAACTATGAGCAAGGCGACAAACCGTGATCTTGGCATAGCTCTCCATAACGGTGATCTCAATGTTCTTCGCGCCCGTCTGGACAACCTCAAGCAAGCTCTTGACGGTCAACTTGATTGTCTCGTCTCGTGTCATCTCATCCTTGTGGTTCTTCTCCAAAAACTCCCGGACCGTCTTTGAAGAACGGCCGATCGCGTTCGCCTAAGGACAGCGTAATGTTAAACGGGGAGCGTAGAATTGACATATCCCAAAGTACCTTCCACTCGCTGTAGATTCCTCCGGGCTCCGTCTGGTAGAGGCGTGGCAGTGTGTCATGGGGGTCGAAGCCGACAATAAGAGTGGAAACACCAAACGGCCGGACACCTCCTGATTGGGTATATTTCTAGGGCTGCTTTCAATGCAATGCTCTCTACGATGGGGAAGGCGGACGTACCTGCTGGATTCCAGCGATGTGGCGCGTGATGTATTCCACTGTGACAGGGTCTTCCACAGTGAGGCGATGGCTCTGGCATTCTATCCGTGCCTTGTCAATCAGGACGCGGCCGTCGGCAGTCAGGCCTACATATTGTCAGTCAAATTCGTGAGTTCAGGAGGGTTCCACGCGCACCAGCAAAAGCAAGGCAAACGTGGTCATCTAGCATCGCAACCTTGCGAACGGTACGGGGATCTTGCAGTTGAAGAACAGATTTCTTCTCCACGCCCAGCACTACAACGTCCTTGCCGCGGACACCGACCTACCAAACCTATAAGCGAGGTAGAGATTGAAGCAAGTGGCGGGCACGTACCGCGCATGTCCCTTTTCGTACTGCTTCTAGTGCATATTCGACCTGGACGGGGCGGCAGCAGCAAGGTAAGATGTGGGCCTCACATTGCAGTATACTTGGTAGTGCGCACCTGGAACAAGTGCCCATCCGGAGAGAATACAGTGAGAGCTGAAGCCGCGCATCAGCGCGTGGATGATACTGTGTTGATTCCCCCGACATACCGCGATCGTAGGACCTGGACATGGTGGTTTGAGTAGTACGGAAAGGTAGATCGGCGCAAGGTAAGGAAGGCGGGCTTGTGTAGTCGACGCGCGTCGAGCTTGCGTCGCCCTGTGACGCCTAGCACGTGACAAAATCACGTCCGTATTGGACGCGACGCGGGCGCTTCTGGTTCTTACTTTAGCCCCACAGCCTGCCTCCAGGCCACATCTGCATCACATCTCTACACGCTACACTACTCGCTGAGAGTTATACCACACACCTCCAAGCTGTATAGATGAAGGGAGGATACGCAAAGAATGAAATACAGCTCCTATCCCACGACCATCCGTAGGCGGACCAGACACACAACTGGCCGAGAAATATTGTGGCTAACCAGCCTCCCATGACATTAGAACCAAGACAATATGTCAAATATGTGCAATTGACTTGACCTCTAAATCCGTCACGGATAGGCAATCACATTACGAAGACCATTTTGCGCATGCGCCGGAAGGTGAGAATGACGATCCAGAGTCAAGCGTGCGCTACGTTGCTTATATTGCCCTACGCCAGCTTCCGGCTCGAGCCACCACGCTCCCACTGCATCGAAGGCGACAGATAATACGAACGCCGCGTACTCGAAACCAATTTCAAAATCCAGGAAGCCACCGTCATTCGGGTTCATCCCCACCGTCCCCATTGAGAAGCAGAACATATTCTGGCACCCTTCATTAGCGTCAGAACCTCCGCCGAACTTTTCTCCTGGTCAGTGGACGTCATTGATATATTCAAATGGGATTGATTGACTAAAAATCGACCGTCACTCGGATTGTACAGGTCTCATTCCTGTGCTCAAGAAAGCTTTGACCAAATCGCACGAGAAGGGCTTGACACAGAAGGCGTGGCTTGCTTCTGAACATTCCGTACACGTCAACGCCGAACAATGGGATAGAAAGTGGGGGTGTGGGTACGTATGTCTTACTCTGCGTCTGCCGTAAAGCTTACAAGAACGCTAGCTATCGAAATTACTTGATGGTGTGCGCCGCTCTGATGAGCCAGCAACTCCAGCCCATGTACTTCCCACTGCTCGATACGCCTACGTCGCCAGGTATACGTAACCTCCAAGAGGTGCTCGAAGAGGCATGGAGAAATGGTGCGACAAAACGCACTGACATGCGGTAGAGCCTCGTTGACTGATATCGGAGACACAGGTTTTGACGAGGAAGGTGCAGAACAACTTGACCATAACCTTTTAGGAACGAGAAAGTGGATTGGTACAGCAGGTAAGTCTCCTAATGATCATTTTCTAAACATTTGACCTATTCTACAGACCTATATGTCGCTTTCGCCTACAGGGGAATACCGTAGGTCTTAACGTTCACTTAACACCATGTATCTACTGACGTCCAGTAGTGCGAACCTCGCTGACTTCAACGATCTACGACAAGGTTAGTTTTCATGTCGTTCGTCAGATTCCGCACGTGAACCACTGTCACCTCAGGCGTCGAACCTCTCGTGCAGTGGATATACAACTACTTTGCTGTCGGGGAATCGCAACCGAAAGGTGCAACCGTGGGCGAAGCTCTGCGAGGCGCACGTTCCGTCGTGGTCACCGACAAGCCTCCGATCATCTTGCAGCACGACGGCCATTCACGTACGGTTGTTGGGTGCGAGCGGGTCAAGAACGGGTCTATCAACCTCCTCATATTCGATCCTTCAAGGTGGGTACCTAGGACGGCTTTTCGTGTGCATGGCTCATTTGAACTATCTTGATTTGTAGGAAGGTGCCTGAGAATATCAGAGTAGCAGGTTTGCATCACCATAACCCGGGCGGCGCAAACCAAACCATATCGACATCTTCGAAGGTCCTCCATAAGATGATGCATCCAGTGGAGACAATCAAGTCAAAGAAGCGGAAGAGCACTGAGCCCGAACCGAAGCACGCGGCCCCGAAGCGCAAACGCCCCAGCAATCAGGGAGCGAAGGACGAAAACGACGTTATAGTGATTGATTCCGATTCCGAAGATGATGCAAATCCGCCCTCCGGCCCTTCTAAGAGTGAACGGCACGATGATCCGGACTTTGGCACCGTCCTGAACGCATTCCGTGTCAGTGCGAAGCAGCTGAAGTAAGTGTTGGTATGAGCGCATGAGGCAGCGTCTCACTAATTTGCCTATAGGAAGAACAAGTATCAGATCCTCTACTTCCCCCTCAGTGATCCCCTTACAGAACAGGAGAAGCTCCGGAGACGCGTGGTGACTAGCGAAAGAATCGCGTAGTCGTTGGTTGACGAACTCATGACTATATCATATCTGTCGATAGTTTTAGCATACCTATTCCATAATGTTTCACGCTTACAAAGTACGGGGCTAGACCGTTGATATTCTGAAAGTACACGGTAGGACAATTAATGATACATGCGAGGATAAAGTTCCGAGGGTACACTATAGCGAGATGAAGGACGACAGTGTTTGCGAGGGCTGAACGATTCAGGTGAATGAGGCTAGCGAGGTCGAAGGAGGAGAAAGGGCAACGCACAGCTCATGCGGCGGCCATCACCACGTCTGCAGGACCTTCGCTGTCGACAGCCATGGGGTCCTGAACCTGGGCCTGGTCTGACGGCGGCAAAATTTCCAACCCGGCAACTGCAAACCGCAATGCACGCTCCCAAGCCTGCTCGACCATGTACCCTCCGGCCCTCATGATGCCATCCCTATCGCGTCGAACGGCGTCGCTCACGGGGTCGTGGTAGCTCTCGCGCATCTGGAACATGTCGTCGTATGTGTACCAGTCATCCTGCAGCGGCACGTGTGGCACATCGGGGACCACCGTGCTCTGCGCGGCGCGCGAGCGAAGGAGACCGGCACTGCTCTGGAGCATGTTGAATGTCGAGGATGATGAGGCACGGGCGGTGGCGCGGCGTTGGGCTTCCAAGCGCGACCTCGCGACGAGTCGCACGGCATCTTTGTCGCTCGTCTCGAGCTTGTCGATGATCGCCTGCTTGCCCTTTTCCTTCTCCTCCCGCTCCTCTTCTTCAATCCGCCGAATCTCCTGTGCGCGTAGCTCCCGCTCTTGCCGCTCCATTTCTTCCTGTTCCTGTAGATATCGAGCATACTCTTCTTCACGTTTTGCGTTGAGTTCGATTAGAGCTGCGTTGTCTTTGCGGTACTGCGTGATTCTAGCCTCCGTCTCGGGAACATCAATTTCGTTGATCAGGTTGAACGCTAAGAGGGAATGTGTCAGTAAATTGATTTGGTACCAGGGATTCGAAGATGTAGACTTACTGATGTCTTCAACCATTTCCAAGTAGTCGTTGTAGGTCCGTAAGTCCACGAAGTCTTCCCGACGTTTGTTAAACCTATCGTATGTGAGACCTAGCGAACATATGACAAATAATCGACTCACTCTTTCGCTATCCTTCGCCGAACAGCGACTTCTTTTTCCACGCCAAGGTCCTCAAATGTTTGAGGGGTAAAGGCTAGTTTACGAAGGATTTTGGCGCATATTGGACAGGGAGCGGGTCCCAACGTGAACAGACGGTCTATACAGGATTCACACCTACCGTGCGCAATTGAGTAAGTGAACAAAAAGTTATTGAGGGAGGTACGCATACATTTTGTGGTAGCACGCGCTTACCAATAAGCGCAACTTGGGATTCAGATAACGGTCTGACTTGCATACAGGACACTGGTCATCCATAGACTATATTTCCGAAGGTCAACAACGTGCCTCAAGCGGTACAGCATGACTGCGTACAAAGAACTCGCTTGTCCGACCTGAAGGATCCTTCACCCCTCCGCCGAATATTGTACTTGAAGTACTTTGGACGGTATGCGGAGTGCTGTTACGCGTGCTGGAGGTCGTGGAGGGGCCCGACTTCCGTATAATCGTGCCACGCAGCCAGTTGTTACGTTGCGCCATGCTTGAAGAGAATGAATGTATAACGTGGAACCGCTAGCGTAACCCTCGGACTCTGGGACGTGGATGTGGTTGCAGTCTGTCTGCAGAGCGCGCAAGCTGTGGCTCTAATGACGGTTGGGCGCCAATGCCACCGGCATCGACCGAACTTGATAGACGATGCTAGACGCCGATGAAGTAGTTGCCACTGCTTGCTTTGCAACTACTTCGTACGTATTTCAACCATCTTATGCGATGTCCAACCTCTTCCTATGGAGATCTACGTGCTCGCCGATACGAATATCCGGGGATACGGCTACTCAACGGTCCATTAATTCAAACCCTAGAACCGTTCACCGTCAGCCACTGTGTAAGCTGGGTAATGACAATCTCGTAAGCGATAACCGCCACTATATAGCGTCGAGTCTTCCTATGCACTCGGTAGCACATCCTCCTATCAGTGACTGCACAGTTCTGTCTGTCGGCCAAGACCATACATCGTGGCTACAATCTACCGTCTCGCAGTCTTCGCACTTTCGGTGTTTTCAGCCATCATCCTGTTCCGCTCCAGCGCTCTGCTTTCCCGCGGTCTTGCAACGTTCTCACTCAACAGCATGTCTACATCGAACGGCTCTAGTCCTGTTTTCCCGAAGACCCAGGCTGAATGGCGCAAGGCTCTCGACGAGCTCCCAAACACCCCCGAGAAGATCCCCGCGTTCTTCTTCGGCCATGGCTCTCCAATGCTCGCATTTGGGGAGCGCGAGGCGGAACAGATGGGCAGCTTCGGACGGAGCAATGGCCCAAACAGCCCCTTGGCAACCTTCTTGAAGGACTTTGGTCCTGCCCTGCTATCTAAGTACAAACCCAAGGGCATCGTGGTCTTCAGCGCCCACTGGGAAACGCACGGAGAGCGGCTAGGTGCGTCTTCTGTGGGGTGCGCGTTTACCGTAATTGAACTTTCGTGGAACATATGAAACAGTGACCGATTACGGTGACGAGAACCCTCTCTTGATGGACTACTTCGGCTTCCAGCCGGCACTTTACAAACTGAAATTCAAGTCCCGTGGCAACTCGGCGCTTTCGCAACGCGTTGTGCAGCTGTACAAGGATGTGAGTTCTTCTCAAGTACTCGCTTAGACAGCGCCGGTACTGATAGACTCACTACCACACAGGCCGGATATCTAGCCAGAACGACATCGAAGTTGGAGGCACGGGGTTCAGACGGGAGGGGATTCAGTGGACCTGGCTTGGACCACGGCGTCTTCGTGCCCTTCCGATTGATGTTCGGAGAGGAGTTCACAGATATCCCTATCGTCGAAGTTTCGATTGATGGCAGCTTGGACCCCCAAAAGAACTGGGCGCTGGGCGAAGTTGTGGCCCCTCTGCGGTGGGTCACCGTGGGTTTTGACCGCTCAATTGCGCGCGCTGACATTGTCCGACGTAGGCGGGAGGGTATCTTGGTTCTTTCGGGCGGCTTGGTGGTGCACAATCTCCGTGATATGTCATCGTTCTCGGAGGAACTTGCCAGCAGTGTCGTGAAGGACTTCAACCAGGCTATATTGGATGCGCTGGTGATCCCAGATGTGAGTTTTTACAGCATGGCCGAGGACTTCGGCTGATAGATTACTTCACCCAGTACGCCGCACGCAAAGAGGCCTTGCTGGGATTGGTGAACCACAAGGGGTTCCGTGCCGCGCACCCACGAGCTGACCATTTCGTGCCCTTGTACGTTGGCGCAGGAGTGGGAGGAGCCGGCGCGAACGCCAAGCTGGTGTCCGCCATCTACGGCGCGCCCACGGTTGCTTTCGATTTGTGAAACGTATCCTGTGCTATCAAGTAGTGTACGATGGATGTATGCCTGGGGCCTGCCGCATTCAGAACAAAGCACACAGATAAACGTCAAATTAGACTTCGGTGCAGGAAAGGACCCGCGAAGGCCGGTGCTCTGCTCGGTGCGACGAACGCCGCCCTGACATGCTTCCGGAGCTGGGCTGCTGCGTGTGGTGGCTCGAGTACCGGTCGGAGTGCTTGATCCCGCCACGTGGGATTGTACTCCGCCACGTGGCGGAGTTGAATCTGTGATCGTGCACTTTGAGTTTCAGCAGCGCCTCTCCCGACTGATCACCGTTTTCCGTCGACCGCTCCCACCAGCCTCTGTATTCTACCGCTCCGCGGCCACACATAGCCCTGCGCAGTGCGCACTGTCTGGTACGGCGATACAAGGAGGTAAGACCTATTCGCAGCACTCGCAGCAACGCCATCGCCTCGTCCCTCATCACGCCTGACGCTGTAACACGCTTCATAGCCCTCTGATCCCATCGCTGCTGAACGGACTTTGTGAACCTCCTCCCAGTCGCCCATCTCGGTCCTTCTCTCTCAGAATCCGATGTATTGAGCTACCACGTTGTATCCCTGCCCACCCCTAATTATTGACAAGGTAAGAGCGTTTCACCGCACGTGTTGCAGCGGAGATTCTGCCTTCCGTCGCGACTGACAGCCTGTCTCAGCCGCCAGACCGCCAGGCGAGCAGGCGTTTACTGCACCCACCTCATTAATGTCTACCAGAAATATGGACCACGCCATCTACCCCGCGTTCCGGTCGGCCTCCCTTCCCAGCCACACCTCCCTCGCGCTCTCGACTACCCCCGACTCGGGCGTGTTCCGGCGCGACTCGGACTGCATGCTCAGCGAGGGCCCTATCACCCCCCCGCTGTCCCCCACTCGTAGCGACGACGGAGAATCGGGGATCATCGTGGACACCGAGCCTCGCTACAGCGGTCCTGGACGCCCGCTCCAAACGTCAGTGTCCCATTCACACCTCTTGGAGGCAAGTCACGGCCGGCGCAGCCATCAACAAAGTGAAGGAATGGAGATAGATCCGCGCCCCTCGGGTAGCTCTCCCCGTCCGCCACAAAGGCATATAGAAGACGAACAGTCGCATCTGGAGAAGGGCGCCCTGAAGCTGACGGATTTCGAGGTGAAAGGAACTCTGGGTGAGTATTCAATGTTCAGGCGCTGCCTCACGCTGTCTACGTAGCTGACATCGGCTGTAGGCACGGGCACCTTCGCGCGCGTCCTCCTTGTTCGGCTGCGAGGGTCCTCATCACAATCCGCAAACAACTGCTTCGCCTTGAAGGTCCTGCGCAAAACGGAGATCGTGCGACTGCGCCAGGTCGAGCATGTGAACGCAGAGCGGTACATCCTGTCACGTGTCCGTCATCCCTTCATCATCGATCTCTACGCGACATTCCAGGACAGCGTGAACGTCTACATGCTCATGTCCTACGTGCCTGGTGGCGAGTTGTTCACCCACCTCCGGCGTGCCAAACGTTTCACCGCGGATGTCACGCGCTTCTACCTCGCGACTATCATTCTTGCCTTGAAATACCTCCACTCCTTCAACATCATCTACCGCGACCTGAAGCCCGAAAATCTCCTTCTAGACTCCCGCGGATACCTTCGGCTCACCGACTTCGGCTTCGCCAAAATAGTGGATGACCGCACATGGACGTTGTGCGGCACACCCGAATATCTCGCCCCAGAAATCATCCAGTCTGACGGTCACGGGAAGGCCGCCGACTGGTGGGCCTGTGGCATCCTGTGCTACGAAATGCTCGTAGGCTATCCACCCTTCTTCGACGAAACCGCGTACGGGATCTACGAGAAGATTTTGAAAGGGAAGATCTACTGGCCGAGTCAAGTCGACCCGCTCTCGAAGGACATCATCAAGGCCTTCTTGCATCCTGACCGTAGCAAGCGGTTGGGTAACCTAATAGGAGGAACCCAGGATGTCTTGGACCACCCTTGGTTCCGGGGAGTAGACTGGGATGCGCTTGAACGCCGCGACATTCGGGTATGTCGGCCGAGCTGTCTGCCTGCTCAAGCGCATGCTAACTTCTAATTGTCAGGCGCCCATCATTCCGCACGTCGCGACCGTTGACGACACCCGCAACTTCTCCCATCTTCCGCTACCCCCAGCAGAGGAAATCCCAGGTCTCATTCGTGAAGAGCGCCCTCCATCCTTGCAGCAGCGGTTTGACTCCGTTGCCTACCAATTCCTAGAGTTCTAGTGGAACGCCCTGCGCCGAAAGCCTACGGTCAGGTGGCATCCGAAGCCTGACCTGCGAGGAGATCCTTCCGGCCCTCCAGCGTCGGCTTGGGGTGCTCTCTGGCTTAGCGCTTGCAAGTGGCAATGTTCCGGACTGTCCCACCCCCACCCCCGTTTGTTTGTTTATCCGCCCATCCATTCGTTCCACTGTTGGCTCAGCTCCCGCTCTTGGTCCCGAACGTGCCCATAATATGCGTCCCTCCATTCCTCTGCCCCGTGTCGCTCGGGTTCGGACCGTCTCGTAATAATATCTACACAGCCAGCATACCCCACTCTGTCGAGTTGTATCCCTCTTCGTTTCCGGCTGCCGCCTTGGCCCCGTCGCTCCCTCCCCCTGTATGATTCTCCGTTTCCCGAGGTCGATCGGACAGCTTCTCCTTGCCGTCTATCCCCTCGCCCACGCTCGCTATACTCTCCCGGTGCTTGGGTTCGTAGTAACTATTCGTGTATATTGTTTCCCGTCGCTCTCTGCCTCGTCCGTGGTCCCCCCGTGCTGTCGGTACTGTATCCAGGTTTATTGCTGTATTTTATTCTAGTGTTGAGCTGCGCTTGCGCTCCAAAAACCTTGCATAGAAGCTGGCCGAGGTCATGAACGGGCGTTTGAATATAGGATCAAGGATCGGATGTACGGTTTGACCTGTGATCGAGCGCCCGGCGGTGAGTAGAAACGAGATCTCGATCGCACGTCCAAATTTCTCCATCCGTGGGGCGCCTATTACTTTACTCCTGGCCTACCTGACGCTTATAACCGCCCTCTTCCCCTCCTCTATTCTCTGTGGTTGTGTTTGATATCTTTTCAAAATGGGACGTAGGAGAAAGAACCGCACGCATCTCAAGGGCGGCGTCGCATCCGCCCCCGGCTCCGCGGAGGGTACCCCCAAGTCCTTCGTGATCAAGCACGGGCAGGTCGGCAACTCGCTCGCGCAGCTCGTACGGGACTTCCGCAAAGTCATGGAGCCCAACACAGCGAGCCGTCTCAGGGTCAGTCTCCACACCTTCTCCTATATAGTGTCGCGCACGCATCTTGACCCGGGCTGCAAGTGAAGGAACGTGCAAGAAACAAGCTCCGGGACTTCCTGACGATGGCCCCCGCGCTCGGGGTGACGCACCTACTCGCGTTCACGCTCACGGACGTCGCGCCGTCGATGCGCATTGTCCGCCTTTCGGCGGGCCCGACACTCAGCTTCAGGATCGAGCGGTACAGTCTCATGAAGGACATCGTCAACGCCTCCCGCCGGGCACGCAGCATGAGCAGCGTCGAGTACCTCAGCCCCCCTCTTGTGAGCAACATCACTCCCTCTCCACATATGTATCACCCTTAACATGTCCAAACCACCAGCTCGTGCTCGCAGCGTTCCCACCGCCAGGCCCGACGACGCCCCCGCACCTGACGCTCATGATGAAGACGTTCCAGTCGCTCTTCCCCCCGCTCGCGCCGCAGACGCTCTCGCTCTCCTCCGCCCGCCGCGTGGTGCTCGTGCACTACAACGCCGACCGCGGCACGGTCGACTTCCGGCACTACCTCATCACCGTCAAGCCATACGGCGTCTCGAAGCGCATCCGCCGCATCCTCGAGGGCGCCCCCGCCAAAGGCTCCGCCTCTACCCCCACCGCTGCCGCTGCACCTGGGCATGCGCACGCGGCGACGCTGGACCTGGGGAACGAAAAGGACGTAGCGGACTTCCTGCTGCGCAAGCGCGGGGAGCCGGGCCCGTCGAGCGACGGGTACGAGAGCGCCGCGTCGTCTGCGTCGAGCGCGGGCGGGGACGACGGCGACGCGATCTCGCTCGCAGACGACTACGTTGGACGGAATAACAAGCGTGGCCAGAAGCGCGCGGTGAAGCTCGACGAGGTCGGGCCGCGCATGGAGCTCCGGCTCATCAAGGTCGTCGAGGGTGTGCCGGGCAGGGAGGGCGGCGTGCTATATCACGAGTTTGGTGAGTGGTTGTCTGGGCTGTGGCGGAGGGGCGCGGGACTGATGGGGTGTTGTGCTACAGTCAAGAAGTCGAAAGCGGAGGCGAAGGCGCAAAAAGCGGAGCATGCTGCGAAGGAGAAGCTCCGCAAGCAGCGGAAGGAGGAGCAGGAGCAGAATGTCAAGCGGAAAAAGGCTGCGCAGGATGCCGAGAAAAAAGGCAAGAAGTCAGGGGATGATGGAGAGGCCGAAGAGGATGGCAGCGAGAACGAGGATGGTGCGGAAGACGAGGAGATGGCTTCCGCGGGTGAGGAGGACATCAGCGATGAGGATGCTGGTGATGATGAGGGTGCTTGGGATGACGACGAGATGATCAGCGAAGGAGAAGGCGAGGATGAGGAGAGCGATAGCGATGAGGAGGTATCGCGACCACCACCTAAAAAGTTCAAAACCAAGAGCAAACGGTGAGGCGTGCAGTATTGCTTGTATGTAGCAATCAGCCCTGCGTAATCGCATATTATTCTGTACCTTACTAAACTTCCCGACTGAATTGAATGACCAGACGGCAAATAACATCAGTAGCATCACGACTAAGATTAAAGTTATTATAAAGTACATCGGGGGAGCTGATAGTAAGAAAGTCAAGGCTTTTGATGTATGCTTTCCGATTTTGCGGGCCCGCCCCAAAACCCACCGACCCATCGTTGCCAGAAATGCTCGGTTCGTAATCGTACACCTTCCCAACCGTCGAGTGCTGGACGCACGTCGAGGAAAAAAGAGACATTCCTCGGAGACGACTCGCCGCCGTGGCCAGTGTAAAAGTCAATGACATAGCGCATGCGGGTACCACACCGCTCGACGACCCAGTCATGACGGTCAAAAGGAGGAGAGTATCTGTAAAGGTGAGGAAATGAGACGCCTGTGATTGGACGAAACCGTGTCATGGAGGACGTACCCGAGGAGTGAATACCAGCGTGCTCGAGGCGAGAGGTCGTTTGGCCTGCCCTTGAAGCTGGCGAGCTTCACCCCACCACACTTGTCGCCACCCTGGCCGGCCTCCCACTTCATGATCTCCTGCCAGGCGCGCTCGTTCACGGCATTGTGGATCGGCACGACGACCTTCATGTCCGTCTCGTTCGGATTGTGGTTCTTCCGCGCCATCGCGGCAAAGAACTGGGCTTGTGAGGGGTAGACCCAGTTGCTACCGTCTGTGCGGGGTATTGACGAAGTCTCGCGGTCGAGGGGTAGGTTAGCGGGAGGGGCGGGTGTATCAGGCAGCTCTGCAGCGCCATGGCCGTCCTGCGAACGTCGGCCGAGAATGGAGGTCCATGATGAGTGGTCAACCGGGCACTGCTCCTTGGAGGAAGATGCGAAGGAGGAGTGGTCGACGGGACACTTGTCTGCGGACGCCATATGTTCTCAAATCGCCGGAGGAGAGTTTGGAAGCGCCCGTGCCCGGTCCGCCACGCGGGAGTGATGGCGGGGACCGGGCCTCGGCAGTCGATCGTGCTGCCGGAAAGCCGACAGTCGATCATTATAGTACTTCAAGTTACCCACTGACCTCGGGGGGCAGCCTGGGTGACCTTGCACGCCAGGTACTTGATGCTAGTTTGTTCACATGATCATATACCCTGTTCTGCGCCCGGCTCCGGCTATAAATCATGGCGCATCACCCGCAGGGCCAACAAACGCAGCTTGAACCCGCACTCAGACCTCCCCAGTGACATTCGTAGCCATGCCTTCGTCTCCAGCCGTGTTCTCGACGCCTCTGACGAAGTTGTTCAACATAACTCACCCTGTGATGCTCGCAGGTATGTGCCCACGCTTACCCGGTGCATTCTCAGTGAATTGAGCCCCTATACCCAGGCATGAACGTCGCTGCTGGCCCGAAGCTGGCAGCAGCGGTCACCAACGCAGGTACGTCAATAGCCACGTTCTCGGCGCCCGTGTGAGACTGATTGTGCACCGCCCAGGTGGGATTGGTGTCATCGGCGGCGTGCGCCAGAGTCCGAAGATACTGCAAGACAACATCGACGAGCTGAAGAGCCATCTCGAGGACCCGAACGCGCCGTTCGGCGTCGACTTGTTGATCCCGCAAGTAGGAAGGAACGCACGGAAGACGAACGTGAGTATCTTACCCTTTTCGGCGACTTGTATCTCATACATTTGTGCAGTATGACTATACAAAGGGCCAGCTCCCGCTGCTTACAGATGTGATCATCAAGAGCGGCGCGAAGCTCTTCGTCTGTGCCGTCGGCGTCCCTCCGAAGGACATGGTGGAGAGGCTGCACTCCGCCGGCGTTTTTGTTATGAAGTAAGCTCATAACACATCGTTTCGTCACCTTCTAGTACTTATCCGCTGCACGTAGCATGGTGGGACACCCAAAGGTATAATCTCCAACAGAGGAATACATGATCACAATATTGACCTCATCGTCCGCGTAGCACGTTGCGAAGGCCCTTGCCCAAGGTACGGACCTCCCGCAGCTCCTGTGAACGCATGCTCACCTCATGTCGCAGGGGTTGACATTATCTGCGCGCAAGGTGGAGAGGGCGGCGGCCACACTGGCGAAACCCCGTTCTCCATCCTCATCCCCGCAGTAGTTGACCTTTGCAAGAACGCGAAGAGCCCGCTCACCGGCCAGCCCGTGATTGTCGTCGCCGCCGGTGGCATCGCCGACGGGCGTGGTCTCGCCGCCGCCCTCTCGTACGCCTCCCTGCTCGCTTATTTTAGCCACCTGGTGCTCATTAGCGTATTTTTGTGAAGTTACGGCGCGTCTGGCGTGTGGGTAGGGACGCGCTTCGTCGCGAGCGAGGAGGCTGCCGCGCCGAAGGTGCACAAGGAGTACGTCTTGAGCGCGGGGTACGACGACATCTCGCGCACGATCATCTACTCCGGACGACCCATGCATGTTCGGAGGACGCCCTATGTCGCGAGCTGGTACGTTACGTTCAGTGCTCGTTGGGTTTCATGCGATGTTCACGTGGATTCGGCGACATCCAGGGACGGCAGGGAGCAGGAGATTGCGAAGCTCGCCGCCCAGGGTCAGATTCCGCACGAGGTCGAAATTGAGAAGCACCCGGAAAAGTCCATGGAGGGCCGCATGTGGCTCATGGGCAAGGTGGCTGGCTCGATCAAGGTCAGTGATTCTGCGCGATTTACTGGAGCCTCGTACTGACGGCAAACTGCATAGGAAATCAAACCGGCGAAGGAAATGTGAGTTTATTCTGGTCACAACATTGGCTGCGCCTAATTGCTGATGAATCTTTAGCGTGGACGAGCTGGTGAACACCGCTGCAGCGAGTCTGAAGCAGGCGTCGAGCCACACTGTCGTCAAGTCGAAGTTGTGATGCTAGCACAGATTTGATTAAGGGTGCGCTCGCAAGCGCAATGGGTTTTGGGTATTCACGCCAGCTGGAATGTATGTGTATGAGCAGGATCCTGTGGTACTGCTTTTAGTCTTCGTCCATGAGCTCTGCCAGTTCGCGCTCTTCCTCCTCCGTCATGCCCGACTCCTCAGG
The DNA here is from genome assembly GCA_022264855.1 of Lenzites betulinus. Classification (NCBI taxonomy): domain Eukaryota; kingdom Fungi; phylum Basidiomycota; class Agaricomycetes; order Polyporales; family Polyporaceae; genus Lenzites; species Lenzites betulinus. Next base: position 291,459 of record JABYQU010000013.1, read on the forward strand.
GACCTCCGCAACAGGCTCCGGCTTCGGTACTTCCACCTCCTCCGTCTTCGGTGGCGGCGGAGGTGGAGGCTGCAACAGCTCTGCAAAGCACGAGATTAGAGACCCTCGCCCAATCACTGTCCCCCATACTCACCGCTTAACCGCCAGCGCCGGATCGTCCCGTCCAGACTCGCGCTGACGACCCACGGCTCGACGCGCACCATGCCCGGCTCGCCCTCGACCGCGCTCCGGCGCATCCACAGCCGCAGCGCGGTCACGTCGTGCCAGTGTCCGTCCACCTCCGAGAGCAGCTCCGGCTCCAGGGGGTCAGACACGTCGTACACGCGGATCACGTCGCCCGCGCCCGTCAGCAGATACGGCTCCGCGAGCGGCGTAAGCGTGAGCGGGAGCAGCGCCTTGACTGCCGTCGGGTGCTGGATTGGCGGCGGGGGCTTCGTCACGGCGGGTGTTTCTGGCGCGGACGCGGGGGTGGGGGCGGCGCCGAGCGTCGGGCGCGGGATGATCTGCACGGTGTCGTCGGAAGACGCTGCGCACAGAGATAGAACGCGTGTCAGCGAGCGTGCTAAATGTGCGTCAGCGGGGGGCGTTACCGGTCCACAGCTCGCTGTTCCCGAGCGCCATCGCGTTCACGCGTGTGCGGTGGTGCTTGAGCTCCTCGACGAGCGTGCTCTTCCAGCGCGGGGGCACGCCCGTGTCCTTCTGGACGTCCCAGACCTTGATGATGCCCATCGTGTCCCCGGTGTAGAGTACTGCGGACGTCGCGGACGTTGCGCGCGCGTCGAGCGACTCCACGGGGCGCGAGTGCTCGGCGAGTGAGCCGACGGACGTGAGCGGCGCGCCGCTTGTCACTGTCGAGAGGTCCCTGCGTGGGGCGACGCGAGTGAGAAGCATGGTTCGGCGCGTGAAGACGCCGGTGTCTTACCAGAAGCGCACAACCTTGTCGGACCCGCTCGATACGAGCAGGCGGAGCGAGGGTATCGTGAACAACGCCTTCACGAAATCTGCATGACCAGGCGTGGTGGATATGAGCTTCTTCGTCTGTGCCAAGCTGTTAGCGCTGCGTAGAGTCGGATGAAGAACGGCGCGTACCGCAACATCCCAGACTCTGAGAGTCTACAATCTCAGGTCAGCTTGTGAGCAGGCAAGGAGATGAGTTATCGAGTGATCACTTTATCCCATGACCCCGTCACGAGCAAGTCCGACTTGCCCGACCCTGGCTCGCGATCCACAAAAGTGAGCGATGTCACCGGCGCGGTATGTCCCCTGAACAGCTGCAGCGTCTTCCCAGTCTGCCTGGGCAGCGGCCCCGTGCGGTCAGCGACACATCGCAAAGTACGGAACGGCGGCGGGCACCTCCAGGCTGAGCTTCCTCACGACGGTGGTGTTCTCCGCGATCCACGCGACGTTCCCAACGACCTCGATGGCGAGGGCCTTGCCGACAATTGCAATCGGCGAGCCGACGTCCTTTGTTCGCTCTGCCTTGTCCTTGCGGGCCTGTAATGGATGTCAGCGTGAGAGGCGGGATCGGATCCGGGCACGTAATATAATGGAAACGTTCTCGGCGACGGGGGCCGCGCACACCTACTTTTTCGAGCACGAGCTCTGCCTCGGATCGGATGAGGCTTGAGGTGTCTGCGGTCTGCATGTGCGTAAACATATAGAGGCTCTTGAGGAGCTTTGAGGAGATGTTTGTGCGCAATTGATCGTGAAAGCGTCCTGGATCCCCACCCGATCGTGCGGCGATGTCGGCGTCTAAATCCGCACTAAGATCGCGAACGCTCGCGGACTTTGCTGTCGCTCGAGTTTCAAGCTCACGCCCATCCACAAGCGCATATACAGCCCGCGCAAAGAGACAAGGTAAGTGTACAAACGGGTTTGGGCGGTCAGTAGGTGGCTGAAACCCAACAGGACGGCCGCATATCATCGCGGTCCAGCCAGAATTACGCACTCCGACGGCGCGGACTCGAGACTCCGAGTCGCAGGCCGTTGCTCCCCAACTCAAAAGTCTCAAATCGCGCGTAGATCTGGCCCGGCTGTGATTGCCGACGCCTCTCATTTCGTCAGGGTGGGGCTGCGACGCCCGGATTTTGAGCGTGAGTATCGGGCCCGCGGCACAACTTAAGCTCGCTCCCCGCGCGAGCGTGCCTTCTACTACACTTATCCACCCCCTCTGCTCGTGTGCCGCCGCTCTGCACTTCTGCCTCACGCCCACACTCTTTTTACTCTGCTCACGCTCGTTTATACAGTCACAGACCCGTCATGAGCTCCCGACTTGCTTCCTTCCGCGGGCCCTCTACCCCTACCTCGTCACCGGTAGCTGCCCGCCAACCCACAACCCCCGCCTCCCCTTCACGCCTCTCAGAGCTGCCCCACCACAGAACGCTTCGGTCGCAACTCCTCGAGCTACGAAATATCGCCTACGAATGGGACGAACGCGTGGCCGGTCAGGGCCTCAAGGCAGCGTCCAGCTTGGTCGACGCGCGCACAGAGCTCGAGTGAGCAGCACTCACGGCCCGCGGCCTTGCCCAGGCATTCATTGACGCGATCTCCCTAGCAACGAACTTGCGATGTTGTCCGTCGGGAAACAGCCCGAGTACCCGATCGTGCTTGAGAAGCTGCGCTTCATGGAAACATGCATAGAAGACCTGCATGAGGTCATCAAACGCCTTGTACGTCTTTGCTCGGATACGCGCTCTCGGGTTGCTACAATGCCGTTTGTGTCGCACAGGACAAGCTCTTTCAAAAAATGGTGAAGATCATCAAGAGCCTCGAAGTGCTGCTTCACGAGGTGCACAAGACGAAGGGGTGGAAGTTCGTCGAGGAGCCCTTGTGGGTGACATGGTCCCTAGAGAGGTTTGGTACGTGGGCTGTGGACCCGGTCGACCTTTTCGCGTATTCACAGACTGTGTCCGAAAGTTACCAAACTACCGTACATCCTCAAGCCATACAGACGATCACTGGAGACGCATATCGAGCTCGTCGAGCAGCTCCGTCCCCATGACGTCACCTTCGAGGAGTCGCGCCAGATTATCGCCCTGTGGCAGGCGCAGCCGCACCTCGCGCAGGGCGGCTGGGATGCGGTATGGGAGGACATCTGTGCGGTCGAGATCGACCGCTGGACGACCCCCCGGTGAAATATTGAAAACGGACGCTAGCCCCGGGCTCATGCACATATGGACGCTGTCGAGAGTACTCGAATGTGTATTGTATGCTACCCCTAGTTTTGCCCCGCTCAGCGCCACGAGGCGCGCACACCGCTCGTTATTACATTTGTACTCACACACTTACATACCCCACGCGTCTCCTGCTGTCTATTTGCTATCATACGTTCGTCTGTTCAATGCATCGTACAGTGTCGAAGTACACGTCTGGGTTGTGACTGACCGAGGGTGATTGAGACGACTTAGAGAGGTGGTTTGACGATACCAGGGCTGATCTTATAGTATACAATGGAGGAATCCTCGGTGTTGATGGCAAGGTAAACGTGAGGAGGGCTGCCCAGCTCCTGGAAGGTGGTCCGTATCCTGCATAGATACTAGTCAGCGTCAATATGACATACGGTGCCGAGTAATCTACCAGTCTGTCGAAAGAGACTCAGCGAGTGCACACGGCACTACGTAAAACACGTCTTCCTATGAATAACGTGTCAGAACGGGACGATATGGTTAGAGAGATGATTTACGGCATTGGGACGGCGCCCTTTTAGTGCACATCGTGAACACCCAGGAAGTTCGATTAGTTCAAGGCCGGTCCATTGTTGGGCTGTATCAATGTAAGTGAATCAGCGTCCACCTAATGTATGCTGTGCTCACCGAATTTTAGGTCGTTGTACGTCTGGAAGAGGGCTCCAGCTGCCTTTGGGTACTTCGGAAGGTAAGGCGCTAACGCTTCGTACTGAGTCACAAAAATTTAACTTCTAGTCATGGACAAAAAGCATAAGCCACCCACAGAAGGATGTTTCTCCATCTATCTGGACGTTTTGGAGGTACAATGGTCTCGACGGGCCCGTGGTCGCACGCGGCGCTGCCCAAGGTACGAGACAAAAGTAGCGCCGATCGGTACTACACAATTTGTGCCGTTCTGCATTAGGCAGGTGTTGTGTTCGCACACCTACAAAGTCGCAAGAGCAGGATTACAACCATCGGCTGATCGTACATACAAGTAGAAGTATATCGCAAAGCACAGACAGGCCCTCAGACCTCAGTCGTCCTCGTCGTCCGATATGTGGATCTCGTCCTCGTTCCCTGCCGCCGCCGCCGGCGGCCGCTCCGCCTCCTCCAGCCTTACATTCGTGCTCTGCTTCGCCGACACGAACGCAGGCGCCTTCGCCCCGCCTGCCGCCTGCCTTTCCGCCGCCGCCATCGCGTCCGCGGGCGCGGCGGGCTCCGCCTCCGTCTCCTGCCCGTTCTGCTTCGCGGCCATCTGCGCGGCGAGGTAGGACGCCTCGGTGTTGAACTGCGCCTGCACGCTGCGCTTGATGCGGAGCATCTCGCGGAACGTGTCCTCCGAGCCCGTCTCGATCTCGAAGCTGTTCCACTCCTGCCAGAACTTGGGATGGACGCGCGGGTCGCAGAACTGCGACGCGTGCGCATAGATCGCACGCGCGCGGTCGATTTCGCCGAGCTTGCGCTCCATGGACGCGAAGCGGAGGCACATTTCCGCCGTCTGCTTGTCCGGGAGGATCTCGAGCGCGCGTTCGTAGATTGGGCGCGTGGCGGGGAGGCCGTAGTTCGACGTCGCTTTTGCGATATAGATGGTGAAGATCTGGATGTCTGTGTTAGCATTCATTCAGCATCGAAACGGAGGGTGAGAAACGTACCTCGAACTTGTCCTCATCTGCTACGGCGCCTGTCGCGCGGTCGTAGATTGACATGGCCCGTTTAGCAAGACCGTGCTCCTCTTCGTATGTCGCATACATGAGGAAAATTGGCTTGCAGTGTTTTGGAGGACACTTTTCTAGTGCCTGCTCAAAGAGATCTCGAGCGCGTTCAATCTTGGACCCACCCTGAATTGGCAGTTTAGTACTGTTTGTCGGTTGATGGAAACAAAGTAGCTCACATATCGCTTGATGAACTTTGCGAGGTAGATGTTCCAAATTTCGAACGAGACGGGGAATGTGAACAGCTCCGTACCACGCTCGTATACCTAACATATCAGTGAGTACGAAAATATGACCTGATGCACTTTTCATGTTTACCTTGAAGCTCTCCTCGTAGTACTTGTTCTCCTCCAAGAACGCGGCGTAGTTGACGATGATTTGAGCGTTGGCGATACGCAAGTCCAAGATCTTGTCGTATACCGCCTTTGCGGTCTCCACCGTGCCAAGTGACTCCTCGAGATCGACGTAGAAAGACCACAACTTCAGCGACTTGAACAAGCGTGCTTGTACGGACAACGCCTACATATACGCCGTCAATGACTTTATCACGCAACACCAGATCAAGAACACTTACATGGTCAAAGTAGTTGACTTTCGTGTTCTTTGGTACCACCGCAGCACGCTGCATTACGCGAATTGCTTCATCGTAGTTCCTGAAGAACATGGTCAGTCGTAGTCGAGTAGACAAAGGGCTGCGAACTGACTCGTGTCGAATTTCCATTTCTGCCCACTCGCACCAAACCTCGGCAAGTTCGTCGACGGTCTTGAAGTTGACCTTAGTGGCTTTGTCCAAGATCTTACGCGCGCTGTCCAGGTCGGCCTCGGCCTCTCCCTTCGTTCCGCCTTCCTCGTAAAACTTGGCGAAGTTGATATACAAGCGATGGAAGTTCGCGGTCGCTTTCCGAGGGCTCACGGTGGCAAGAGCTTCGGTGTATGTCTCCGCAACCTGCAAGATGGTCAGGAAAATATTCTCTCTGCAGCCAAGCGGAACCTCGTACCTTCTCGTCATTCTCGCCCCACAGCGCCACTCGTTTCTCCCATTCTTGAACATCGTTGGGATTCCGCCGAAGCAGCACGTCGTTGACAAGGAACGGTCGCCGGTCCATCAGTTCCTCGAACTCTTTCATCTTCGTGTCGAGCTCCTGCTCGGTCTCTCGAATGTCGTCCTCGTCCTCATCATCGTCCGGGTTCGCCAGACTTTCCATCAGCGCGCTGATCAGGCTCTCCGAGAACTCCGCGTACGCATCGAAGATCTGAGTGAAGTCGCGGATGGTGAGGACGGAGGCTAGGCCCCGCTCAAAGGTGACCTTCGCGCGCTCGAACTCCGCACGCTTGACCCAGAACGTTGCGAGACCCGTCCACAGGCGACCTGCCTGGTCCTTGTAGACATCTAGGCCGTCTTTACGCACGATGTCTTCGATGTTCAGCTTGCGCAGATTCCGCGGGTCCTCGTCCGCGTCGTATGCTGAAACGGCCTTCCCGTCCTTGGCGGACACAGCGGGCCCAGCGAAACGAATCAGCTTCCCGTCTGCGCCGGCAGACTCTTGTAGCTGACGAGTCGCAGCTTCATCCTCTGCGGCTTTTGCAAGCTTCTCGTTCGAGTCGTCCGTGTCCGTGACGTCCAAACCGACTTCTTCGGCGTACTGTTCCACCACGTCGAGGAACTCACCGAGAAGTTGGTAGGGACTTTTGCCCTCGGGGCTGGTATACTCTCCGCGAGACGCTTTACGTGCGAGGGAGAGGAGCAGTTTGGCTGCCTCGAGTGGTCTAGGGTCCGGGTTGCTGGGGGCGAGGAGAATAGCGGTGTAACGTTCAGTGATACTGGGGTCAACGAGGAGGTAGCGGCGGTAGACAGCAACAGTAGTCGCGCCGCCTTTTGCTTCGGCCCACAGAAGATAACGAGCCCATATTCTGCCATGGAGGGATGGAGGGAGAGTGCGTAGTGCACGGTCAAAGGTTCGGCGGGCATGGGTGTGGGATATTTGTGGTGGGCAAAATGGATGGTTGAAGATGGAAAGGTACATCAACCAGAGACGGGGTAGCTATAAGACAGATTGTCAGACAGGTTCATATGCAACGATTGCTGAGCTCACTCTTGGCAGCCACATAAGAGCGCGTTCGAAAGTGGCGACGAGCAACCGCCATTCCTCCCATCCAACGACACCGTCGACGCCACCCTCCCACTGTTCCTGGTCCTCTTGTTCGTCTTCAAGAGCTTCGCGCATCTCCGGGAACTTCTTCCTGCCACCAGCTTTCTTCTTATGTACTCGTTTGCCAAGGACAAATGACATTCGCGTCAGCAAGTAAGATTTCCAAAGCTTGAACGACGAAGGGAACTGCGTGAGGGTGGCTTCGTAGAGGTAGACTTGTCGTTGAAGTGATTTGCGAGAAGCAGGCGAGGAAAGAGGACCAAGAAGGGCAGCAACGTCGGGTGATAAATCTGAAGGCCCTTCAGCCTTGAGTTCCTCTGCAGAGGCTTCCTTCAAATTCTGTATTGCGGTCCACCAATGTCTGAACGAGAATGGGTTTCTGAGGAGATCCTCTTCGCGGTGTAGGTCCTTGGTTGTGACAAGGTCATGATGCGTCGTCGGTGTGGGTACAGGGAACGTGAGAGGGAAGGTCGAAGCGAGAGACTCCAGTGTCGGGTTTTGAGAGGCACCCCCAGGCATGGTGACAAAGGCAGCGAGGACGTCGGCGAGGACGAGGAGGACGAGGGGAGAGCTTGAGTCTCGCGTCGAGGACGTGCGTCAAGCGCGGTACGAAAGCTAGCGTGTCACGTGCTGCAGGCGCGTCTGTAGAACGCGTCTTGGGCGCTTGACCATTGCACCATCTCTGTCTACTCTTGCACACTCCCCCCAAGCGTCCATCCACAGTCGCCCATGGTACCAATCAGACCACCATCGTCGACGACACATACTGACGGATGTGCAGCACGGTGTCAAACAGGTCAGATACTCGAGCGAGGCTCTCGCCGCAAAGCGAGAGCGGGAGCGTGCGAAGCTGGCCGAGTACCAGAGCTTAACCGCGAAGGTCCTCGCGAAGGTGAGCTCTCACCGCGGCGGTACCACTCCCTCGCCGACATATATTCCCCCGACACGCAGAAGGGCGAGTCTGTCTGGACCCCCGAATCCTTCGCTCTCACCACCAAGCTCCTCCATGTCAATCCCGAGTTCTACACCGTCTGGAACTACCGCCGGAACATTCTCCTCAACGGTCTCTTTCCGGAACGGTACTACCTTCTTCATGCGCTGCTGCTGGTGATATCAACCGCTAACGAACAGCGCACGACCCGCAGTCCTCCCGCCGAGATTAATGACCTTCTGTCCGATGACCTTTCGTTGACCACCGCCTTTCTCAAGCAGCACCCCAAGGTGTATTGGATATGGAACCACCGCCAGTGGTGTCTGCAGCAAGTCCCTGACGGCCCGACCGAAGCTGAGCCTCATGGCTGGCGTCAGGCTTACTGGAACAAGGAGCTGTTCGTGGTCGAGAGGATGCTCGATGCCGACCCGCGCAACTGTGAGCATCGGTCGTTAGCATGCCAATTCCTTGTACTGAGCTAGGGCAGTCCACGCATGGAATTACCGCCGCTACATCTTGAAAGAAATGCCCGTCAAGCGGACCGCACAATCGGAGCTGACATACACGAAGCGCAAGATCGAGGCCAATTTCTCCAATTTCAGCGCGTGGCACCAGCGTTCGAAAGTCCTGTCGTCGCTGTGGGCAGCGGGAAAGCTGGATAAAATCAAGTCATCCGAGGAAGGTACGTGACACACCCGCCGCACGTTCAGGGACTGCTGGTGGGCTCACGCTGTTACATAGAGTTTGACTTGGTCAAGAACGCGATGTATACTGATCCCAATGATCAGAGCGTCTGGATATATCATCGCTGGCTTATAGGTCCGGGTATGCGGCCGTCATCTTCGACGACATGTGAAGGAACTTAAGAATATGCCAGGTGATGATCAAGCTGTAGTTGAGAGAGAAATCGCTTCCATTCAAGAGCTCCTTGATGAACAACCGGATAGTAAATGTGAGTACTGTCATAGTCATCAATGCGGCAACCGCGTGGTGGACTGAGCAGCCTTGTTGTAGGGTGCATGGAGTCGTTGGTGTTCTACAAGAGGTTGCTGCTGCGGAGATACGGGGATCACATGCCTGACGAGCGGAGGCAGGAACTGGGAAGTGAATGTCTGGAGCTGCTAGCTAAACTCCAGGAAATCGACCCAGATCGCAGGCGACGGTACGATGACTTAGGTGCGTTCTGACTCGTCACACTCTTACATAAACGCCTCACAACGCTTGACAGTACACGTGTAATGTAACATAGCAACCACAATGTACGAGTAATTCCGGATGCCCAACGAATCTCAAGCCGCGCTCAGACCACTCGACAACAGACCGACAAGGTGCTTAATACATCGACATTGATTCAAGAATACGGCATCGTACAATCACTGGTGATACAACATAGACCCGTCCGTGTAGCCTATCCTGCATGCTGACCCCCACAACCCACTCTTAGCTTGATTGGGGAGGCGGGGGATAAGATCACTAGGCATGGGGATAGGGAAGGGGTGGGAATGGCGAGGCATTCAGCACTTGCACTCGCCGGCCTTGCAGCCGCAGCTAGAAAATGAAGAGGTGAGCGATGTTATATAGCAGCCAGCCCATCGATACGTACGTCTCGCCGCAGTTGCAGGACGAGGCGCCGCAGGCGGCGTTCTTGGGGGCGTCGGTGGTCTGTGGGTATGGATACTGACGGTCAACAACAGATATGATGATGCAGATGGGGTGGGACACATACGGAGTACATGATGAGGTGTTGTGAGTATAGGTGAGTGGTGAATATGCTCGAGTGTTGTTGGATGGTGGACTGAGTGAACCCCTGGGGCGTCGGGCACTCAGTTTATATACATCTCCCAGATCTGATCGGAGCCCCCACGTGTCTCGTACCTCGGCGCAACCGTCCATAAAAGGCAACCAAGTACGTTCGCGCTGTGCTGCGCGATTTTCTGGACGTGGGTGACACACTGTCATGCCGGGCTCCCGTCCCCATCCTGCATCAGCGTTGCCGTAAGTGCTAATCATGAGCACCCGTATCATTGGCAATGACGCGGCTTCACCAGGGCCATGTGGCGTTCGCACCTGCACCAGCTGCTACCATGTTACGACAGTCTCTCAGACTTCTGTGGACTAGTCCACAACTTGGCAAGCCCCTCAAGCCCCAAATACCCCCGTATCCCCTCCGCGCGAGAGGCCGCCACCCTCGTTCTCCGCATTTGATTATCTAATCTTCTGCGGCGACAGATCGAACCTGCCTGCCAGGGAAGCTTTGGCGCGCCCTCTACAACGATGCTGCGACGATCGCACGGGCGGAGCAACAACTGCAGCTATTTTCAGCAGCTCTACCCCAGTCCCCCCGTCTCGGGCACGGTGTCTTGCGCCGTCGCTTCAGCGACGGGAATGCGCGTGGCGTGCGCGGCGCACCGCCGTTCCCACCGCGGGCGCGGGTCCTCCCGAGTAGCATTCTGGGTGTGCGAAGCTTCGCGCGCGGCCCTGGGGACTCATATGGAGAAGCACCGCCCCCTTCTATCAGCATCAGTCAGCCGGGCCCAGAGACCGCTTCCTGGTGTGCGGCGAAGACGGGGACTAGCATCCACTAAACCACGCAGCGCGGGCGCACGGTGCGCACCAACTATGGTCCCTGATGGGCCCGGGGCGCGGGCTTCGGGGCCTAGGAGGCCCGGGATGGGTGGGACGGGGCGTTGTACTGCCAAGGGGCTGCACCGATCTGGTCCCTGCTCTGCGATCATGGTCTGACATCTGCATCTGCGCGGCAACTTGTATTCCGAATTCCGAATTTCCCGCGTCGCGTTCGGTGGAACGAGTCATAGAACGGCCTGAATGTTCACTCGGGCACGCGCAGGAGTTTGAGAGGGTGCGAGATATGGAGTAGATTTACTGCGCCTACAGGTAGAGTAACACGACAGTACAGTTTTTAACAGCGACGGCAAGACACAACAGCTGCGGACCGAGAATCAATCATGGCATCGTAAGATCGTAAGGTCATTGAAGTGCATGGGGAATCGTAAGTGCGAGAGAACATGCGCGACGGGGTAGAAGGTGGTGTAAGCGGCGAGGGTGCAACCCTGCTTGTAAGGTAGAAGAATAATGTACTTTGTGCACTGCATCGAGGGAGACCCAAAAAGACATTCACATGGAGACGAAAACGACGACGGCGGTGGCGACGAGGACGAGGACGACAAGCATACCGAGAAACGAGCGGAGGGACTCAACCTTACATCGATTTGCGGTTGAGGATTTCCTGGATCTCCGAGAGCGTGCGCGGCGCATCAGACGACGGCAAGCCGGGCAGGATGGCGAGGCGCTGCTTCGTCATCCGCAAAATCTGCAGGACGTTCGGCATGACGCGGGACACATATGGCGAGATGAGTGGATCCTGTGCCGAGCATCAGTTCTCAATTCACCCGCTAGCCAAGGAGGGCACTTACGGAAGTGTTGAGCACGGTTGCCGCGCGCTGCAGCCACCACAGCGAAACCTTGAACAGCTCGTCGACAGGTGGCGTCTCGCAGATGATGTTCGAGAGCTAGCGTGCAAGGAATCAGCACATCTGTCATGCGGCGGATAAAAAATACCAGCGTACCCTGTGTATCAGCGTAAGCGTGACCGCCTGCGACAGGGGAATCGGGCCGTTCAACGGCATCACGACGTCCGGGTTCGAGCGCGCGAGCAGCTCACGGAGCTGCCGCGTGTCTTGCGAGCCGAGCACCAGTAGGTACGCGTCGTCCCACTCCTCCGACTGTCCAGAGGCGGGAGGCGTCGCTCGCGACATGGGGCCCTGTTGAGGGAGCGGTGGAGGGGCGGTGGGGTGGGATGCCTGCGGCGCCGCGATGTTCGGGCCGAACCACGGACCGTGCATGGCGGGAGGCTGTTGCTGTTGTTGTTGGGGAGGCTGCTGGAAGGTATGTTGTTGATAGCTCTGGGGCGGGGGAGGGAGGTTCGACTGCTGGAGCATGTGAGAGAGCTGAGAAGGGGGGAGCATGTTGTTATTCGAAGAGGGCCCGGGTGAGTTGCGGTTCTGCATAGGGTGGCCGAAGTTCGACGAAGAGGTGTTCATAGAGAGGAATTTCACTTGGTCCGAAAGGGCCCGCACGGTCTGCTCAAGCTCGCGGATAACAGACTGCAAAAATGTAAGCATCAATCGGTCTAAAACTAGCGGCTCACGTACCTCCTGCGAACGAAGCGCCTCGTTCTGCCATGTGAGGACTTCCTTCTTCAGGTTCAGGATGTCCACGCGGACCTCCTTCGAGAGCTCCTGGTACATGACAGACTGGGGAGACATGTTGCTGGCGAGGCTCTCCTTGACCTGCCGCTCAATCACAGGCATCACGTTCGCCGAGAATGCGCGGGCAACCTGCGTCGCCATCTCGGGCCTGATAAGCACCCGCTCGATCTCGCTAGGCAGGCTCTGCAAAAGAAAAACAATGAGTATCTACCGCATGAAACTCGGCCCCTTGGACTGACCATCTTCATGGCCTCGCTCACACCCTTCGCGATCTGGTTACTGAGCGCCGCCTTAACCTCCATCTTCGTGATGTTCTCGAGTGAGGGCAGGACCGAATTCTGCACCTCGCTCTTCACGGCCATCTCGACGACACGGGTCGTGTTCTTGGTCAGCTCAGTGGAGATCAGCTTCAGGATCTTTTCCTGCCGGATGAAGTCCGCGGCCTGCTCGCTCTGGCGGACCTCCTCGAGGCGTTGGTCTAATCACACGATCAATTAAATATGTGGCGGCTGTGGCACCTGGGTGGACTCACGTTGCTTTTCGAGCTCCTTGGAGATGAGACGGCCCAGACGACCATGGAGGCTCTCCTCGGACTTCTTGATCTCCTTGGACAGCGTGATGCCGAGGTCCGAGCTGTAGTCCAGCTCCGGCTTCTTCTCCACCTTCTCGTCCTTGTCCTTCCAGCCGACATTCTTGCCCTTGTTGTTCTTGCCCTTGGCCCCGCGGCCACCCTCCTGTGCGGACGCCTCAGCGTCAACCTCCTCAGAGGGCGGCGTCTTGACCCGCTGCACGGGAACGTTCATGGGAGCCGGGTTCGCAGGTTGCTGGATGGCCTGGAGCACATGACTAACTGGGAGCGGCTGCTGGCGAGGCGCACGCGGTTCGATGCTGTGGTACGCCGGGAAGCGCGCGGGGGTGCCGGCCAAGGCAGCATTGTACCACTCCTTCCTGATCAGGACCTGGTCGACGCCCGAGGAGTGCACCGAGAAGCCGACGAGAGCAAGCTCGCCTGGGGGGACCTTGGCGGCGACGCACGCGGCGTGCGCCTCGTCACCGTGCGGGTCCGCGTCGGCGGTGAGGATCACGAAGTGGATCGTCGGCTTCGGGCCGCTGAACTCGACGACCTGCTCGAAGTACGCGCCGCGGCCGCCCTCCTCGCCGCCTGGGGACGGGGTCGAGGGGTCGAAATTGAGCTTGAACGCGATCATACTCTCCCTGCGGTTGTTCGCGATCCAGAGCGTCTGGATGCGGGAGTCGTAGTTCACGTGCCCGAACATCTGCGGGTCCTCCTGCTCGCCGCTCACAAACTTGATCGTGGAGAGCACTTGGCGGCCCATGACCGGGAGAAGCTGGAAGATCGTGCCTTTCTTGCGGCCGATGATCACACCGCCGTCGACGAACGTGAGGGACGACGGGACATCGTCGCCACGGATCTTGTGCGACCAGAACGGCAACTTGTCGCGGATATTCCACATCATGAGCGTAGAGTCCTCGGAGATCATCGCAAGCGCGTTGCGGGAAACATCGAAGTCGAACGCGACGATGGGCTGCAATGCCGGTAAGATGCCGTCCTTGTCGTGGGCGACAAAAGACTCACCGAAGGAGAAGAGAATACATGGGCAACTTCATTGAGGTCGAGCTGGGAAGTCGGCTCGCCTCTGAATGTTTTCGCGGCATCCACGACGTTGACGAGGTACACATTCGTATCTGATGCGACCGCGACCAAGTCAGGTTGCTGAGGATGCCATTTAACGGAATGAAGGGGCTCCAGGTCGCCCTGAGGGTAGATGCAGAGCATTACCGTCCCGCTGTTGATTGGGTTAGCACTTACCGCAGTAGCGTAGCGCGGGTACTCACGGAACGTCGTCGGTGATGACATTGGGGAGCTCCCAAACGACAAGACCGCCGTCGGAAGTCACGCCAGCAAGCCTGTCCCCATGGACGGACATATCGGAGACCGAAGTTGTGGGAGGGAAAACCGCAGACGGGAGGAAAAGCAGAGTCCTGTCGCCGCTCGAGCGGGAAATAACGCGAAGACGACCTATCGAACAATAATTAGCACCTGCGAAAGCTCAAGTAATTTGTTTCGCACCTTTGGTCATTGCGTATGCGACCCACTGAGTCGCACCAATGGTGGTACCAGGCAAGAAAGTCGAATCAACCTTGACAAGGGCAATAGCGGTCGACTTCACGGCGTCTCGAGGCGCCTGAATCTCCTCCAGCGGTAGGGTGACATCGAAAACGATCGTCTGACCTTGCGAGCTGCAATAAAGGACGGAGTAAGAATATGCTCCTCAAGGTCCCCCTGATCAAAATAGATACGTACCTCGGGCTCACGTTCTTGACGACCTTCGCGCCGTTACCGCGCCTGCCGTCAGGTCCGGCGCCGCGCTGCGGCAAAGGCGAGCCCTCCTTCTCCCTGTTGTAGTTGTTGCCGAATGGCCCTTGCGGCGCACCAGGCTGGCCGATCGGGGAATCCGCCGCACGACGCTGCTGCTGGCGCGCGGCTTGGACGACCTGCTTTGGCGGAGATGAACGCGGAGAACTGGTCGGGTGCACAGGCTGCGGCGGAAGCGGGCGCGACGCCTTTGTGGCCCCGAGCGCGTGAACGTCCTCGTCCCCCTGTATAGAGCCGTACAAGTCGTAGGGAGCAAGGGGCTGCTGAGACGATGTCGGCGGAGCAAGTTGAATCTGGCCGCGCGTGAGTTGATCCATCAGATTTTCGACTGATTTGCGCTTCGGGTCCATGGACATCGGGCTCCAAGAAGACGGCTGTTCATCGTTGGGGTGCACGGGCGGAGGCGGCTTCCTCTTCGCGCTCGAGTTGCTGGTGCTCGCCAGGGCATCAAAAGGAGAAACAAAATCAAACATCGACCCGCGGGCGGGCGAGGGAGCGCGTGGCTCAGCAGAGACCTGGGCGACGTGCGCGCCAGACATCTCGCGCTCGTGTGAGTAGGTAGACTCTGGAGGGATGGCGTACTCGTCGGAGTGCGCTTGGGAGTCGGGGGGCAGAGGAACATAAGGGGGCGACGGGCCCGTTGGTGGATGCGAGATGGGCTGCTGTTGAGGCTCCTGCGGCGTGTACTTGGAACCACTGAAGGAAGCGAATGGCATGTCAGCAGCGTTCACGCCCTAAATGCACGATACGGGCGACCGCAGCACATGCGCGATCCCCTGCCAAACCGCGCGAAGGAAGCAAGGCGGACGACACTCACCCGGACATCAACTGCTCCAACAACAATTTTCCCTGCGACTCGCTGGTCATCATCCCCGGTTTCGGCGCTGACCCCGGCGGGGTGGGCACCTGCTGAGGAGGGGCGGGCGGGGCGACGTGCGGCATGGGCTGAGGGTTTGAAGACGGAGACGAGACGGCGCCCAGAAGGGACAAAAGCGCGTTCTGGCGGTCGCTCGTCTGGATCGCTTGACCAGAAACGTTAGATGAGATGGAACCAGCGTGTCCGGACGCTGGGGTAGCAGGTCCGGAGTGCGGTGGCTCTTGGGGACCGTGATAGATACTCGCGCTCGCAGCGCTCGGCTGCGGGCTAACGTGGGAGGCAGAGGGGGTGTTCAACCCGTGGAGAAGGGAATCAAGATGTGTTTGCGCGGTGGTGGGCGCAGGCTCGCGGTGGGAGGGCGCGGGAGATACATGCGGTTCGTTGTGCTGAGCCTGCGGGACCTGGAAGTGCTGGGTGGGCGGGGGCGAGGGCCCGCGGGAGAAGACGTTATCTCTGTTCGGAATGGGGTCCATGCCAGCGATCGCAGTGTCCAGCGAGCTCAGGGCTCTGATTGAGAGAGTGAAGGGGGGAGGAGAGATAGAGGACGCGGAGGACGAGCGCGATGGCGGAGGAGTCGTCTATACCACGCACGCAACGAGGTAAACACGCGTCTTCGGCCAACGCCGCCACCAATCGCCGCGTCCGGCCCTTGTCCCATGCCCCGCGCTATCAGCATCTCTTGATTCCTCGCCGCTCCCACCCGCCTCCCATCCTTTCATTCGCCCACAGCAATCGCAGCGCGAGACAGGGCAGGCAAACACGATACAATTACACCGGCCACGGGGCAAAATATATAACACGCCCCGTACAAACACCGCCACAACGGTCTACACTGCAGCGTTCTTCGCTGCCGCCTTCGCGTTCTGCTCAAATGCTGCCTTCGACTGCCCCTCCGGCACCAGGATGATGTCGCGCTTCAACAGCTTGAAGGCGTCGCCCTTCGGGAAGCCGCGCTTGCGTGCCTCCCCCGCGTCCTTGACGTCTTCCAGGCTCTGTGGAACATATCCAGCTCAGTCCATCCACCTCCACAGCACGTGTAGGTGCACTTACGACAACCAGCGAGCGTTTGACACCAAACACGGCATCGCTTTCCAGCCACTCATCGCCATCCGGATAGAACGCACTGACAAGCTTCCTGTATCCGGGCGCCTCCACCATGATGTGCAAATGGTTCGGCCTCATGTTGTGTCTCCCCGTGGCAAGGAGCAGCTGTCCAACAGGGCCCTGCAGACGACGTCACCCTGGATATCCACACATGCAGCGAAGCAGCGGGGACTCACATCCCCCGGAATCGGGTACGCGACGGGAACGATCGCGCGATAGCCATAGCGGCCGTCCTCGTCTGCATGGATCCGGCCTCTGCAGTCGGGCTTGTCGCGCTGCGCGTACTGCGTATCGTAGAAACCTTCGCGCAAGCTCCGTCAGCACAGAAGCGTGCGGAGCTCGCTGCGAGCATGCACCCACCGTGGCCGTCCGTTTCCCAGGTCTCGATCGAAGCGTTCGGGACGGGCGTCCCATCCGTGCTCAGCACGCGGCCCTCGACATACATGTAGTCACCCTTGTCCTCGGACGCGATCGAGTCCCCGTTCTCGACTGGGGTGGCGTCCTCCGTGAGCTTCTCTGCGTGCGAGATTAGTTCATTCACTCACGGTCAGGCGAATCATCTGTGTAAAACGGCCCGAGCACGCTGCTATCTGTGCCACCGTTGACCGTAGGGTTGTTGATCGCGTCCACCAGGGCCGAGACTCCGAGGACGTCTGAGAGCAGGATGAATTCCTGGCGGAGCGGCGTGCACTTCTGTCCAGTCGCCGTCAGGAAGAAGATCGCCTCTTCCCATTCTTGCGTGGTGAGGCTGCGCACATCATGAGTAACGTTCTCCGAGCGCATTCAGATAATAATCACCAGCCTACCTGGTCTCGCTGACGAACTGGTGCAAATGGGTTACCAGGTTCTTAAGGAGGAATCGCTTGCGGCTAGATACGAGTCAATGCCGCGGACCATGTCTAACCGACACGACTTACGGATCCGGAGTAAGCTCCGTGAGCTTCAGCATGTTCGCGGTGATTACATCGGCCCCCTCGGGGAACTATTCCATGGGCAATTGATCAATCCGTGCATCGAGACGCAGTGTGAGTTGCAACTCACCGGAAGCTTGAAAGGCGGAGGAGGGATCCCGTTCGCCACAGCCTTCTCCGGTACTTCAGAAGCCATGGTTGTATCGAGCAAGAGGGTACACAGGAGATCTACCGTCGCGCAACTAGAAGATGCAGAACTAGTCGATCGGCGCAGCACGAATCAGGGGTCTTATATATCGCAGTCAAGCTCGCTCTCGCCCAGAGTCGATGGCGGTCGTAGCGAAAGAAGCAGGGTGCGCACACCTGACGAACTCGTAATGGCGAGCCGCGCTGACCGGGCGCACGCCGCGATGCACGGTCGACGAGCGCGCACCCTGTGAGTCCCGATGTCCAGATATAGGCGATCATGTGTGCATCTGAGGCCTATATCCCCGCGGGACCCGTCCGCGCGCAGAATCGTTCTCCATAAACAAGTGTATAGCTTCCACGACGTTTACAGGCGAGCGGCGGATGGGGTAAGCTGGCTGTCGTCTAATATGGAGCCCACCCAGAACACCGAGGGTAGCATCTCGAAGCGTCAAGTGGAGGGCGTTGCGGGATAAACGTTTAAGCAGGAAAGGTCATGTCATCCAGGTTCTCAAGAAGACCGTTGCAGAGCGTGTAGTTGCAGAACGTCGGCCGACACAGATCCTATTAGCGTCGGGTAGCGACCAGGGCTGTATACTTATAGCGGTATATATATGCGCACGAAGTTTAGCGCATCGACGTTGATACTAAGAGTGGGACATGCTTAACTGAGACTCACCTGAGTGGGACCCGGACAATTCGACTACACCGTTCTGCACGACTTCGCTTGTCGTCGCGTAGACCCGTTTGGCATCATCAACGTCAGAGTCGAGTGAACCGCAACATCAGTCACCCCGATATAAGTTGCGAATCCAGACTAATAGCTCAAGCAGATGAACCCGTAATGATGAGCTCCCAGTAAAGAGAGGCGGCTAGTAGCAGAGTCAAGGTTGATGGTGGTCGTAATAAGAGAACATGTTTTGTGAACAAGAAAAGTTGAGGACGCGACTTCGACGCGCCCGCCGTCTTACCTGTGGGCGTCTAAGCCACGTGGGACGCGTCTTGCCGAAGCACAGTCGTATGCTTGGCGCTCGCTGCTGCCGCTCTCAAGCAACACCGCCGCCAGGAGCAGCTCGCTGGCCGTTTCACTCCTCTCAACCCGCCGTGCACCCTCTGTTGCGTCTGTGTGCCACTTGTGCCTCTTGTACAGAACCATAGGGCCCATTTTCACGAACATCACCGGTAGCAATTCCGATATTTGTCCCGCTACGCCTACGACATCCGCAGCATTCCAAGCGAACGCATAAGACATAACGGCGACGATGGCGAACTCTAAGGGATGGTTCAACCTCGAGGCCGCGGGCGGCGCGATTCCGGACACGCAGTTCTTCGAGGGCGACTCCGCGTTCAGCTTCCTCGGCCTCACGCGCACGCAGCGGCTCTACGGGTTCTTCGGCTGGTGCGCCCCTCTCCTTGGAATGCATCTTAGCCGAGCTGACGGATTGCACCTCACCATGTCTGCGTGGGTTTGCGTATATATGCATGTAGTCTTGCCGCGGGTTTCGTGCTGAGTCTGCTAGGGAGCATCTTCCTGTTCCTCGGGTCGCTCGCTAGCTTTGCAAGTACGTCACCATACCAATCAAGCATCCTACACACGGAAAAGCTCACGCGTTGCACCTCCCCGCGTCGCAGTTCTCTATGCTCTCGGAACGATAATTTCGCTCATAGGCACGGGCTTCCTCATCGGGGTACGTCTTGTCACGCACTTACTCGCCCGGCTGCGCGCCCGCTAACGCCGCCACCCCCACGCAGTTCACGAAACAAGTCAAAATGGTGCGACACATGTACACTCCCGCCTCGTGGGCGAGATGGACTGACCCGCGTGCGACAGATGTTCAAGCCGGTGCGGGTGGTCGCGACGATCGTCTTCCTGGGCTCGATAGGCCTCATCTTCGTCGGCGCGTTCGTCATCCGGAGCGATGTGCGTCCCCGTCCACGTCCCCTCGTGCTCCATCTCCGTCTCCTGCTCACCGATATTTACCCCCTCTCCCCTACAGATTCTGTGCATAAGTACGCATATCGTTCCATGTGCGCTCTTTGGGTCTAACAAGGTGCTCACCGTGTGTTTGCGCAGTCTTCGTGATCATCGAGTACCTCGCGTACACGTGGTACACGCTCTCGTACATCCCGTACGCGCGCACCGCCGTGCTCAAAGTCTTTGGGTTGTAGTCTGGCCGTCTCCTCTGGACCCTATCCGCCTTCCCTCCGCGTTGCTGGAGCTTTGGATGGCGCCCTCCATCTCCCCACCGCTCCACCTTTCCCGCCCGTCTTATGCTACTGGATGTTTCTCTACTCGTACCGTACGACTCGGAATGCATGGGACCTGTACAACGAAGGTAACTTATTCGCCTCTACTGAGCACAGGACAAGCGGCCCTCCGCTTGCGTGCAGCGCGAATTCGGAACCTGCGCCCATTTATAAGCAACAGTCGCGCTGCCGCCTCCCCGTATCGCGGAGTACCGAGGTTTGTTCGAGGGAAAACTTACTTCACACCTCGATAGATGGCCGCTGTCTTGCGGCGTGCGATCCGAGCTGCAGGCGGAGATTGAGCACAGAGCATATAATACAGTTCGAGTTCGCGGCATGTCATGGCACGACGCTGATGATTATCATACAGCCTGCACGGGCCTAGCCCCTTCCAGTTTCCAGGTTTCCTCTTCATACAGCTGACGCCGTCAACCCTCAATCTTGCGATGTAATGTGGAAGACGGGACGGGACTACAGGTGACTGCTCAACCTGTACGGACGTGAGATATCAAAGTCAGAACGCGGGTCATACAAGGTACAGTAACAGGAGAGGACGATAGCACGCACCGCCCCTCACCCGCGGAAGTTGTTCTTGAGTTCGCGCAGCTTATCCATTACCGCGTCCGGCTCCCCGCCGCCCGTCGCTTTCCTATAAGCACACACCACCCCGGTAAGTTAAACTTAAAATCGCCCCAGTAGAGATCGCAGCGAAGTACGCACAGGACTGGCTCCGAGTCGAGCCTCATGAACGGGTTCCACTCGCGCTCGTCGCCCACCGTCGTGCGCTCCCTGCCCGCCGCATCCTCCTTGATGAGCGCGTCGAGGCGCTGCACACCAGGGTTCGCGGCATCGACATGGCGCGCGAACGCGAGGCTGCCCTTCGTGTACTCGTGCCCGTCGTACACGACCGTCTCCGCGGGGAGCGTCGCCAGGTACGTAAGCGCAGCGCGCATCTGCGCGCCGGTGCCCTCGAAAAAGCGGCCGCAGCCGGCGACGAAGAGTGTGTCGCCAGTGAAGACGCCACCGGGGTGAGCGGCGCCGGTAGATGAGCGCACATAGTAGCAGATGGAGTCCTGCGTGTGACACGGCGTGGCTAGACACCTGCTCGGGAACGGTGGGTGTGAGTGATGTCAATGAGCGTGCAGCTCTAACGAGGGGTGTAAAGGAGCGGCAGGGCGCGACGCACCTGACACTGATGTCTCCGATGGAGAACTCATCTTTGTCCTTGACGAGCTTGGTGAGTGCTGGGATCTTGTCGCTGCCACCGTAGATGGGTGCATCGGGAAAGGCGGAAGCCTGCATTGGTCATTGCAGACGTATAAGGCATCGGCGATGTCAGCGCTTCTGAGGTGGCTTCGGTGGTGAAGGACAGATAGATGATCACGCACGAATGCCTGCGCAGGTGTGCGGTGAGAATCAAGGGGGGAAGAGAAGCGAGGAGAAACGAACCTGATTTCCGCCGCTGTGGTCAAAGTGGTGGTGGGTGGTGATGGCGGCGACGATGTTCACGCCGGCGGCGTCGGCGGCAGCGCGGACCTTGGGGACATCGTAGGGATCGACTGCGGCGGCAATGTTGGTGGTATCGTCGATGAGGAGGTAGGCGTAGTTGTCGTCGCGGACGGGGACGGGGAGGACTTTCATGTTGCGGGCAGCTGAGGACGAGAAGAGGGCGCGAGACGGCCTGGCGGGGGGAAGACGATGAGTAAGGGCGGCAAGGACGCGCACCATGGGACGAGAGAGACTCAGAGAGAGCAGACACGGTGTGCTCGCATGGGCGCCGGTACACAGCGCGGGAAGCGGGCCGGCCTGCGCGATGACGTCGCCGGCCTCGCATACACTGTACAGTGTGCTCCGGCGCTGTGCAGGTCTTTTTTGATTCGTATTTTTATAAATTATATCCCGCGCGTACTTGGTACAAGTGCGGTATGTCTATACTACTCACCAAGGCGGCAAGTGTGGTATTAAGAGCACAAATGAAGGTAAGTCAGAACAAGCGCGGCCAAAAAACCGACGAGGGGGTGAGGACATACCTTGGAGGTGCAGGCACGGGCAAGCGGCGAGTTATGGCTAGAAATGTAACGCATATAGTTGTTATTTGGTAGCGGCGAAGGACGGGGCTGGAAGACTGCACATCTGACATTCACAGCAATGAGTACGGGCCATAAGTGGATATAGTTGCGAGATTCGGACCGAGAGAGAACTCACGGCGAAAGTTGTGATGGGTGCTAGAGGAAGGTGAACGATGATGATGGAGGTGTGAGGACAAGAGACGATTGGGGGGGAATAGATTGAGGAGATGAGCGAAGTAGTACTTATAGCAGGTTCCGAAAAAAGGGAAGCGTGACGATGCAGAGGGTGCCAGTAAATTGCTGACAAGTATTGGCAGCTTGCTGTCCCACAAAGGAATATGTACTGCTCGATTCAGCTGATGCATGTTACTAGTTTGCCAAGTTGGGCGGTCGTATGTTCTTCTAGCACAAGATGTACACTCACACACGTCGCTCTACTGATCGAAGCGGCGTGCGGCCTTGTTATATCAACATAAGCCCCGCGCGACTATACGACATAAGGCCTCATGTAGTTTAATGTCACGCGAACAAAGTCTACTAGTCTCACCTAGGCAGGCAGACGATGGTATTGCTTTTGAGGGGGGTCGGTCCGGTCGGAGGACGATCACAAAGTCTACGTCGCTCTCTCAAGATCTAGATCTCATCGATCATCTCCGGGCGTCGGGCCACTTACTTACTATCGTTTTGAAAGCAGCTGTAAGTATGCCCACCGGGCGCCAAGTACATCCTACTACAGAGTCGCGCTCTATCGCGCTGCGTACCCCGGCAGCGCTTGTCTCCCCTAGGCAGACGATGTGTGATCTACAAAGTGGGGGAAGCTGATCATGTTAATTGCACCTAGTTGGTGAGTGGTCTATGTTGCTTACATCTACTAAGGGCTCTGTGCTCGCCATGTCTGGGTCGCGAAGGTCGTACTAACGGAAGCCGTCTCCAGCTCCGAGAATCCACAAGTCGGGTCTGTATGATATATCTCGTGTCACGTTCAACAGCTCGGCGCGTCCTCAAATTTCAAACGTGAAAGCCCCTTCGTTTACAGTTAAGAATACGTGCCCACCGACGGCACAAGTACTACTGAGCTCTGCGCGATCTCGGAAAGCTTAAGGCGGGATATCCCTCATCTCACTATTTGTAGAAGTACCATTAAGAAGTGGCGATTACCACAAGCAATGCACACTGCACAACGCGTGCGCAGTATCACAGGTTGTCAAAGTACTGATTCATGCCAGCGTCCATCTCCATCTGTCCTGGCAGAAGTTCGCCCTTCCGTCCACCGCCTTCTATCTGTTGATCCCATCCGCCCTCTTTGTAGTCCTTCAGCATGGCCGCTCTCCGACTCGCGTCTCTCCCGTGCGTCCCCCATCCACCACGTCTGAGTCTCGCCAGCCTCAAGGACCGGTGCGTAATTTGCTATAGTTAGTCGGCGCATTGCTCATAAATGGTAAAAGCAGCACAGTTATCCACTGATGGCGGGCACTACACTGTGCTTCAATGTTGGAACTTGCCACTTAACCACTCAAACCCAGTTGCAAACACAACGGGGGTCCACAACTCAGTCCCCGTCAGCGACGGGAGAAAGTGCAAGCCAAGAAAATACCACGTCCACTACCGAACCCAGCACAACAGGAACGAGCACATCGTCCAGTGCGGCCGCAGTAGCGCCCGCGCCACCAACCTCACCACCAGCAGCGAGCACACCTCACGTATCCTCAGTCGACACACAATCATCCGCCAGCGGAGCAGTCAGTAAACTCGGCTCGGGCGTGAACCCGACAGTGTCTGCAAAAGGTACCGATGCCGGCACACGTATGTTTTCCACACGTCAATGACGCACAACTATCTCACCTGCCTGAATCCCTGAAGCATCAGCACAAACTCTCGCAGATCAATCCACAGACACAACGGGCAGTAACCCCCCACATGCATCAATCCCGTTCACTGCCGGCCCCGAGTTCCCCCCAAACACCAACGTCCCCTTCGCTCCCGACGCGGCGCCGTCCAGCAGCGCGGCGAGCCTCCCGGGCGCATACCATCCCCCCGCGGTAGCCCCCACTGGCACATCCACGAACGCGCACACACACCCGACGCCCCTCGGCGCGATCATCGGCGGCGCCCTCGGCGGGCTCGCGCTCCTGCTCCTGCTCGTCGTGGCGGGCATCGCGCTGCACCGGCGCATGCGGAGGGCACGCATGGCGCCCTCGGCGGAGTTCGTGGGCATTGCGCGCGGGACGACGCCCATGCCGCTGCCCCTCGCGCGGCCCAGCGGCGGATTTGGGAGTGGGAGCGGCCGCGGGTTGGGCGCCGGGGCGGGGGGGTCGACGACGCCGAGCTCGGGCGCGCGCCTCGTCCCGCTTGCGCGCCAGCGCTCGCGCTCGTTCGAAGGCGAGGGCGAGGGCGAGAGCGTCGCGCACGGGTACGAGGACGACGAGTTCTGGAGCGCGGAGGGCGGGGAGGAGGAGACGGAGGAGGGCGGGCACCTGGCGCCGCCGCCGCCGTTCACGCCGGGCATGTTCGCGGACCCGCTGTTCGACAAGGTGTTTGAGGCGACGACGATGCGCGAGCATTATGCGCGGCAGGAGCGCGAGTCGTGGCCGGGGTACGGGCTGGACAGCAAGAAACTCGAGGATCCGTGGGAAGAGGAGGCCGAGAAGGGCGAGCAGGATGGGGAGAAGGAGGACGTCACAATGCGCTCGGAGGAGAGCACGATCGTGGCGTTTGACGAGGAGGACGACGTTGGCTCGAAGGAGGGGTATGGGTGGGCCATTTGAGCCATGGGGCCTACCGTATAGCTGCGGCGCCGTTACACCTCGCTAGCCCCTCGAATCCTCGAACCCAGCATCACTCTCTTTCAACCTGCACATCATGGTGTTCGAGCGGGTTTGTACTCTAGCACATGGACTGATAGTATACCATCACCTTCCTTTCCTTTCGATGCATACCATTAACATTTTATTGCAGAAGTATTCCCTTCTGTCTCACCGTCAATCGGTTTGATAAATCTTCCTTCGATTACCTTCGTTGACGTTCCAATGGCTAGTTGGCTGTCGGGCGGGCATTACGCGTAGAGCGGACCTGGGCGAACGCTCGGAGACAGCATATATATTGTACATTGAGTGTAACAGCTTCACAACGGATACGTACTACCAAACCACTACAGAAGCGAGAGATACCACCAAACCACTACAGCAGCGAGAGATCCCAACGATACATCGAGCACATCGTACATCGTACAGCGTACCACCATAAGCCCACACAGCCACACACAACACGCGCGACATTCAGACCTTCGAACGGCCACCAGGGCGGGTCAGTAGAACCACTAGCTACTACGAAACCGAAACGGACGTTCAGGGCAGGGGCATACAAGTACAACTACAGCCAGAACACGCAGCAGAACGAGGACAATGTCTAATATGGCGCTTACGACGAGAGACAACAGCGACCACCGCGAGCAGAAAGCCATCTCCGGCCCACCGCGCTAGATGAAGTACATCCTCTTGTTGAGGCCGCTTTGCTGGAACTGGGCCTTCCAATACTCGAGGTTGAACTCTTCATTCTGGCCAGTCACGTTCGACGCGGTGTCGCTCATGCCTGCGGTGCCCTCCGCGACGTGGAACTCCATGCGGGCGCAGATACGCTATGGGCGGCATGTTAGTGTTTGTGGCGCGCTCGGAGAGAGAGTGTGTGTGTATGCGCGCGCAAATGGGACAGGTAGAGAGCATACGTACGTCGGCATCTGGGCACGGGGAAAGAGGTCAGCGATTAGTTCTGCTAAGTGCGCGAAACGGGACTCAGACTTACAGTATACGGGGGCGGGGATGGACACTGAGCGCGTCGCGCTCGCATACGAGTGACACAGGTGGAATGTCAGCTGCTGCACCCTAAGAGAGAGCCTAGTGTTAGCCTACAGATCGGATCATTGTGGGCGAGAGCGGCTCACTCAGGCGGAGAGAGCCCGGCCTCGTTCGCGAGGACGATGTAGTGAGCTGGCCGGCTCGCTGTTGTGAAATGATGTGGGTCAGAGAGGTTTCACAGACAGAGAACGCGGAAGGAAGGAGACGTACTTCCGAGGAGCCCAGCATGAGACTGCAGATAAAAGTCCGCGTAGTTGGGGTTCGTGATGTTCTTGTCGATGAGCAGGCCGGCGGGACAATTGCCCGACCTATCTGCGTCGTTCGGGCTATAAGGGATTGTTCAGTCAGTAGTACGGTCAGACACCGCCTAGAGTGTTGAATGGACGACGCACTTCTTCGGGAAGAAGCGAACGTGGTGCCTGCAGCGTCGGGTCCAAGTGAGTAAGACATAGCCATAATAACACCGAGGACAGGGACGCACCGCTTGCCGACGACGATGAATACAAGTTTGGGCATCATGGATTCCGGGATGTTGCACTTCACGAACGCGCCTATATTCCTCCATTAGCGAACGCCCCCCGCGGCGTGAATGAATGGGAAATCGCAGCTCACTCTTGATCAGAGGGATCTCGCGCGCCGCTACCTGCGCGAACTCGCCCTCGCTCACGCCGTCCCTGTAAAAGAGCACCGTCTGCGGGGGACGCGGGCTAGGACCCAGAGATCTCTGGTACCCCTGGTAGTCGCCGAGGGCACCCTAGTGAAAGCGCAAAGGTGAATTCACATAGGCGCAAGGATAAGGAAACGCTGGGGCTTACAATCATCATCGTTTCAAGATCTTCGATGATTTCCTGCCGGGGCCGCTGGATGTTCGCGTACGACGTCATCTTCGTAATGTCGGGGTCAACGGAGGCAACGAGCCCCGTCACGGACGGCCGAGACGTCATTCCAGGACCGGGGTGCCCCACATCCGCGCCTATTGTGTTCCATCTGTCAGCGGACGTCGCGAACGGGGTGGCGACGAACTTACCGACGACCATGCAGGTACTCAGCCGCTGGGCGGAGTTGGTGACGAGGATAGAGTTCGTTCCGCCGAGGCGCGAGTTGATCCTTTCGACGCAAAATTAGACCACGGCAGTTTGGAAGAGAATCATGTTTTGTGGCTTACTTCAGCGCGACATTGTTACGGTACTGGTCGGACGCACGCCGCCACTTTGGGCTGCGCTGTTAGCGCGTACAGATTAGTTCAATGGTCTGTTTGACAAGCTATTCGGGGACGCTTACCACACACTGAGTCGACACCTGCCGCCGTATGTCGCCCCAATGCTTCACCATCCGCCTGCAGCCTTCGCCGTGCTCAGGAAGGATCACCAGGATGAGCTGGGGGTAGGGCGCCTTCCCTGGTGCCGCAAATCGTGGGTCGAGGCACCGCTTGGCGCATTCTTCCAGGGCCTATGGGGAACGTATTAGGGTGGGGGATCTATATTTCAGAATTAATACTGTATGACGCTCACTTGCGCCGGGTTCATGGGGTTCCCTGACACGATCGGAGGCTCACGGTTGACGACGTCTGATGTACGGATTAGCTGTGAACGTTACATTGAGGGATCTGAACGCACTGAGACCTGTAAAGTTACCATTCGTCAGTCAAATCAGTCGATTCGGTTAGCCAGTATTGGGAACATACCGGCTTTTAGGAGGTTTCCGACCAAACTCGTGACGAACTGGCGAACATCGCCATCTCTCTCATTGTCGAACAGTGCGACACCCCAGAACCGCAGGGAGCTGGGCTGCACGAACTCTTTTCCCACCAAGTTCCAGGAGCCCGCCTTGCGCTGGATTTGCTGTGAACAGAACGTTATACCTATTGCAAACCAAACAGCGACCAAGATAAACGCACCATATCCCCGTTACGGTATCGGATATGGGGTGCGGCGAGTACAACACCGGGAATACTGATCGTTTGGGGATCGACGGCCATACCGGACGCCTTCATGAAGTCAGAGGTAGCATAGTCAAACAATTGCCCCTAAAACATTCTGAGTACAGAATTGTATCAGGAGGTTGAATGAACACTTACTGGCCCCCCCACCGCGTTCTGGATATCACGCAGCCTATCGTTCGGGCTCTGAGTAGAGAATCTAAGGAACTCGTTCTGGACGGCCGGGGTTAGCTTCTTGCGGAAGACCTGTCCGGGCACGACGTCGCAAAACTCTGCCGGGATGATGGCTGACTGCCCAACCCTGACTCCGACGATATCGGGGAAACGGACCCGGCAGTTATACTTGCTCTCGAAATAACGCTGGAACAGACGTAAGAGACCTGCAAGCCGGAGAGTGGAGAGCACTTACTGCAACTGTAGTCCGTTCGTTGTCCTTGTCGAATTCTTGAAGTCCCGCGCGGAGTACAATGTCTGAGATACGGCGCGGTTTGCCATTGGACAGCGTCATCTTGACGACGACCCCCTTGAGGAACCTACGGAGCCGGCCGTAGTTCTCTTCATTGGTCCGCTGCAGTGCCAGTTGTCGGATGTCGCGAACGCCAAGATATGCTGTCATAGTATCGATGAGTCTTCCGGGGGTGTACCTTCGAGAAAAGTCAGCGTCGACCGAGAATATGTATAGTTGTGACATACACTGCGGCATGAGAAACATCGACATTGATTATAAGCTTGTTGAGAACCGGGCGCACGCTCCTGGACACAATTAGGCCCATACATCATAGCTGCATAATTAAATTCGCAGACTCACTGGAAATAACCTCGCCAAGCAGAGAGACCGCCTCCGATTGTTTTCGAGTTGTGATCTATATAAAACGAGCGGGCATCTGCAGGGAAATTGTGTCGCCTGTAGTAAAGGTGGTCAATGCGAGGTAGTATGAGGTTACCGCACACATACATATTCGGAGCTTGCCGGACGATGAGTTGCAGTAAATTGAGCGACATGATGTTATCGCTGGGGTCGTTTGGCGACCTTCTCTGAGTAAGTTTCTGGACATCGCTGAGACGGGGGGTAAGTTATGTATGCTTAGGACACGAGCACGACGGGTATTGCAGAATTCTCTTGGACAGCAATTGCGCTGGAATGAATATCTCCGCGCCCAACTTGGAAGACGGTACGTACACCGGGCTAATGACACCCACGCGCTTGATCGCGACTCCGAAAGTCTTCGGTCGGACTTTCCCAAGCGCGACGGTGTACTGGATAACGATATAAGTAGGCGGCAACTTGGACGAGCGGACACAACGTACGCTGCCGGAGGGGATCTCGCGGATGCAGAACAGGTTCTTCCTGCCATCATAGATGGCGCGGGGGTTAAAGATGCTCGCTTGATCGAGCTGCAAATGGTCGATGACCTCATGGTTGCGCCGTTTAATCAGACCCTCGGGGCTTATTTCTGCACCAGGCAGATGAAGGTATGTGCATGAGGTGAAGCAGGCACGGGAGCTTACCGACTGGAAGCGATGATGAGCGTCAATCTCGGTTAGGAAGTAACGGGAGGTATGCATACCGTCATAATGGAAGTAGATCGCTGTAGGCAGGCGCACGATCTCGTACGAGTTCGTGTAGACGGTTATGGTGGACATGTCTGTGGATGCGTTAGATACGACAGAGGCCGTTTCCTCAGCCTGGGACGATTTACCGTTCGATAGCGGGGTCGGAGCGGAGTTGTGCGGAGGCGGACTTGGATGAGTAGAGCGGGCGGTGGGAGGGAGGAGGGGTGCACGAGTCCGAGGAGCTAGAGAGCGGGTATAAGTAGGCTCCAGGCTGCGCTTGAAAGTCGAACGCACTGGATGTTGAATGGGTTGAAGTTGGGAACGTCGGGGTTGACGTTGAAGAGGAAACCCGCGCGAAGCTCGACGCGAACTTGAAGTCCGACGCGTCGAAAGTACCGCGACGCGCTACGGGCGGATCACGTGCTGCTAAGCGCGGGTAGGTAGGGCTGCCACCGCCGTCTCGAGTCCTCAGTTCGCTTTTTGCAGTCGCCGCCATGCTTGACCACTGTTCGATATCACACAAGGGTACGTCCGGCATGTCGTCGCAAGTACGGAAGAAGCCCTGAACAAGCTCTGAAGGGGGTGTTGTCCTCTGGTCCCGATCCTTCACACCTGCAGCATCCCATACCGCAGCATCCGCTACTTCCCCCGTCAACTCTCTCGTCCGCGAGGCGCTCATCGAGGGTCGCAGCTCAGACGGGAAGTACGAGAAGGATGGATATGCCGTCAAGTGGACGTTTGTGAACGACCTCGAACTCATATTCGTCGTCCGTCTTCTCTCATGTCCGGTTCGAGTCACTCGCTCACTATCCCTCTTAGGTCGCCTACCAGCGCATCCTGCAGTTGACCTACGTAGAGGACCTTCTAAATGCACTCAAGACCCTGTTTATCAAGCTCTTCCAGCCCTTCCTCACTACATTTGTCGCGTCCCTCCATGTCACTGGATCTGCCAAACTCTCCTCTATTGCTGACACTTCTGCTGCGTGGAACTTCGCCAAAGCATTTGAGGGCTGGGACGGCGTATTTGACAAACTGCTCCGCGGCCTCGAGGACAAGGCAGCTCAGGTTCGTCCGTCCGTTCCCGTCTACATCCCGACCCTGACATCCTCATATAGGAACGCCGAACGCGTTCTGGTCATGTCGCCAACCCCGCGGTGGAGGTGTCTCCACCATTGGATGACCTCAGTATATGTATGTCCTCTCACCTGGGGTGTACATCTGTGCAACGAGATGTTACACCGAGAACATGTCGTGACCAAAGTCCGATTGTGCTTTCGGTGTCTCAGCATATGCCACTGCAGTTACCTGCCGATCACACGCGGCATTCAGAGTGTGATCAGCATGTAATGTGATGTGTATTACAGGGTGCTACACTGGCAGCTGCCCCTGGCGTCCGTTGCACATAATTTGGTGGTCACCCGTTCTGATGTGCCCCCGCTACAGTGCCCTCACAGTCAAGCAGCGACGTTTTGGACGAGGAGCAAATAGCGCGGAATGTGCAAGCACTCAAGAACAGACTGCGCGGTCGTGGCGGTCAACCCACAAGGCGTGGGCGGGGTCGCGCGGATATCGGGAGCGGGAGGGACAGTGTCCCCGGTTCAGAGTACGTACTTCCAAATATGAGAGCTGCAGATATCCCTACCAACCTCGATCTGGTAGCTCCGAGACTCAGTCCAAGTCGAAGCGAAAAGTCAAGACAAAATCACAACGCAAGTGGGGCGACGAAGCGCCCACCGAGACCGACATGGCATCCCTCGACTTCAGCTATGATAGCTCTACGTCAGATACGCACGCCCCACGTGTCGACCTGAATGCGCTCGTCGATAACGGCTCGCTGGGTACGCGTACTCAAGACGGCTTGTACGAGGTCCGCGACTGGGAGTTCTCGCAGGGCGGAAAGAGCGCGGACGATGTCATTGCGGAGGTCTTGAAGAAGAGCGGCCAGGAATCGAAGCCCGCTCCGTCAGGGTCGCTAGGCGCGCTGGGGTCGATCTTTGCGCGTCTTGCGGGCTCGAAAGTGCTCTCAGAAGAGGACTTGAAGCCCGTGCTTGAGGCAATGAAGCAGCACCTCATGAAGAAGAATGTCGCGAAGGAGATTTCGGACAAGATCTGTGAGGACGTTGGCCAGAGTCTCGTTGGCAAGAAGGTTGGCGGGTTCCAGAGTATGTCCTCCGTTAGTGTTCGTGTGCCACACACTAAGACGTCGTATATTCCCCCTCAGCGACCAGTTCGGCCGTTAGGCAAGCGCTTGCGAACTCCATCACGCGCATACTAACGCCGAAGACCTCTACGGACCTTCTTCTATCGATACGCACGAAGCTTTCTACTCCGCTACCTGCTTCTCAGCAACGCCAGCCCTATAGCATCACCTTCGTCGGTGTAAATGGTGTCGGCAAGAGCACGAATCTGTCGAAAGTATGCTTCTGGCTCATCCAGAACGGCTTCCGCGTCCTCATTGCTGCATGTGATACCTTCAGGTTCGTCGTGGATTCCTACCGGCTTGATTGCTTGCTTATTATATACTGTATAGGAGTGGTGCTGTTGAGCAGCTCCGCGTGCACGTGCGCAATCTCAGTATGCTCGGCGTCGACGGCGCCACAAACAGCAAAGGCCGCGTCGAGCTCTACGAGCGCGGGTACGGCAAAGATGCTGCAGGGATCGCGAAGGAAGCCATCAGCTACGGTGAACAAACATCTTATCCGCTACAGCGACAGAATGCTGATGCTGATTTTGAACAGCTCGCGACAACGAATTCGACGTCGTGCTCATCGACACTGCAGGGCGGATGCAGGACAACGAGGTATGCTGCCAGTCGCTTAACAACTATTGTGGATTCGGAACTGACAACCCTCCCTTCTGCCTTCTGCAGCCGCTGATGCGCGCTCTCGCGAAGGTGTGTTCTGCTACCGCCGTGTGCGGATGCTCCGCAGCATCCCGTTTTATCGTTTCTTCTGCATCACTGACATCGTCTTCCGCGGACCGCAGCTCGTCGCAACGAATAACCCAGACAAGATCCTTTTCGTTGGCGAGGCGCTTGTGGGAAACGAGGCCGTTGACCAGCTCACGAAATTCGACCGCGCGCTGCGTGACTTCTCCGCCGCGTCAGGCGCGCAGGAGCGCGGCATCGACGGCATGCTCGTCACCAAGTGGGACACCGTCGATGACAAGGTGCGTGCTATCGTCTATTTCCTGTGAGTGCACGCCGCTGACCGTCCGTCGTTGTTCCGCCCCGCAGGTTGGCGCAGCGCTGTCAATGACATATGTCACTGGACAACCCATCATATTTGTCGGATGCGGACAGGTGCGCGTTATACCCCATCTCCCTCCCCCTCCGTAAATGGTGTCTGAGCTAACCTCTGGCGATGTGATGCAGACGTACACCGACCTCAGACAGCTGCGCGTCGGGAACGTCGTACAGGCTATTCTGAGCGACTAAGCCCGCTTTTTTGCATTCGCTCATCGCGGTTGGATAGCTATAGATGCGTAATCAGTGTCCCACACCGCGCCCGTTCTATCATTATTCTCTGCTTCTCTGTTGCGTCGGTCGGCCGCGAACACCGTATGCGTTGCGCTGACGATCAGTCTGGCTGCTCACGATTGGCGCGAATGCGGACGGGTGCGACTGCCCCGGTGACCGAACCTGATCTCGAACAGACACATCGCTCAAAGGTGCCAAGACTCCTGGCGGGCAACCTGGCGTGGACACCGGTCGAGGCACCGCGCAGCGACGCATCTCACACGGCACACAAAGTCGGTGATGGATGGAACAGCAGCGGCCCGCTCGAACTGCGGTGCATCACTGCTTCGGGTGCCTGCCGATGCGATGGAACGA
The DNA here is from genome assembly GCA_022264855.1 of Lenzites betulinus. Lineage (NCBI taxonomy): Eukaryota > Fungi > Basidiomycota > Agaricomycetes > Polyporales > Polyporaceae > Lenzites > Lenzites betulinus. The sequence continues at coordinate 324,616 of JABYQU010000013.1, forward strand.
TGGCTGCCATTGCTAAACGCCACGGACGTTCATGTGCAGCGGTCACTAGTGAGACGGCCATTCAATCAATACTCGGCCAGGCCTCAGGTCTGCCACTGACAGCCTACAGGTGCGTTTCATGTACGTCTTCGCAGCCATTATCAACGACCCACGTCGTCCTGCAGGGTAACGCCGCGCCCGCGGATAAGTTATGGCCGAGCTATAATTGACTGCATGCAATAATGCGTGTATAGCGGTGCACGAGCTCGATGACCCTGAGGCCCGCCGCAGGTCGCAGCGCAACGTCGGAGCAGTGTCCATCTATGCGTAATGCCTTCAAACGAGAAGAATCGCGCCGACGCCGGTGAAAGCGTGGAACATACTTGGCGACCGTGATTGCCATTGATGAACGCCGCGACCGCGAAATACGTGGAACGGTAAACGCCACACCGAGCTGATACCCTGCACCCGCCCTCGTGCGTATCTGAATCCAAGGCACCCACTCGCGTCTCGTCATCCCAGGATAGCTCGAGCTTACTGTGACAACCCAGGGTAGTTACTACATTGTGCAGGCGCCGTATGCCTCCGCTACTGAGGCCTGAGGTACGTGACCGTCCTGGGCCCTTCGCTCACTCGCCTTTGAATTCCACACATCTCTCCCGCCCATGCCCGACGTTCGCCCCACATCATTAAATTCAGTAGCATCATGCATAATCCAGCTGTGCAAGGCTCCCGGATATAACAAAACAAGGTGATACACGCATCACCTGAGCACCGCACTCTCCTCGCATGCATGCGAAACATCGCTCAGGCTCTGGCATACCGAGATCGTCCCGCCCCGCGGCTTGCCCGGATGGCCACTGGCCACCCTGTTACAGGTCGGTACTGGGGGAGCACCCATCGTGGGTTCTTGCAGTAACGCTTCTGGAGCCGTGAGCTGACTCTGCCACACACTGCGGGAACTGTTCCCAGTTTCAATGCTACGGGCGTTCGATAGAGGTATGTACAGCGTCTCGTCCGTACCATATTTGTCCGTGCGTTAGGCACTGAAAGCACATCTGTTCACAGGACCTTATACCTTCTATTCCAACTCGGCGGCGACACACTTCAAACACCACGGGAAGAGACATACGCAGTAAGCCACGGCCATAATCCAACTTTGGACGCGTGTACGCGCGAAGCACCGCAGGATAATCCGAGCCCAACAGGCCCCGCCGCGCTTCGTACTTCGCCCGACACACCGACACGGTCACGCGCGAATCCTCACGCGCACGGCCCGCCCTGCTGCTCTGGTCTCCAACCGTCGCCACGATGCACACACCAGCGCGCCGGCTACAGCAACGCAGACTGACACCGTGCGCACCGTAACACAGAACCACGTCGCGCTCGCTGGACCAAAACTGGCGTTATCACCATGGGAAGTGCACGCCCAGTCGGGCGTCGGGCAGGCCTGTGCGCACGCTAGCCGGGCCCGGGTCGCGCGTTCCTGCTTCGGAGGATGGGCGCATAGGCGTGCGTTCTCACACACCCCGGGGGCGCGTGATGGGCGACCATGAGTGCGTACTTCGGGCATGCATTGATTGCTCGATCGCTGAACGAGAGGAAGTTGGAGGTGCGCGATAGGCTTGCGACGATATTGGAGCCGGAGCTTGGAGGTGGAAGAGGTACCCACGGAGGCGTGCTGCAGCGCCGGTTCTCGCGCTTCGAACGTACACCACGACCACGCCACGGCTCGTACGGCGCAGCAGGCTCTGCGAGTGCGAGTGGAACGATCAGCCTCTGCGCATGACCAAGTGAGTACAAAGACGGCGGATGCAGTCCGAGTCTTGCATGATCACTGACAGTGACGGAGAGCGTGTTCTGTACGCATACTTAGCGCGTCCAGAGACTTCCAAGGAGACCGTCTGCATTCATGCGGAAGGTTCGAACGCTCTCGCACGCAATCAGACGTCTGGATATCCAATGTTCGATATTCGACGTCACGTCTGCATCATATTGAACACAACGGCCCACATCATCCACCATTCCGAATCCCGTGTCTGCATCTCTTCACTGTCAACCAACGTTGGTACAGCATTTGACGCTCTTATATCGCCTAGCGTCGCGACACACGAGCCGTCCACGGCCACCCGCTGTCGGGCAGAGGACCGAGCAGCACTCCGCGGCGTCATTAGAAGGTTGGCAGAAGGTGCGGCGATATGCGCTAGTACGCGCGCACGTACGTACAACGCACTACACCTGTGGATTCCGTCCACCCGTCTCGGCCTCCTGGCGCGGAACTGAATGGGAAGCTGGGACGCGCATTGGCGCGAAGTCGAGACTAAGCGACAGAAGCCTAGCCTGGGTGATGAGCGCGCACGAGAACAAACCTGAAGTACGAGCTGCTCGCCACTCACCAGTGCTGCAGCTCCGAGTGGACTCAGGACTGGCAGCCAAGGCCGGAGGCTCTGCAGCTGCGGCCTAGCCAGTGGCACGCCATGCCACCCTGGATATCCCGATCCCATGTATGTCCCCACGCAGCACCGGACTGCGGCACAAACGTTAACGTCCTACGCACACAGGACCACGTCGGATGGCCAGCAGCAGACGCGCGGATATATACATACCATGATCACGGTCAATGCATACGCGTAAAGCCGCCGCACCACTGAGCACACGTCCATTCCGTCCGCTCCCAGCCGCCAGGGAACCCGGAGCTCGCGAGCTAGAATCGGAAAGCACCTGCCGCCGCTGCGAGCCTCAGCCGCAGATCGCCCGCCCACTCGCCGCGACCGGTTCAATCTTCAGCGCAAACTTCAGCTTCAGGTGTCCCGCCGCAAGTGACATACCGCATCCGGAGCCGGGCGCGCGCCAGAAGGCCTGTTTTGCGTTCTTCGCGAGGTGTGGGGCAGGGCTGATCGTGCTTAGAGCGCAGCAGCAGCAGCAGCAGCACGCGCCCCAAACAAGTGCCCAGGTGGCCCGGAAGGCCGTGCGTATTCATAATGCGCCGCGCAAATGGACACGTACCGCTGTGTATATCCGTCGTCGTCGTGCGGTGTGTCATGTGGATGTGAGGGGTGCATCAGAGTGCATCATACTGCCTGTAATACGCCGCCGCCGGGGCCGGGGGAGTGCGTCGCGCCCTGTCGCGCCTCGGCTAGCAGGCCATCGATATGAATACACGACATCTGAGTCTGACGGTGCGGGCTGTGTCTCTGGGTGGAGGGAAGATGCGCGAGGCGGGTCGAGTAAGTATTCTGAATTCAATACACCCAGCGGCTGTGGCCCCAGCGCGAGAAGCGTCGAGAATCGTGCGCCTTCGCGCGACTCACACACTTGAGAGTTTCCGGCCGCGGTTCGCGTCAACCGAGCGGGCTCAGTCCTCTCGTCCCCGTCCCATGCCCTGCGCAGCAAGGGGCACGCGCAGGGAAGAGGGCCCGAATCGCCGCACGTACGACACGTATGACACGGTACGAATGCGAATGTGGAATGCGATAGACGGTACCTGCGAGGATACGGATGCGGATGCGGATGCGTAGTGTACAATTGCAGTGCGGGATATGTCCGAGCGGGCGATCACGAGAGCGGCCTGACGACTCTACCGCGCGCGGTTACGCCGCGAGAAGGCCGCTGCGGCTGCTGGTGCGTGGTGTCGCGGCGTCGCCCCCGCCGCCGCACTCCCCGCCGTCGCCGTGCTCATCCACTCCCACTGGCCGTCCGCTTCCCACCGTGGAGGCGCGCCGAGCGCGCGGCGTTTGGCGGCCTGAAGTGGGTCCCGGCGCGGATCGGACTCGGACTCGGAGACGTCTTCGGAATCTTCGCGTTCGTCGCGCGCGCGCTTGCGCTTGTGCGGCCGATGGGTGTAGGGCGGGTGCGACAGGTCCTCGTCCTCGTCCGGTAGGTCGTACATGAGGAAGGTGGGCGAATGGTACGGAAGGGGCACAGGCGCGACTAGCGGCGCGTTGCACACGACCTCGGCAATTTCGGGAGAAGGCGACAGGTCGCTATCGCGTGATATCGCGGACGATGTGTCTGAGCGGGCTACTGAGACTGAGAGGGGAGCGAGTGGTAAGTGGCAAGGGGTGATGACATCAGGAAGGCCGCTTACAGCCTGCGCTTGTATCGTATGGCTTGCTCGGGTAGCGATGGAAGGGCAGCAGAAAGTCAGGCGGGCCTGCGGGCCACAAGGACGTGGGCACCGAGGGCGCATTCGTCCAGCTCGAGGGAGCCAAGGGGCCTGCGAAGAGGGCGGAGTGGTGTGCCTGGGGCTGCCAGTTGAATGGGTGGTGGCTTGAGCTGAGCGCGTACACGGCTGAGTGCGGCGGGGGCAGATAGGGCGCGCGGTGCCTGGGAGGCGCAGGGAGGTCGCGGAGGACAAAGTCGAGGCGGGAGGTCATGGTGAGAGGGAGAGCGGGGGGCGGGCGGGGGAGGCGACATGGGTGCGCGGTATTTATTGGGCGGACGGGAGGAGGAAGCTGTCCCTGTTACTGTCACCGGCCAGATTCAGTGCTTGAGTGAGATCCATCGCATCTCGCTCTCCCATCTATTATCCTCCAATCCAGTCCGCTGCCAATCCAATCCCAGCTGTGTCACTTCCACTCGGAGACCGACGCCTCCCAGCGCCTTCCGCCCGCCAATGCCGCCACGAGCCGCCAGACAAGCGCAGCCCCTCTCCGTCCTCCATTCCACCGCGCCCTCGCTCGCCACTCACCCCAGAGCACCGAGTGCAGTACGGCCGCGCGCAGGGCCGGGTGTGACTTGTTGCAGATTGGAGATGCTGCGAGTCGGCGGACGAGGCACGCCGGCGCGTATCCGCTGATTTTCCTGTCCACAGCGCGTCTCTTCCGCATTCGGCTGCGCACCCGCACACCGCGCCCGCCACCGCGCCGCCCTCCTTTCTCCTCCCGCCCTCGCCACCGATCTCCCCGCCCCACGACGCCCAGAACTCGTCCCCCGTAGCGTGTTCTCCACGCCCAGCCACGTCTTATCATCCCCTTCTTTGTCACCCGACCTGCCGCTAGCTTACAGGGGCACCGCAAACTCCCGGTATGTGACCTTCTGCTCCGCCCCCCTTGCCGCCGCAGCGCGAGCACTCGCCCGCAATGGCTTCCTGACGCCATCCGCTGATCATCCCTATTTTACAATCAATCCCTTGTATCATCTACAGCACCCCCGAGTCGCCGAATCATCATGCTCAGGTCCCTCGCTCCCCGACTCGCTGCCCCCGTAACACGCCAAACGCGCCTATACTCCGCCCAGCTCTCCGCGGCCTCTCCAGCCACGTCCGCCGCGCTCCCCTACCGCGTTCTGCGCAACTCCCGCGGCTCCATCCCCGTGTACACCGACATCCGGAACGGTGGCACGCGCTACCAGGTCCTCATCCGGAACGTCGAAGGCAACGTTGATGTGCGTCCCCCCTTCTGATCCGCTGTTGCGTTTCGCCGCGCGTGCTGACCCGCCGCGTCCGTTCTGTTTTGTCTCGTTGCACCCTGCCTCGTCCTTGTCTTCGTCTGGTCGTCACGTCCCGCGCCGTCAAACCCTGGCTCTGCAATCACTCTTGTGTGATGCCCCCGCGCACCGCAATGCCACAATACCCGTCCTCGCGATGCAACACTTGCCCGGCTGTACATCTTCCGTCCCCAGGCGCTCGCACACGACCTCAAGACGTCGCTCTTTCCTGCGGGCTCGCACGAGGCGGAACGCATGAGGGTCGAGACCAACCGCCAGCGACACGTCGTCCTCAGCGGCGGGCGCTGGAAGCCGGACGTCCTTCGCTGGCTCGCACAGCACGGTTTCTGAACGCACCTACGCACGGTGGCTTGGGTTTGTGTCCACCGTTGTTGGGGCACGCAATTTCGTGTTTCGCGGGCGGAGATGGCTGGGCTGTCCACGCCATGTCCGTGTCTGCCCACTATCCCCGCGAGCTGTTATGATACATTCAACGCTAATGCAGCACTTCCGCGCAACGCCCATCGCCCAGACTCCGATATACACTCTAAATGCAACGCTCGCCCGCCGCCCTATTACTTCCTGTGGTCGCGCAGAGCATCCATCTCATAACACTCCGCGGCGCGACCGCGACGCGCGCAATCAGTCAGGGCCCGGTGCCACAATTGACATTCGCGAGGGACGCCAACGCGTCAAGCTGCGTCGTGATCTGATTCTGACGCATGCACGACGGTGTGTATCTCATATACTAACGCATGATCATGATGTTCCGCGTCGAGCCATCCACGCCTGTGGAGTCCACCTGGTGCCGCCGGAATTCTCTCCTGCAATCGTTACATGCTGGGCACGACCGGGGGCGCGATGGCCGCTGTCCTTGCGATCGCGCCGCTCCCCGCACACGCTGTGGCGCGTTCGACATGCATTTCGACGCGCGATCGGCTTTTCCGGGCACGGTACGATGCTGGGTGTGGTGCGCGGTGTGCCCTCCATGTCACCGGATGTCGACACACCGCGCCCCCGGCGGCGGCATCTTCTCGCAGCCATTCATTCATCTCGCCCGCCCACCCACGCTCGCGCAATCTGGGAACAGGCAGCGCCTAACTGGGGCCTGTGCTACTACGGCCGCGCTATAACGGGACGCACGCGGACGGTCACCATGGGCAGGCGTGCTGCGTCGGTGAGCTCACATATCAAAGTTAGTGTGACTGTCGGACAGCGATGAGGAGATGAATGAGGCGATCGTGCACATGTCAGGCACAGGCCCGTGTCCTGCGGTACGTACCCATTAAGAGCCTCGAGGCACGCTCAGCTTGCGATGTGGACGCACTCACTTCTAGCCTGGCAGATACTCATGATGTATGAAAGGCGCGTGGGCTCCGTGCCACACCGGTACCGGTACGAGTTCGGACATTAGAGCTCGCGCGCAGAGTCCAGAGTCACAGTGCGCTGCGATCCACAAGGCGTCTCACGGCTCACATGGGTGGTGTAAGTCGTGTTATCTCGTATCGCGTGCCGGGTCCTGACGGGAGTTCCGAGTTTATACTAGGGTTCGTCGAATCGACTGGACCGCGGGCCACGAGCACTGGTGACACATCGCTCTGCGATAACTCGAGCGACTCTCCGTCTGGGCGTACACTTGTACACCGCGAACTCCTGACGCTCGAGTCACGGGTGAGTGCTAAGTATTCAATATTCGGCGTACCGGGCCTTGGATCGCGTCATATTTTGTCGCCTCGCAGTCCAAATGCCGACACGTACCATGCATCAAGTATCGGAGCCCACTAGTGCCCTTGAGCTTGGTCTTGTCAGGCTCAAGGGAGAGGGGTTCTCCGTTTGAACCGCCAGGAACCTCACCCACGAGCGCTCCGTTTTCTCGTACGTACACAACGGCTGGTCAGCAAGCCGCGCTGACAACATTTTCCGTAAGTGACTGAAACTACCTCCGTATGTGCACCATCCGGGTCTGCGAAGAGCCCCGATAACACGGAGACGAGCCGGATCCCCATCCATGTCGTGAAGTTATAAGTTTGACCGCAATATTAGACATGCTCTAAGTATCCGGACTATGTCTGATGTTTGTCATCTACCTCAGGGGTCACCAAGTGCTTACTCTTATGAAATACCCCCCCCCTCTCTTCCAACGCGCAGGAATGTCACGACGTCAACTTCGTTACTTTTAAGCGACGGCAACGTGGATTCCAAACCCCAACAAATTTCCGGCCGCCCACATCCAGGACCCGGAGTATATGCGGTGCAGCTGCATATGTTGACAAGTACTCGCATCTCCAAGCTTCAATCCCACTACCGAATTGAGGGCTATCATAGTCCTCGGACCATGGCGGGATCAATTGTGGGTGTCCGCACTGACTTATTCCCGAGTCCCGGATCCACCAACGAAGTTAGTTGATGGGCGCTAACGTTCAATTTGCAGCTTCGCCGTCGACATTTCTGCGAGGGGCACGCCGCACCATCCACAGATTCCACACTCCTCTACACCTACTGCAGTGGAGCATGAGGGTAATTGTTTGCAAACAAAATTTGATCATATCACACCTTTACAAGGTTTGTCGATCGCGAGAAGCCTGCGGAAGTTTTTGGTTTTTCCAAAAATCAGCCTCCTCCGCCAAGGGCATGTTTTCTCAATCTTGGAAAACGGTCCGTGTCCTTTTCATGATCGTTCTTTGTCCTCACCACGTTTTTACCGCAGCTTAAGCGGAGCAGCCACGCCGTAGTTTCTATCGCCGCCTAAGGGCTACTAAAGCCGAGGGCATGATACACACAGCCGTCGTTTTGGCCAAGGTGTCCAGTCCGCCAGACGTATACACAAAGTCAACCATGCGCGTGGGCGTTGACTTCAGCTTGAGCAACGACATGACCTCGGACGTGGGTTTGGGCGCAGACTCTGCCGCGGACTGGGACGCGGACATGGACTCTCGTGCGGCCACGGGCGCCGAATGGACTTCGACGTGTACTACTGTTAGGGTACGAACGTGGGCTCATATCCGAAGACGAAGGGTCTAAATGCGTTTCATGCAGTAAAAGATGCCTCTCAGATGACGGACGCGACTCAGTAATCTCGAAAACTTCGTGAGTACCCTCATGCACAGATATCCTGCAGCACTGCGCCTGCCTGTACTAATCACCGACGAGTAGTTATATGCGGTGTTTCCCGGACCGAGGCTATCAATTTTTCACTGTCAGAACATGCGCGACGCATGCGACGAGCCGGGTCTGAAAGTAGTTGCTACTTTCTTCCGATGCGGAAAATCCCCGTCGACCGGAAGCCCCACTGGGACGACCTCCTCATTCTGTAGAGTCCAAATCCCAACGGCGCACGTATCACACGTCTGACGCCAGGGCAGACAGCGGGGACGCGAGGAGCTCAATGGCCAGATCATCGACTATACAAAGCGGGACTTCTGCTCTCCGTACCGGGCCTCTCTACATGCTGCAAGCGTTGACAAACGAACAGCCGGGCCTCGAACCGAGCGCCAGTCGCGTCATGTTCAGACAAGGCCGCATTCGCGAACCCCGACCACATCGACTACGCCGAATGCTATCTGGAAGGGATGCCTACCGAATGCAAGGTCTGCCGATATGTCCGACAGGCATTCCGTGACTTCCTCGACGGAACGTGGCCCCGTATCGACTCGAGGTTCTGGTCGGAACGGATGATCAGGAGAAGAGACGCTGACATTCCTTGTATGCAAGCCGGCGTTCTGGCATGGCAGAGTCACCGACAACGTCGCTGAAGGATCTCATGATGTCCTGCCCGCATCATCAACCCTTCTCGAATCGCAGGCCTTTTACCATCAAACGACGTTTCAACACCGAGAGCGTTGCCTCACTGGGGAAAACCCATCGCGACAGCACGGATCGCAAAACCTCGTCCCAGAGTCGGTGAACTGCACTCAAGATGAACACCAACTTTCGTACTGCCTGCAGCAGTTGTTGATGCTACCTGTTCACCTACTTTTACTAGAGCACAATATCAACAGTATTGCATTCTCATTCAGTTTTGTGATGAGGGTTCTAGCCTTTTAGAAGACTGTCTCCCATCCTGCATATGTAACACAAGGTACATCCACGGCCCTCGAGCTCCCACACACTGCAGCTCCCCTACCGGTATAATCTCACACCTCTTACAGCAAGTAGCAAGCCGTGCGTTGGTATGTAGTTTCACGCGTGCTTACAGGACAAACCAGAAGGCGAAGGCGATGGTGATTGAGAAACTGGAAAGGCATACGGATTGTTCACAGGACCGCAGGCACTGATACTAGAAACGAGCCCAAAATCCATGGCGAGTTGTTCAGTAGACGATGATCTTGTCCAGGTCCGCAGCATAGTCTGCAAATGAGCGGGTGCATCGTCAGTCGAGTGTTCAGTTGAATCGCGCCACCCCTCGCGACAGTGTAGGAGAGACGACACGTACTGCTCTGTCCGGCGCTGAAAGTGATGGTGTTCGACCCAGAGCGGAGGTTGAGCTGCACCGGGATGCTGAGCACGACCCCTCCGCCGCCGGTGTTGGGCTGGTCCAGATTCACGCTCGCGCCTCCGTTGACGCTGCAAAAGCGCTCAGTCGCATCGTTAATCGTGTTGTAGAACACTCCCGGCATACCTGATAGTCGTGTTCCGCCAGGACGAGTCGCCGTTCGCGATATAGAGCGCGACCCATTGGGCGGTGCCACGGCCTTGCACGGTGATGGTGACGGTGCCCCCATTGCCTGATATTTAGTTATTAGCACGAGTTTTGCACTCTCACTGCGTGGGCAATGGTGTACGCACCGAGGTAGCCCACTGCTGTGCCGCCGGAGAAGCCCGAGTTGCTGAGCAGCCTGGAGGATCCGCCCAGCTGACCACTCTCGGCTTCGTATGAGGTCCCCGAGGCGACCGAGTACGTACCTACCAGACCATCCAGACGACGTCAGTTCTGTGGTACGAAAACTGGGTTAGACAGCAGTGAGCGTCTCACCGGCGGCGAGGTTGACGCTCCAGACATCAGCATGCACAAGCTGAGGGGTCCCGCTGGAGAAATCGAGCGGGTACCAGATGTACTGGCTGCTGCCGAGGATGTTCGAGCGCCAGCGGTCGCCCATGTAGATCGCGTTTGATCCGAGAGGGAGGTCGTACGCGTTCTGGGAGTAGTACGTCCGTACGGCTTCGGGAGCGATGTCTGCCTGGGCCGACCATGGACCGGAAAGCGACTGCAGGCCATACCGGTATTATTAGTTGAAGGCATCTGTGGACAAATCACGATGGGAAGGCTGACGCACCGTGGCCTGGAACGCTTTGTTGGGGTTCGGGTCCCAGCCGCTCGTGTGCGAAGCAATGAGCCAGTATACCTGAAATGAGCGTTACAAAGAGTGACCCAAGCAGCAGCTGACGAGCGATACGTACGCCGTTACGTTTCACGATGCCAGGGGCCTCAAGAGTCGCACCTGCCCGAATAAACACGTCAGCCGACATCCTCACGCAGGAACTGCGATCTGAAACTGACGGTTGAGTTGGCTCGCGACGGTAGTGACATTGTAGTAGTTGGCGTCCAACCGCGTTATTTTGAAATTCTGGTTGTTGTCCGACGCGTACAGAAGGTATGTGGTGCCTGCGGTGTCAATCGAAAACGCAACCTTGAGTATTATCTGCCGACACGACGTGATTGATTGCACGGCGTACCGTCATCTGCGGTAAGCAGGCAATTAGACTCATCATCTCATGGCAAAGAAGCAATTGCGTGAGTGTGATGCGTACCATCCTGGAATAGACCTTCGTCGCGAGAATCTGCGCCCAGAGGCTTCCAGCTGCCCTTGTAGGTGAAAGGACCACATGGGGTCTTCGCCGTGGCTACTCCGACCATCGCCGCTCCATAGCTGTAGAATGTATGTGAGTGCCAAGGTCGCGGGATATCCTCACCATACAGTGTGCCGGACTTACTTCGACGTATCAGAGTGGAACCACATGACGTATTCCGAGTTCTAGGACTTCATGTAAACAGCCAGCGCTGGGGATGGTGACAACTTTGATTTTTCTACCTTGGTATTGAATACGACTATACGGTACATTGTGTGAGAGTCAAACCCGATTGACCCGCACCACATTGGCTACGAACCTTTAGGCCTCTCTACCACGTTGCTCGTGGAGATCATCGTCCCTGCTACGGGGCTGAGCGCATCGTTGTGACGGGTCCAGGAGACCAAGTCAGTGGACTGATGAGATATGTTAGTAGGCGGAACACCATGTCACTTGCTACATCACGTACGGAGTAGCATGAGACGGCCTTGAACAGTGCACTGTTGTGCGACTTGTCCTCTCCGAACCAGTAGAATGTGCTCCCGACCTTAACAGAAATGCTCGGATCGCGCAAGTGCATGATGCCGCCAAATGTTTACCTTCAGTATCCCTGCGCCATGCGCTTGGATAGCGTTGCCACTAGTATCCTTCCAGGGGGCCCCGGGAACAATGACCGACTGGCCGTTGACCAGGAGCAGTCCCGCGAAGGCCGAGAACGCCAGCAGCAAAGAGAACATCGCAGCGGGGATTTGACAACAACATCAGCCCCGGGTAACGGTATTTAAGCAGCCAAGTTCTGAATTCCCCAAGCGTGTTCGGGCCGCCTTGCATCATCGGTTGCTCCTCGGCGAGGTACAGAGAAGTCTGAACCTCCGTCATTGCAGAAGGGCGCGGAGCTACAACCGCACGGTCTATTGGGCGCATGATGCGAATGCCGGTTGGAGACCAAGGATCAGAGGGTATGGTCATGGACGCTGTAGCCTTTCTGGAACTGAGAATCCGTTGCCCAGACAGTGCAAGGGCTCGTATCTCGCGGATCCGTGATGTCCTACACCGGTGTCCTGCGGGCCGCAAGTAAGGGCGTCCAATGCGCGTGGCTTTATAGGGTACGGGATCATCACGCTGGGTCTGTATACGAGGCCACCGGGTCCGAAGAAGAGCAGGGAGCACAGGTGCAAACCAGGCAGCGGTGCATCCAGTATAAAGCCTCCTGCTACTGAGAGCGGACATGTGAGCAGGGGTGGAAGCACGACAATCGGACACCCATGTGGAAAGGTAACTTACCGTCTGGGCTTGCTTCATACTTCTTCGAAGGCTTCACAGCGCATGCACGAGGAGATCCCCCGACCCATGACCTGCACGAACTACCCAGAATGCTTAGGCCAAACGGAGAAAGCCACGGCCAGGCGTCCCGGCATGTTGAGTTTGTGAGGTCATCGCGTCCTCTATACCCCCCTCCACGCGCGGCACGACGTCCCCCTTCTGCTTACCTGGTGCTGTGTTACATACTCGCCTGATGCGCCGCACGCATCTTGTATTCGGCCGGACGACTCGGACTAAGCAGACGCCGCAGCATGCGCGCATACGACGTCGGGCCGCGCAGGTACCTCCGGCGCATCGATAGGAGGATTCAGATCCAGCCACGGCGAGAAATTGAGACGCGGGAGGAAGATCGTAAGACGGAACGAGCGGAAGGCCTTTGGACGCATGGGATGAATCGCCGCTGACGAGGCCGTGGCCGTGGCCGTATTCGCAGAGGCTGCTGGTGGGAGTCACTCCGTAAGAGTTACTTTGCCCAGCCACCGTCTCTCGTGTGCCCCGTTCGCCACTCCCCTCCGTCTTCCTCTCGCCATCCACGACGATGACTACTCCCGCACAAAGCCAGAGCCAGACCCCCGTCAGCGGCCTCGCGACCCCGCCCGTCACCCACGGCGTCGGGAACCCCTCGGGGACGCCTGTGGTCGCGCCCACCCGCTCCAAGGACAAAGATGTGACCAGTGGGAGTTTGGGCACGTTCGGGGTAAGTTTCTTTGACACCTTGTTAGCGATGCTGTTTTGACATAGTCGGGTGCGTTGTTGTGTGCATGAAGGTCAAGTCCGGACTCGCCCAGATGCTCAAGGTAAGCAGATCACAAGAGCGATCTTACCGGACCCTGAGATATTCTGCGCATCCAGGGCGGAGTTATTATGGACGTCATCAACGCCGAACAAGCACGCATAGCCGAGGAGGCTGGTGCTTGCGCCGTTATGGCCCTCGAAAGAGTGCCTGCGGATATTCGCGCTAACGGTGGCGTCGCTCGCATGGTGAGTCCAATGTGGCGTTCTATGGGACAGGGCTGATTTAGGTGCATAGAGCGACCCTAAAATGATAAAGGAGATTGTTGATGCCGTCACCATTCCTGTGATGGCGAAAGTGCGCATAGGACACTTCGTTGAAGCACAGGTGCGTGCGCATACATGCGTGCAACTTTTGTTGGCGTGGTGTTCTCATGTCATGTTATGTTCATCTCCTGTCACAGATCCTCCAAGCCATCGGTATCGACTACATCGACGAATCGGAGGTGCTCACGCCTGCGGACGAGGAACATCACATCAACAAGCACGCATTCAAGATCCCCTTTGTCTGTGGCGCGCGTAATCTTGGCGAGGCGCTGCGTCGCATCTCGGAGGGTGCTGCATTCATCCGCACCAAGGGTGAAGCAGGTACCGGTAATGTCGTCGAGGCAGTACGGCACCAGCGGGCGGTCATGAGCGAGATCCGAAAGGCGAGCGTAATGAGTGAGGAAGAACTCTACGCCTACGCAAAGGACCTCCAGGCGCCATTTCACCTCGTGAAGGAAGCGGCGCGCACTAAGCGTCTGCCGGTCGTGAACTTCGCCGCCGGTGGTATCGCTACGCCCGGTACGTCCATATGGGGGTTTGAAATTTTTAGCATGGACTAACCCTTGCTGCCCTTGAAGCCGACGCCGCCCTCATGATGCAGCTTGGTTGCGATGGAGGTGAGCATCTTACAGCGTCCATACCGGCGCATAGTGTAACAATTTTCTCTCTCACAGTGTTCGTCGGCTCCGGCATCTTCCATGTAAGTGCGGTAATTTGTAGAAGTGGACACTTCCACTAACGCCCGTTACAGTCTGGAGACCCTGCAAAGAGGGCGCGCGCCATCGTTCAGGCGGTTTGTGCCTTTCAGCTTCTCGTCGGCATGTCGCACATCTCACGTACCTCGTAGGTTACTCACTTCAACAACCCGAAAGTTTTGGCGGAGGTAGGGAACGCCGCGATTCCCCGGGCGCCTGAGAGACTGACGTTGCGGATATAGATCTCTGAAGACCTCGGCGAGGCAATGGTCGGGCTGACCATGTAAGCTCATCGATCTCCATGTTGGGTTACACGGTCTTACGTTTGACAACCTAGCGATAACAACTTGAAGGGTGGAAAATTCGCGAACCGCGGCTGGTAGATGTATCGTTAGTGAACCTTGGTACGCACGCATGCCACCGCCAATGTCCGCCTCCGCCGACTATATTCGCTAACCCCGACGGCAGATGTTGGCATTAGATAGAGATTAAACCAAAGACCTCGTGTACCCTTGAGTGTTGTACTATCCTCATTTTCTTGTATAACCTCCATTCATAACAACGCTGCTCGGGAATAGACACCTTGCATAGTGACGTCATTGTATGCGCGCGCTTACCGCCATATTCGTGGGGCACCGGGCGCCTCCCGCACACTCCTCTTCACGACCACAGCCATGTCCCTCGTCCAGAAGCTGCAAAACAAACTCTCACATGGAACGCAGGACGCCGCTCCCGCATCACCACAGCAAAAACTGAAAGATTTCATCGCCGTGCGTGTCGTGCTCCGGTCGGCGTGCCACAACCGCCGTTCCGCGCGCCGGAGGACCTGCAGCCCGACACGGACGATACTGACGCGTGCATCTCCGGCAGGAGGACCCCAAGTCGGTGTACACATTTGACAGCGAGCGCGATGCCCCGCGCTCGGAGCTCTGCAGGGAAGGGAAGGAGAAGGGGCGGAAATGTATCCAGGTGCGCCGCGCGCGAGCCTCCTATCGCATCGCACCCCGCGCGTGAGGCGCCCGGTATTGAACGTGTGTGCGCCCCCGACAGATGGAGATGTATTCGACGCAGCTCTTCCAGGCGATGCAGGTGCGTGCAGTCCATTCATGCATGGCGTGCGATGACCGACGCGTACTTGTTTTTGCAGGATCAAGGGTTCTTCTGCGCCCTTCCTATGGACCCTACGCGGACACACATGGAATGCAAGCCGATACCCAAGAATTAATTTTGTGGGACCTTCGCCCGCGCTCGCGATTGGACACCGCAAATGACCACATGTATTACTAGCCGCATCATGTACCCCCGATTATAATGGTGTTTGATAAACACGCCGTGCCAGTCATATGAATACAGCGTGTTCCCGTAGGTCAGGATACCAGTGAGACATTATCCATGCCCAGCATCCCAATCTCGGCCTTCTCGATCGCCGCCTCAGCGATTTCCCGCCGCTTCTCCGCCATTCTCAAGTCTATGGTGGACAGATCATACTCTTGCAGCGCCCGCTGGGTGGCCGTGGCGACTTGCACATATTCCCTGTCAATCTGCAAGCGCTGCGTGCGGATGCGGGCAATCTGCGGATGTTCATGTTCACGTCAGCTCGTGCGAGGCAGAAATTCCGACTTACCTCTGCCATAATTTCAGAGGAGGCGCTGGATCTGGGTTGGTAAACAGGGAGAGCCGGGCTCGGAGCACTACTCTCCGCGGCCGCAGAGGCCGGAGGGGCGGGACTTTCCGTCTTGACCGGATGAGACGCCGTATTACGACGGGCCCAGTCAGGCTTGAGCGGCAGGCTGGGGACGGGTTGCACGACATGGGGAGGCGTCCCTGCGACGGCCTGGGATATCGGACCCCGCATACGCGGTCCAGTGGGAGGAGATTTTGACCGTCGCTTTCGTACCGGCTTTTGGTCCACCTCGGGTTCTGGTTTGGGTGGCAGAGACGGAAGGGTCGGCGTGGTCGGTATCGGAGAAGACGCTGGGGCTGAGCCAGCCTGTGCAGGAGAAGCTAGGCGGGAGGCGACAGTAGAAAGAGGGGCAGACATGAGAGCGGGCTCGGGGGCTACAGAGGCGCTGGAAGCGGGCTCAAGCTCTTCAGAGGCATCCCCCATCTTCACGTCGCCATCTGGTTCGGCCTTGGATTCTATAGGAGTCGCTATGAGAGGCAATGGCGGAGGTGGTGTCAAGCGCGACGGAGACTTCGTAGGTGGTAGCACATGGCGTTTCGGCGGGGGCGTCTGTGTCGGCGAGCGAGTGCGAGAACGCGAGCGGCTGGGAGGTGTCGGCGTGCGTTTCCTGGGAGGTGGAGTCCGCCTGCGTGGAGGTGACTTTGACCGCCGTCGCGAAGGCGACTTTGACCGCCTTCGCGAAGGTCGGCGCTCCCTTTCTCTATAGTCTCTCGAAGGACCTGCTCCTCCTGGGCCATACCGTCTTCGCCTGTCAGGTGTTGGACTACGGCGACTGGACGCCCACCTACGCTCGCTGTCGACCGGCGAGCGCTCCCGGCGTGCACGCGGTGGAGGGTGCGGGCTTGGTCCAATTTCTCCAGGGGATGCAGGACGTATAGGCCGCGATCGTTCCACCTTATAAGGGGACGAAGGACCGCTGGCGGGTAGCGGAGGCTGCGAGGTCAGACGGCGTTTCGGAGAGGACGGCGTGCGTGCTCTGCTCGCCGGCGAGCGCGAACTTTGGTCTGGCGCCTTTGTAGGGGCTGGTAAAGTCAGTTACCATTGGTATACACCAGTGAAGTCACGTACCGACGCGCTTGGGCGGTGACTTTGACGGTCTCGGAATCCATTTTCGTTCTGGCTCAAGCTCGCGCGGGCGTTCACGGCCAAACCTTCTCTCGTCCTCGCGCGGCCTTGCCCATTCGCGTTCCCTCGAAGCAGGGCGATCCCTCCGCTCCCTCTCGTGGCCTCTGCGGATGTCCTCCCTCGGCAAGTCATCCCTTGGTCTTGCCCTATGATCGTCGCGCCTCTCCCAATCGCGCTGCCGGAACCTGTCGTCCTCGCGCCGGTCGTAGTAGGCACCGACGTACGTGTCCATAGGTGGCGGAGGAGGCCGCGCGCGGTACGTGTCTACGGGCGGGCGCCCTGGCACGTATGAGTCCATGGGCGGCGGCGCTCGCGTTCGAGGCGGAGAGCGTGGCGGATATATATGCCGTTCTCCCCCTCGTGGTGGATAGCGGTCAGAGGGTGGAGGATAAGCAGCAGGGGGTGGTAATGGTGGTGGAAGACGTCCGTAGTCTCTTGGGTCCCCGGGTGGGTAGCGCGGAGGATAGCCGAACTCAGGTTTTGGAGGTAAATGAGACATTGCAGCAAATACTTGTCATCCGCGGGCACAGTAAAGTAAAGAAGCTGAGCGAAGACTCCAAGACAGGTGAGTTGGCGGTGTGGTGAGCAGGCTGAGGTTGTGGTGGATCGGCAAGGAGCGTGCGGTCGATGTTGTAGCGTGTTTGCGAGTCTTTCACTCTTCGTCCACCACCCTCAGCCACAGCTTGGCCACAACGGCACCCCTGCGTCTTCGTCTGCCCATCCTTGCTGCTTATGTCTACCTCGCTATACCCTCTGGCCTCCCTAGCGCAAATAGAGAAGACCCCATCACGTGAGGATGGCATTCCGGAGGAGCTAGAACTCGACCTCCGCGCGTTTGGGTGCAAACTGATCCACGAGGCCGGCATTCTGCTGCGACAGTGAGTGCGGACACTTTCCAATGGGAATAACACCTTGCTGAAACACGCAAGGACAGAAAACAAGTGGCCGTGGCCACCGCGCAGATTTTGTTCCAGCGGTTCTGGTATGTTACGTCCATGAAGCAGTTCGGCATCGGGGTAGGCGCTCTCCCTCTTCCGTCTGCAACCCCCGCTCACAGTCCCAGGACATCGGAATGGGTGCGCTATATCTAGCCTCAAAACTTGAGGAGTGCCCAGTCCGGATGCGCGACCTCATCAACGTATACGACCTGCTCCTCCAACGGACCGCGCACAGGCTCAAGCACGCCCCCGAGCCCGCGTCCTCCGGGATCCCCAGCCCGGAATTCAAATACGTGCCAATGTCGTACTTTGGCAACACGTTCTACGACCTCAAGGACGCGCTCGTCGTCGCCGAGATGCAGATCCTTAAGCGGCTCGGGTTCAACGTGCACGTCGTGCTCCCGTACGGCACGCTCGTCAACTACCTCCGCCTGCTCGGCCTCACCGAGCGCGAGGACGTCTCGACCAAGGCCTGGGGTTACCTCAACGACGCGCGAGTATCTCCCCCGTTCCTTCCCTGAGCTACCGTTCACGTTGACGCCTCGGCGGTGTTTAACAGGTTGCAGGCCCCGGTGTACGCGCTCTACGCCGTCCCCACCATCGTGAGCGCGGCGATAATGCTCGCTACGAGACAGCTGGGCATCGCGCTTCCCTCGTCTCCTGAGAGCTGTTGGTGGGAGCTGTTCGACGCCGACTGGGAAGACGTCTGGAGCGTCGCTGGGTACATCATGCGGCTCTACCGCGAACGTAGTCCGGAGGACCAGGCGCGAGTCCTGGGCCTGGTATCGAAAAAGGGCATCCGGACATGGCTCGATGATAATGTACCTGCTAGCATCCAGAGCTAACCTGGGTTCATGCCCGTTTCCTTTCACTCGCTAGATGTAGTCTACTTATCACGTCATTTATGTTACAATGTTCACGCAAGTCTGACGATATGCGTTAGTCTTATCGGAGCCATACTCTTGGTGGAATTGACTCGAGTCTGGAGGCCACGGAATGCTGTAGCAGCGTGGTAGCAGAGTTGTCTGTACTGTGAACACACGGGGATGCATTCACATCGGTCACAAGCTAGATTCTGCCACCCACGACCTGTCCTACTTCGTAGTTCAGGAATAATAGGTACAACGAACTACATCTAGGAGGTGCCGAGGAGGGGGCACGTCCTCCCAGACAGTCGCTAGATGAAACAAGGAAAGAATGAACGAGACGAGTCCAACAACAAAGGCTGTAAGCATAGATTACGATGAAGAGACCATTCCAGAATCGCCCCCAACTACGGTATGCACGCCCATCGTTCTAGATCGGCATGCCGGCCGCAACACGACACGACGGACGAGACGCTTAGCAGCACCCGCCCGAGGTTTGCTGTTGCACGGTCTGCCCTGGCGTGATCGTTGACGACTTGCCGGTACCTGCAGCGGTAGTGGTAGATCCCATCCTAAAAGGAGATGTTAGCATTGCAATCAAACGTAAGAGCGGTGTATGGTACGTACCGGTCCTTGATTTGCTTAGCCATAGTCAAGAAGGCCTGCTCGACGTTGGTGGCATTCTTCGCCGAGGTCTCCAAGAACGGGATGGTCAGTTGGTCGGCGAATTCCTGTCGTGGGCGCGGTCGTTAGACGGTCTCAGATACGGCACAGCTCTCGCCAGCGCACCTTCGCGACGCTGTACTCCACGACCTTCTTGCTCGTCAGGTCGGACTTGTTCCCGACGAGAAGCTTGTTCACACCCTCCGACGCATACCGGTCAATCTCCTGGAGCCACTGCTTGACGTTCGTGAATGTGTCTGAGCGGGGAAAGGGGTCAGTGGCCGCACACAAAGCGCTAGAAGAACCGCGACGAACCGTTATCGGTTACGTCGTAGACAACGATAATGCCGTGCGCGCCGCGGTAGTAGGACGAGGTGATAGTGCGGAAACGTTCTTGACCTGCAAAGAAGGTCAGGGAGCGGTATTGCGGTAAGGTTGGAAGCTACTCACCGGCGGTATCCCACTACATTGAGATAACGAGCCCAGAGAAGTTAGTAACACATTGAAACAATACGGCATGGGTGAATAGGAAGGCGCTATTAGGACTACAGTCCCTGCGAGCGTGTACGACGTCCGAGAACGCCGGAAGGCGCGGGCGCGCACAGCAACAGCGCCAGGTACGTGCTCCTCGACAGCAGAGCGGCCTCTACTCGGGCAGGAGCCAAGTAACGCATGGAAGTCGCCGTATTCGCTG
This sequence comes from Lenzites betulinus, assembly GCA_022264855.1. Taxonomy (NCBI): domain Eukaryota; kingdom Fungi; phylum Basidiomycota; class Agaricomycetes; order Polyporales; family Polyporaceae; genus Lenzites; species Lenzites betulinus. The sequence goes on from JABYQU010000013.1 coordinate 344,856, forward strand.
GCTCAGGCTGGAAAGAAGAGAAGAGACTGACAATCTGGAGCTTCACGGTCTTGCCCTCCAGCTCAATGGTCCTAATCTTGAAGTCGACACCAATTGTGCTGATGTAGCTCTCCGTGTACGTGTCGTCGGCGAAACGAAGCAGCAAGCATGACTACGTCGGCGGAAAGCAGGGCGCAATCAGTAAAGCCGGCCCACTCGCCGCAGCAGGATCCCTGCGTGGCGCGAGAACGGTTGCAACTGACCTTGCCGACACCGGAGTCGCCGATGAGGAGGAGCTTGAAGAGGTAGTCGTACTCGCTGGTGTGCATGGTGTCCGAGTGGTCTTGAGGGTAACGAGGAGGACGTGTGTGGTCTTGCGGGAGGTCGTGGAGGGAGGAGGATGAGGAGTGCGGAAGGGCGCAGGCGGTGGTTGTGACGCGTGTCGCTGTGTTTGGCAATTGCACATGCCCGGCAAACGCCCTCTACGCGCTCTCCCACCGCCCGCCCGCACAGCCGTTACTCTGCACCCGCCCTCGCCGAGCACGACCCCCGAGCTCCTCAGCGCAGGTGCACGACCATGGTGGGTGGCTATCTGATCAATGCAGACGCTACAGCGGAATATCAGAGCCTGCGGACGGAGGCACACGTCCTGCCATCAACGCGCCGAGCAACCTATATCGAGGTACGTCCCTCCGCGAGATGCTCCCAGGGAGCGTGGACGACAGCGATAAGCGTGCAGCGCTGGTAGCTTCGGGAAGGCTGGTTAGGACTAAAATGCGAGGAAAGCGAATTTTCGGTCGCGATCGGGGCCACACTACCAGACCAACGTAGTAGTGTCTGCCTCATACCAGTTGTTAGCCTCCGACAAGAAACAAAGTAAACATGGCTCAAGCCCCGGACAGCTCACCTGTTCTCCGCCGACATGCAGTCAAGACCCACAAGTGTAGTGCGCTCTCTACTCCCATGGGCGTGGTGGACCTTGAGCGTAGGTGCAAGCAGTGGCAGGATCCCTCTTCTCAGGGTGCCCCGCGTCCAAAACCCGAGCCGACAGGTGGCCGGTGTCATCGAGAATCTATCTCTGCAAACCTCTGACCAGTTGTGAGTGATCGCCTCCCATACGTATGCGTTCGATAGCTCACGCCTTTCATCTCCTGTAGTGCGTATCTTGTGAACGTAACGTACGTACCCTCATTGTCCGGGGCTAGCACGTTCATTGACGCCCCAACAGCATCGGCGGTCAAGACTTTATGGTCATTCTGGATACCGGGTCGTCAGATTTGGTGAGATTGAACCGTCAGGAACGTGTCTGGCAGGAGGACGGGCGGCTGACTACCATACAGTGGGTCGTGTCGTCTGATTGCACGACTACGGATTGCGAAGGTGTCCATAAATACAGCCAGACACCTTCGCTTTCTCCGCTTGACGTGTCCTTTCACCTCAATTACCTGATAGGTAACGTGTCCGGAACGGTTGGGACGGAGACCGTCACCCTTGGAGAATATCAGATATCCTCTCAAGTATTCGGTAAGTCAATCTCGTTCTCGGGCGTAGCGCGGAGATGTCAGTCGCTCATCCACCGGCATAGCGATGGCGAACGAGACCAACGGACTAGGTTTAGACGGCACGGGAAATAGCGGAATCATGGGGCTCTCGTTCCCCGCCGAAGCCGCTATCGATGACACGACCGGCCGCACCCTCGTGGAAAACCTGTTCTCGGCGTTCAACGACACTTCCCGCCGCTTTTTCTCCTACAAGCTCGGGCGGGACCAGACCAGTTCCTCATTCACCATCGGGGAGCTCGACCCGACTTTCGCAAACGCCACCGCTGATCTGGTCTACAACCCCGTTTTTGCCACCAAAGGCTCTCCATACGACTATTGGAAACTGCCATTGCAGTCTCTGACGGTCAACGGCACCTCGTTCTCACTGTCAAAGTCGCGCATCGACGGCGCGCCTGCTCCGATCGCGGTTTTGGACACCGGTACCACCCTGGTCCTTGGGCCCTCTGCGGACGTCTCGCGCTTCTGGGAATCCGTCGGCAGCGCCAGGCAGTCAGAACGGGGCTGGGAAGTGCCCTGCAACCGCGCAGTGGTCATCGGCATGGTCCTCGGCGAAGGCGACGCGCAGAAGGAGTATACCGTTGACCCAGCGGACATCAGTTGGAAGGAAGGTTCAGTCGACGACGTATGGTGTCTCGGCGGGGTGCAGAGCAATGACGGGGTGGGTACGGCTGCTGATTCCCTCATCCTCCCCTGCCATATGAGAGCACCGTTTCATCTTGACGGGTACGCTGACGCTTCTCTCGCCGCACGCAGGTGTATTCCGCTGATTGGCTGCTGGGCGATGCGTTTTTGCGGGTAAGCAACACAAGGCTCGCGCTTCCGGATGCGTCGTGTCGAAGCCTCCGCTCACTTCTTTGCGTTCTTGTTCCTAGAACGTTTATGTGACGCACCATGCGGCAAACGATAGCCAGCCGCCCAAGATTGGTCTCCGCGGGCTCACCGACCCGGCGGTCGCCCTTGCCGCGTTCATTAACGACCGTGGCCCAGATCCGGGGGGTCCGGTCCACGTACGCGCGCGGGCGGATCACACGAGTGCCCTCACTGGCGGAGGCATATGTGGCATCGCTACTGCCAGTGGCTTTGTCGCAGGGGCGGTTGTGCTCGTGCTTGTCTTTACCTTCACTGGGCACCGCCGGAAATATTGAGGCTGCGCGCTTGTGTCATCAGGTTGTACCTGCCTTTACAGCAAGCGAAATGAATGGATTGCGAGGCGGTGTACGGTAACAATGGTGGGCGCGTGTGCATGCAGACAGGGAAAGCGCTGGACAAGACAAGTACTGGTACAGGATAGGCTACATGCAAAACAGAGGATGATGGCCGCGTCGATGTGCGCCCGCCTCAGGCTGCCTTAGCGGGACTCGCAGGCGGCGGATAGCCCGGATCGTAGCCGCGTTGCGCTGCGTTCGGAGGGAGGCCGTAATGGGGTGCCTGCAACTGTGCTTGCGCCCCAGGCTGGAAGCCGTATCCAGGCAGGGCCGGCTCCCATCTGTCAGCATCCATGTGTTGGTGTGAGCGTTCCTCTCGGGGGTTGCGGACAGAAGGCGCAAAAACGTACCCCTGCTGGAGCGGCACGCTCCACTGGCAGATGGTGCACAGCCAAAGATGTTCGGACGACATGGGGATGAGGGGCACAAAACACAGCTCGAACCAGAGCCGCGACTTGACGCGGATGGTCGAAACTTTCGCGAAGTGCAGGTGAGCCTACCGGGGCTCGGAACAGCGGTTGCAGCGGACACACGTACCATTGCTGCATCTCGGGCAGATCCGCGGTGTTTGGTCACCCTCCGGCTTCAGGCGTGTGGGGCACCCGACTGAGGAGATGGAGTAGGTTACTAATCCATTGAATGCCACCGCATACACTCAGCCCGCTTCTTGATGAAGGCTACGCACATATACACGGTAGAAAGACTGCCAACACAGGTAAGCGCACATGCGACGAGAACGGAGATAGACGATACTACGTACAGAACATGGTGGTGGTCGCTGAATCAGTGTGTGTGTAAGGACTCCATGGGCCCTTCTTCGGTGAGAACGCGCATGAGCCGGCTGCGGAACGACCCTGGCCCAACCACCCGACCTTGTCTTACGTAACAGCCAGCCCTAACCCTAATGCCTACTTCCGCGCCGCAATAGGAAGGTATGTCGGAAGGGCTCGACCCCGACTCTTGTCATCCCCCGGCTCGACGGCTTGGCTTCCACGCTATGCCTCCCACAGCCCGTGGTGCTTCCAGGTCTGCGAAGGCCGCGTCCTGTACAAAATTTCAAGACGGTATCCGGACGAGAACGCCCGGTTCAGCCGCAAAACAATCAGTGGCGACCCAGGCGGCGCAACGCACGCGTCCTTCGACGCGGCACGGCTTCACTGCCAGAGCTCCCACAGCATCAATGAATGCTCTTCACCGCCACGCATTATCCTAGTGCGGGGAACCCTTTCTAGCCCTGCGCACTGACAGTCGCGCAGTACTGCCGGCACGCCGCACGCTACGCGACGCGCTTCCTCGCACACGCGTCGCGTCGCCCGGCCTATCCTTCTCTGGCCAGGCGTCCCCCGTCCTTCTCGCGCCCTCTCTCGCGCTCTCGGGCTCACTCCACCCCTTCCCAGTCAAATTGGCCCTGTCAACGCCCCCAGGCAGCCCGCGTGTGCCCCATGTGAGCGGTGCCTGCCTGCCCCTTCCGCGCCCACCACCGTCCCAGGCTGACCCGCACCTCCAGCCCCGCCGGAAGGCGGTGCGGCAGACGGCCCTCGAGCTGCAATCGCACCTCGACTCTCCACGAGCCGGCAGACAGACGTGCTGGTGGCGCTCCGAGCCGCTCGCCGCGGGCGCTCCGTCCGGCGTGCTTCCATTTGCACCCCAGGCTCCGGGTGCGCGCGGGCCAATCTATCACGCCCGACGCGGTCGTGTGTGCGCCTCCCGGCGCGCGCGCACGCGCGCACGCTCCCACACGCGTACGCGATCCTCCGTCGAGGCGGGCGATCTCTGCGCTTTTTCCGATCCACGACTCGGACGCGGACGCGCGCCCGCCTGGGCTCGGCCGGGAAGCCGCCCTGAATGAAGCTCGTCCATGCGCATGACAGGACAGGACAAGGGACGCGTGCGGACACGCCGGCACCCTCGAGGCTCGAGGCTCGCGGCCCGTCCCCCACGCTATCGATGCCTTGAAGGCGCAGACTCGACGTCGACAGCCCGAGCGTGGCAGCGCAAACGCGACACCCGTCCCCCGTATGTCGCACTCACCCTCCCGGCGGCTGGATCCGCGCCCGTGCCCTCCCAGCCCCCAGGCCACGGCCCGCAGACGCTGAACGCGGCCTGCATATCACGTGGTGCTGCTTGCGGGGCACGCCGAGTACTCTCTACGAACCTCCAGACGACAATACTAATTAACTCCCGGCTCTACCACCGCTGCCACCGCCCGCGCCATGTACCACGACTGGGAACAGGAAGGGTCGGTCTCTGGTGGCCGATTCCACCCCCGCATGCCCGGTGACCACCGTCCGCCTTCCACCGTCCACCGTCCACCGCCCCCGAGTCCACCTTCGCCAGGCAGCCCCGGTGCTGGGCTCGGTGGTCCCCCCGGGCCTCTCCCGCGCCCTCAGGCTCTCCCAGCAATATACCCGCATCCGGCGCGCCTTCCGCCGCTACCTCCCACCGCACCCGCCCGTCTTCCCGCCCAGGCGCCGCGCGCGATGGGAACAGCTCAGAGGGGCATAACGGGTCCAGCTCCCCGGGACGACAACGGCATCCCCCCACCTCGCGGACAGGCGGACAGGCGGGCCGCGTCCGTCCAGCCAGAACACGCACACTAGGGCAGCGACCCAGCGCCCCGGAACGCCCGCGCCAACCTTGAGCTTGAACCTTCGTGGCGGCTCGCGGCTCGCGGCTCCAGTCGCGAGCTCGCCATACCAGTGCCCAGCGCCAGGTGTGCCGTGAGCGTAGTGCGGCCGTGCCCTTCTTGATGCACGCGTGGCCGGCGCGATCCCTGAGCCCTGAGGCCCGCGGGGGTGATTCTTGCACATTGACTCGGAACGTCGAACGTCGAACGTCGCACTTTGGCCGTGATCCAGATTATAGATATCCTTAATACCGAGTATAATTATTCAATTGGACGTGCACTGGCACGGTGATCGATACCGCCCTCGACGCACTACTAGTATAGCTAGCTCACCCGATCCCTGGTCGAACGCAGCCTCATCGGGCGCGGCGCCGGGAAACTCCGCAATCCAACAGTGGGTGCTGCCACCCACGCGTGGAAAATTCGAAAGCTCGAAAGCTGCTGGAAAGCTCCGAGTCGAAAGCAGGGACGCCCGCCCCGAAGTCTGACAGCCACGAGAAATTAATGCTATTTACTACGCTATCAACACAACCACGGCCGCCGGCTCACGGCGCGGCTCGACGGTGGGTGGGGGGTAACAAGAACGCGAATGCGAGGTATCGGGTGGTGGTGCTGCAGGGGTCGAGATGGGATGGGAATGGGTGTGGATGGGGGTGTGCTAGACATACAATTGCTACGTACACGGGGGCGGGCCGGGGCAAGATGCGCTATAGTACGGTGTTAACGTGATGCGGGCGCGGCGGCGGCGCGCGCGATTATGGGATGTAATAACCTCTATCAAGCTCTAATTATGCGGGGTGCGGCGGACGGGAATGGGAGTGGGATGGGAGTGGGAGTGGGATCGGGCGCGGTAACGTGGTGCGGGGCGTGGATGCGGGGCGTATGGCGGGGCGAGGGGGAAGGGGGAAGAGCGAGGGGGAAGGAGAGGGTGCGGGAACGAACGGGAACGGGAACGGGAAGGCAGATGATACATCGATGGACGCTAACGTCACGACGGAAGCCTGGGAGGGGCTGGGGAGAATTATACACGTAAGTTGCCGGTCCAAGAGGTGCGACAGCGGATGACGGACGACAGAGCCAGACGGTCCAATGGGGTGCAGGGTGCAAGCGACAGCAGGTCCACAGCTGGGGAAGAGAGAGAGAGAGATGATGATGATGACATACGAACACGACGCGACGAGGAGACGAAGACGAAAACGAAGAGGCGGAAATACGCGACGTGCGACACGGTCCGAACCTTGTCCGGGGTTCCTGGCCCCACGTCCGCCCAGCGCTGCTGCTACCGCTGCCGCCGGGCCTAGTAGTAGCTCCCGCTCCCGAAGGGGGGACTCCCGCCCTGGGCGGCGGACGCCGCCGGCAGGTAGCTGGGGCCCGCCTCCGGCTGCGCGAGCGCCGAGGACGAGTACGCGACGCCGGTGTAATCGAAGCTCGTCGTGGGATGGCTGTACGCCGGCGCCTGCTCCGCGACGGGCAGGGCTTCCATGCTACCGGACGCGGCGGGTGCTTGGCGTCCGTCCACGGTGTCGCCCACGGAGAGGTAATTATAGGATGTCACGTAGTAGCCGCTCTGTCCGCTCGAGGGCCCGGTGGGAACCCGCGAGGACCCTAGGAGCAGCGGCGCCGAGCCGACGCCCCCGTCGTCGTTGTGCAGGACGTGGTTCAGCGCGAGCGGGTTGTGCGAAGCCGACGGGTATGAGGAGGACGCGTGCGGGACCGAGGGCGAGCTCCGGTGCGACGAGCCCTGGTATTGCTCGGACTCCGAGCCCGAGCCTGACCCGGCGGAAGGCCACCGTCCGTCCGCGGTGCATGCGGTGTTCGGGGCAGACGATGCGTCGTAGCCGGCACCCATCGTCGTTGCCGAGAGAGAAAGTGGCGGCACGCTCGTCGGCCGCATGAGATTGCGCCGGACGTAGCTGCCCTCGAAGGTGCCTGGCCCACGCATCGGCTCGTCCGCGGGGCTCGACGAGAAGCTGCGCGAGGCATGACCCCGGCCCTGCGCGACACGCCCCTCCCAGACCACACGGATCGTGTTCTCCCGCTCGTCGCTCTTGGAATACGCCCAGCGCATCTCGGCAAACGCGCGGAGGCAAATCTCGACCTCTTCACGTGAATCGCTCTCACCTGCGAGAAGAAATCCGGCAAAGAAGCATCCGTCACGGGCAAGGACCGCGTCGTATCGCAGGAAGGGTGTGCCGAGGTTTCTGCGGATGATGGCCACGACGTGCCGGACCACGGTGTGGCACTTCGAGTTTGCCTTCGCGTGGAGGCGAACGACGGTATCGGACCTCCGCCTCGCGGATTCTGACATGAACGCTGAATCTTGAACGGGAGGAGCGATAAGGCGCCGCTTTAGATCTTCCCGGATGACGTTGTCTGTCAGGACAAAATTCAGACATGATACGGGGAGACATGTGGGCGCGCATACATACGGGACTCGAAGAGGAAGATCTTTGGCACGCGGTGATAGAACAGTCAGCGAAGCATGCGGTCGATACACCACGCCACAACTCACCTGCCAGCCATCGACGAACCTGTCGATGTCCTCCGGCTCGATAAATCCACATGTTGGCGTGTGGCGAAGATTCTCCAGCACCCCCCAACATGTCTCGAGAGAGTCCCAAATGTCTTGCAGCTTGTCCTCGTCCAGGTCAAAGTCCGGCTGGCGAGGCTTTGGCCCGGTGAGCGCGGCATGGATCTCGCGGCATACGGTGGCTATGCGGAGGGGGGCGGTAACGAGGCGGTAAGCGAACGAGTAGATCGCTGAGGGGCCGCTATCGGAGCCTGGTCTTGGAATTGTTAGTTCGAACGCCGCGAGGTCATCATCGCTCCTGTTGGCAAACATTTAGAGGAACTGAACGAAAAATGGAGTGGCTGCCACGGCCTCACAGTGCTATTCGGCCGCCGCGCAGAGCGCTCGTTACTCCGTCGAGCACATGCGCATACCAGAAGATGCGAGCGCGGACGAGCGCGTCGATATATTCTCCCTGGCCGGTGTTCATCGTGGGGGCGAGAGTGCACAGTCCCCATACCTGGCTCATCGTGGAATCGTACATGGCCTGCATCACGGACTCCGTTAGCGAGACATTGCATGTGATAGACTGCGCAAGAATGTACCAGCCGCTCTATGGGTGTTTGGACTTCTGGCGAGGGCGCGCGTCAGTGTGAGCTGCACACCGGTAGCGGCGGACACGGACCTTCAGTGAGCGGGAGGGTGAGCAGCAAAACCCTGACACCGTCCCAGGTAGGCTTCCGGAGGAGCCCATGGATGTCAATGAGATACAACAGCTCGACGAGCATCTCGTTGATGCGGTGTTTGCGCTGCTCAAGGGGTTCGGCGCTTGTTTCGGGAGCCTCCTCGCCCCCCTCGTCGATGCCGTAACTCGCGGCCCAGACGGCGAGGACGAGCGCGATGAGCTGACCGGGTATCTGGAGGGAGTCGCTAATGTTGTTGAACCAGTCGGAGAAGCGCGCGGAGTACTCGGTGGGCTCGAGGATGGGGCCTGCAGCGGGCGATGGGATCGGGCTGATGAGTGATCGGAGGTCGACGCGATCGGTGGAACACTCACGCTGGATGTGGAAGCGGTGAAAGAAGGGCGACCTGAAGAATTCGGGCTTGAGTTGGGGGATGACACTGCGCGGGGGCGCGACGGCGTGAAGGTCGGCGTCGGCGCCGGTGGACTTGCCGTAGACGGCTCTGTGCGGGGTCAGGCGGGGGGACATCCGGGGGGATCGGGGGACGCACTCGACTTTCTGGAGGCGGCGGCCGCGGCGGAGGAGCTTGACGGCCTTGACCTCTGCGAACTCGTCGCTGGGCGGGAGTGAGCGGAGGCGGTGCGCACCTAGTTCGCGAGGGCACATACACGCAATTGAGCCCGCGCTCGCTGCAGTTGGAGCATGGGGGGTGCTGTCCGGAGGCGAGGGTGGGGAGGTCCTTGAGGTCGCATTTTACCCTGATGAATGCGCGTCGGCGGGGGCGGGACGGGCGCGGGAGGGGCGCAGGAACGGGGGGCGCACCTTCGCATGCGACACGCGCCGCAGGCTGTGGGGGCGCGGGGTGAGCGGGGCGCGCGCGCGGGGGTCGCGAACGTACCGCTGTACTGTTGGCGGGTGGACTTGGGCTGGGTGGGCAGCTTGCGGCTCATGGAGGAGGGGTAGGGGGAGAGGGAGGCGGTGCGGGAAGCGGGGGAGTGCGCGCTCCTGGGCGACATGGGGGGCAGGGCGGAGGAGGGACGAAGGGGGATGGGCCGCGGGGCGGGGAGGGGCTTTATAGATGGCCAGTTGCGGAAGGGAGTGGGGGCGGGCCGTGGGACGGCGGATCGAAGGTGTGGATTTGGGCATGGTGGAAAAGGGCGGGGCACGGTTTGCGGGGATGGGTCCATGTCGCTCGCCCGGCCAGGCGCCAACGCGTCCGCGTCCGATCGCGCCCTGCAGCCCGCGCCGGATGCAGCAGACGTCGCTCGATGCCTGCCCGGCTTCCCTGCGCGCGACGTCCCCCGTCCCCCCGCCCGGGCTCCCTGCCCCATACGCGGCAGCCCCCGTCACAGTCTCAGCCGCCCGCCGCATATTCCACCCCATTAATCCGCCCACTAGCCTCGCCCCCGCCCTGTTTGAACCGGACGTCCGCCTTGATTGGTCCCCGCCACCGCACACCTAATCTGCTTAAGCCACACGCCCGTGATCCCCTTGTCACTTTGGGCGCCGCGTATTTTCCACACGCACTGCACGCACAGTCTGACACCGCGCCCTCCGAGCCCCCCCGCCCAGCCCGGCCCACTCGCACACGGTGTCACACAACTCCTCCCATTCATCCCAGACCGCCCCTTCTATTTCCCTTCCCCGCGATCCCAAAGTACAGCCACTTTCGGAACATCGTCCCCGCCCAGGCCTTCCCCCCTTCCCGCCACGTGACCTAGCCCCCCAGCTCCGCGAACCCGCCCGCCTTGCGAATCGCCCGCTTCAGCTCGCCTGCCGTCCGCTGCTCCACGTTCACTCGCCGGTCCCGCGCCATCCCCTCCACGTCCGTCCCGTGCTTGCCCACCAGCCGCCGCAGCGTCGCGAGCTCCCCCTGGGACGTGTGCCGCTGCACGCGGCCCCCACGCGCCGAGGACAGCTGCTCCAGCTCTGTGCACATGCGCCCGCAATCAGCACACCGTCCCCGAAGCACCCCGCGCCGCGTGCGGCGACGAGAAGGCGGGCGAAGCAGCACGCGCGCTGATGCTATCACCCTCCTCCTGCCACAGCACGACCATAGTAGCACTCACCTTGCACTACGCGCGTGCCCGCTGATTCCGGCGCCCGCTTCCGAGGGTCAGAACCTAGTCCCACCCACCCCGCGAGCCGATCGTCCGCGCTGCGATCGGGCGTGTCTTCCTCCCCCTCCGCCTCTAGATCCTCGTCCGCGTCTTCGTCCGCGAGCTGTATGTCCACCACGTTGCCTTCCGCGTCGCGGATGATTTTCCCGTACCCCTTCGGCACGGCGCTTGCCCCGCTCGGTTGCGACGCAGCGGCCGCGGACGTCGACGCCTCTGGCTGGTCAGCGTCGGCGTCGACATAGTCCTCGTCCTCGTCCTCGGACGGCGCATCGGCCGCGTGGTCAGCCTGCGTGGACAGCGGCCGCTCCGTCCCGCCGGAGGCAATGGGGTTCAGGGTCGCGACGAGCCCGAGAGCTTCATAGCTGCAAAGGCAGGCACGCGTACGTTAGCCCGCTGTGCCCGTCGCGACGTGCGCGCGCGACGATCAGCCCCGGCACGCACTTTTGTCTGACCGTCCTGCGCGGATCCCAGGCGTCCTGCAGGACCTTGGGCCCGCGAATGGCTAAATTCAGGACGCAACGCTCAGCACACGCGGCGGGCTGCGCGCTTGCGCGCGCGAGGAAATGCAAAACGGTCACGCACGCGGCGGCTTCTTCAGCATTTTTTTAGCCCGGCGGGAGTGGTGCACAGGCTTGTGGGATCCGGAGCGCAGCTTGCGCCGCTGGCGGGGGTTCGCCATGGCAGATTTTCAGGGCTAGAGCTGCGAGAACGCCGGGGGTCCGGTGCGGGGCAGCAGTGCGGGCGACAGGGGTGCAGAGCGACAGCAGGCGCGTGGGAGGGGCGCGGGGCAGACGGGGCCGGAGAGCGTGCAGCGGGCGCAGAGGAGCTGGTCGGGCCCAGGGCAGAACGCGGCGAGAGGAGGAAGAGGAACAAGGCAAGGTGCAGCAGCGGTCGTGGGCGCGGAAAATGGAAAGTAGTCGGCAACTTGGGATGAAGCCGGCGTCGGGATTGGCCCGGGTGTTCCCGCGGGCTCGCACGCCTGCAGCCGGGCGCGGCCGCGGCCACCTCTTCAGCAAAACCATCGTCCTCCTCGCCGGCCTCGACGACCCGCCCCCCGCTGCCCTCGTCCCATCCGCCATCCGCCATGTCTCGCGTGCTCTTCCACTCTGTCCCCCCTCAGGCTCACGCCCAGCGGGTACGTCCGGCCAGAGCCTCGCCCCGTCCTTCCGGGCCCTTACGTTGTCGCCCTCCTTCGTTCGCAGTTCGCCCGCACCTGGACGGTCAGCCTCGGGCTCTGGGGAGCTGGTGCGGGGGTTACCGCGCTCTACGTGCGTCGCAGCCGCCCTGTTCCACCTTCCCGGCGACCGTCCTATCTCACCGCACGTCCTCGCCATGTTTTAGCTCCTGTCTGTCACGCCCCTCGTCAAGCGCGAATTCCTCACCAAGGTGCCCGTGGTACGTCCCATGCCCCCGCCACTCAGGCCCGATTTCGCGCTCCGACGCTGATGAGCCCCCGCGCGGTGTTCCATGCAGCTCGGGGACTACTTCACGGACAAGACGCCCGCGTCGGACAAGCCCTTCTAGACACGCACCGTCCATTTTGTGTTTTCGTGTTTTCGCATAAATACACCCGCATGCATCACACACAATATAGCGTTCCTCCTCCCGCCGCCGCAGCGCATGGCACAAATAGACTATCCATGACGGGAACGTGGCACGCACGCACGCCCAGCCGCTTCCTGCTTCCCCGCCGACACAATCAGACAGCGCCCTGCCCGCACCCGCCCGTGGTGGCGGCGCGCCCGCATCCCGCAGGCGAAACGCACCTGCGGGCAGCGCCGCGCACGCCCCATCACGATCATCAACGCTGTCAGAGCTTGGAAGGTGTCGCCGCCGCCGTGGCGGGGGCCCCGCGCGCGCCGCTGCCGCTGCCCTCGCCGTTCTCGCCGTGGCCGTGCACCAGGTCGATGCCCAGCTTCGCGCCGAGCTTCTCGAGCGCCCCGGCCGCGCCGCCGATGGGCACGTCTGCGCAGAAGGCCAGCGTAAGTGTGCGCACACGTCTGATGTGACGACGCGAAGGGGGTGGGGACGGCGAGAACGAGAACGTACGGATGGTCTCCATCCCGAGCGCCTGCGCGGCTTTGAGGTTCCTGCGCGGGCGTACGTCAACACGTCAGCCGCGGCATAGAAGATCGGCGGGAGTCGAGCAGCGCGCGGCGCAGATACCTACATTCCAAGGTCGTCGAGGAAGACGGCCTCGCGGGGCGCGATGCCGCTGCGGGCGCACGCGAGCAGGTATATTCCCGCTTCCGGTTTCCTGCTCGAGGGCGGGGGCCGAGCACCGTCAGCCTGATTCAGAGCACGCACGCGAAGCCCGCGGCAGATGTTCGCGCGCGCGCGCGCAGGATTCAGACGCACCGCATTCCCAGCGTGCTCGAGTCACAGAAGTCGTCGAACAGCGCGCGCAGCCGCGGGGGCGTCGCGCCGTCCTGCCAGCCGAGGAACGCGAGCTCGGCGCGCACGCCCGTGAAGGCGGCGGGCGGGGCATCGCCGATGATCTCGGCGTCGCTCTTCGAGAAGTTGTTCGTGAGCGCGATGACGCGCCACTTGCCCGCGGCTGCATCGGGCGCGAGCGGGCGAGCGAGAGAGACGATGGTGAGCGGGCGGGCGGTGACGGTGACGGGGGAGGGGGAGGCGACGTGGACGTACCGCGTATGCGCCGGATCGCCTCCACGACGCGAGCGTCGAATTCGCCGCTCTCGCGCATCATCCGGCCGAACAGCTGGGGGTTCCTTTCAGTCGCCGTGCAGTGCCGGGGGAGGGAACCACGCGCGGACGCTCACCTCACGGCCGTCGATGTGCAGCGATTCTGGGAGCCTCGGGCACGCTGCGGGCACGTAAGCGTTACCACACGACCCACGGGGATTGCGCTGGGCAGAGGGCGTGCGGCTTGCCTGTTCCCCTGCGCTGGCAGTACTTGGCGTACGCCGGGTTGTTGACCGTCGTGTCGGACAGCTCCCGCCCGAAGTGCTCGTAAAACGGGAAGAGGCGCATCTCTCCTCGCTCGAACTGCTGCCACGCGCCGCTCGATCCGCGCGCGGTGCTACGGCACGTCGCGCAAACGCGGCAGCTTCAGTGAACGCTCTGGCGCGGGTGGAGGCCGGGCCCGCTCACATCGCACAGTTGATGTAATTGTTGGGTATCCCGTGTTCGCGCTCGTAGTCCGCTATGGCAATGAGGGGGCTGCGGCACACCACGCCCCCAATCTGTCGTCGGGTGCGCCATTCAGTGGGTGGGTGGGTGGGTGGGACGACGTGGGCCGCGTAGACCGCGTAGACCGATGATGATGACGACGACGTTGCGTGCACTCACATCGAAAATCACTGCTTTGAGGTGCGGCGAAGTCATGGCTGTTCGCGCAGAAGGCCTTGATAGAATGGGCCGCAAGCTGCAATGCAACGTAAATCGTGGGACCACGGGCTGAGAAGCTTGCCCACTCGGTCAAGAGGTCGTCGCTATTGTATCCGCAAGGTCGAGCGATGTGCCGTGTGAGCCCCCTGAGCGCGCTGATGCAGCAGCAGCGCCTCCGCAAACCGGCTCGGGGTCGGTATTCGGTGTTCAAGAAAGCGTGCTAGCGGGGCGGGGGAGGCGTCATATGATTTCGCGGCGGGCGGCGCGGTGTTCAGAGAGATCTATCTGAGATTGGCTTCTTGCGAGCGAGCCCGGTCTGGGGGTGTGCGCCCTGGATGTCGTGCACGGTGGGCGGGTGTTGTGTGATATGTATGCCGCCGATATGCGGACGCACGCTGGGCGAGAATGTACCACTCGCGAGGGTCTCGCCGGCTTCTGGCGAGCGTTGGGAATATTTACTGCATGCGCCCGTGGATGCCGACGCTTCCTAAACAGGCCGTGCTTGGCGAGCTTCGCCGTGCAGTGCCGCGATGCCGTGTGCGTCATCGCATCCTCCTCCACCGCCGTCTCGAGCAGATGTGGCGTGAACTCAGACTCGGGCTCGTCGCGCAGGGCATCGTCGGCGACTCCGCGGACTCGTGGGCAGCTGCAGACACGGGCGGTTGATACGTGCATGCTCCGAGGTCATGGTCATCAAAAAGAGTTTAGAGAAGGCGGCGGTTCCGTCTGACTAACCGTGTTCGGATGATCTGCGTTAGCGCGCGCCGCTCACCGCCTCGCACGACGAGCTGGGGCCACTGCGCACGGCAGCGCTCGCATCCGAGTCACCGCAGCGCGGCCGTGCTCGTCGCGCGACCGACGCTGCTCGCAGTACAACACAGCCATGCGCTCTCCGTGTGATCTGACCAACCGCCTGATCGCGCTAGCTCATAAGGGCGCCACGCAGACCGCGGAGAGGCCGCTCTCCTCTTGACCCCCTCCATCATCTTCGCACACGCCATTCGTCCACTCTATCTCCCACCACCCACCACCATGTCCCTCCGCTACGGTGCACCCCCGCAGAGATACCCCTCGCAGGCCTCGCAATACCGCCCCAGCGCGGCGCCGCAAGCCCGACCCCCCAGCAGCCAGTACGGCGCCGCCGCCCCCGGGTACTACAGCCAAGGCGCATACGCCGCACCAGGCGGCGGCGCACCCCCCGGAGCCGACCCCCAGCTGTGGCAGTGGTTCTCGGCGGTGGATACAGATCGTTCGGGAGCGATTAGCGTGACGGAGCTGCAGGCTGCGTTGGTGAATGGTGCGTGCAGATCTCCCGCGCGCGCTGCCCGACAGACTCGCTGATCGTGCTTGATCGCTCCATGCGCACAGGCAACTGGACCAGTGAGTATCTTCGAAGATGAACTCTCCTCGGCCTAGCTTCTCGCGTGCGCGCACTTCCGGCCCTGAGGAGGTGGCGGCGGTGTGCCCGCCTCGTGCCCGCGAAATGAACGCGAACACCCGTCGGACCCATTACTGACTCCGCGATTGCTAGAATTCGACCTCGATACGGTGAAGATGCTGATGTCCATCTTTGTGAGTTGCTCGCTCGATCGCTCGTTCCTGCTTCGCGGCAATGGCTGAACCTGTCCCAGGACACCGACCGTAGCGGCACCATCGGCTTCAACGGTAATGTTCTGTCGCGCAAATAAACTCACGCGGGACGTGCTGACGCATTCCATGCTTGCGCCCGGCACCAGAGTTCGCTGGCCTCTGGAAGTACATCCAGGACTGGCAGAACGTCTTCAGGCATTTCGACCGAGATCGCTCGGGCTCCATCGAGGGCGCCGAGCTCTCCGAGGCGCTGCGCAGCTTTGGCTACAATCTCTCTCCCACCCTCCTCGCGCTTCTCGAGCAGAAGTATGGTGAGTCGTGATACGTTCGGATAGCGGACGTGGCGAATCTTCGGCTGACTTTCCAAGTAGCATCTGGGCCTTCTGACCGGTACGGCCCCCCGCCTGGCATCACGTTCGACCGCTTCGTGCGTGCGTGCGTTGTGGTGAAAACGCTCACGGAAGCGTTCCAGCGGTATGCCCTCATCTCGGCCCTTCTTTCGAATTGAGCTGACAAGCTTGCGGTCCCAGGGTGGACACGGATCGTGATGGCTGGGTGCAGATGAACTATGAACAGTTCATGAAGGTACAATTTCCTGTGATGTGCCCCATCACTATTGCTGACAGTTTGGTGTACAGATCATTCTCAGTGCGCCATGATTGCGTTCTCCTCGAGCGCCGTATGGCGCGCGCGATTCCCTGCTGCCACGACCGTCACGAATCTATCTTAGGAACTATCACCGCTCAAAGCGGTGGATGTTTGTAGTGCTATGTAATGCTGACGCCCGGAGTGCGACGACTGTCTGTGTGTATGCTCGTGTGTATGTTTGTTCTCTCGATGTGCTGTAATATATTCCACAGAACAGTCTGTTGCAGACATCGGCTAGATACAAGAGCCACTTATACGCGAGACATTCGCGCAGAAGGTTTGAGATGAATCTGAATAAAGTTCGACTCCCAGGTTTGAGGTCACCCTGAGCGCTGCGCGCTGTGGCGAAGTCTGTCCGATGTGACGGTTCCAAATCGACCCTCCCTCCGCATGCTTCTACACGCGTGGGAGGTCGCCCGGCACACATGCGTGTCCCCCAAAGCACCTCCTTGCTCAGAACCACCTCGCAGAACGCGACCGCCGCTGAGGACGCCCTCCTATCGCTTGCCGGTGAGTACTGCGCTGAAACATTCACATGCGCGGCTGTGGCTGGCAGAGACCCCCCGGGCGTGGTTTTCACCCGCCCCCGGTGAAAGCACTTGCTGACAAGCTGTATCCCGGGCTCGCTGATTTCGACGCCTGATCCAAGCGTAGTCAAGGAACATCCGCCTAACCAGAGCCATCTCCGTAGGTACAACCGACCCCGGACGGCGCCACCGTCACACCCGAGTCCGCCCCCTGGGTTATAACTTATAGGCTGCCTAACCCCGCATCCGAACCTCCTCTCCACTCTCAACGTTCAACGTCCCCGTCCGACCGTCTGAAATGTCTGCCTCACGCTTCGCCCACCTTCCCGTCCCCCACAATCCCAAAGCGGACTACAAGAAGCAGTCCATCGAGCTCCCAGGCACAAAGCGCCCGGGCCAAACTGGTATGTGCCCCGACGACATCCCTCCAGCGCAGCCACCGCACTCACTAATGCTCCTCCGCGTCTCTAACAGCGATTTACCGCGGCTGTACGTCCTCTCATTGGCCTACTACTGGCCTCGGCCTCGGCCACGGCCACGCACGGCGACCACTTGCATGATGCACTGACGCGCGCTCGCCGTTTTCGCAGCGCACTTCCCGCACAAGACGCTCGCGGAGCCGGACGCGTTCCAGCACCTGGTCGAGATCTACGACGAGGGCTTCCGGCGCGCGAAGGGCGGGCGGTTCTTCGGGCACCGCCCGGTGCTCTCCACGCAGCCCCTCAAGTACGCCGAGTATCACGTGTGGCAGACGTGGACGGAGGTGGACGCGCGCCGCCGCGCGGTGGGCAGCGCGCTGCACAAGCTGTTCGAGACGGGGGTGCTGGGCGGCGGAGACCTGCCTACGGTGGGGATTTGGAGCAAGAACTGTCCCAGTACGTCCTCGCGTTTTCGCGTTTTGTGAGCGTGCCTCATATAGGGGATGGCGCGTCGCAGACTGGCAAGTCGTCGACCTCGCGCTGCAGGCGTATGGCAAAGTCGGGGTTAGCTTGTATGACACCCTCGGGAAGGACTCTGCAGGTATGTGGCGTGTCAGTTGCGAACCATTTACGCGTATATCGACATATGGTTTCCTACAGAGTTCATGTGAGTTGCCTGGCCTATGTTGAGGCATGGTTCACCAATTACTAACATCCTCCTGTCCAGCATCAACCATGCCGAGTTGACTGTGATCTTCGCTGCGCCCATGCACATACCCTCTCTGATCAAGTTGATTCCAAACTGCCCTACGCTCAAGATGATCGTCGCGATCGAAGTTCTTACCCCCGAGACAAAGTCCGTGCTGTGCCAATGGGGTGAAACCTTTGGAGTGCAGGTCAAGGACATCGCGGAAGGTACGTGCGGAATCATTTGATATGCCTTGGGTCACGCCTCATACAAACCCAAACTGTGATAGTGGAAGAGTTCGGGCGCGCCAACCTCATCGATGTGATCACGCCAACACCTCAGCAGATCGCCACTATTTGTTATACTTCGGTGCGTTCCGTTATTTCATATTCTATACAAATGAAGCTGAGCGCAGGGAATAGGGTACGACTGGGCAGCCCAAGGGTAGGTGTCCTTCATTCGTGGAGCACACAAGTGCTGCGACGTCGGCCGCATGGAAAGGTCACTGACAGAGCAAGATAGGTGTTGTCATCGACCATGGGAGCATGGCCCAGGCCGTATATGCGTACATGTACCAGTTTGAAATGGATACCTCTCAGGTCACGCTGTCCTTTTTGCCCCTAGCGCACATCTACGAGGTCAGTGTGCTGTTTCGACTTGTTTCGCCTGCTTAAACTCACGCATATCCCAGCGCGTAATGGAGCTGATTGCTGTTGGCAATGGCGGTCAAATCGGCTTCCATGTCGGCGACCCCGCTCTGCTGCTTGATGATCTCAGGGTTCTCAAGCCCCACTTGCTGCCTACCGTACCGCGCGTTCTGAACAGACTATACCAAGCAGCCATGGTAGCCGGCACTGCGCCCGGACTCAAGGGCGCCCTCTTCAGGAGAGCGGTGGCGACAAAGGTGTTCAACATGCGCAATCACAACAAGTTCGACCATCCGCTGTACGATCGTTTGGTGTTCAAGAAGGTACCCCGAGTTTGTGTCCTGTGAGCGGTGCGTGATGCTGATTGCCCCCCCGCGTACAGTTGCAGGCTGTCCTCGGCGGGAATGTACGCTTTATCACCTGCGGCTCAGCACCCATCAGCGTAGAAGTCATGGACTTCATGAGGATTGGGCTTGGCTGTATGGTGGCCGAAGGTGGGCCGCGTGGCATCACATCATAACGCCGTTCTCGATACTGACCAAACGTCCACAGGGTAAATGCCTGCCCAACTATTGACGTCCTTGTGCTCACGATCTCGCTCCAGCTACGGCATGACCGAAAACTGCGGCTGCTTCGTCCGTACGTGGACCGACGACGGCACGGCGAGCGGCACCGTCGGGAGCCCCCTCCCGACCGCCGAGCTGAAGCTCGTGGACGTCCCGGAGATGGGCTACACCGCCGAGGACAAGCCCTTCCCGCGCGGCGAGATCTGCATGCGCGGCGGGCAGCGCTTCTCGGGCTACTACAAGGGTCCGTCCAGTCCGCACCGAGCGGCCCCCGCCGCGCGCTGAGCTGAGCTCTATCCGACAGATCCGAAGAGGACCGCGGAGACGATCGACGAGGAGGGCTGGCTGCACACCGGCGACGTCGGCACGTTTGACTCCTACCTTCGCCTGAAGATCATCGACCGCGTCAAGGTACGCCCCCCACGCGCCCCCGCTGCCCTCGCACGCCGCGCCGCACACTGACGTCCCCACCCCCCCTGCGCCACAGAACATCATGAAGCTCGCGCAGGGCGAGTACGTCGCGCTCGAGAACATCGAGAACGTGTACAGCGGCTCGCGGCTCGTCGCGCAGCTGTTCGTGTACGGCGACTCGCTGCAGTCGTACCTCGTCGCCGTCGTCGTGCCGGACCCCGTGCAGTTCGCCGCGCTCGTCGCGCGCGTGCGCGGGCGGCCCGTCGCGCCCGAGGACCTTGCAACGCTCGCGGAGGCCACGCGCGACCCGCAGATCACCGCGGAGGTGCTCGCGACGCTCGCGAAGACCGCGAAGGAGCGCGGGCTCAAGGGGTGCGTCTCCCACTCACGCCTCCCGCCGCGCGCCCGCCGAGGAGTGCGCATGTGCTAGTGCTGACGCGCGGTTCATTGTGCGTGTCCGTTTAGCTTCGAGCAGCTCCGCCGGATCCACCTCACGCTGGAGGCGATGACGACCGAGAACGACTGCCTGACGCCGACGCTGAAGATCCGCCGGTGCGTGCTGCCGTCCCGTCTGTCACTTAGGCGTGTCCGTCTAACTCGCTCTTGCTGGTTTTGTTCGGTTGCAGGAAGGAGACGTATGAGCACTTCAAGGGGCCTATCGACGCGCTATATGCGCTCGGCGAGCCCGCGAAGCTCTAGGGTGTCCGGGTGCGCTCGCGGCGACGCGGAGGTTGTTGTACGTTCGGATGGTAGGGATGGCATGTTATTGTTAGTCATGCTGCTCGCTCACCGCTGCTCGGTCGCCCTGAAGCCAGGGATGATGGAACGATACGACCCTTTCTGTTTGGGGATAATGGATGGAGTTGCGCGCGGCGCCCGAGGCGTGCACGGGGCTCCGGCGAAAAATATCTTGGAAACGCGTTCGGGATTCGGGAATGCTAATAGTCTACATATTGCGTGGATGATGCGCGCGGATATAGTACAATCGTCTTCTTGTTTATCAACGTGATGTAGGTTCCTGCACAACAACAGCCCTAGAAGATGGGGGAGGGAAGAAGAAATCGGCGTGTGAAGTGTGCACGCGCGAGTTATCTACCAAGGTATACAGTATACCACGCAGTCAGTCTTGACTCTATTCCAATCGACTGTCTAGTGCCCCATCGCGAGCGCGCTGTCCACCGCGCCGACGCGCACGCTGCGCCGGCGGCCCTCCGCGATGCGCCGCGAGAGCGTCGTGCCGAGGAAGCAGATGAGCGTCATCACGAGCACCCACAGGTACCGCAGCAGCACGAACTCGTACCCGATCGAGAACGCGAGGAGCGAGCTCGCGAACGCGGGGCTGAACGAGCGGGAGAAGCACTAGTGGCGCGCGCGTCAGCGTACGTGTTTGGACAAGTACATAGCGAGTGGGGGAGGTGGACGCACCATGGCGAACTGCGCGATGCCGTTCGTGACGCCCAGCGAGGCAGAGTTGGGCGCGGCGTCCTTGACGAGGATCATGCTCACCCTACCCAAGATTCCTTCAGCACGCAAAACGCAGAGATATAGCCGTGACTCACGAGAATGCCAGCGCCGCACACCGCGAGATACACATAATCCCGCCAATGCCGACCCACACCGCCGCGCGCGCGGCCGGCGTGAGCACACCCGTCGTCACATCAACCGCGCCCCAGCGCGCGATGAGGTTGAGTCCGGGGAGGAGCACGAAGCAGAACGGCCAGAGGCCCATGCAGAAGTTGTACGAGCGCGCGTGGTCGAAGCGGCGCAGGATGAGCGGCATGCAGCACATCTGGAGCGCGATCGAGATGCAGCCTGAGATGGAGAGCGCGTACCCGATTTGCGTGGCCTGTTTGGGGAGGGGGTTGAGTTAGGTCGGGGGGATATTGGGGGTGGAGTGGGGAGTAATGGTAAGGGGCTTACGGTGAATGCGAGGCCGCCTTGGGGGATGGAGGTGTAGCAGAACAGTACTGCGATGATGGAGTTAGATGGGGTAACGTGGAGGATCGTGAGTGTATGTACCAAACGTAACGTCGAAACCGGTAGCACTATAGTGGTGTGGAGCAAAGTTAGACACGTTCGGCGCGCTACGCCGTCCGACGATATCACTCACATGAAGGACAGGCCAGCCCCGCTGAGGCAGAGAGCACGAATGACAGGAATGGACAATAGCTGTGATACAGACGCAGGTTCAGGTTGTTTCTCGAACGTGCCTTCGTGTCGTTCTGACATCTGTATGTTTTCTTTCCCCTTGCGCTGCAGGCCAGGGTGGGTCTACAGGTCGTGTTTTAGATACGCACATATCATGATTACATGCGCACGTACCTCTCCCAGGTAGAAATACCCATATGTACAGCCTGCGAATGCGATCATAGCGGCCGCAAAGCATGGCAGAAAGTATGGGTATTTGTGGAGGAAGGGAGTGTCGAACCACTGCGGGAACTTGGTGGCAGGGTTGGACAGCAGTCCGCCCATGAGCGGGCTGTAGCGGTTGAGTCAGCGCAATACCTCGGTTCACTACACCAAACCTACCCTATGATGCTGCCGAGGGGCCAGCATAGCCCATACAACGGGAAGGCGATCGCCTGATTTGAAGAATCGGTGATCTCACCAAGGACGGAGTGAATGACCGCAACGTTGCCGGAGAACAGGCCGCCTGGCAGGAACTGTCAACTTCGGTCCCGAAGTCGTGTATGGAGACGTACTAAGACAGCGTGCCATAATGAGGCCGGTCAATGTGGTCGAGATCCCAAACAGCATCGTCGATAGACCGATACCGAGGATCCCCAGGAGGACGATGGGTCGACGGCCAATCACATCTACAAAAGGGACCGACTCCATAAGTTTGCAATTAGACTTAAAGACCGAATAGCAGGACGCACCCGATAGCCGAGCCCATTGATATATAGAGATGACCTGGGCGACGGCAAAGCTGCTCTCCTGCGGATTTCATCCGACAAAACAGCGTCAATCCTTTACACCTTCCCAATCGAGTGCGGGGAAGGGATTCACCACTATGCCGCTGTAGAAACCAATCTTGGAATGGTCGCTGGTGACATGGATGTGCTCCATCATCTCGTTCACATAGGGGAAAATCTGTGTGAACGCGATGGGGTCGACGAGCCTCACGGCACAGAGAGTCGCGAGCTTGGCCTTTGGGATCGGGGTGGGCTTGTCGGGCCGGGCCGACTTTTGATTTTCGAGAGCGCTGTCGTCGGCGAGGGAGTCATAGTCGTCGAAGAGACGGATGTGCTCCTCGGAGTCAGACGGGCTGCTGCTCGAAGAGGCATGGCAGTCGACAACCATGGCACCTCGTCACTGGGGGGACAGAGACAAGAAGAGCGGGGGTGGCTCCCAGGGGAGGGCGGTTATATAGAACTACTCGACTTCCTGGGACTCTGATCCATAGAGCTGGCTTGACAAATCGTTTACGTCGACTCGATAGATGCCGCCCAGCGCCCCCCGTGCCGCTGAGCACCATTGACCTCAATCGGCAAGCACACGGTTCCTGGGGAAGGCCGCTCCGCGTCCGTGATCCAACGCCCGCTCCGAGGAGGCGCACTCCCATCTCGAGTCGTCGAACCGTGCGCGCAGGCCTGGGAGAACGACGATCCCCCACTGAGATTCGCCGCCGAGGAGGAGCGAAGCGGCAGAGGGACAGGATTAGCGCATGTCTAGACCGCCGCCACCCGCGCGCCATTTGTGCGAACCACGTCGGCCCCCCGGCCCGCTCTCCCCGCGCGCCAAGCACGGCCAAACAGGCGGGTGGCGGAGCCCCGCGGGGTCGGAGTGCGCCATCGGCCAGCCTCCCGTATCGCCTCTTCGTCCCCGACCGCCACCCCCGAAAACACAAAACATATATCTCCGTGCACATACGCCTCACGATGACCCTCTCCGCTAACGACCATCTTGTCCTCGTCGCGCCCCGCCCAGTGCGTCTCGCCGCCGGCGCCGCTCCTTTCGCTTTCCATTCCCCCGTCGCACACCGCCCCCGCTCCCGCGCTGCCCTCTTGTCCGCCGCAACAGACGCCTTCGATCGTCTCATGCTCTCTGAGGACGCCTCAGATCAGCAGGAGCACAAACCTGCCGAGCTTTACGAGAGAGACAGTCTATCTCCCCTCCCATCTCCGCGGTACGTATCCCGATCTGCCTTTCGCTGACTCTTAATGTCCGATAAGATCACTCTGCTCGCCTGGGAGTCCATGTGCAGTGTCAATGCCTCCTTCTATGTTCAATCGCGCTCGATTGCTCAATCTGCCCTTGCAATAGATCCACTCCCGCCGAAGCTCTCGAAGAGTTCCTCTCCATCTTGCAGCACCCCTCTGCCCTGCGCTTTCAGCCTACTTCGCCTGTCATCAGGCCTGCCAACAGCAACAACAACACTCATTTCTTTACTTACCGCCGCCAGACGCCTTCCAGCTTGAGCCCGTCTCTTCCCTCCGACGGCCTCGGGTTGACTATTGCCACTCATGCTGACGAGAAGGCGAGCGAGGCTGGCACTTACAGCTTCAGGGTGATCGGCAACGCCCTAGGTATGCCGATCCCGCCGTAAAGTTCAGAGCGTGATCTAACGTACAGCCAGGGTCCCCCATTTCTCGCATGCATACCCGCAACCCATTCCCGCGCCACCAGGCGTATGAGAATGGCGTAGTTGGACTCCTCCGCCCCCCGTCTGCGCTATCCCCGTCGCCGAGCTTGATGCTCCCTCCTGCAGCCATTCCGCTGCCCTCCCCGACGCCGGACGAAATGGAGACCGAAATCGTCTCCTAGATTAGTAGCGACATACTCGCTCCCCATTCCATAGGCATAAGCGATGCCTTAACCCCCTACCTGGTCACCGTTGCTCATATAACCACCCTGCGTAGCCTCGGTAGAAGATATCCCCCCACCTCTCGCGTCTCCCCCCGTAGCATATTATCTATTTACCTATTTTACCACACAGCAGCCGCGACGGTCATGATATCCTGTACCGACCTCGCTTGATGTATCCTCGACTTGGACCCCGGTTTTTTGTGTATAGTGCCGCTGGCTTCTACTTACTTGCCTCCATCCGGATTTGCAGCGATTTGTAAAACGAACTTAGGAATATCATACATATGTATCGCCCGTGTTATAATGGACCCTCGTTTTCCTTACGCTTGCATCGGAGCTGTGAGGGAGAACAATATTCGTGATTGTTGACCAATGCTCCGAAGATGCAGTCATCATAGCCACCGTCGACCGCAGCCTGACGTCGACAAGAGCGAGCACACATCATTCAGTGGCTCAAGCAACTGCATGCATGCATCTTGACCAGAACGTCGATGCGTCACCGCCACACGCACACGTCGCGCAAACCCAGCTGGTTCGCAAAGGCCGCCATCCTCGACCGGTCAGTACGCACTCCCCGCGTTGGGCTATTTACACACGTCCTGACCGCCGTACGTACAACGCGCCAGATCTGAGGAGGGCCGCCGCCCGAGCCTCGCGGCGGGCTACGCGCTCGTCGCGGGCTCGCTCCTCTTCCTCGGCCTTGGCGCGTACGCGATGCTCTTCAGCGCGTTCTTCCCGCACACCGGCGTGTGGGTGCGTCTCCCGCTCCTTCCTTGTTTTCCAGAAGGGGGTTGCTGCTGATTACATGAGGCGGCCCGCGGGCAGGTGCTGGACGCGCTCGCGCGGGACACGCACTACAAGTACCTCGCGATCATGCTCATACCGGCGGGGACGGGCTTCGTGATCGCGAACTGGGTCGGGTGGCAGTATTACAGGAACTCGTAGTCACGCCTGGCCTCTCGGGATGTTCAGCTCGTATTAGAGTGTCAAAGCGCTCCACTTCGAACTTCCAGCCTGAGTGATGAGGGCAACGTGCTAGCTTGATTCGAGCAGTAGGCGACATACAACGGCATACGTGGCATAGAACAGTGTGTGCGGGAGGTACTCAGGACAACATAGACCGACAGCAGGACACATCGAGTGGAAGGAACCCAAACGCAAACAAGGACAGGGACAGGGACAAGGTCAAGAACAAGAACAAACCCGGGCCGAAGAAGTTGAAGATCAATAAGTTACGCAAAACCGCGAAATGTACTCTTCCCCACCCGTGCACCTCAAAGCCTCAAAGCCTCACCGTCGATCCCCTCAAAGCGGCGCAGGCGAATGCGCGCGCTCAGTCGGCGCCCGCGCCTTCCGCCTTACCTCCTTGAGCTCATGCCACAAACTGCTCCGCGCGCCGTCCCCCGCCACACTCGACGGCGCGCTCTTCGGCGGGCGCACCTCCTTCCGCCACGCCGCGACGCCCCCGAACGCCGACGCGGACGACGGCGGCGGCAGCGGTGCGAGAGTCTGCGTGGGCGTCGGCTCCTCCGTCTGCGTGCGTGCGCGCGCGCGTGCCGGCTCGCGCGGGGGGTCGGGGTCGGCGCGGCCAGGGCTGGGGAAGCGCGAAGCCAAAGTCGAAGCCGCGGTGCGCCGCGAGGAGAGCTTTGGGCGCTCGGGCGAGCCCGCGCGCGGTGCGAGAAGGCTCGCGAGGCCGCTCCGGCGGCTTGCGGCCGGCTTCGCGAAGAGGGGGGTGGGCGCTGCTGCCGCCGCCGCCGGGCGCACGTCGGCTTCGTCCTCGGACGGGGACGGGGGGCGTGCGCGGCGCGGGGTTATGCGTGGGCGCAGGGGGGCGGAGAGTGTGGGGGGACGGAGGGGCGCGCGGGGTTGCCGTGGCACCGCGGGTGTGAGGTTGAGGTAGCGGGCGCGGCTGTGGGGAGGCAGGCAGGTGAGCGTGAGCGGCGTGAGGATGAGTTACGCGACGGAAGACTTACGCGATTGCCTTGAGCTCGACCTTCATCTTGTACGTCTTGTGCCAGTGCGCGAACGCTTTTGCTACAGCAGCCGGTGAGTCAGATGCGGATGGGGTGCACGCGAAGACGTACAGAGCGTGATGCGACGGTCCATGTCGCGCGCGGCCTTCGCTTGCAGGGCCCTGGGCATCGCGTCCCGCCATTTCTTCCAGTACTTGCCTTTAAGGTTCGACGCTTGGAAGCGGACCGCAGGCAAGGACTGTGCCGCGCTGTCAGGGCGCTTTCGCACTCAATACAGCGAAGCGTACGTACTCGGGATTTGGAGTGCCATATGGCGAATGCACGGAACAGAAGATCTCTCTGGCGTTGTTTGTGGAACGCATCGGCCTGCAGCAGATGAGGATCGATACGAACGGGAAAGCGCATGCGGCTTACCATGGGCAATAGGCGGATATCCTGGAAACGCTCCCGCCACCTGTCCCAGGCAGCGGCAACTACCGTGAGTTTGAATTCGTCCTCTCTCGCCTGCAGATCCAGCCGCCTGTGGCGCACTTTCCGCGCGGCTGTGAGCCAACGATTGAACATCTTGCGCATCGATTCTGGGGAAACTGTGAGTGCCGCATTCCCTCTAGGCGTTGGCTCGACATACCCTCGCGCTTGATGTCCTGGTAGCTCTCCATGAGACTGTATTCGTCCGCATGCCGCTTAGAAACGACCTTCCACTTCGCAAAAGCGCGTCTGGAACATAAACTCAGTTAACAAATCAGATTAGCGAAGCATAGACTCACAATACGAGAGTCTTCTCGTAGTTATGCGTCGTTTCGAGTTCCTTGAACTTCCTGTCCGCCACGCGGTTGGTCCAGTGTGTCAAGGTCTCGGCCATGACTCGCTGATATTGCATGTCAGCAAAGGTACACGAGCCATGATAGCATGGATACACACCAGGGCTAGCTGTTGCCGCACGATCTCTTCGGCAAGCTTCATCTCTCGTTGGCGCTTGGCATTTGCCATCCACTCTGCACACAAGGAGTCAGCAGCCTTCTTCTTATCATCCAAGCTAATGTCCCACCATAGAAGTACTGCTTCGCCACACGCCGCTGGAACTCCCTGAGCTTGCGCTCTCGCTGCTTCTCCGCGATCTTTGCTGTCCACATGTGGAGGTACCGGCGGAGGAGGAGCTGCTTCTGGGCGACCTTCGCCTGCTTCACCATGCGCAATTTCGCGCGCAATCCCAGGCGCCAGGTAAGAAGCATCTTGTACTGCACCTGCGCTCGGTGGTAATGCACGGCAAATGTGAGAGCATTCTGGTGAGAGCTGTATGCAGCCCTCCACTTCTTGAGAGCAGCGCCGGCAAGTATAGACGCCGAACGGGTCGCAAATAGTTGCGCCAGTTCTGGACATATAGATGAGCATTGTACAACAATACCAAGATGCAGCAGAAGCTGACCTTCTTGCTCCTTCTGCTCCTCCATCCTGTGCTTCCAAATGGCCCAAGCTTGTCTCAGCAAACGGAGACTACGGACGCGCGTGAGGAGTTTCCCCCGCTCATGCGCTTTCCACACCCGCATGATAGCCCGGACAAGAACCTCGTCTTGTCGTGCACAATGTTTAGACGCACGATTCTCGAGAGCCTGCTTCGGAGTCAGAAAATAACTCTGGGGCAACCTGTCAATACCACACGCACCCGTATCCGTTGCTGAGCTGCTTTCCATCGCACCAGGGCATGTTTGACGGCCAAGCGGTCGTGGAACACATCCGCTATCTGGTAGTTCTGACTAAAGGTACCCATGAGTAGAGTCTACGCAGCGAGTGAACAAACACCTACGAATTCTTCCGCCACATATCCATGGCTGTTGCCATGATCCGGAGATCCACCCTGTCCCGCAAGGACTTCTCCGCTAGACGCAACTCCGTGGCTCGTCGCCAGAGATCCCAACCCCGCTCGACGATTCTCTCTTCCTTCGCATACACAAAATGCTCCGCGGCGGCATCAAACTCGTCCAGTTTGCCTACTCGCGTCTTCCAACGCTCGAAGAAGCGCTTGACAAGCTTTCGCTGAAACTGCTGCTCAGACAGATGAGAGCGGTATGACTGGCGCCATTTCGCCCAGGCGTCCTTCTTGAGACGGAGTTCATCGCGGTCCCGGACGGCCTTCATGCGCGCGCGCATGTCCTCTCGCCAGTGCACCTGCTTCTTCTCCTTGAACTTCAGCTTCCAAACGTGGAGGGCACGTTTGAGACATCGTCGATCGCTTAGGGCAGCAACGCGCAGGTAGTACTCGCGTCGCTCTGCTGTGCGCTTCCGCCATTGGTGCAAAGCGCGGCGAAGGATGAGCGAGTCGCGCGCTTCAGCGATTTGCTCGCCGGTTGTCTGCGCGCCGTCAAGTTAATGCACATAGCGTTAGTAATAATGAACGTACAACGATCCACTGAGCGCCTTGTTTCCAGACGTCCCAGCACCGCTCAACGAGTCGGTTCTTGCGATACTCGTCTGCCGTGACCTCGTCTTGTGCCATCCGTATGTTCTTCCAAGCCTCATCGGCATCGATGGTGCTGCCCCGCCGGCTCCTCGGTCCTGGCGGTGGATTGGCGTACGGAGGCGTCACCGCAGATGTTGAAGGAGTAGGATGTGGGGTTTCTCTACTTTTATGCAGCAAAGCGAGAACCTTTTCTCTGGAGGAAGGTCCCGTGTCTCGGACGGCTGCTCCATAAGAGGGCGGAACGCTGGGTGAAGCATGTGTTGTGGTTTCTGTCCCCGCTGTGGTCTCAGCATCCCACCGAGCGTTGGGTCGAGACCCTACAGCCCGGCGAGCGATGTTCTGGTGCAGAGCAACTCTGGAGTCCGGGGTTTGAGCAGGAGGGCCGATATCAAGTCCTAGGGAATTGTTGGATGTGAGCGTGGCAGGGGACATGAATGGGCGTCGCGTTCGTGGAGTATCAATGTGAGTATAGGTATCTGTTCGATGTCTCGGTGCAGCTGCTGGATGGGGATCGCTCTCATCTTCGGTATGTGTTGCATCGTCGAGGAGGCGAGGCGTAGGGGTGTCCGCCGGGTAAGTATGGTGAGCATGTGCTGTGGACTTCGGTATCGGCTTCGCTGGCGTCGGGGTGGTCCTCGAGATATGCGTGCGCCGCCCGCCTGATGCGCCTACGCGTGAGGTATAGCCCTGCTGGTCCTTAACCATGTTCCACTTGTCCGCCCAACTCTTGCCCTTCAGTGTGCCGATCTTTAGGAGCTTGCCGTAATATACGACCTCGTTCTGAGGATCAAGGCCGCGCTCCTGCAGAATGTCGTTGTAGGCCTTGAATACCGTGAGGAAAGTCGACGCGGTTGCGGGGGCGCGGTTGATTACTTCGTCTATGAAGTCGATCTCCTCCGGTCCGAGCCCCACAAGTTCTGGTACGGTTAGACCTGAGGCGCGCGAATCCTCGGTAACCTCAGATACCAGCACAGAAGCAGCAGTAGTCGATGGAGGAGGCGTGGAGGCGCGTAAGGGACGTATGTGGAACATGTACGACGTGCAGAGATGGGCGGCCAAAGTGCATGGTGGAGGGACAAGACAAGCTCAGTCGCCGTTGTGGCAAACAACGCTCGCGTCGCGCGTTTGCACACGTGATCCCGTCAGACGCCCGTGGCTACCACAGAGTCCACAACAAGTTCCTCACCTGAAGCACTGAAGCATCCGTAGACTCAAGAGTATGTGTGTGCAATATTGATGGGTATGTATACAGTTGTACAAGTGTTTACAGAGGTAGTGCTAGTCCTACAGGTACAAAATCCGCATTCAAGACGATTCCGCCAATTCCAATTCCTAGAAGGACACGCGTAAAGCCGACTGGACGGTCGACTCCGTTGGACAGTAAGGACACTTCACTCGTCTGGGGAGGTCTCAGGAATATGATACAGCGTGGAAGATGATTAACTCACCCTCCCTGTTTGCTCAGCTTCTGCAAGCTGTCCTTCGTGATAACGTGGCCGCACACCATCATCATCGGAGGATTCGCATCTGTGGCTTGCTCCTTGGATACAGGACACGCAAAGATGGAATGGTATCTGAACTCTGGGGGCAATGGTATCTCGATCTGTGCAAAGAGGGCTGCTTGAGTATCACCCGCCGCCATATGTGTGCGTTCAGCTCACCGGCAGTTCGTCGGTCTGACTCCACTCGCTCTTTCGTTCCCGCATTACCTTGCGACCTTTCTCGATGCGGGCCAGAGCGCCCCCGCCACCAATATCGCAGACAACTTTCAGTGACGGATGCCTGCTCAACCCACGGGCTCCGCAATACTCGGCAGCAAAAAGGACTGCCAAGTCGGCTTGAAGGGACGGGTTCGCCAAGTCCGCGTAAGGTGAAACCATGAAGCGGGTGACGGGGAGATATGTTGGAGCATTCATCAACCGTCCAATTTCCACTCCGTGCCAGGCATAAAAAGGGGGGAAGTTCGTGCGGGCGTACTTGATAGCTGCAGGGATATCTGGCTCTGGGGCGAGGATTTGCCTCAAGTACTCATATCGGTGCAGCTGAAACTCGAGCGGAGATTTGCGGAAGCTCAGGTATTCCCGGTTGTGTCGAACCCATCTAAATTATACGATTGAGCAATGGTCATTCAGTCAGAGCGAATGATGTGGACTGACGTTAACGGAGCTTCGACATCTCCGTCGTTAAACATCCGTAATATTGCGTTCAATTCCCGGTATCGCTCTCGGTCATACGGGTCTACCTCGACATTCGATTCCTAGACAGCATCAATGAGCAAGAATAGCGTAGAATACTGATTGTGGCACATACGCTGAGGAAGGTCTGAGCCGTTTCGGTCCGACCCATTCGTAAGAAATGGCTTGCAATGATGCGTTCAAGGGACGCCTTAGCCTCTGGTGTAGTAAATAACGGGTTGTAAGAAGGCAGAGGGTTAGGGAATTTCTGCTGTATGCTTTAGCTACGCCATTCTCCCCCGAGCGACGTAAGGCAGCGCACCTTGTCCAACGCTTTACCGAACTTTGCCAAAGCGTTGTACACCTCCTTCTGTTTATCATCAATCTCCTTCTTCTTCTGCTCTATCTTCTTGACCAGTGCTTCGAGGGTCGCCTGAGAGCCCCTTCCCGCCAGGAAACGCTCCTTCGCAACACGGAGGCAGTCGAGGAGTTCATCCAGAGACTGGTCGATAGATTGCGCTTTCCCCTTAGCTACAGAGCTTCCGGCAGCGAGCCTCTCAAGCTTTGCGAGCTCTTTCAGAGGCGCGTCCATGGTGTACAATCGAGTCGGGACTCAAGAGGTCGCGACGCCGCTGCCATCCGAGGCGGGCGCCCCCTCGAATAGTCCCGGCCCGCTTTGCCGGAAGCAGCCCGATCAATTATTGCCCTCTCGCTCGTTCTTCTCGTTCCTCGTCGTTCTACCCCTCACGCCATGCCGCATTTCTTCACTGGTGACGAACTCGGAGCTATCAAATCCGTCTCCTACGCACAGTCGGGTGCCGAAAAAGAATGGAAAGCGTCTGCCACAGTACTTGTGCCAGGCAGCTCTTCCGGCCGGAGTAAAACTGTACAAAAACTTGCAGTGCACGCCGCAGGTCCGAACACATTGGTACTGGCCCTGGTGTCCTTGAATAGCTGAGAGTGGGATACTCATTGTCTCCATGGCTCAAGGGTAGCTTTCCGTAGCACGCGCAGATGGGACCGCGTCGCTCTATTCAATTCAGGACCAGACCGCCCTCTCCACCGTACATGAATGGACGGAGTCGCGGTTGAAGGATGGTCAGCGGTTTGTTGGGCTTGCATCTGCGGAAAGGTCAGCGCATACACCTTCGATATATAGTGCCACACATAAACAATCCATCGCAGTGGGGTCTACACCTGTACCTCCAACGGCGCGCTCCGCCTCACAAAACCCGGGCAAGCTAGTGGCGAGCCATCTTCCTCACTCGCGACGCTCCCTACGCGCCTGTGCGAATGGCGACTCTCAGAGGATGGCAGGACATTCGCATACGGAGGAGACGAAGTCGAGCTTTCACTCTGGGACACCGAAAAAGCTTTCAACCGACCAGAAGGGACAGTTATCCCTACCGCAACGGCTGAGTCTAAGAAGAGGAAAAGACACGACCAGTTGCTCCCTGGTGAATTATGGCGGGCCAAAAATGTGAGTGTTCGGCCCTTGCATCGACGTCATGATAACATCTAACCTTTTTGTAGGTACCCAATGACCATCTCAGCCTTCGTCAAGCGGTCCACAATACAGCTCTCACTTACATTCAGCCTTCAACATCGACGTCCCATCAGCATTTGCTTGTTGGAACGGCAAATGGCAATGTTCGTAGATACGATACGCGTGCGGCTAGGAGACCCGTCGCAGATTGGAAAGGGGTTGGAAAGACCGGTGGAGTAAGCACCGTAGAAAAAAGCTTCCATGAGCAGTCAGTCAGATCTCCGCGCATCTACCGGCATTACTCTAATCACGCGGTACACTACAGCGAGGTTTTCGTTGCGGACCGTGGATGCACCTTGGCTGCATTGGACCTGCGTAATGGGCGGACGATCTACAGCTATAAAGGTACGTCTCCAGGTGACCCTATGTTCAGCCAAATCTGAGTCGATTTTACGTAGCCCTTGCTGGTGCTGTTTCGTCTCTAGCACCTGCGCGTTCGCTTATGGCTTCCGCTGCCCAAGACCGATTTGTTCGGCTACACAGCACATTTGCACCCCCCCAGAGGTCGGACAACAGCAGGAGCACAAGGGAGATGTCCTCGACAAGCACTACATGAAGGTCACCCCGACCGTGGTTGTCTGGGACGGCAGGACAGATATCCTCGACGTCGTGGCAGTCGATGAGGGCGCAGAGGACGAGGACAACGTCTGGGACGCGATGGACACTGCCGCAGGCTCGGACTCGGACGACGACGGAAAACCCCGCCGGCGGAGGGATAAAGAATCTCGTACCACCTAACGGCGGTGTATTACAAGACGTGCATCATTACATGTTCACTCTATTATAGTCCTGGTATCGATACAATGAGGCGATAGGAACGTCCGAGGCGTTTACATATGGCCAATTTCGCTCTTCCACGTATGCGCCTTCTCGAAGCCGTTACGCCCATACTGATAGTCGATGAAGGTTTTCTGGATCTCTTCGCGTGATGTCATCACGAAGGGGCCGTACTGTACCACAGTTTGGTCCAGGGGTTGGCCAGCGACCTATGAACACATATATCAGTGAACCAGGTCGTATTGTGAATGGACACGAGGCACATACCATGATAAACTCCGTGTTGTCCTCCGTCGCTGTCAGCTCTACTCCGGTCTGGTCAGGGGCCGCGGACAGAACGAGAGTGTTGAAGGGTCCATGAGGCGTCGAGTCAGATCCTACACGGACAGAGCCCTTCAAAGCTGCGTGGCAAGCTGTCAAAACGGACGGTCATCATTGGTGTCGACGCTGAGACTTACTGTAAAGGAACGTTGTCCAGCCCGCAGCTGTACGAAAGAGGTCAGAATCGTCCTGCCAAGCTTTAACGAGTGAGATGTACTCACGAATATCCTGGAAGATAGTGCCCGTCTTGTTGAAGATGACATGGAAATACCAGCAGCCACCTAGTGGGCGCACGGGGGACTCGACCCCATGGCTTTTTCCGCTGATAACCTTGATCTTCACTGGACCATCCTCGCCTTGTGGGTAGGCAGTGGGAATTCTGTATGCGATGATCAGTCGAATAAATATCATTCCAGGTGTTTGCTTGCGTACTCTGCAGGCCCGAGCTCCTGGTAGGAAGGCTCAACCATCTTGAACTCTTTAGGCAAGTCGATCCATAGCTGAAGGCCGCGAGGGTCTGGTAGCCCATTCCCGCTCTGGGGCATCTCAGCGTGGATAACTATGATGCATTTAGCAACATCATCCTGGTGCCAAACAAACGACCAGATTGCTTACTTCCTCGGCCCTACGAAAACCCCTCGTCAGTTCCGAACCACAGTGCGGCGGGGTGAAAGCACTTACAGCACACATCCATTGCACACCGCCGGCTTCAATTTTACCCTTGTGTCCGGCAGAATCTTCGTGTAAGCTGACTCTGTGGAATCACCTTCAGTGAGAAGTCCCACTGCATTCTGCTGGATTGGTATGCTTACCCCTCAAGCATGTAGGTGACAGTAGCCTGTCCACGATGGGGGTGGTCGGGGAAGCCCTGTAGGTGACGAATTAGCCAACATCTTCTGGTGTGTGCCCATAGATAATAAACTTACTGCTCCGGACGGTGTGTAGAAGTGGTCCAGCATGAGGAACGGTGTGAGGTTCTTTAGTTGCGGAGTGCCGATAGAACGCCGGACTTTGGCTCCTGCTCCCTAAGATACGGTCAGCATCATAGTCGATGTACAAGCTCTACTTCAGAGAGGCCTACCTCATCGGTTTCCACCGACAACACCTTCTTGACGACCTTCCTCGAAGTGGACATGTTGCGTTTGTTATGGAGTTGGATACTGCGAGCTGCTTGAATCTTGGGTTGCGATAGCAGTACTGACCTGTGAGGAGTCGATGTGCGGGGTTTTATAGTGCAGAGTGCACGGAACATGCTCGAATTTATTACGATAATGAGGCCTCTTAAGTACAGTAGCTTCGCATGAGCCTTGCTAGGAAAGTCATCTGAATGATCAAGAGCATCTGTAATCTCCCTGCCCTCTTTGGACGGAACGGCGCACGCCGCGATTCCGGCACTTTCCGGGCGGCGGCCACCACCCGCTTCCAGCCTCTTCCGTCGTCGTGACTGCGTAACGTAACGCATCTAGGAGAGCAGGACAAATCCCGCTTACGAGCGCGTCACTCAGCCCTCTACCACGCGTAGTGTTTCAACAAAAATCCATATGGTCACCACAAGGGGCCCTACATTATACATCGCATACATAGCTAACAAATCGATCCCTACAGATTCTCCCAAATCTTCTGCCAGCGTGTCCGCGGCCCCCGAGCCTCCTGCTCGCGGTTGAAGCGCTCCTCCTCCTCGTCGATCTCCCGCTTGCCCGTGATGAGGTCCACTTTCTCGGACGGGATCAGACTCGTGCGGTAGTACAGCTTGTACCCGGTGTAGAACAGCACGAACGTCGGCAGGCCGATGTACGCGGTGACGAAGGTATCTTTCGTGAAGGGTATGAACGTGTCGAAGCCTGCGCACATCAAAATTAGTGTCTGCCGAAGAGAGAAGGGTGTGATGACGCACCCTTGAAGATCGTGATGATGGCGGTGGCGACAAGGGCGACCCAGGAGCCCCATGGCTGGAAGGGTGCCTTGTACGGCAGGTCATCGCGAGACATGCCCTGCGCCTTCAGGGCTTTCATGAAGCGGCTGTGAAGGCATGGTGTCAGCATGGTGAATGGACACGTAAATGACGTATGAACGCACATATGTGTGTAGCAAATGCACATCCATGTTATCGCACCAAACGTCGAGACCAAGTTCACGAACCAGCCGAACACTAACCACAAGGTCAGTCTGATGTTCCAGGTCTGTGAGGGAGAGACATACCTTTCGCGCTGCTGGAAGAAACGTTGAGGAAGACGAGGAAGCAGAAGCATGTGCAGAAGATCAGGGCAGGGTATGGAACACCCATCCTGTTGACCTTCGCAAAGATTTTCGGCGCCTGGCCCTGGACGGCCAGACCGTACAGCGTACGGGTGCCGATATACAAGTCCGAGTTGGCCGCGCTGAGCACGAACAGAAGGATGGCCGCATTAATGATATGGTTGAGGACCTTAATTCCCGCTAGGGTCGTTGCTGAGAAGACCGTCCGCTTTCAGCACCCCGCAGTCACGTTGGAATCTAGAACATGCTTACCGACGACGAAAGGAGACGCCGCGGCGCCAGCCTTGGACTTGTTCGCGACAAAGAGCGTCTGCGGATCTTAAAGTTAGTCATTACAAAAAGGAAATCGAGGGAGGCCGCGACCGACCTGGTTCGTGCTCGGAACGATGAGGCTGATCACAAACACGCCTCCGACGTAGAAAACGAGGATACGGAAGAACGTCCTCCGGATGGCGATCGGGATGTTCTTCCTGGGAGCCTGAGCCTCGCCGACGGTCACACCGATGAGCTCCGTGCCGATGAACGCGAAGAGAGCGTTCGTGAGGGTGCTCCAAAAGCCGAGGAAGATCGACAGGTGCACGTCGTGGGTCTTGGCAAGGAGGTATGTGCCCATGGGACCGTCGGGGTGTTGCCAGTACCGGAAGCCGATTCGGTCATGCCTAGGGTTTCCGCCGAGGTCGATGATGATGCCCATGAGGAGCAAGCCGACAAGCGAAACGACTTTGATGCTGCTGAACCAGAACTCAAGCTCTCCGAACACCCTGACACCGAGCAAGTTGATCAGGAAGACTGGGTCCGCGTAAGCACTGGCACCCGAACGGCGTAACGGGGTCGGAACTCACTGAATGCAATGAAAATAACTGCAAAGGAACCCGAACATGAGTGGCAAGCAAAATGGAGGCGCGGCGTGATCCACTCACCCATCCAAATAGAGATGTGGACTTTCTGTGTCCAATACTGGATGACCACTCCTGCGGCATTGATGTTGTTCGGGGTGACAATGAGATACCTGGTGGGTGACCATCGGAGTTAGCAAGGGCCCCGAGGATCATAACGGCGAGAACCTACTTCAAGACGTAGTTCCAGCCGAGCGCGAAGCCGAACGAGGGATCCACAAAGCGGGTGGCATAACCGGGGAAGCCCTTCTTGTGCGGCAAGTAGGCACACATCTCGCCTAACGCGACCATGACGAGATAGCACACGCAGCCGACAAACGAGTAGCCAAGGCAGATGCCCAGGGGTCCGCCGCGAACAAGCGCAGTACCCGAACCGATGATGAGACCAGTACCGATAGCACCTCCGAGCTGCGCGCGCAGCTATCAGCATGTCGTTTCCTGGGACGTATAGCACTGAAGACGTACCGCAATCATGGAAATCTGCCGAGCAGTGAGGCTCCGGTGCAGACTCTCCCTCTCCTCCGGGTCGACCAGGTTCTCGTTCGCATAGTAGCGATCATTTGAGTTTACGCTCGTGGACGTCGTATCGAGCTCATGCTTCTCCGCGACCTTCTCCTCGAATGACATGTCGGTGCAGTGGGTCGCTTCCGCAAAAGAGTGTGCGGTAGTTGCGATGCGCAGACACGCGAGACCAGCAGAGAGGTATGTTGACACCGGAGAGAGCAAGGTACGCCATTCCGGGTCTGTCTCCGAATCTTATACGCGCGAAGGAGTCGGCGGCCCCACAAGGAAAATGATATCGACAGCCATCAATCGCGCAAGAAGTCGCGGAGATGCCGCCAAGCCCTCCGCAGGGCCGCCAAGGCACGAGCGCCGCTCGGATATGCTGCGACTGCCTCTGATTGCCTGCAGGTTAGTCAAGGTCGGTGCAGAGGAAAAACAGGCGTGCCTGCACCTATGCTCCATGTGAACTCCGTTCCGCCGCCCGGACGTTGCGGCGTCCGCGTACCACCCCAGCCAGGGGGCGCGGGCTGATGAGGAGCTCTTGCCATTCAGTGAGCCCGCCGACGCCGCACACGCCGGGTTTGAACAGCATCCGCTATGCCGCAGAGCTGTTCAAACGTCCCAATTTTAAGCCGCGAAAACAAAGCTCAGCAGACGACCTCAGGAGCCAAGATTTGCAAGATTTCCCCAGCCCTTACAACGCCGATCGTACTAAAAGGAGGGTACGGATAAGGAAGTACAGTACATCCGACATGATCGAGCCAGGACCGATACACGATCGAGACCCTGCAGACTCCGTACTCGACGGTGCTCGCGCACAGATCTCAGAGCTTGTGTCTCAGCTCCTTCTTCGCTATCTTCATGAACCGCTCGGCGGGAATGCCCGACGCAATCCGCTCTGCT
This sequence comes from Lenzites betulinus, assembly GCA_022264855.1. Taxonomy (NCBI): domain Eukaryota; kingdom Fungi; phylum Basidiomycota; class Agaricomycetes; order Polyporales; family Polyporaceae; genus Lenzites; species Lenzites betulinus. Next base: position 383,004 of record JABYQU010000013.1, read on the forward strand.
TGTGCGTAGCTCTCGCGCAGGTTGACGGCGTCGAAATTGTTCTGGTCGTTCAGGCCCGCTTTCACGAGCTTCTTGACGTTCAACAAGGCGGTGGGATCCAGGCCGTCCAGCTCCGCGAGAACGAGTTTGCGGATTGCGGCATGAAATTCGGGAACTGTCTGGTCAGGGAGGATTTTGCTTGGCCATGTCAGTTCGGGACGCAAGGGGGCGATAAGCACAGCATCGAGACATACTTGATGAATCCGCACTCGAGCAGTTCCTGTGCCTCCTTCTTCTTGCCCCACATCAGCATTTCGTTCGCTTTCGCCGCGCCCACTGTACGACATGACGATATCTGAGGACGTTATCAACTTAAGGTGGAACACAGGGACCTACTTCTGTTGCGGAACGACACGCTAGATCCCGCTTCGGCAATAATACCTACGAGAAGTTCATTTCGTCTAGAATTCCTTCGCCAAGCAATGACGAGTAGGTATTGGTACTCACCAAGGAAGGTAAAAGGTACAGAAAGCCACACGCTGGGCAAAGCGTAGATGAAGTCACAATGTCCCAGGTATGCTGTGGAAGGATAGCGGATCAACATCACCCATTCATTTCAGATCCAACCGCGCTTATCCATCCACATACCTGCCGAGATTCCTGAATCGAACGGGGTCAGCCCAAGCTCCATCTCGAAATATCCAACATACCCATAGCAGGGCCGTTCAGCGCGGCCACGAGAATCTTGCTGTGGGTGTACAACTGCCAATCTGTCAATAACCTGTGCAATACTAGACCACCATGACGAGACTTACCGCGTGACTGACATCCGTGTTTGCGGGAACAACTGCATGCATGAAAGCTTCGCGAGTGCTGTTTATCTCAACCTTAGGCCTTCCCACAACGCTAGTTCCGCTGCACATGCACCGTCGTGCATCAGACTCTGTACCAGTGCAAGCTCAAGCAGACGTCACATACGCAGAGAACCACCGTCCATTCGCTGTTGCATGATGAGCCTCACGATTCTCTCACAACAATCGAATCGGACACTACCTTGCCAGATTGTCACCAGTACGTCATCCCGCTTATCGGCTTCCCGCAGGGCGGTGGCGAATGCCTTGTAATCTAATGGTGGCAGACGGCCACAGCAGTTCAAGGAGTATTCGAGAGCCCTGGGAACGCTTGCAGCTTAAGCTTACCATCGAGGGTGAACGCGTTTAGCGTATGAGGGGAGTTTAAGGTGATCGTAGCTACACCCTGGGAAACCTCAAGGGAGACGTTGGACGGCATGATGGCAACGTGCAGCAGGTTGGGGGGTGGGGCGTGAATCAATGCATCTGTTGGGGTCAAGGTTTATATGTTTCCGCATTTCGGTAGGGTTAGAGGCAGCCCTGAGCCGGTTAGTGGGCGCGTTCTTTCACACCGACGGGAACTGCAGTGGGCGCCATAGGGACTCAGATAGATTCAGATGGCCGCTCGAGCTTATTGTGTGTAGTTTCGACAAGGCAGGATTCAAGTACTCCAGAGTCCCGTGCGCGCGCGGTGTCTCTGCTCGCCGGACCGGCTCCGATCCCCTCGCATACTCGATCGCTGCGGCGCACCGCCTTGCCGCGCGCGTACTAAGGACTCTTCTTCATCCGAGTCTCAACATAAGGTCGTGCAGCCTACACCTGCAGACACTTGCACGCAAGATCAGGCGCGACCAGGCTACCTGCCAGACAGATATAATTTCCGCACAGGCATCTCGCTTAGCGACACTTATAGCATTGCCATGGGGCCGACCCTGGATATCCCTCTGCACGTCAAGTACATCCAATCCCTCGGAGAGGTAGCTAGCTCGCCGCTACATGTCAGCTGCCGATCTAACTTCTTCTCATAGAACAAAGATGATCTTGTGTACCATCTCACTGCACACCTGCGAATGAACGCGGTGTACTGGGGCTTGGTCGCACTCTGCGTGATGGGGCACAAAGACGCGCTCGACAGGGATGAGATGATCGAGTACGTGATGAGCTGCTGGGACGACGACGTAGGTCAGGCCTGTTCCGTCGTGTAGTCCCTCCGTGTCCGACACGCGTACTAAGGAAAGATTGCTTAGGCGCATTCGGTGCACATCCCGACCATGATGCACACCTGCTCTCCACGCTGTGCGCTATCCAGATTCTGACGATTCAAGACGCGCTAGAACGAGTGGATACCGCTCGTGTTGCCAAATGTACGTACTCGTCCACACCCCCCGCGGCGATGCGCTCATATACGTGACAAATTTTGGCAGATATACTATCCCTTCAACAGCCTTCCGGCGTCTTCGCCGGGGACTCGTTTGGGGAGGTTGACACCCGGTTTCTATGCTGTGCGGTGCTTGCGTTGTCCCTCATAGGGCATTTGCATGAACTGGACGTCGAGAAGACAGTGGGATACATTCGTCGCTGTAGGAACTTCGACGGCGGGTTCGGCGCCCAGGAAGGCGCAGAAAGCCATGCTGCGCAAGGTACACCACAATTCTTTGGCACGAGTACTCCAAGTTACTGACATGCATGCTATTTTTTCTCAGTATTCGTGTGCGTTGCGGCCCTTGCTGTTCTCGACAGACTGGACGAGCTCGATGAGGACATGCTGGGTTGGTGGCTGGCCGAGCGGCAACTCCCTAACGGCGGTCTGAATGGTCGGCCGGAGAAGCTCGAAGACGTGAGCTCCAATCACTCGCATTGCTGCTGCATATATCGCGGCTGACGATATGGGGGCAGGTTTGCTACAGCTTCTGGGTACTTTCCGCCTTGTCAATAATGAACAAGATCCCCTGGATCAACGACGAAAAACTGACTCAGTTCATACTGTCGGCGCAGGTATGAAGTTCAGAGCAGACCCTCCTTAGGTTAATACTCACAAAGTCATCAGGATCTTGAACATGGGGGTATTGCAGATAGACCCGGCGATCAACCCGATGTGTTCCACACCAACTTCGGTGTCGCAGGTATGTAGCTCATGACGTCTCACCTGTAAATCATGGCTCAATTGCTTCCGTCAGGGTTGTCTCTTCTGGGCTATCCTGGGCTAGAGGACCTTGACCCCGTGTACTGCATGCCGGCAAGCGTGATTGAAGCGAAGGGCCTCCGCAAGGGCTGGAAGGCTCTGCCGCGGCGAGCTTCTGCCTGAGATGATGTATGTATGATAGAATATGATGAGAACGCCCGTGTATGTTAGATGATGCCCACGAGAAGATGCGTGCGCAGAACCTGGCCTGAAGGCTGGTATGGCTAAGAAGACAGATATACTAAACGCCAAGAGATCTCGTTTGCGCCAGAAATAAGAGGTGGTCATACGTGCAACTACGTGGGCAACTATGAAGAGTTGGCCATAGTGTACATTTACTAGAGGCTGTTCAGCAGCTCAGCCCATGCTGAACTTTTGAACAGAGTCGGAATTGAAACTCGGGAGGGCCAGACGTTCATCAGCATCGCAGAGCAAAATCTGCTCTCATCCGACTGACCGTCATGATATGTGCCGTGTTCTCATAACTCAGGCAAGAGCTTCCTGAGGGGAACATCCTTGTCGATCACGTCGAATGTTTCCTGCGTGAGGAGGCCCTCGGCTATCATGGCAACAAAGAGCAGACGCGTCAAGGTACGGCAGCTGTTGACGCGGCTCTTCATATTGAAGTCAAGACCACGGGCGATCTCAACAATTCGGTCACGCTGCCGGGCGCGAGTGAAGTCCTCGAGGTGGTAGAACTTGTTGGCAACAAGAGCGTTCTTCGACTGGTTCGTGACCGCTGGCGTTGACCATGATGACAGGCCTACGCAGGGACGAGGAGGCGTCGAGATGATGATAGACTGGATGAGAACGACCGTGTATTTCAGGCGTGCATTCGAATGTGTCCGGAGAAAGCGGACTATGGACGGGCCGTGCCAGATTGCCGGCGTTATCTGCTCTGCACGTGGGAGAGAGTGGGATCTGGATCCGGCGTTGCGCATCGTGAACTCTTTCGTCGCGGAGGACTTTAAGCAAACACGGCCGGCGTAAGCTTTTGAATCCCACTCCGGTCCCCCTCCTATCCCCCATCAGCACCCTCGGAGTCCCATCCCCGTCCGCCCTGTAGCGCGGGAAGACGACTCGATCTCCCAGCGAAAGATGTCCGGAAATGTGGCTCTCGATTCAGCCTCCAAGCTCGGCGACCTGCTTGCGCAGCTGCCCCTCAATCAACCAGGCCAGTGGTCTGACATTGAGCTCACCGCCCGGGGTCTGGCCGATGGCTTGCGTAGCAAGAACGGTTCGCTGCACCTTGTCTGCTCTCTAGCTTGCTCCATGCCGACGCACGCTACACAGTTGAACAACAGACTGCGCTAGGACAGACCCTGCTGCCTCAGACTTTGACTTCGCTGCTGAAGGCCGCCATCAATAACACAGGCGACACCAGCGCGGCATGCAAGCCAGCCACCTTCGAGCTCTTGCGCGTTGCTGCCAACTTGTGTATGGACCATGGTACGTAAACATGTCAGAACATTATGATTCCGGATATTCACCGTTTGGATATCGCGTCCCGCAGATGGCAACCGCGGCGTATTACTGGATGCTGGACTCCCCCAAACTGTCGTCGGCCTGCTAGAGAGCTATGCGGACCCGATTCAACCTGCGCGACGAGAGGCGCTCCCTATATCTGTACCTGATCTAAAGATTGTGAAGACTTCGATTGGTTTTCTGCTCAATGCTGGTGTGGGCTATGGTATGTTTTGCCAGGAGCTCATATTTCGATTTCGATCATGCTCATCAGAACAGACGCTGTAAAGGACCGCCTGGTAGCCCTGGAGGCTGCAATGACTATTCTAAAGCTCTCTACGGCTATATACCCCCTCGGCTCATGGCAACTAGACAGCGAGACCTCACTCCCTGGTGCCCCAGAAGATCTAGCTGAAACTTGGGCTCTAAGGAGCAGCCTGGCAAGCTGGGCCTGGCGTGCGATAGAGGAGATTACAGGGGACGAGGACAGTCGTAAGTTCGACCGGGCACCGCAGTTGACTGACGTCTAATCCAGCTTCACGTTCGTAGAGCAGCCTCGTCCAGTCTTTGGGCCAGACGCGCTGCCCCTTCTGGTCTCGCAATTGCGGGCATTCTTACCTCCGTATCCCGAACCCCCCTCGGCTTTCTCGGCTCCTGCGTCGCGCCGCAGTCTTGTCCAGACAGACCTCGACATATACGAGCAGGTCTGCGGTCTGATCGAATCACTATGTTTGGATTGGGAGGACGTAAGGCTTTCTTTGGCCCGAGGGCTGACGTTCCCTGATGGAGAGCACGGCGGCGTGGAATGTTTGTCGGAGCTGCTGACGTTCGTGGAAAAAGGCGACTACCCTCCGTACTGGTCCTCGGAGACTCCTGGAGAACGGGCGGCCAAGGAAAAAGGGTTCGACCTGGGCAAGGGCGCGCTCGTAAAGGCCATCGTAGAGGTCGCTGGTGAAGAGAAGAACACGGACACGCTCTGGGACGACTCCGACGCAGAGAAGCCTGGAGGCGTGTTCGTGAGCCGGATGGTGGACTGGATCCGCACGTACAAGAGCCTCAAGGCGGGCACCCGCGATGACCTGATTATCTGCGCAACGCTTAGCCTTGGAAACATCTGCAGGCGAGGTATGCCCCACCCCCGCGCACCGGTCCGAAGCCTAAAACTCTGACCTCGTCGCCTGCACAGACGCTCATTCTACCGCGATCGTGAAGCCGCCAATCCTTCTCGGCCCTGATCTCGCCGCACTGTTGGAGCCCGAAACGGACATCAAAGTGAAGCACGGCGTCATTGGGCTGCTGAAGCACCTCGCACAGTCGCAAGGCAACAGGGCTGCACTCGGGCAGGCGGCCGTCATTCAGCGACTCGCGCTTTCACAAATATGGAGCGAGAAGGGGGACATGGTGGAGATCATCCAGGTGTCAGCTATTGGCGTTGCGAAACACATGTGCAACGGCGACAGTGAGCATGCCAGAGGCTTTCCGGCGCCGTGGCCCCGACTGATCTGAGGCATCCCTTTACAGTCGACAACACGTGCTCGCTCATCCTTCCGCCTAAGCCGGATTCTCCGCTGCAGCAGATCCTGGAGCTGGTGAAGCGATCAGACTCCACTGCTACTAAGAGTGAGGGCACGCGTGTGCTCGTGAATGCAGCGAAGTCGTTGTGGACCACTGATCCGAAAACCCTGGACGAGGAGAAGGTGAAGAGGCGCGAGGAAGCCATGGCGGCTATCGCGACCGAGCCGTGCGTGTCTGCACTCGCCCGGCTGGTCGGGAGGAGCAGACGGTATCCGACCCTCGTCAACGAAGGCATCGTGGCGCTGTCGTTGGTCAGCACCCACCCGAACGGAGGTACGCTGAGCCTTTCATACCGCCGCGCAGCAGCGGAGGCTCACGTTCATATTGCAGGCACGCTGGTACTAGACTCCGTCCTCAACCCGCTGCCGACCGAGGTGCTCCGATCGACGTCCCAGCCGCTCTCCGCCGTCTCGGCCACGGAAGGATCGCCGGTGGTGGGCCCGCGCCGGGCTCTGGACATGCTCATTCACGTACTGCGCGAGGGTTCCAATGTGCCCGTGGAGGTGCGCGCGAACGCATGCGCTCTGCTCGGGCACCTGGGCCGGAAGGGCGTCGTCGCGGAGAACAGGTCCACTGATCTGCAGCGGATGGAGGAGAGCACGCGGGAGCTTATAGAGGCCCTGACCCGCGAGTCGGAGGCCCCGGGGAACGCGAAGGTCGTTGCAGCGGCGAAGCGGGCGCTGGAGGCGTGGACGCAGTGAGGATGGGTGAAGATGATGTCGCGTGCGTTACGAGGTCGCCCCCGGCCTCCGAGACTTGAAGGTGATATGATCAATGTGCTAGCCGTCATGATGTTGTTCGAATATCGAGTGTACTGTGGCCCCTGCAGCATGTTTTTTGGATGTATAAGACTCTTGCTACACTATACTGCCCTACTGCTAGGACTGACTGTAGTCTAGAGGACCGCTCGCCGTAAGATTCAGGGTCAGTTTGTACTGTTGAAAGGCTATAAGGGACTCTAGTCGACCCTGCGGGGGTGAATTGCCGGCTACTACGTGATCCCGGGCCGGTGATGATCGGTGAGGCTAATCCCGTTCCTGGGCCACCGTCGGACTCCGGCCTCACAACAACATTGCAAACAAAGTATCGGCGACCGGAAGTCGACGTCGACCCCAACTCCCTTTCGTCGGCTCTGTACGGTCATACACAACACTCTGGGATTGTGCGCGCGGGGTGTCTACAATCGCCTCACTACAAGCCTCCGGCCGTCCAGAATGGGGGCCTTCTTCAGTCTACTCTCCCTCGCATACGACATCCCCCAACTTTTCTTTGGTTCTAAACCTGCAACTGTTGCTGTGAAGGCCGCAGCAAATCCGCAACAAGTAGAGCACGTTTCGCTCCGTGACTTCATTCAAGTCCGGTGCCCATCACTGTTCAAGGAGTTCCGGCCGGCATGGTGGCTAAGGAGGTGCGTCCGGCTTTCATACACACGGTGTGGGGAGGGATTGTAATGGGAAAGGGGCACAGTGGTCATCTGCAGACGGGATATTGTGTCATGGGGGACTTCTCGAAAGTAGACAGGGTTGAATACGATCGGTGAGCCATTGCTGTGTGTACTACATCACGACCCTGAGCTGAGCGCTGAGTCCGCACCTCCAGAACGCTACTTCGCACGCTGGATGGAGGCACCATGTCAGTGAAACAATTTATTCGAGTCTGTTTCGGCCCAGACAATTAATTTCTGGCCATTGGCGTCACTAGTGGAATAGACTCGACCCCACCGGCACAAGAGCGCACCCTCAAGGACGACACGCCCATCATTGTGGTTCTCCACGGGCTCACAGGAGGTGCCACATTCCTTTTCCCACCGGAATCCGGCACGCACCAGGGCTCACTCGAGGCTTGCAGGTTCCCATGAGTCGTACGTCCGATCCATCCTCGCCCCGGCATGCACGCCTGTGGAGCAAGGCGGCTTGGGGTATCGAGGGATCGTGGTCAACTTTCGCGGGTGTGAGCAGATCTAGTTCCTGAACGCGCGCCGCTTCCTCATTCATTTCACTCACATTGGGGCGTGTGTGTGCTACAGGTGCCGGCGTGCCTCTGACAAGTCCGCAGCTTTATTCGGCGCTGCACACCGACGACATCCGAGTGGCTGTCATGTACATCGCGAAGCTGTATCCTCGGGCAACCCTCATCGGGGTCGGCTTCTCCCTTGGCGCGAATGTGCTCACGCGCTATCTTGCTGAGGAAGGCGAGAAGAGCCGGCTCGTCGCGGGCTGTGTATTGGGTTGCGTGCGTCAATGGTCCCCTTGCTTCGCCAATTCAGACCTGACCCGTGTTTGACACGCCTCACCAGCCGTGGGATGTAGTCGCGTCCAGTGATCAGTGGGTTCAGGTGTCCGTTCGACCACATCGCCTCGCTGATGACGTTTGGCGTTTAGCTTGAAGAGCCACTTTTTGCAGCGGCACGTATACTCCAACGGGATGTCCCAGAATCTCCAGAAGGTCGTCGAGCGTCATATGGATGCGATATCCAAGTTCCCAGGTTCCCCCATGTGGGAGGCCGCACAGACGGTCGCCGCGAAGAAGCCCACGACCTTGTCCGGGTTTGACGACATCGTGACGCGAATATGCGGAGGCTCTAGCCCAACATTCCCGTTCCCGACGGTCGACGATTACTATCGGGCCGCGTCCAGCCATCAAGTGTTGGGGGGCATTCGAGTGCCCTTCCTCACTCTGAATTCTGCCGACGACCCGATCATAAATAAAGTGCCGATAGGGGTTGCGGACAATGGCTGGGTGGTGCTCGGCCTCACGAAGGGGGGAGGACATCTAGGCTGGTTCGAAGCCGGGAAGCACTTCGGCCAACTAGAGCGGTGGTACCGCAAACCTGTATTGGAGTGGATCCGAGCGACAGCCGAGGACTTGGTGCCAGAAGGAGAGCGGGGGAAGCCTACGCACGAAGTGGACGGTTTCCTGAAAGAGGTTGGCCGGGACGACATTGGATGCAAAGAGATAGAGGGCGGCGGCCGTGTGATAGGGGTAGAAGGCGAAGGAGGGCTTCTTGCAGGGTTATAGCATGGACACAGCAGAGACGGACAAGAATTGGTAGACTACAGTGTGGTGTGCGAGTACAGCAGAATGCTACATATCGTGGAGACGCTGATGACCACTTCAGTCGCTGTCGCTGAAGGTGAGATGATCTTCTTCTGTCTCTTCTTCTTCCCTTGCAGTTCTGTCGTATTGGCTGATGTCGACTGAGACGCCATCGTCCTCGACATCCTCCTCCAGTGCTGCGAGGTTGGTGTCGCGCTCGAAGAGCTGACGGCCTGAGATACTGGTTCAGTATCGGACTCTTCACTGAATCTGTCGAATAGAACCGACCTGATAGACGAGTTTGCGACTTCTTGAATTCCTCTCGTTCCTTCGCAGACAGCCCCTTGAGTTTCTCTTCCTCCTCCCGGGCTCGCTTCACGGCCATCTCTTTGTCGAACTTGACCTTCCAGGCATGGAACGACTCGAGTGTGACGGGAGTACCTCGTGTCCTTGCTTCCTCGGCCTGCATCTCGTTAGTACTTGGACCACATGGAGCGAGCGGTCAAGTAGAGTACTCACCTCAAGCGCCTTCCGTTCCTTCTCCGCGGCTTCGTGGCGTTCCCGCTCCTCTCGCTCTCGCATGAGTGCAGATAATCGTTCCCGAAGATGCGCCACTAGTGTGAAAGTCATCGCCATTCCCAAATTCTCCTCACCCTAAAATCAATGAGCATCTATAACATGATGAAGCCAGGAAGGCACCCGTACCACTCTTTGTAGTTCATCATGGAGATGTTCGAGCTCAGCTTCGTCCAGTTCGCCTTGCGTTGCATCCAAGGTGAACTTTGGCAGCGCATCGGGATAGTCGTCCGTGTACTCGACGTTGAAAGCCAGTGTCACTAGAAGATCCCTCTCTACATTCAGTGTGCAAGTAGGACGGGTGAGGAGCAGGATACGTACGGGGCTCGATTCCATCAACAGGATCATCGGGTTCAACATCTATGGTTATTTCCCTTTCCGATAGTTCTTTGCATGAGTCTCAGTTTGACATGACCGCAATATTCGGTGAGCGGGACGCACTTGTGAATTCGTCCGGGTAGATCGATTCGAGCACCTGTACTGTTACATCAGCCATCGGGCAGGCGCGTTGTGAGTCGTGCCGAGCACGCGTACCTCGAACTCTTCAGCCAATACTTCTGCAGACATGGCGTTGAAGGAGGCTGCTCTCCGAGCTGGTCGCTCTGGACACAGAGCAGAATCTTAGCACATACTAGGCAGAAGATGGGAGTGGCCGGGGGACCGACTCTCGGGCCACCCACGAGCGCTCGTGGACGTTGGTTGCGGCATCCACCAGCATCCACCTCATATCCTCTGCAGCGCATAGTCCTCGCTCCCGGTGTCGCCATGCTCGCCGCCTTCCGCCAGGTCGCGCCACCTGCTTTGCATCAATGCCGTAGCGGAGTCCTTTCTGCGGCTCGTTCTGTGCCACATGTTCGTACGCTGGCATCCAGCTCGGTGCTCAAGGAATCTTTGCTATCCCGACCCGCCTGGGTGAGATCGCTATCCAAACTGGACGGCAAATGGAGCTACCTCCTGGGTGTGGCGAAGGAGGGCGTAAAGAAGTCCAAAAAGGATATGAAGCCCGAAGACATCTGGAAAAACAAGGAGAGCAACGAGGTCAAGGAGCTCTCTCCGCCGAACAACGCGTACTCCGGTGTGCCGTCACCCAGTGTAGATGGCGATAATGGGGTACTGATGCGCTCTCGCAGGACGCAGCGTTCAGGTCACTAACAACGAGGTTGCGTTCGCGTTAATGAAGCTCAAGGGTATCCTCACGGTCAACGCTGTGCGCCACACGGCCGTCCGGGACGAACGGCATGAGAAGAAGGGAGAAAAGCGGAATCGCCTCAAGAGTGTACGCTGGAGGCGGCGCTTTGCGCATGAGGTACGCCGAGGCCCAGTCAGTGATGCTTGAATCGAATTAATGGGATGTGCAGGTGAGGAAGAAGGTGCAGCTCGTCAATGAAATTCGTGCCCGCGGAGCATGATGGGGGCCTGCGATCCATTTCCTTAGCCGTCTTCACAGCGGCCCGCCACAGGCGCCCTCCGGATTGTAATAATGTATGTACGTCGGCCGGGACGATAATCACTTTACGCTACCCCTGCGCCGCCAGGCTATTCCGCCGTGAACGTGGGGGTCCGAAGAGGGACCCATCTCAACCGGCAGATAGGGGCCACACTCAGACTGCGAAGTTTCAGATGCATGACCCCGCTGTGCGGCCTGCCAGGTACTCGTGTTTGGGCGTGCCCGGGCAACCGCCGTTGGCACGGTCGGCTTTATTGGTCCCGGAAGGATCTAGCTGCCTGCGCGTACACCGGAGGTACTTTCATCTCGCGCCCGTCCCGGTGTGAAGGCTAACGGGTCGGCAGGTGTTGGTAGGATCATGGGCCTAAACCGTCAAAACGGCATGTCGGGGTCCAGAACTGCCAACGCGCAACATGTGGTGGCCACGCACGAGGCCTCGTGGAGAGCACGCTGGAGATACTCGAGATTTTATCAATTCCCCTGGCCGCTTTGCTGTATCTGTGTGAAGATAACGCGGCAGGGAGCCAACGAGCGGTCGACGCGCGACGCTTCGATGTTACGGGTGGAGGGGCCTGTTGATTTGAATGGCATTCGGCGCCTTCTCAGGGATCCCACTTTCCGCGCGCCAGGGCAGGGTGCAGCTTCTTCCGACCTACCGAGGACACCCCCATACATTATTCAGCACTTTTTGATCGAATTTCCACAGGCGCCGCCCCGCAACAGCTATGTGGCCCGACTTGCATATGGCATGAGTGAGGGGCCCCAAGCCTCGCCTTACAGGTTCACCCGGGTTGTGCGAGAACGCGGTCAACATGCAACCAGATTAGGGCCACTGCTTGCCTCGCCTCCCGTCAAGTGACGGACAGTCCGAGGCTACTTATACCCCCGCCCCCGTCAGACCTGCTCTACAACCAAGCCACCCACCTCTTCTCTGAGCCAGGTCGACCCTGCACCTTCTACAGTACCGCCATCCACTTTCTACAGTATCATTCGAGATGTGCTACAACGTGAGCACAGCCGGCACTGCAAATCTGCTGTTCGCTGACGTCCGGGTTGTAGGTAATCGATGGGAAACTTCACCTGCTTTGCCAGCACTTCATCCCAATGTCGACGCGCCAGCAAGACTGTCTGCGATCAAACTGCCTGTTCAGCAGGAACCACGCGCACCCGATCGGTGAGCTGCCTCGTTGCTCGATTACGCTGCCGAGCGCGGACTGATGAATCATATCGCAGGCTGCAGGTCGTCGTCCTGCTGCCGAATGATGCAGACGCCGCAGCGGAACCCGATCAGGATCCACGAGAGCCTGTGTGCAGACTGCGTCATGCGAGGCGAGGGCCGAGGGGTCCTTCGATGCTCATGATCCCCTCCTCCCTCAACGCCTCACGGCCCACCGGGCCACATTCCACTTCCTTCCACACCACGCACAAGCCCCCCCCCTTACGAGCACTGGGCACCTCCGGTGCGGGGTGTGGCTGGCGTCGAGTACGGTACGAACGGCGCAGGCGCTACATAATGACGCATCACAAGGACACTGTTGTAACACATATTCGCCGGCTATGTCTTGACTTAATATGTATTCGTAATGTTCATGTTTATCAAACACTCACGCCACCATCCTCCCGCGACCGTTCGGAATGATGCTTGCAAGAGGTGGAGACAAAAACTCGAACCAAGTACCGGGGTACCTTCTCAAGCTTCGAATAGCGCCTGTGCCACAACGGGTTTGTGGCATACGGGTGTTGTTGGGTCACGGCGGTCACAACGCTGGCTGTATGTGGCGCGCCTTGTGCTCTCTCTCTCTCGACCTTTCCGAATCTGTTTGAAATGAACTCGCGACGTACCGCAATAAGACCCATATGTCCGCACTTCCTTGTTGTAGCAACACAAGACCCTCGGCTTCCTGTTTCGGTAATGGATCCGTTGCTATGACCTATAATTTAAATGCAGGACACGTACGGAGGCGGATTCAAATAATCCCCTCCTCAACAAGCTAACCCACATCTTGCGCCTCTATGGACTCTGCATCCTGGATTGCCGCCACACTTGAGGACACTTTCAATCTCCCCTTTCGCCAGTTTCACAATCCCAACGTGTCTTTGTCCTTCTGGGGAACGCTTGCCCACCATGACCTGCGACTATACGCGAGCTTAGCCATACTCCCCACGATGGAGCTAAACCCCTCGTTGCCGCCACTCCCTCCGCCAGGGCACAGGGGACACGCCAACAAGCTCTGCGTTGAACACGAGCAACATAGACGTCTTGATCGCATGTACAACATCATGGCGTTCCCAGAGGCCGCGCTAGAATGTACGTACAGTCCTCCCACTAGTAACACGTCGCTGAGTTTCATCATGTTCTTTAGTCAGCGGCTTCAACTTGCCAATGACACGGACGGGCGACGCTGACTTCGACCATGAGAACGGTGGCGGTATAAGTGTTCCCGCGCGAGGCTTTCAAATCAACCAGACCAACCCGATCGGAAAACCAGCGGATATTGACAAGTATGTTACAAGGCGTTGCCGAAGCCGATCATGATGCTCAGTTCCTACTCTGCAGAGTGCTGAGATGGGTTTTGGAGTATCCGCTCGCCACCGCAAACCATATGATGCACCTCGTCTATCCCGACACCCTGGACTACACGATACAAGGAGGCGTGGTCGATGACGCCGACAGAACGATATTGCAGTGGGCTAAGTGGGGTCGAGACGACATCACCATCACGGAGGCGAAAGACACATGGTCGGAATCCGTCATCTTCATCGTACAACCACCATGGATCCTTACAGAAGCAGATCTCGAAAGATTCGTGGGGTGTCCAACCGTAAGCCTTTCTCTCATACACCTGATATTGTTTTTCTAAGACTCGACATAGTTTCCCCGACCGGACTCAGACGCCAATCTTCGGAGTCACGAAAGACTGTGGGGAAAGGTGAATCTAGGATATCCCTTTTCGATGTTATAGGCGTTGACAGTTATACAGATTTGGGACCTGTGCGCTCAAAAGCATTCCCATTGGTTCGTATTGACGACGTACTGGGGATGGGTATTTGGAGCCTTCTCCTCAGGTCTGTGCATCTCTACTCCCCAGTACATACATCGAAGTTGCTTACATCGTAACCAGCCCGGACATGCGCATTCACATCTCACGTTATTCCCTTCGATTCTAAGGAGCCGACGATTGTCCAATACCTCTTCTTCTGGCTCTCCTCCGCCGTTGCGTCCCACGTACATCCACATGGTGCATGGTCAATCCCACAGGTCAGTGCAGAACGCGCAAGGCGTCGCGTACAATACCCCTGCACGTATCTGTCAATATGCCGGAAGCGGAAGCGGTTCAAAGAGCGCGATGCACTGTTCGCGCTCAAGGACCGATGTGCACTGTTCGACTAAGGAGCGAGATGCACTGTTCGCGTTCGCTCAGAAGCCGTAGCCGTGCATGGTATTCCGTTTGCCTCCAAAGCGGCGCGTTCGACACCATTCTTACACATGGTCTACCCACGTAGGTACCCGAAGCCGTCGACGCTTTTGAGGATTTCTCAATCCAATATCCCACCGGCAGCGTGGTAATAGAGTCATCTGAAAGCAGCTGGCAAGCTCGCAGCAGTGGTGAGTTGTATGCTCACTCTACGTTAGACAACAGTGCTGATCTTTGGGCCATCGTGCGTTTGTAGCTCGCTCCCATTCGCCTTCAGCCGTAGACTCAGAATTTGAGGACGGGATCACTGTCATGCTGGAGCTCCTTCCTGACGCGGAGCGGCAGAGCAGGCTTTCCCGCCGCGTGAAACAGGACACGATAAGCGGCTGGATGAACCGCGTACATGCAGGAGAACATCCGCATGCCCCGTCAGAGGCGTCGTCGGGTCTGTCACTCACGACGGTATCCTCGGTGTCGACAATTCGCGATTTGGCGGGGAACGACGACACGCATGGCGTTTACATGACGCGCCCAGCACGCGAGCCTCGGCACGACTACGCCTACGCCGGAGACGTGGACCTGGAACTCTACCACGTTGGCTAACCTACCCTACGATTGGAGGTCGGTAGAATCACGAACGTTGAACACTGATTGTATATGCTTTCCCGCACGTATCTGCTCTGTATACCGTTTTCTACATCCACTTCCATGTGTATAAATGCTCTGTCACCTGCAAAGTACCATATACCATCTCTATTAAGTATTCCATTCGAGCTGGTCTGCGCGCCTATACATGGAAGGCGCTTATTGTGACGATGTACGTGCTGCACTGTGACACAACGCGTCTTTCTAAACCTTTACCACCACCACACTCATCGTTCTGCCAAGGCTCTTGCAGCTCACTGCCATACATAAGAAGATCGAAGTAGGCATAGGAAGGCTCAGACAGGTTGCGGAGATCGTCTTACCTGAATATACATACAGATAACCATGGGTGCAACCAGCCTCGCTGCGTCAACAAGTTCGCAATGGATGTTTCCGTTGTCGGCGTTGCATAACACCCCAAGCCGGGCGACTTCTGGCATTCCCTTGGAAAAGGAACTCTACGACAGAAGCCGAGGCGTTGAATTCCTCTACAGACTTGGGGTGTCGCTTGGCTTGTTGGTTTCATTCGCGGCCGTGGACGGATATTCGCTGAAGTGTCGTCGACAGGCCATCTTCTGCCATGTACACTGCTGCGACATGGTTTCACCGCTTTTATATGCGCTATTCTATGGAGGACTACCACCGCCAGGTCAGGCCTGAGGTTGTGCACCAAGGCGGTGCTTGAACTTATTCCGTCCCCAGGACGTCGCTGCTTCCTGCATATTCCTAGCCACCAAGACAGAGGAGTGCGGTCGCAAGCTGCGAGACGTGGCGAAGGTTGTTTGCTCCAAGGTATCCCACATAGACATAGCTAAGATCAAGGACGACAGCAAGGTAGGCCGGGCCGGGATGCATTTAACCAGTTTGCTCATTTAGCCACAGGAGGTTGAGGAGTGCCAGACCAGTATCTTGCTGACGGAGGAAGTCCTTCTGGAAGGTCTCTGTTTCGACTTTGTAGTCAGCAGCCCCCAGGCAGACTTGGTCGACCTCTTCGACGCGTGTCCAAATGGCACTCACATCGAGGAATGTGCGTGGTCCATCGCGAATGACTCGTAAGTCGCGCGTCGGCGTATTCACTCGCCATACGTGATCCTGAGCTTCTGAGCTTAGGTACCGAACGCCGCTATGCCTCCTTTATCCGCCTAAGATTATGGCGGCCGCTTGCTACGTCCTAGCCGAGCGCGCAATCGAGGGACCGCAGTCCTCGTCATTGGACGACCGGATCGCGTCCCCCGCCCCAGCTGCTTCGCTTCCCACACCCCCGTCGCACAAGTCGCCGTGGTCCGGGACGTCCCGCCGTGCTATTGAACACTTTGGCTTCAACGAAACCGAGCTTTCGAACGTTGCAGGTCGGGGAGCCGCCTTCCTCTTTCTGTATTGTGTTGTGCTAAAGTGGGCCCGCGCCTAGACGCATTAAGTATCCTGTTGGAGTACTACGGCGCGCAGGACTTGCAAGGCGCGTGTGAGTTCCTCACCTCGGTCGCTTCCGTACGCCTTCCACCGCTACTCGTTCCGCGTTCCGTGCTGACAGCGGGCGCGAACTCAGATCCCTCCGCCACACGGTGCCGCGCACCGGGAAGAACTCTACAAACCTTTTGCCCATGTTGCGGCGGCGGCCAACCAGCCTGTGAGCGTCGCTACTCCGGAGCACGCTATCAGCCAGGGTGCCACTCCCTCGCAAGGGGGGAGCACTCCGGGGAAACCAGCCTCGGGCGCGTGGAAGCCGGTCTCGGATCCCGCTCCATGAGGATCTTGGACTTCCCGCCATGTCTGATGGACGCGCGGAGCTCGCAATCGGGGCGTTTGTCGTGGTGCCCCGCCATATCGTCGTGATCATCTTGCTATCGTCTTTGAACAGTGTATGGAATACTGTATATTATACATTATGCTACAAGTGCTAACGACGCTCAGTGGGTGAGTGAGCAGTGGAATGACTTCGCCATGGCTGCCTAGCCGGTCCGGAATCAAAGTTCTATCGTCTCTTTGTGTTTGAACTTTCGGCCAGCACGTTCCGCCGCGCGGAAGCAGAAGTGGTTTCCGTAGAGCTCGAACTCAATGTGAGGCATCTCGGACACTGTCCGTGCTGGCGCAGACGAAGATGAGGGTAGGGACGTCAACGCAGGCGTGGCGTACAAGGGCACGGCGAATGCGAAGATGCTGTTTTGTTTAGGTATCACTGATATGACCGCGTAAGCTTAAACGGCGTCTTAGCGCATAGAAAGAGGGGCTACGAACTCTTGAGCTGATCCTTCTGGGTGATCACCTTGAACGCATTCTCGGTTTCATGAACAACGATCCCAGAGAGCCCAACAAGGCAAGAATTCTTGCTTTTCCGAACTGGCGGGCAGATAAGAGGTATGTACCCGCACCACAACGGTAATATGTGCCTACCAGTGACGACGGCTCCGTGAAAGTCTGCCTTGATGAGTTTAGACTGCATCCCGGCAGCACCCGGCATCGCTACGGCGGGGTCGCCGGGCCTTGTCGCAGGCTGCGGGGAGAGAGACAGCAATTCTGACATGTAACCAAGCCAGAGGGAATGCAGAGGCAAAAACAAATGGAACCTGCAACACAGTTAGTAGCAGAATTACAGATGGCCGAGGTGCCGTACTTTGTATCCTCTTTCCGTAACCTCCAGAATCCCTTCTGTTGGCCCATTTTCTTGCTGAGAACGCCTGCTTCCCGTTGGGCGCGGTCTAACGCACGTCTAGCGCGTTTTGCCTCTCGTTCCTTCTTAGCTTTGCTCTCCCTCACGGGGTTCTCGAGGAGAATTTGACGTCCCGCCACACGAGATTGGTACGCGGGGCCGGTGGATGTGGCCACATTCTCCTTGACGTAAGTTGGGACGAACGACGTCGAGCTGTTGAAATTGAGCCGTTCGTTCTAGTTCTGCACTCAGGGCGAAGCAAGGCAATGAAGCGGCGATGGACTCACGCCGATGAGCGGCAATTCGGAGTAGATGTTCTTGTGCGCGCTATCTGCTGCGCGGTAAGACATAAAGGCCATCACACACGCCGTCCTGCCCGCGTCGGCGACAATACGACGGAGTGTGGTCGAGCGCAAGCCAAAGCGGGGGAGGGGGATCAGGGTTCGCGCTCAGAGGACGCGGAGAGGATCTGAGCGGCGATGACCCACGTGCCGCCGGCGTCCAGCGGAGAGCACGAACTTGCTCTTCCTTCTATAGCAACCTCCTGACTCCTGAGTCCTCCCGCTTCGCTGCACGCGCAGCTCACCAACAGATCCCAGCTATCGCCACAATCCGACGGCGTGCGGCCGCGTCAGCTGCTTGCGCAGATTGCAAGCACACGCTCCGCGGGATGAGCGGCTGGCCACACCTTGGCGGAAGCCTGGTGGGAACGCGTCCACCGCCCACCCGGCGCCACCCTGGCGGTTCGCAAAATACCCTGCTGCTTGAGGCATATGTGCCCCAAGTCCACCAGTGGTAAACCGTAACGGCCGCCTGGTTTGCCACACTGGCGGCCACCCGGGCGTCTCATCTGCGCAATCGATGAATCCTCGAACAATGCATGTGCCAACGCTGTGCAGCATACTGGGCTTGTCCCGGCCGGCGAGGTTCCTATGATGACATGCCAAATTTTTGCGGAAGAGATGCTTGGAGCGCTGCGTCTTCTCGTCCGCGCCGACACCGCGCAGTCGGTGAGCCATTCTAACCGTTGTATTAGTCACTTACCACCTCCGTAGAGCCTTGCCTTTGTGTTCCTCGCTAGGACACGGTCTCAAGGCATCATCACATCCAGGGCAACACGGTTTAATGCTTTCCATATAAGCGGACCTGCTCGATCCGGCTTGTGATATTGCACACGACTATGATCTGATGACTGGTCGACATGCCCCATCCGCTCGTCTTCCATTGATACCGCACTTCGCGCCGTGGCACACAGGTCCGCGTTCCGTAGCTGCTCGCGTTATCTATCTCGTCATCTGACTGCTCGCGGAATCTATCCTGGCGCCCAGGACTGCCTACTGCGAGCCCGCTGCCGGAATGCCAGATCGCCCCAAGCTTCGCGGATGGAGAGATGTCCTACTATTCCTGTGATTCTTCGGACGTCTGCTCTGTGGGACTTTCCGGGCACTACGGCGATAAGGCAGGGAGGACGGCTCGCCTCGGACAGTGATTCTGGCCACTCGGCCGACATCCGCCTCGCCATGGTTTCTTGCCACTGGTCTCTCCAGGGCTCCCCGGCTGTAGTCCACCTGCCTCGCGGCTGGTCCACTGACACTGTCGCGCAATGTAAAGCCCGGATGCTCGTCAGGGCGTCGGGTCTATTTCCAGTGTAGGAAGACCAGCGCTGACGGGGACCGTGACTTCTGCGCCGATGCGACGGGAGGCACCTGGCACACGTGTTTCCGATATTGAGTTAGCTCTGTGAGTGCGTTCATTAATATTTCTCTACCCCGCTGTGAAGTCCGCGTTATCTGACCGCTCAGCCCGTGTCCCTATCCGAGCGTGGCCCACGGCCCGCGCGGACGACCGAGCGGATGACTCAACCTACCGAGGTTCTTGCAACATCGGGCGTGCAAACCGTGCTCAGAGCGCGTCCTAAATCGCTCACCGCCCGTCCGCATCGCCCGCTAGATCATCCTCGCTCCTGTCCCCGCGCCGCGCGGCTCCGGTGCTTGTTCCGCAGCTTGGGCAGCTCGATCCGGAGGCTTTACGCGGCGAGCTCACTCTTTCTATCCCGAAGAGGCATGCCAGGATGGCCACAGCGGTAGCACCCGCGCCTTCCTTGCAGAAGGTGTTTGAGAGCAGCGTGCAGGTCGGCACCCACGTTCAGGTGGCGGATCTACCCAACATGGTGTGGCGCAATGCCGCTGCTTCCACCACACAATCGTGTTCGATCGAGACAATGTGATTTCCTATCCTAGAACAGCACGGTGACGGGTACAATACAGCAGAAGAGTGGGTGCAGCACAATTATTAGCTGAGCATCGTAGAAAGGAGCAGAAAAACATGAAGAACATAGAAATATGGCGGGTCGAGTCGGGCGCGGGTTCCAAATCTATCCTCTATACGGAGCGGCCCATCTGGATGCAGACGGCGCAGTAATTATCTATGACCGGGTCTGGGAAATAGTCAGCTCCTGCCGTCGGCCGCAAGACGTTCGTTCGAGACACGCACGATACTGCTCGGGGAACTGGCGGCTAAAGGGGAACGGGAAGGGGGAGACGTCAGTTAGGGTAGAGCGCGGCGTGCACAGCTGACCCACTATTGCCAACAAGTTTCCGTGCAGCGGGGAGGAACGCAGTTCCTCGGATGCGTGGTGCTGAACTTGCAGAAACGATCTTCGCATTGAATCTAAGCGCCGGGGTGCCGACTGAATTGGGATCTACAGGAGAAAGTAGGCAGCCAGGGCAGCTCACCATTTCGTCGGGCTAAAGATACGTGGTTAGGACGGGCCGCGGCGGGGGAGAACAGACGTACCAGGTCGATGTAATGGCCACAGCGCTTGTAGTTGTTGCGGACACTGTGGCGTAAGGGCGTGAGACGTTCCCGAGCGTGGCGCAGACGGAGCCCGACGTACCGACGCCAGTGGCACATGTTGACGGTAGGAGTGGGGGAGAGAAGAGAGAAGAGAGGGCTATGTACAGAGCGGAGGAGGGGAGAGTGCTTGAGCAGTGTCGGATAGCGGACGAGCGGGGTCCATTTTATACGCAGCCCACAGCCGTAGACAAGCACTAAAGATCCGGAAGACGGTCTGCGAAAGCTCCTCTGCTGGAAGATATTCCCAAAGGCGACGGAGACGATAACATCAGCCTATCGGCCCGCCCCGCTCGATTGCGCAATGTGTTTCCTGCTGGGACATATCGAGATGAAGCGTCGGAGTCGAGAGAAACATGAGGACCAGGTCGGAGAAACGCCAGGGCGCGACAAAGGGCGAACCGTGGGCGAGCACCCAGCGATCGGTATCTGCTGCAAGGCTCGCTGGTAAAACCCCTGCTGGGACGTGCTATCATGCCTTTTGCCCGCAATACGCTAAAGCTAAAACGTTAAACGGGTAGAGGACGAGATTTTTTGGGAAAAATATGACGATAGGCCTAAATCGCGACGGCGCCGATGAGAGCGATAGGTGCAAGTTAGCCCGCGGCGCCTCGCAACAGGAACTCCCACTCACCGAGTGGTATAGAACCCGATCATTCCGAATACGGCGCAGCTGCAATCAGCGGATCTCAGCCTCGAAGGCAGGTGCTACTAGCGGTCGAAGGCCGGATTCTGCCACAGCAGATCTTTGGCGAGCGCGCGTAGACAGCATTCGTACGTCAAGCGGCGTTGTCCTGGCCTTGAAGATGCTCCGTCTGGGTGCTACCGCTCTCCTTCGGGCGGAGGCCGCGCTGGATGGGCAATCAAGATGGTATCGAATCATCGATACCGTCATTCCGGCCACAGCGTGTCTCGTTCCCGTCAAAACAGCGCGGCCGCGCGCCGGGCAAAGTGCCACAGATTGCCATCGAGGCTGCGACCCACGCTGCCGACGCCGTGGTGTGCGAGCGAGGTGTTCGTGTAGAGAACGTGAAGGTCAAGTCGACGTTGTCCGCCGCTCGTCTCGAGTGTTCGGCAACATTCGTCGGAGCTGCGGACAGAGCGATCGCACACGTGGTCGGAGTTATACTGCGTGGTTTATCCCATGATTGGGCTCTCGAAGTTTATCGCGAACTCAATCGACTCGCGAGATCTCGTCCCAATGTCGGATATACTGTACATCAGCCGGCGAACATCCCAACCAGATACTGGCTGACGCCCTCGGGCGTGAGGATCCCCACGTCTGAGAAAACTAGCGAAATCAAGTCCGGCCTGCAACAAGTGTGTCAGGGCGGGGGGAACGGGCTTCTTGGGCGCATCTCAGGACACACCGTGTATAGTCGACTCCGGGGTTCTTCGCTATCTGCTCCTGAGTCATCGCCGCCACTGCGAGAGAGGGTGGCGTTCCTGGGCTCGCCGGCCCTTTGGCGGAGGCAGTGGTCGCAGTCTTGCCGTCTTGTCCAGCTGACTGCGTCGGAGTCGTGAACGATAGGATATTTGGGTTGTGGGTAGGAAGATCGTATTGCGATAGTGGGAACAGTCGGTGGAATTTGTAGCTGTACGCGAACAACGGAAGGATCAGGAACCGCATTACATCATGTGCGCGGCCGCTTACCTCTCTGCGAGGGCATAGAACGGCTTGTTCCCAGCTTTTGCGATTATTGCCATCTGGTTGCTGCCGACGTAGTTGATCAATCCGCCGCTCTCCACCACTGCTTCCGAGCCCACTAGAACGAAGTCGACTTGATCCATCACATATGCTACCGCCGAGTCGAGAACGACGGTACAGGGGATACCTGCCGCGGTCAACGCTTCGTATGTTTTCAGGCTGAATTGGGAAGCGGCAGGTGGTCAGGGCGCTAGTCAGGCGGGCAAACAGAGTCCGACGTTACCCAAGTCCTCGAGGCCGCGATTCTGTCACATATACGGAGATGCGCTTTGTCTTGTGAGCATGGAGCAGTGCTTTCAACACCACGCGCGAGTGCGAGTGTGTGAGAATCTGTTCATATCTATCGATCAGCGCTAGCGTGCATCAGTGCGCACATCGTACATACGACGGAGTCGTCTTTGATGAAGCCGAGGGCGAGCTCGGCAATTTTGTCACGAAAGGATATTGCTTCCGTTGCGTATTTCCTCCCCTGCTGCTCCAACTCCTTCTTCAGCTCCGCAAAATTCTTCCCAGGTGTGCGTCAGCTGGGAGGAGAACGCATGTCCGAACAGAATGCTCACATCGGACTCGTGCGGGAATAGAGTGACAAACGCGATGAAGAGTTCGCAGCCAGCGTTCAGGCTGATGGGGTTGAGCGACCGCCGCTTTAGTTCTTCGGCACCGTCGTTCAGTGCTTGAACGAGCTCGAACATCGTTCCAGCTTCAAACTACCGACATCGGTGCCGAGAAACGATTCGCGAAGGATGGCGCACGCACCATTTGACTTGACAATTGCCTCCGCTAGTGATAGTATCGCGGCTAGAGGAGGAGATATCTTGGATATGATGAGCTACACGAGAGAAATCCAGCCACTGCGATGCACACTTGATCATCCTGCAGAAACCGCTCAAAGGTGGCGTAGATGTCGAAGTCGCCGCTTCGTGCCATGTCGGCGGTCATAGTTGCGTAGAATGTGTGGATTCCAGTTATATTCTAGGCACAGAGAAAGCAGATGGGCTTTGCGATCTGTCGTGGTGGAGAGAAGACAAGCTTTGAAAGTGGCGCGGCTGTGACTCGGCTCGCACGTGGAGAGCGCGACGGGACGCGGTCAGGTGACCCACTATGCATTGTCTCGATCTCGATCGATCGCGTCGGGCTCTTCAAGTTCGCGTCCACAGCCTCGCGAACTTGGCCTTCCTCTTTGGTCCTACCGCCTCTCTAACAGGGGAACTTTACACGAAATTGCTGCTCGGGGTATGGAATGCCTCCGCGGACGCTTGCGCAGCCTGCGGCACAAGCGTTCACCGCTCAGGACCCTCGTCGTCGTTACCGGGTTGCATCAAAATCGGGAACAACCCTCAGGTGAGGTGGTCTCGGATAAGTCACTCTTGTTCGGGTGTCCGCGTCCTTTCATGCACTGTTCCGAGGGCATTTTTCGCCCTGCACCTTGATCTCACGATGAGATCCCCTGCATGTCAAACCATGAGAACTAGCACACACGCATGGGGCATTTCCGATACATCCGGTAAGGTTGTCTTTTTCGACAGACACATAGTTGTCTAGCTGACGGAATAACAGATGCTTTATTGGCAGTCAGCGCCCCTCGGCCACACCAGTGAGACACCGTTGTCCCTGGGTATCAAGCAGCGCGTTTAAACCTATTTTAGGAAGATGGGTGGTTCGATCTTAGATACGTCTACGACAGGAGCGGACATTGTCCACAGAGCCAAGATGCTAACACATTTCTGGATTGGAAGCCGGATCGCGCGTTCTATTCCAGTGGTCTTATACGGCATGAATATCGCTCGCCACGGATTTTGAGTGGGCTGGGGTCAGCCGTGGCGATGTCCTCGCTGGACATCGCACAACGTACGATCAACGGAGCGGACTCTCCGAGTGCATTGTGTCATGATTTGGATGGCGCAGCAAGATGAGCGTGTGGCCGACACAGGCCGGCGTCTGTTTGTGCTGCAACAACGCCTCGGATGCGAGGAGGACAAGCCGGAAGATTGAATCATTGAAAAGGATGATGACGTTGCGGTCCATCCAGGGCGGGCGGGGGCTGGCGGGGCCTGCGTACCCGGGGCGTCACAACAGCGACCGCACACGGAGCAATCGGTTGCCAAGGGGCGCAACGGTTGGGGCGGCGGGTCCTGGGCCGACGAAGCTGTCCATGAGAGCACCTGCGCGCGGCCTTCAGGCTGCAAAACCTCAGCTTCAGGGCGAAGCTCGGGAGCATATGGCCACGCTGCGTCCGCCCTGCAACGGCGTGGAGAACATGAAGTGCGCCGAATCATATAACACGCCAGACGTCAGCAGCTAGCCTGTGAGCCCTGGGAGCGTGCGCGGCGAACGGGTGGTGCGCGCGCGGGCGCGTCGTCGTCGTCGCCGTCGAGCCCAGGGCGAGCGGTTGCCGCGGGGGCGGGAAATTAGTTTGAGTCGGCGATCTGGCGGGCGGCGGGTATCCACCGCGCTATCGGGGCTGATTTGGACGGGGAGCGGCCGGATCGGGGAGGGGGGTTGTGCCGGAAGCGGGCAGGGGCGGGAGAAAGCGCCAGGGCCGGCACGGGGGCTGGGCGCGCGCGGGGGAAAGACGGGGATTTAGGCCAAAGTGTGGCCGAAAAGCGCACGCTTTGCTCATCGAAACACGTTTCGTGTCTTTGCCGCGTCGGAATGTCGCGCAAACCCTATGGGGGCCGCTGCCCGTTGCGATCGCTAGGTCCAATTTCAGTTGCCTCGGCGCAACGCCCGCCCTTCAAAAGGCCCGCCCCGACACTATGTTTTTCTCCTCCACCCTCTCCCCCTGACATACTCCCTCTCCGCGCCCCCTATATCCGCTGTGCCCAACGTGTTTTCCTTCGCGCACCGCGTTCTCTGATCCACACTCCAAACTGCCCGAGGCAGCGCGTCGCCCACCGCCATTTCCGGGGTAAGTGCCCTCGCATATATCTCCTCGTCCCATGTCCGACCTTTCCGTTCCCCAATGTACACAGCACTCTTCCACCGCCGTTCGTCACCCGCACGCCCTCCCCGCGACACCCCACATCACCTCCCGCTTCCGGCGAACCGACTGCCCAGAATGCCCGCCGTCACCACCACGAGCCCGCCGCCACAGCTGTTTTTCAGTAATGAGATCGCCACCATGGACGACTGGGCGAAGCGCACAGGCATCCCGCTTACCACAGCGGAGGCCCTGGGGACCAACTATGCCAGGGCGCGGCGCTGGCTGCTCTCCATCCGGACCCAGCTCGTCCAGGAGCACGGCTGGTGCGACGTCACTCCGCTTGCGTCGCGTCTGCTGTTCGACATCGAGTGCCCTACCCCCTACCGCTCGTCAAGAGGCCTCCCGCGCAGTCCCAATATGCGCTTGCAGATCCCACTCAACGCCTCTTCCTTCTTCTCCCGTGAGCGACGCGTCCAATGGGAGATGGTCTTCCACAGCGCCCTCTTCCCCGGCCTACGACATACCGTTCCGGCCGTCGCGGACCTCCTCCATCTCCTCCAGTGCCTCCTCACCGGCATGATTGTCCTCATCAAGGAGGAGCAGGTACCCGGCGAGGGCGTGTACCGGACCATTCGCGGATTGCCGCCTGTCGAGTGGGTGACGAGCCACGAAGCGGCTCTCGTCGACATCTTCGGCTCTTCCCACTACCGGCAACTCTTTCGTGCCGCCAGCGACACCCGTGTCGCATTCAAGCTCGAGCGGGCGTGAGGCCGTCCCACGGCTCCCCCCTCCCCCACGCACCAAAATGCCCGCGCAACGGTAGTCTCGTCCACGGACCTGCCAGAGGCCGCCGAGCCCCTGCCGTCGGACTCTATCTTATTCGATCCTATTGCTCCGCATGGTACTCATGTTTAATGTCCGGTATAGCCATAATCCTTCCGCCTTCGCTCCTCGTCGCATATTGTTCCTTGTCGTCCCACACCCACTTACCATCGCTGTCAGTTAGAATACTGCCCCTCTAGTCGCAGAATAAGCTACGGTCCCCTCGCTACGTATTCGTCCCTTGCTGTTCTGTCCTGCCTCCCGTCGCATTGTCTCCTTCATCCTGCACATAACGTATGTATTCCAGCATTCCACCTCCCCATGCATCATAGTTAGGCCACCATAGTATAGTCGATAATCGCCCCGTGCACATGTACACCTTACCATGTCCATACTTCTCCTCAAAACGTCGACCGTTTACGCCTGTGGCGAATTTCTTCACTTCTACGGCATCGAGCGCGGATCGCACGGAAGCGACATGCAGTCAAGTTCCGATGAAGTCATCGATCGAATTCGCAGACACAATACATAATTACTTCGTCGCTAAGTAACAAGCTTCGGGACCGAGCGCGCTGCGCAGAGGGTCGCATAGTACTTGCGCCCAGCTGCAGCCGGTGCAGCACACTCAGCCTGTGGCGAACTACGCGTCTGCACCGAACATGTATGAAGCCTCATCAAAATCGACCGGATTTGTGGCAGGACGATCCCCCAAATGAGCACCCGTGCACGCAGCAGCACCGCCCTGCAGCTGGGCAGCAAGTTGCAACGAGGCAAACGCCTGAGGGCGGTCATAGGGATGTCCTAGCCGAAAATGGCTGTATTGACGTCCAAGGCCGCCTGCGCTGTGAACGCGCAGGGCGTAGGGCAGGGAAGACAGCGCGCGTTATACACGAGGTGGAGGGGGGGAGTGACTCTAGTGCAGTTCCTTGGGCATAGCAATAGAATGTGCGCGCCGAGGGGGAGGCCCGCTCGCCCGCGGTAAGGGCTGATGGTTCGAAGAAGCTCAGAGTTACGAGAGGGCGGGGGTTCGCGCGCCCGCACGTGGGGGCGGGCCACAGAGGTGCTGGTGCCGCGGGGCGCAACTGTCCAGCCTGCCCCCGGGCGGATCGAAGGGGCATCAGAGATCCAAGGCAAGGGAGACTGAGCGCGATTAGGCTACTATGGCGTCTTGCTGGATGGTCACAAGCATACATAGTGGCTCGGGTAAGGCTTAATAGCTCACCAGGCTAGACCAGAGGCGCATCTTCGGGGAAGACGACGCGATCTGCGCGGGTCTGAGAAGGGCAACCGAGGGCACCTTGGCAAGTCAAAATCTTATCAGATGGAAGCGGTAATGGTGCTGCCATAAGCTCGGTGCTATGTGAGGTGCTTGCGTGGTTGCCGAGACAGAAGTTTACGGACAGCGCTGAAGCTTTGAAGAAGCACGGGAATAAAGGCGGAGCGCGTTGCCGCCACAGATAGGTCATAGTGGCAAGCTAGTGTGGATGAAGGTGGGCCTGGGATAGTCATAGCTTGAGTCAGTGGCTCCTCCAGTTATCCAGCAGATAGCAAACTTCACAGAGACAGTCTCCAGCGATATAGCAACGCGGTCGTAAGATATGGCAGCGAAGGAACATGGTCGTGATGGTCGGCGGGTCGGGAGAAAGAGGTGGTAGCCAAGCGGAGCCTGAAGTTGACCCCTCGGAGCTGCTTGCGGAGCTTCGGAGTCTCGATCAGCGCGCGTTTGTCGCGCACGCGTTCGAACTCGCGCGTGTAATCCCAACTCTGCTTGTCCACTAATCTTGCTACTACCACCCTCGCCATGGATGGCGCCGCGCCTCCGGAGGAGGACTTCAATGCTATCTCCATCCCAGATAGGCTTGCGCACAAGAACTGGAAGGCGCGCGTCAGCGCATACGAGGCCCTCGTGAAGATCTTCCAGACCACTGCGTCTGACTCCGATCCCGCCTTCAAGCCTTATATTAACAACCCCGACACGCTCAAGAAGATCGCGACCGATGCTAATGCTGTCGCTCAGGAGAAGGGACTCGATTGCTTGGTTGCTTTGGTGAAGTATGCTGGGGAGAATGCGGCCCGCACGCGAGATGCGGTTATCCCCGCGCTGGTGGAGAAGTGCTTTGGTTCAGCGCGTGCCGGAACGAGGGCACAGGCGATAGAGCTTTCGCTGCAGTATGTCGAGGTGGAGAACACTGCTGCAGGCGTTGTGGTGCGTGACTTCGCGCTGTGCTGGCTGCTCTAAACCCACTCTGGCCGCGCAGGATAATATCCTTCCGGGACTTGGAGCGAAGCAGCCCAAGACCGTAGCAGGATGCGTGACTGCTATCAGAGAGATTGCCAGGCAAGTTCCCGTTTCATGTGCGCGGATACGACGAAATCCGGAGCTGTATGCTTAATATTGTGCAGGCAATTTGGGACGACGGTTCTACCACCAGCGACCGCTCTGAAGGCTTTACCCAAGATCTTTGCACACTCGGACAAGACGGTCCGCGCAGAAGGAACACAGCTCGCATATGTCCTCTATCAATATATTGGTCCGGGAATTGAGTCGTGGTTAGCGGACCTCAAACCGCTCCAGGTCAAGGAACTCAAGGAGGCGTTCGAGGGTCTGGAGAAGGAGGGCAAGGGGAAAGGAAGTCTCAAACCCGAGCGAATGACCAGGGCGGGTGCAAGGGCCGCTGAGGCCGCTGCAGAGGCGGGTGGCGGCGATGCAGAGGAAGAAGCCCCAGCGGAAGACGGTGTGTGTTCAGATCATTGAAAGATGGCCACTCACTCAACAGCACTTGGCGATTCAGAAGCCCCTCCCGACCCTAGGATGTTCGCGGAGGAAGTAGACATTGCCCCAAAGCTGCCGGCGAACTTCCAAACGTTGATCAAGTCCTCTAAGTGGAAAGAGAGGAAGGAGGTATTGGACGAGCTACTCAATCTGGTGAACGCGACGCCCAGGATCAAAGAGGCGTCTGAGCTGGGCGAGGTTGCACGCGCTTTGGCGCTGTGTGTGCAAAAGGATGCGAACGTCAACTGCGTCATGGTCGCAGCGAACTGTCTCGAGGGATTCGCGAAAGGTATGATGAAATCATTCGCGCGATATCGTGAGAGCACGGTACCCCCCATGCTTGAGCGGCTGAAGGAGCGGAAGGCGAACGTGACGGATGCCATCGGTAACGCGCTCGACGCCATCTTCGTTACTGTAAGTTGGTGTTGTAGATCACGCGCTGTCAAACTGATCTTTGTATTCGGCAGACTACCTTGACAGATATTCTGCCCGACGTGTTACCGTCCCTCAACTCGAAGAACCCACAAGTCAAGGAGGGTGCCCTCAAGTTTATAGCTCGATGTCTATGCACGTCGCCCACTCCAATCCCGACACCTCAGATAAAGCCACTTTCGGAAGCTCTAGCCTCTATCCTGGAAGACCCCTTCGAAGGTGCCCGAAACGAGGCTGCTGTGTGTCTGGGGACTTTGATGAAGATGGTCGGAGAGCGGCCTCTGAACGCTCTCATGGACGGTATCACGGATGTAAGGAAAGTCAAGGTCAAGGAGGCGTTCGACAACGCCAAGGTCAAGGCGAAGTCCGGATCTGGCCCGCCTCCAAAACCTGCTGCTCCTGCTGGTGCATCGAAGGACTCCATGAAGAAGAAGCCTCCACCGCCGAAACAACCGCCAACCGCAGCGCTTCCTGCAGTTCCCGGTGATGACGAGAGTCCCGCCGTGAAGAAACCTCCGGCACGGCTATTAGTGAGTCACTCATCAGATAGACTGGCGGATTGATTCTTACGATTATGGACTCGAAGGGTAAGAAACCTGTGGCAGCCGGCACAGAGGGTGCTGCACCTGCCACTGCACCCGCCCCGAAGAAACTCCCGCCCGCTGCAGCGGCCAAGCCTGCCAAAGGGGGTGCAGCGCCTCCCCCCGGTGCCTTGGACAGTGTCAAATTCAAGCATACGCCTGAAGATGCGGAAGCGCTTGCGGCCGACATGATACCGGCGAAGTATGCCACCGAATTGGGTGACTCGAACTGGAAAGTGCGTCTGGCAGCACTGGAGGATATGACGGGATGGGTAGAAGGTGCCGCCGAGGAGCTTGACTCTGAGGTCGTGGTGCGCTTCCTGGCAAAGCGAGGCTGGAACGATAAGAACTTCCAGGTATGTGACGTTCGGTCATGTCCAGACCACCGTATTGATTCCTTGGGTGTGATATCTCAGGTTTTAGCGAAGCTGTATGGTATTCTGCAGATACTCGCGGAGAGGTGCCCTACGTTCGGCCGTGCGTCTATCGCCCTCTGCGTGCCCCATCTAGGCGAGAAGTTGGGTGACATGAAGCTGAAGAAGCCCGCTGGCGAGACTCTATTGCTATTCACCGAGAAGTCGTCGTTGCAATTCGTCCTAGGGCACGGTCAGTGTTCTATTTTTTACAACTTCTGAGCTGGCATTCAATTCTTCCCAGTGTACGACCCGCTCACGAAGCAGAAAGCACCGAAGGTCTTGGCAGACGCCCTCACGTGGGTCGAACAGGCACTCTCAGAGTTTGGCATAGCCGGATTGTCGCTGCGAAGCCTCATTGAGTTCCTGAAGGCGGCCTTGAAGAATTCGAACGCTGCCGTACGTACCAGCGCTACGAAGACTCTCGTGACGGTGAAGTTATTTGCCGGGTCATGTAAGTCCTTCTCACACGTCCCACCTGTGTCGCCTGACCTTCTTTCCAGCGATCAAGGATCTTCTGGAAGATTTGAACCCGCAATTACTGACGACAATTCTGAGCGAGTTCGACAAGGTCGAGGGCAACCCTGCGCCGGAGCCCACTCGTATACAGGCAGACCTCGCTAACCTAGCGCCTGCCGGCCCCGCTGCTGGGAAGGCCGCTGCTGCCGCTGCTGGTGACCCACTGGATGACTTGTTCCCTCGAGTAGAGATCGATGCCTTGCTCAAGGGTACAACGATACTCGCGGATGCGAAGAGCGATGCTTGGAAGACGAAGAAGGAAGCCCTCGAGACTCTCCAGGCAATCTTGGATCAGGGCCCGAACAAGCGTCTGAAGCCATCCATGGGTACGCATTTCTCTCTCATGAGCTTGACGGATGTTTGTTTACCCACATGAACTTGTAGGCGAGATAGGACAAGTCCTCAAGGCCAGAGTGACTGACGCCAACAAGGCCGTCCAGACTCTCGCACTCGACATTGTCGCTCGTATCGCGACAGGCATGGGCAAGCCATTTGAGAAGCAGACACGGTTCTTCGTCGCACCCGTCGCGTCCGTTTTGGCTGACCAGAAGGCACCTATCCGCGCTGCTGCGTTGCAGACGTTGACAGCCATGCTGACTGCATGCGAGAGTTTCGAGCCTCTCATACCCGGAATTGCTACCGCCCTCGAGTCGGCGAATCCACTGCAGCGTGCCTCACTGTTCACGTGGATGGCTGATTGGTTCAAGGAACATGACGACGCCTCTGGTCTCGACATCAGCAGCTGGTCGAGCGCTATTGTCAGCTCTCTTGACGATCGCAATGGGGACGTGAGGAAAGGAGCGATCGCCCTCTTACCCTCACTGATTGCATCCGTTGGCTACGACTCCGTCATGCATCAAACGAACTCCCTCAAGCCTGCGTCGAAGAACACCGCTGTCCCTCTCATCAAGGCCGCACACGCATCTTCAGCCCCACCTCCCAAGGCGGCACCTGCTAAACCTGCTGCTCCGGCCAAGGCCGCAAAACCAGCCCCCGCCAGTGCACCCTCTGCCCCTTCCCCTCCCCCAGCCGCAGAGCCATCCTCCAAAATGGCTCCTCCAAGCAAGCTGACAGGCGTCCGTCGAAAGCTCCCTCAAGGCACTCAATCTCGTCCGGAATCCCGTGCAGAGACGCCAGTGGAGGCCGGCGCCTCTCGCCTCCCAGGCAAGCTTGGCGGTATCGGTCTCAAGAGACCCGGCGGCGCCATCGGTGGCCCATCGAAACCCCCAACTCCTACCGTAGCGGAACCCTCCGTCCCCATGATCTTCACCAGCCCGAACCCGGACACCAAGAGGCTCCGACTTGCTAAGGACGCGAACAGATGGGTTATCGAGAGCGGGCCCTCTCGTAAAGACCTCGCCGAGCTGTTGCAGCATCAGATGGAGCCTCATGCGTCGAAGGAGTTGCTCGCTCTTTTGTTCAGTCACGACCACAACGCGGTGAACGACCACGTCTCTGGACTGAACATGATCCAAGACTTCTACACTACCGCGCAAACGGGAAGCGACAAGCAACAAGCCGTCTGTATCGCCAACTCCGACCTGGCGCTGAAGTTCGTGTCTCTCAAGGTCCACGAGCCCCAATCCAATCTTGTGCAGAAATGCCTCGATGTTGTGGACGCGGTACTGGCGTTCCTCCAGAGCGTGGATTACCAACTTTCAGACCAGGAGGCGATGTGTTTCATCCCCACTGTCGCTCATAAGGTAAGAGTCCTGTGATACATATCCGTTCAAGATGTTGACTTGCTTCGCAGCTTGGCGATGCAAGAGAACCGGTCCGCGCACGCGTCTCGCAGATCGTGCAGACTCTCCCTAAGGTCTATGCCTACAGTCGCGTCTTCCAGCTCTTGATCGACAACAGTCTAAAGTCGAAGGTCTCGAAAACCCGGCAAGGTACTCTGGACGAGCTCGGGGGTTTGCTGAAGCGGTTCGGTATCGGGGCCTGCGAGCCTGCGAGGGCATTCCCGGTCATCGGTAGTACGCTCTCGGACAAGGATCCACAAGTACGGAAATCAGCGCTGGCTGCCTTGAGGTGAGTGTCGTACAACATTGACGTATGAAGTGTTACTGAAGTGATTGCGTAGTGAGGGATATGTCTTAGTCGGCGAGAAGATCTGGTCGTTGGTTGGCCATCTCTCTCCGAAGGACAAGACACAACTAGAGGAGCGCCTACGGCGTGTACCCGGCGCCGCTATCCCTGACAAAGCTGAGAGCGCACCTATCGCAACCCATGCGTCCCGCCTCGCTACTGGTATTCCGAGGTCTGGGTCTCCTGCACCAGGTCCCGTTTCGCGACTGGCGGGGGGCATTCCACGTTCAGCCAGCCCTGCATTGACACCGCCCTCGCGACTTGCTCGTCCTGGGTCGCCCTCTCGTATGGTGCGCTCGTCGTCGCCAGCCCCATCCCACATAGCTCGACCGGCTTCTCCCGCGCGCGGTCCCAACGGCGCTGGTCCTTCACACGTCCCTACCCCTACGTCGCCCACAGCTGCGGCACATCGAACCTTCCTTCCCTCCCGTATGGCCCCACCACGATCACGATTGAACAGCACCGCGGCACCAAGCGGCGTGCCTCCGCCCTCAATCGCCTCGCGGTCCTCCTTGGACGATGTCTTCCAGGCCAATGGCCACAGGGGTGGGCTAGTGCGTCGACAATTCGAAGATATCAATGAGCAACAAGATCCCGCCACGGAAGACATCACCGTTACCATTTCTAGCATCTTGAGCAACGACCCCGCGAGGAGCGTCGAAGCGCTGAAGAAGATTCAGAAGGTGCTCGAGATAGGTCCCGAACAGGGGCCAACCTCCCCTGCCTACCAGGAGCTGGCGGAGCACACAGAAGGATTGATCGAGACTATCACGCTTCAAATGGCGCACGTCTTCGAACATCCCGAAGATATCACGCTCCCGGAAAACTTCCGACTGGCGAAGCACCTCATCCAGACACTCAACGCGTTCTGCGACCATGTGTTCCTGGCAGAGTCCCTGACCGTCGACATCATGACTTCGCTCCTCGAGGAGCTGACGTTGCGTCTTCTCCAAACGGACAATAGCCACGATACCAAAGTCAAGGATTTGTCGCGGTTCATCAACATGATCATCCTGCGTCTCTTTGCCACCGGTAGGAGGATGTCAATCTTCCGGTAAGATTTCTCCCCGGTAGCGGTGAGCAGACTGCTGACCACGGGCGTGCATAGTGCGCTCTTCGCGCTTCTTCTGCGAATAGTCAAGCCATTCCCAGCGAACGGGACGAGTGTGGACTCGCAAGAGGCAAAGGTTGCAGAGTTGGTGCTCAAGTGCGTCTGGAAGCTGGCGCGAAACATTCCTCCGGACCTAGAAAAGGGCGCGTTGGACCCTGTCGAGCTGTTCCCCGCGGTGGAGCACTTTTTGCTATCGGTTCCACCGAACGAATGGCGCGCACGTGCTACAAACAAGGTACCGTGTGGCGATATGCCTTTGAGGACCATCAAGGTTATCATTCAGCACGTAGTCGGTGAGTGACAAGAGTCGCATGGGTTGTGCGTGTGTTGTGTTGATCTATCTCCTTAGCCCACTATGGGGACGACGTGTACGATCACCTTTCTTCAGCCTTCGACGATCCTTCCGCCACTATTGTCTATCCTTACGTGTACCGCATCCTCAATTCCTCCACCAAGACTGCCGCCGAGGTCCCTCTCCGCAACTCCGACGTTATACGCGAGGAGCCGAGGCGGCCAACCTCCACGCTCAGCCGTCCCATATCGCCGCAGGAGACGGCCTCTTCACGATCGGTTACGTCCGACCCACATCGCGCATCGTCTTCAAATCATACCCGAAGTCGGAGCGTCTCTTCTACTGCCGAGACCGTGCAAGAGCCCGACCTCGACGATCAGCTGAACGTCATCATTGACCACATCTCGAGCGAGACCACCGGCGCCATGCACAAGGAAGGCATTACCGAGCTCCATCACTACCTCAAGGCATACCCGCACAAGAAGCCGAGAGTGGATAAGATTCTGGAGTCCACTGGGCCTGCGTTCCGCAAGTACATCACACGCGCTCTCGCCAGCCGCGCAGCAGAAGACGAGGAGCGGAACGTCGCCGTCGCTCAAACCCTTTCCCGTGCGTTGTCTACCGTCTTCTGCTCTTGGAAATTTCCTAACGCCTCCTCTAGGCCTCGAGTCTAATGGTCACGAGCGAACCATGAGTTCAGCGAGTAGTACGTTGCCGCTCAATTGACACTATATTACAAGTTCTCAGCGACAGCCTGTCTAGATCTCGATATGATTTCTCCCGGAACCCCGACATCCCCCGCGGGATCAATGAGCGGCCGTGCGGAGACATCGCCCCGTTCGCCTCCTCGGTCGAGCATTTCCGACCTGCCAGACGCTCAGCAGGAGAAACTCTCGAAGCTGCACAGTATCTTCCAGTATCGATCGAGTACGGCGAGCAACGGGTCCTCGCAGGGACGCACGACCCCTTCCGTGCTTGCGACGCTACGGAACTCTTGAGTGACTGGCTGGGGACATAGGTTTGACATTCTGGCCGCATCTGCACATGTGTATACCAAGCATCGCATCCGCTTTCTCTATTGTAGACAAGATAATCTAGGTGTAATTGATACGCTCTCGAACACGGGAGGTGGCCAGACCCGGCTGGAATGGTTGGGGTTCCGGAAGACAGAACGTGGGAGACACCAGCACATGATTCACATTAACACGACCTCCGGGGTTCGGAGACGCCCGTACATGGGTACACTCACTCTTCCGCTGCGGCCACCACCACCTCCGCTTGCTCCCCTGCCTCTTACGAATCTGCTACGACTGGGTCTGCCTGAATGACGACTGTACATATAAAAGAAGACTCGGACCTTGTTTATGATACTGCTCTCGTCTTCTGGAAGATAGTCACCAATATATTCTTCCGCGAGATCAGGCCTCGGGGCGCGTTCAACATCCCCCGCGATGGTCCAGTCATATTCGTGGCCGCGCCGCACCATAACCAGGTGTGTACGCAGCCTCAGGGGGCATCTCCTCTACTAAGTGTTACCGCGTAGTTCCTAGACCCGCTGCTCTTGTACCAGCAGGTGCACAAGGAGACGGGGCGACATGTACGCTCTCTTATTGCTGCCAAAAGTATGAAGAGGAAGGTCGTTGGGTTCTTTGCTGGGCTCATGGCGAGTAGTGAGTATGAACACGGCTAGTTTGTCTCAAGACCCTGACTTTGCGCGTAGTTCCCGTCGCGCGTGCCGCTGACGATATGAAACCTGGAACGGGCACAATCACAATATCTGAAGAAGACGCGTGCATTATCATTGGGCATGGTACTCGCTTCACCTCGGAGTTCACGCCGAAGATGCAGGTCATGCTGCCGAAAAGCGTCGGCTCCAGTGTGGCTGAGGTTGTGGAAGTCCTTTCAGACACCAAGCTGAGGGTGAAGAAGGAGTTCCAAGGAACGGCCAGGTTGCGCGAGAAAATCAAGGAGCTCCAAGCGTCCGGAGAGCAAGGTTTCGCGTTCCAGAAATTACCGTTCGTCGACCAGCATGAAATGTACCAGCACGTCTACCGGTGTCTCACGGAAGGCGGCGCCATCTGTATATTCCCGGAAGGTAGGCGAAGGTGAAATATCTACTGCTCCTTTGTTGCTGACCTCTTCTAGGCGGTAGCCATGACCGGACGGACCTCCTCCCCTTGAAAGCAGGGGTGTCTCTCATGGCGTTAGGGGCAATGGCAAACAACCCCGACTTACGAGTCAAGATCGTTCCAGTCGGCTTGTCTTACTTTCATGCGCACCGTTTTCGGTCACGAGCCGTCATCGAGTTCGGCTCTCCTCTCGATGTTCCACCTGAGTTCGTCGACATGTTCAAGCAGGGAGGAGAGAAGAAACGGGAGGCAGTCGGAAAGTTCCTGAACATAATCTATGACGCGCTCAAGACGGTCACTCTGAGGGCACCAGATTATGACACGCTCATGGTAAGACTAATAATATGTGAGAGGTTTCTTACTGACCAGAATACTTAGCTTATCCAAGCTGCTCGGCGGTTGTACAAGACCCCTGGCCAACACTTAACACTCGGGCAGGTTGTAGAACTCAACAAGCGTTTCCTTCAAGGCTACCTTCATTTCAAGGACGAGCCCAAGGTTCAGAAGTTGCGTCAAGATGTCCTGAGGTACAACCGTCTCCTCCGAGATCTGGGCCTCCGCGACCACCAGGTCGGTGACGTAGTCCGCGTCATTTTTGTTGTTCAGCGACTGAATGCATGTCCAACTCAGGTTCCGAGGGCTCAGAAGGCGGGATGGAAAACATTCGGCCTACTGTCGTATCGCCTCATTTTGCTAACCGTCTGGACCGTTCTGGCGCTCCCTGGGGTGATTCTGAACGGCCCCATCTTCGTCATTGCCTCTGTTATTTCTCGCCAGAAGGCCAAGGGTAAGCTTTACTACCGCATATATGGGAATGGCTGTGAATGTGAACAATCTAGAGGCGCTTGCTGCATCCCAGGTCAAGATCGCTGGCCGTGACGTGCTGGCGACGTGGAAGATCCTTGTCGCTCTTGGAGTTACGCCGGTCTTGTACTCGTTCTATGCCCTGCTCGCGACTGCTGTGGCTGTCAAGGCCGGCTTTCCGCCGAACTGGAGGATGTGGACGCCCTTCATTGTATTGATGATCCTGCCCATGGTCGGATACGCAGCGCTCAAGTTCGGCGAAGCTGGCGTAGACGTCCTCAAGTGCGTATAGCCCTCTACCGGTTCTACACGGTTCTTACCCCGTACTACAGGTCGTTACGCCCGCTGGTCGTCGCTCTCTTCCCGGGTCAGCAGCGGTCAGTGGACAAGCTTAAGCGGATGAGAGAGGACGTCGCCAATGAGCTAGCGGAAGTCATCAACGAGTTTGGGCCGAAGGTGTTCGAGGACTTCGACCAAGTAAGCACCTCTCTGATTTCAAACGTTCATGTCCTGACCGCGCGTAGATGCGGATACTTGTGCCCTCCGCAACAGCACCACCATCATCCGGTCAGTCCGGCATCTGGCGGCGGAAGAGCGCAACGGGTGGCGTTGATGCCCAAGGCAACCTCCTCTCGCATCCTATGGTTTGTCCCCAGCCTTATTGCTTCCACGCTGTAACTCTGACCACTCCTTATCATCCAGACATGGCTGGACGAACGGCTCTTCGGCTGGAGCAGCAGCGCACGTCGCGGCACCAGTGCCTGGGCTGGAGGCACACGCAGCCAGGAGATCAGCCGCTCGGCAACGCCAGACCTCTCTGACGAGGAAGACGAGCCGGACTACGACAACCTGATCGTCCCCTCGGGCGAGGGCCACTCCCTCATGTCGCGCCCGCGCAGCCAGCGGAGCTCGTACGCGGACGTCACGCGCCTCCGCCGCTCATCGAGTGCTGCGAATACCCAGACATTAATGGCGTTCACATCGATGTCCCCAACAGTTGCGGCTGCGAGCGGGGAGGAGGCGGGCGTGTCGCCGGACGGGCTGCACTTCCGGGGACAGTCGAGGGTCCGGAAGGCGAGCCTGTCGGACGATGTGCCTGTGCAGATTATCGGCATGGTCGACAGGGAGGAGCTGTTCAAGGAAGCGACCCAGGATCTTAACACGGAGATGCGGAAGCGCAAGTCAAGCCAGAGCCGTACAGATTGAGCCTGGGGTCTGTCGGGTAGCGGTTTAAATGACAAAATGTAGCACAAATCTGTGCACTACCACGACGGGGTATCTCGTGGTAATTACTTCTGCCTCTGCCTTGCGCCCGAGAGTTCGAGCTGTGATGTTGTTGTGATTGTTTCCAATGTATCTGTTTCGCTAATGGACACCTAATACAAACAACGCCCGAGCATTCTCGGGCAAACGACAACCCATAGCACAGCTATACAAAGCGCGAACTAGATGACTTCGATCTTGCTGTTTACTCTAGGTCAGCTCGAGGCGTCCCAGCCGTGAGTACCTCGACGCCGGTCTCGGTGATCCTGTCCAACATGTCAATGGATAAGCCCACGCATCAGAAGATGTCATGGCTCACAGGAGCGTTTCCTCGAATTGCGCGCTGCGTTTGCCGTCGATCGTAACTGACGTCCAGTCATCCGGCCAATGCTCCAGGTCATAGTGGCCAAGGTTGATCATCTATCGTACACGCAAGCGTTTCGTCAGCACCATGTCATGCCGAAGTTGAGTATACGCACAGGCTCGATGGTGAAGCAGATGCCGGGCTTCATAGTGCCGACAGCCTTGTTCTTTGCGTAATGCGGGATGTTCGGCGAGCAATGGAACAAGTCGTTGATGCCGTGCCCGCAGTACGTGCGCACGACGGAGCAGCCGTTCGCGCGCGCAACAGGCTCGCTGCATATACACACGTCAGCGTCTGCTAGGCGCGCATTACGGAGCCCCCGAGAGGACGGACGTACATGGTCTTCCCGAGGTCGCGGAAGAGCGCGCCGGGTTTACAAAGCTTGATGGCCTCGTCGAGGCACTTGCGCGCGGTGCGCATGACGCGCTTGGAGTCGTCGTCGACGCGGCCGACCGGGTACGTCTCGTTCAGATCCGCGTGGAAACCTGTCGTCCGCCGGTCAGCTGCGGTCGGGCGGGATCGCGGCTCTTGAAGGGCTCACCATCCTTGTAGAGAGAAATGTCTGCGTCATGGTACATGGATGAGTTATACAACTTGCATAGATGAAAGATGGCATTCATACCGATGTTTATGATATCGCCCTCCTGCAATTTTCGTTGGTCGGGGATACCATGACAGATGACCTCGTTGATGGATCTGATCGGGAGAAACGATGAAATAAGAGGTGTAATCTCCAAGCGCAGAGAAACCACCGAAACATACGTGCACACAGATTTGGGGAAGTTGCGATAGTTGAGCGGGGAGGGGTATGCACCACGGTCGATTGTTGCTTGGTGCACGATCGCGTCGATCGCGTCCGTTGTAATCCCTGGGCGGATGGCGGCAGCAGCAATGTCGAGGACTTCGCGGCCGAGCTACACACATTGGCAGCGCGAACAAACAGAGGGGGAGAAAATGGTGGTCAGAAGGTGGCGCTACTGGGACGGGGCGTACTTGAGAGCGGAACGTCTCGCGTAGGCAGAGAGGATAGCTCACCTTGCACGCATGGCGCATCTTATCCTGCTCCTCCGGCGAAAGGATTCGAGGCGGCTGGCCTTGCCGTCTGGTCTCAGAGGTGGGGATGCCTGTAACGAGATTGCGTGAGATACGTACATTGCATTGGGAATGACACGAAGGATGGTTTTGAGCGTACCAGTTTCGAAGTAGTCGGGACGAGGAATATGCTCAGGGACCATGCGCTTGGGGGAGAGGGGGTAGACAGGACGCAAAGGTCCAGTGAACTTGTAAGTGCCAAAGGGATTGAATGTGCCATCTAGTGAGGGATGGGTTCAGTCGAATGGTAGGAGATACACACAGCAGGGAGTCTACCTCGGTTGATGTTCGGGTCGTCCAGCAGGGGTTGGCGGGGAGTAGCGATGTCATGGATGATTTTGTGCGTTTTCTGAAGTTATCCCGGTCAGACACGGTCCAGCCATCCATGCAGAGCACATTTACCCCTGCGGATACGTCATATAAGATTGCATGGTGGACGATGATAATGATGTGCACTTACAGTTCGCTTTGAAGCAATCCTGGTTGCAGAAGTAGGACCCCTTGATTCCGAGCCTGGGTGAACCACATATGAGTATTGCGGTCTCCACAGCGACGGGGACCAGACTGACTTGTTGCATGTCGGACACTCAAGACGCGATGGCGGGTGGCCGTTTGGGCAGTTGGAGGACTGGCAGGCAATGGCGACTCCGCTCATGTTTCGATATGTTTTCGGAGGATGAGGGAGAGAATAAAAGACGAGAAGGGAAATATTACACCGGGCGTCTACCCCAAGCCGTGATCGGCGAAAGCGATGGCTGTGCCCCCGCGCGATCGGCGATTTGTCCTCACTCACCGCTGCCACTCACATCTCGCCTCGTCGCCCTAAGTCTCTTGGCGAACACCTCGTTGCTCCGACGCTGCAGCGGCACCGCGACGACCACCACGCGTCGGGACAGGCTTAGAGTCTGCGCGATCTCACGGCTCACCGGAATACCCACATCGTGGGCATGACAGCCCTCCCGGGGAGATCTAGGATACGCTGACTGTCCCGATACCCTATGGACGTATTTAGTGCACCGGTTGCTTCCTAGATCTCAGACCGCAGGCGTGCCAAAGTCTATATAACTCGAGGTCGAGCTCCTCTGATCAGAACTATATCCCACCATGTCGTTGCCTGAGAGCGTAGACATCCTCGTCGTCGGTTCAGGGCCGGCGGGCCTCAGCCTCGCCCTCTCTCTGCACAAGCAGGGATGCACTAACTTCATCCTTGTCGATAGTCTCGTGGAAGGAGAGAACAGCTCCCGTGCAGTCGCGATCCACGCGGCGACACTCGAGGCATGTACTTAACATGATGAAGTTATGCCTACAGAGCACTGACTAGCATGGGTTTTCAGGCATTTGAAAAGCTCGACGTAATCGAGCCCATTCTTAAGGCAGCCAGACAGATCGACGCGACCATCTTCAGGGCGGGCGGATATACCATCGAGAGTGCAACATACTCCACTCTCGCGAAATACAGCAAATACCCTTTCATGGTCGCCATACCCCAGCATGTCACGGAGAAGATCCTCGGGGACGCCGTGCGCGACCGCGGCATCCCTGTTTTCCGGCCATACAAGGTCGTCGATGTCAAGCCCAACGCCGGCAACCCGAAGCTCACCGACGTTATCTTCGAAGATGGCCACGTATTGCGGGCACGCTGCGTCATCGGCGCAGACGGCTCCCACTCCCTCGTACGTCCTGCGCAACTCAATCCACATTCTGCGCGCGTTGACACGGTTCCTCGCTCTAGATCCGCAACCGCGCCCGTATCGGCTGGGCGGACCCTGATGGGGAACCCAACGACGAAAAAACCAATCTTCTTACGCAGATGGTCATCGCCGACGTCACGCTCGAGAACCCGCCGCCGTGGCCCACGAACACCGTCAGCCTGACGCTCAGTGCCGACACCGCGTGGCTCTTTATCGCCCTTCCCGCCTGTCCCTACCCGAACCTCCCCCCGGAGGAGCCCGTCTACCGCGTCGGGTGCGGCGTTCCCTCCTCCCTGGGCGTGCCCCCGAGCAGCCCCGACATCGAGTACATGCAGAAACTCATGGACGCGTGGGGCCCGAACCATGCGCTCCCGCACGGCGCGCCGCGGGTCACCATTAAGAAGATGCCATGGTCGAGCCGCTTCCGCACGCGCTCGTCCATTGCAGACACGTTCTACGCGAACCTCCCCACCGGGGAAGCGCCGACGGGCGAACTGGTGCGCGGGGGCGGGCCTATTGTCCTCATCGGCGACGCGGCGCACATCCACCCTCCGATGGGCGGGCAAGGCATGAACCTCGGCATTCGCGACGCCGTCAAGCTTGGGTCTGTCCTCACCGAGTACCTCCGCGCGGCTACCTCTCAGAGCCCTGCGGTGGACGCGGAAGAGCCTCTGCGAGTGTGGGCCACGGAGAGACATGGACGCGCGAAGACAGTGATCCGGCTGGTGAAGGGGCTGCAGGCGAGACTCCTGGTCTCGACCAGGACGCGGTGGTTGCTGGGGATTATACCGTTCAACCCGGCGTGGCTGAGGAACACGTTCCTCAAGTTCATGACCACGTTCGAGTGGTTCAGGGCACGCGCTGCTTGGAACGTCAGCGGGTTGGGTAACCCGTGAGCGTGCCAACTCGGAAAGGGGAATGGAAATTTGGACAACCGGAGGTGAACTTTGTATGTCGAAGTCGAAGTTTCTGGCTGCTTGTCAGTATGTACCTCCCGCATGATACTTCGCACCCTCCGCTCTTATGTCGTTGTCTGTATGCTTCCGTGTATCTTATAACAAAAAATACTATCACAATATCAGCGGTACTAACACCTCCTATACAACCTCACTGCGTCGCAATGGCTGTCCCCACATCCGAAACAAGCGTCCAGGTATCCTCAATCCACTCCTCGACGATGCATGCATGCGCTTCCTCTCGCTTCACACGAGTAGCCTCATGCCGTTGTGCTACCTCGTCGCGTTGAGCAGGCTGGTCGAGATTGTGGTGCACGACGGAAAGCAGGAACTCCACGTCCATCTGTGCGACGAACATATCGAGTGTGGTGAAGCAGCGTTCGGCCTCTTCGAGGTACCGTATGGACTCGGTCAGGGATTCTCCTACAAGAACAGATTGTCAGCCGCAGCGCGAGCGATATATACTAGATGCCGAATTGCGTACGGGATGAGTCCCCTGCTGCGATGGTACATCGCGCGAGAGTGAACAGCGCGAACCCTTTTTGTTCCAGGTCGTTCTCGCTCATAATC
Organism: Lenzites betulinus; assembly: GCA_022264855.1. Classification (NCBI taxonomy): domain Eukaryota; kingdom Fungi; phylum Basidiomycota; class Agaricomycetes; order Polyporales; family Polyporaceae; genus Lenzites; species Lenzites betulinus. Next base: position 426,206 of record JABYQU010000013.1, read on the forward strand.
TGGGCGCACGCCCCATCAATAATCATGCTCATGTCCTACGAGTTCTGTGCGACGACGCACCTGTGGCATGACTTCATCGAGGATGCGACGCGACCATTTCGTCATCCCGTATTCGAGACTAATGTCCGCGAGGAGGACAATCGCGGTGCGGTACAATCCATATCGGCCTTGATATTCGGCGCGCCAGAGCGTGGCGAGAAGATGGTCAACACTTATGTGCGCCTGGTCGGTTCTCTATTACATTAGGGCAACAACAGAAGAACGTCAGTGACCACTGGATGTAATAATCCCTGCGTGCACCCACCCGCATCATCAGCACGTCATGGAGCGGATCGCGGATAAGCGAACCAATCGGTTGTTCTTTCGACCATTGATACTCGCGTACAGAGTAGTCGACGTCCGGACGTCGGGGTGTGAGGTATTCGCGGAGTTGACGTAGCTGCCCTCTACCAAGATACGGCGTTCAGCTTCTCTAGACGGAGGGTGATATGAGGGTGTATTACCTTCGGCTTGCACGTAGTGCAAGTATGTGCCAGATTTCACCAGCCCAAAGGTTGTAGTCCGCGATGCTGAGCCCACGCCAGACATCGGGCTCTAGCAGACCTGCGATCGCAGCGTCGTATTTGCCTTGCCGAGCTTTCTGCAATAAAACCCAATGAGCACCTTAAGTTGCGTCAATGACAGGGGCTGGAGATGACTCACGCTGTACGCTTGGTTGAGAATCACGGTAAGCCGAGTGTTGTCATCACCCCCATACTCCGAGAAAGAGATCACGATGTCCTCCTCGATCCGGGCGAGGTGAGTGCAACCTAGATATGATATGTAACTATCAGAGAATTATACCAGACTAAGGAAAACCATGCACTCGCCGAAGAAATTCCAGATAAGGCCCTGAACTGCATGCTGAGCGTATTGTTCCGACTCCATAAAAAGCCCGCCCTGTACGTCAATATAGTGATCGTATAAGCCAATGGCTTGCATGACTTTTTCGTAGGCTGCGGTAAGGGGTTGTTGCTATGATCACAAATGCAGTAAGCTGCACAAGAACCGCGTGATGACTAGTGGCGAAGACTCACATGTTCGACTGTGAGAAGTTTCTTCGCATCGTTCAATATTTCAAGCGGATGCATCTGCGGTTGTATTTCGTTTATGGTCGGCTTCTTACCGCGTTCGGAAGGGAGTGCAGGTATACGGTGGAGCAAGCTCAACAACGAGAGTGTCACTCCTTATGTACGTTGTGAGGAGCGAAAAGTCATTCACCTTGTACAGTGCTGGAGTGTTGCATTGTCGCCCGCAGTGCGAGCAGTCGTTACGGCTTCTTCCAGAGTCTGTAAAAGCGTGAACAAGATAATCAAGGAGTCGCAAATATGACGCTATACCTTTTTACAGGCGAGCAACTCCCGACGGAGGTAATGCATGCGTGCCAGGTTTAACATGGCGTGCTGCCGTAATCCTCTGCATAAGCTGTAGGAGAACAGTAACACTTACAAATGGCTGGATCGACTTACGAATCGCTGCCTTCATGAAACTTCTGTTCGAAGAACCGCCTTAAGCCCTCATTCGCGACATTGCTGTCGGCGGTGATCACACCCTTCAGAAAACTAGCGTTCTGCCTTCAGGGTACGATCGATGACTACATCGGCACGAGTCGCTCACAGTGCGTAGGTCTCCGACGTCGCGTACTCCCTTTTGTCGTATTTCGTCTTGTAGATTTGGTAATCTGTAACAGGTTTCGGGAAGCTGAACAAATTCGCTTACCTAGCAGACTCACCGTTCGTGATGATGTCCTTGCGAATGGGTGCATACCCAGGAGGCGTGACACTGACAAACCTCGGGTCTGCCTTGAATTTGAGCCACTCCAAGAAATCGCTGTGCAGGCGTGCGAAACCAGCCAGGGACAGTTTGAGGAAACTGATGTGGCAGCGGTGGCAAAAATAACCAAACAGCGAGCGGGAGGCCTTCAAATGCTCAGTCTAAGGGGTTCACACAACAGGCGGATAGACAGTGACCTACAAATACGAGCCGCTGAGGAGACGTCACTATATGTAGGTTCAAAGGAGGAGGTTGTAAAGAAATACCTCATCATTATCATTACCTAACTCAAGAAAGAGAGTCGGGACCGCTATGGGCCTTCAACATCACACCGGTAGCATATTTCGCTCAAAAGACCTACCTTTCATGAAGTTCCACAGGAGGTCTGGGGTTTGAAACTGTTGCGCCTGTATATGGATGGCTTGTTCATTCCGTGCCGAGACGCCATGAATTAAAGATACTTACGAGCATACTCAGAGGCTTGATCATCTCCTGTACTCCGGGATATGACATATGAGGATTTGCGGCTTTCTTGATTTCCGCAAGTATCTCCCAGTATGATCTGGGCGGCTTGACCTTCTCGCAGTTCAGAACGCAAAGAGACGGCCAGCGAGCAGTCAGCGCACCTCAGCGATCTCGTCCAGCATAAGACGATGCAGCGCCAATAAAAACGGTTCTGGCATCATAGCGTCATCAATAGCGAATATCCCATGCATTAGAACATAAAGCGTCAAGATATGGTGCGGCCGGAGGACATGGCTCGCGCGTGTCGCAGATGGCACAGTGGTTGGTAGGGACGGCGGTGGCGGCATCGTCAGCACAGTGTTATACTAGTCGCCTTAGGCACCTGTTTCCAGCAACACCAGCCTGAGGATCGAGTACAAAGCAGCTGCGTAAGTCGGACGCGAAGTGGCGGGAGGAAGGAGGACGCGTGCGATCACGTGCCGACGCGCTCGCGTATTCACGCGTCGTGGGAAGCACTTGCCCGATCGGGGGGGGGGGCGCAATAATTTGTGCTCTTCGACGCTTGTACCGATCAATCAGTACTGTACTGTCCCTACGCCCCTTCTCTGCGCGATTATGGTTGTCAAAGGTACCAAGAAGAGATCCGCGCAGAGCACACAGGTATTCTATGGTATCTATGCGTGATAGTTCGGATTGCTCATGAGATGTAGAGGCCCTCCAAGAAGCGCAAAGTAGCCGAGGATGGAAAACCGGCGAAAGCAAAGGCGAAGGGCAAGGAGCGAGCATTCGACCAGCCCACTATCCCTATTCCTACACGAGCAGATGAGGAAGATGTGGAACTCTCAGACGACGACTTGGGCATGTTGGATGAATACGGCGGAGCGGTCTCTTTCCTGAAAACATTGGACGAGAAAGGCATCGCCAGGTGAGCAATAAAGGCTGCACGTTCACCAATTGTCATTCACCATGCACTGCATATGTACAGGAGTAAAAAGGAGACAGAACGGCTGCGTCAGCTCAACAAGCCGGTCCGGAAACCCGTGGAGGATGACCTCCCCTCCATCCACTCACATGATGAGGACGAGGACGACTGGAGCTCCGGGGCAAGTGACCTGGAGGACGTGTCGGAGGGAGATGACCTATCGCTCAGTGACGATGTCTCCGAGGCGGAGTCCTCAACAGCCCCCGCAGACAAGCGCAGACGGAAACGAAAGGAGGACTCAGACGAAGAGGAGATGTCTTTCGAAATGCAACCCCGCAAACGGCGCCCATCATGGGAGCCAGAGTCCGACAAGGAGAAGGGGATCGAGCGGCTGCCCATCAAGCTTGCGGACGGTCGGATCCAGAAAAGCGGCAATAAGGTCTTCCTGGACGATGACGAAGACAGCGGCCTAGAGAGCGACGAGGAGAGCGAAGATGGACAAGCGGCAGAGGCTGCGCAACGGCACCGAGTGGAGGACGTGTCAACCGGCGCACGATTTGGCCGGCCTGCGGTCATCGACGTTATTAGCCAAAAGTCCCGCAAGGCACGAATACAGGGCGCAAAGGAACAGATCGCTGGGCTGTGCCAGGAGATCCTAGGCGACCCAGAAAATAGCGTACGCCCCGGCCTCCTATTGTCCTAAACGTCCGGACGGCTCATAAGGTTCTGTCCTTCTACAGCTAGGCCTTTTGCGGCGTCTGCACACCTTCTCCTTGCCCTCAGTTTCCACGCCCACACATCCGGAGCCCGTCCCGAACGACCCTGTCATACGGAAACTGACAATACTGTCACAGCTTGCGGTCTACAAAGATGTCATTCCCGGATACCGGATACGCGCGCTCACGGACAAGGAGAAGGCTGAGAAGGTGAGCCAGATGGTTCAGCGTACTCGGGACTGGGAGCAGGGTCTCGTGAGTGTGTACCAAGCGTACCTGCGCAACTTGGAAGCGGAACTGAAAGGTATGAAACGCATGTGGAGTTATTCCCGTTCCTGTGTGCACGGTCGTGCTGACGAGACCCGTGTCAGCGAAGAGCGAGCTCGCCGAGGCAGCGCTGCATTGCATGTGCACGCTCCTGGTGGAAGTGACACACTTCAACTTCCGCGTCAACCTAATGAGTTCGGTGGTCGCGGCGCTGAGCCGGAAATCCTGGGACAAAGTAGGTACCTCCCCTCGGGCCGTTTCAACCCCTTTGACATGTCCATCACGGCAGACTTCAGATTTGTGTCTCGATACGCTCATCAAAGTCTTCCGTGCCGACAACACCGGAGAGCCGTCACTAGAAGTCGTGCGTCTAATGAACCGGATGATCAAGGAGCGCAAGTACAATGTCCACCCGGAAGTACTGTCATGCCTCCTCCATCTCCGCCTCAAGACGGAACTCGGCGTGCGCTCGTCTGATTCTAGAGCCGACAAGGAATCCACCGGCAAAGGCTTTTCGAAAGGCCGCGCCGCCGCCCGCCGTGCGAAGGGGAAGACCGTCGACCAGCCGCATTTGAGCAAGAAGGCGCAGAAGGTCATGAAGGAGCGGAAAGAGATCGAGAAGGAGATGCACGAAGCGGCGGCGGAGGTTGACAAAGACGAGCGCGCGACCAGGGTGAGTGGCGGACTTCTGGCCCCGCTAGCCTATTCGTGCCACATCTTCCCACCGCCGACACTGACGCCGTTGTGGCTTTTGCGGCTTGCAGCACACAGAGGCGCTCAAGCTCCTGTTCGTGCTGTACTTCAGCATCCTGAAGAACCCGCGTCCGACGCCGCTGCTGCCCGCGGCGTTGCGTGGGATCGCGAAGTTCGCACACCTCGTCAACATCGACTTTTTCAAAGATCTCTTGCAAGTCCTCAAGACCCTCATGATGCGCGGCGCCGAAGAGCATGTGGACGGGGACGCAGACACGCCCGTGTCGGGCCCGCATGACGCATCGAACATCGCCACCGTACAGCACCAGCTCTTGTGTGTCGTCACGGCGTTTGAGCTCCTCTCCGGCCAAGGTGCGTCGGCGCCCGCCCAGCGCTCCCCATCTGTCGCACCCAAAACTAAACTGACTTGACACACGTCCCCCCACTTACACCCATGTGCACCCGCGCAGGCGAAGCCCTCGACATCGATCTCAGCGACTTCATCAACCGCCTGTACGCGATCCTGCCCCAGCTCGCGCTCATGCTCGACATCGAAGCCCCGCCGCCGCGGCCCGTCCGCAGCGGCGCGGCGCCCGCGCCCTCGACCGCCGACGTGCTCTTCCGCGCACTGCGCCTCGCGTTCACCCCGCGCACGTCCGCGGGCGCCGCGCCGCCCTGGCGCTCCGCGGCGTTCGCGAAGCGGCTGCTCGGCGCGGCGCTGCAGTGGCCGCCGGGCGCGGCGGCGCGCGCGATCACGTTCGTCGGGGAGCTCGTCGAGCGCGACCCGAAGCTCGCCGCGCTGCTCGCGACGGAGGACCGCGCGGGCGACGGCGTGCACCGGCCGGACGTGGACGACCCGCAGCTGAGCAACCCGTTCGGGACGTCGTTCTTCGAGCTGCATGCGCTCGCGGCGCGCCATTGGGCGGCGGCGGTGCGCGCGGAGGCGGCGAAGCTTTTGAATTCGAAGGCGTAACGTGGCTGGCTGTTATGTACATGCGTGCGCGCGCGCGCGCGGCGGCGGCGGAAGGGGGAAGTTACACTATGTACGGGGGTGGTACAACGGCTGCGCTCTCGCGTGTGTATACGACAGGGAGACGGGTGGTAGCTGATACAGTGGGATAGCGCGTGCTCTTCTTCTGACAACGTCACAACGGGGGTGGGGGCTATATCTACAGGCGCTCGCTTCGGCGGCGCATCGCGCGGGGATGCTACAGGTGGGTAAGGGCTCGGAACGGTCGGACAGCGACTCACAGCAAGGGGGAGGCCGGTGAATAAGTCAGTCGACGGCGTCGAATAAGTAAGTGTCCGGGGAATAAATAAGTGCGCGTGCGGGCGCGGGTGTCCGTCAGTTAATGGAGGTGGGGGTGGGGTGGTGCGGGGGATATAAATACGGGAGGGGGGTAGCGCGGTCAGCGGGTGGGGGGATGTGCTGGGAACGTGTAGGGCGGGGCGCACTAGAAGAGTCAGATGCGAACGGAGAGCGAGCGACGGAGCGGAACGAGACGAAGCGAAGCGCGAGGCGGGGCGGCGCGGGGGCGCGGGGTCACCGGGAGCGGAACCCGAAGGGGTGCTGAAACGGGTACTGCATCATGCCCTCCAAGCCGCCCTGCGGGAACATGGGCGACGCGGGCGAGACCGGCGCGCTGTGGAACTCGCCCGCGAACGTCGGCGAGGTGGGAGAGACCGGGGGCGACGTGAAGTTGTGCATCTGCCCGGGGAGGGGGTGGTGGTGCGGGTGGTGGATGTGCGGCGGCTGCGCGGTGCCTGGCGACGCCTGCCCACGCTGCCACGGGTACTTCTGGCACCCGATGAGGTCCATCGCGGGCGTGGGGCGCGCGGCGTCGGCTACGCGCTCGATGTGATACACGAGCACGGCGAGCACCTCGTTGTCGACGACGACCTGCTGCGTAATGGTCTGCACTGGAGAGGAGAACGCGGCGCGCACGTGGTCAGCGTGGGAGCGATGCGCGCGCTGCCCGACCGACACACTCACCTGTCTCGAGCCAGTGGCAGCGGCTGAGCGCGGAGTCGGGGAGGTACGCGAAGACGAGCTGGGGCGGGTACGCGTCGGTGCTGAGGTCGGCCTGGAGCTCGGGCGTGGAGACCTGCGAGAGGAGGCCGAGGTCCTGCGAGACGACGGTCCTGCAGCCGTCCCAGCTCTTCGTCTGGCACTTCGCGACGCTCGCCCAGTGCGCCGCGAACGAGACCGCGCCGTTCACGCCCTGCAGGCCGGGCGCGCAGCGGAGGTCGGCGACGGGCGGCATGGAGATCCTGAAATGGAGGAACAGCCGGGAGGGCATGGAGGGCGTCGAGCCGACGAGCCGGTCCACATCAACGGAGAGCGGGCTCATGCCCTCTGCCCAGAAATGCAGGCTCAGTATGCGGTTCGGCAGCGCGACGGGCGCGAAGTCCGCGGGCGCGGCGGGGCCCTCGACGAACGCGCCCTGCGGGAGCGAGAAGAGCGTGGGGTCCATCGCGAGCGGCTCTAGCTTGACATTTAGCGGCGCGAGGTGCGCCGCGTGGGGTGATGAGGACAGTGCGCCGAAGCCGGAGTCTGCGAGCGGCGCGAGGGAGGTGGGCAGGCCGTCGTCGAGCGCGAGATCGGAGAAGGACGACATGTGCGCCGTCATGGGGATCGTGGGGAACGACGTCGTCGTCTGTAGCTCGAGCGGGAAGTCTAGCGTGTTGAACTCTGGTGTTGACAACGAGGAGCTCGAGCCGGTCGCCGATTCGGGGAGATCGCGCCTGAGCGAGGAGGGCGTGTCTGAGGATGCGGGCGCGGGCTTCTTGTTCGTGTGCGCGAGCAGCCCGTTCTCCTGAAAGAGCTCCTCGCCTCCCGCGACGAGATGGAATTCTGAGCGCGACAATCAGTGATGTGGTTCGGCGGGTGGCTCAATCGGTGCGCGCGACGCGTACCTGGGGTGCCCCTCCACATGTTGCGGAGGACCTGGATGTGGCTCGCGACCTGTTTCTTTGTGCGCTCGACGCCGGCGCGCTTGAGGTGATCGACGAGGAACTGATTCCGCCAGCGACTGCGACCGCGGGAATAGGTGGCCCACGGGGACTGCCAATACTGGCGAAGGCCTGTGCGGAGTCAGTACGCAGGCGAGAGAGAAGATGGATGGAGATGGGGCGAACCCTCGACAAAGATCTTCTCGACGTCCTTGGACCAGACCTCGCTGCCGTCCTTGAGGAGCTTGTGGTGCTTGCGCTGGGGGGTGAGGTTGGCGGCGGGGTCTGGGAGGGACTCCATGCTGGAGTTGGTGGCGGAGGAGGAGCGGGAGGGGGAGACGGAGGTGGGATACTTGCGGCGGCGGTAGGCAGACATGACTTCCCTGCCCATGGAGGGAGCGGGTTCGGGTGCGGGGGCCTGTGGATCTGGAAGGTATAAAGGGGACGGGGAGGGAGGCCGACATAAAGCCGGAGGGGCATTTATACTGGAGGACGGATTAGAGCCGGCGGACAGGCGTCTTGGTCTTGGTGCGCGCGCGTCCGCCGTCCGAGTCGGCGCAGCGCTCGCCACTCGTGATCCGGGTATGGCAAGCTCGACCCGCTGTCTGGGAGTCAGTCAGACACAACACACCCCTGTCCCTCCGTTTTGGTCTGGAGTGGATCTTGATTCTGGATCGGGGCCTAATTGGGGGCGCGTGCAGGCCAGCGCAGGAATGGAAAGCGCGGCGGGCACCGTCGACTCTCTGCGACGCTGCGATCCAGACGCCAGAACACGCCGGTGGAACGACCTCGCTTGCACCCGTTCCAGCATCGCGAGCCCGGCCGGCTCCCAGCGGGCACCGCGCACACGGCCACCCGGGGCCCCTGCCCTCTCTGCGGCGCCTCCGGGGCGTATCAGATGGGAGGTCCGGGCGGACGGAGGTCAGAGAATAATGGCGAGTGGGAGGCGGACGCGCGTTCGCACCGTCGCCTTTGAGACTGCCGGATTGGGCGAGTCGCATGGTGGACGTGCACGGCCATCGAAAGAACAGCCCGAAGGGGACGACAGCGGGCGAGAGAGGCCCGGGTGCCGGGGTAGCGATGCGCCTCGGGTGGCACGCCCGTGGGCCAGCACAAAAGAGCGGGGCGGTGAGTAGACACGCCCCCGCGCGCACGACGCCGGAAGCAAATCTCTTATCTGGCCTCGCTCCCTGCGCGGGATCCCAACTCTCCCCTCCCCGCGCCCAACCGGCAGCCTCGTCCCCACCCATCGTAGAGTTTGATATTTTCAACCTCCAGCGCCGTCGTCTGCACCCATCTCTCCGCTCGTCTGGTCTCCGGCGCCGGCGCCTAGCACGGTCCGATCTTCCGACGCGCGCTGGGGCCTGCTGTGGCCGTGAACTGCCCGTGATTGCTGCCAGCTTATGTTTAGCGCCTCCACCGCCGAAACTCGAGAAGATCTGACCCGCTGGGACCCAACGTCGCAGGGTGTAGATGCCTTTGCTTGAAAATGTTTCTCCTCCCTCCAAATTGAAGCCAGAACTCGTCTCATATTGTAAATAGAAACAAACAGAATAAACGTAGTAGTGCTAAGCGCTATATGGGGCTGATAGTATATACTATCACTACACTACGACCTTATTGTACGCCGAGTCATACTAGATCGCAACCGGTGATCAAGTGAATGATCCAAATCAGTTCGATTATGTACCAGCGGATAGGAGCTTGCCAATGTATAGCACCTACTACCGCGCTGCGAGAACGACGCCCCAGGAAACTAGTCCCCAATATTGCAGTCATAAATGAATGTTAGGTTGACTCTTGCCTTTCTTTTGGTTCTCACCATGGGGTGTCTCATACTAATTACATTGAACAGTGCTCCACATATATAGTAGGCTATAGTACAACACTCCTCGTTCGAACTTCGAGGAACCAATCCTGCAATATTCCCAGGATTAATACTAGGCTCCGTCACTCGACGAAATTGCTCGCTACATCGCCACACTGGCACAGGATTTATCCTAGAGGCAAACAATAGACTGATATCTTGATAGGCATGGTATACGGTGGTAGTAGTAGCAAAGCGTGGCGGCTACAAGCGGGATGGAGGAGGCGCCTCGGAGGACGCGTCGCGTCCGCGGGCGCTCCATGCGCGTTTCGGCGCCTGGGGTGGTAGAGGTCACAGCCAGGCTCAGGGTACTGTAAAGATCAGTGCATAGCGGCGGGTCACAGGTCACAGCGGCCTCCGCCGCCCCTATTTGGGTCCTGTGTCACCGGTCACCGAGGCCGCCGCCGCTGGTGACATAGGCACGAAACACCGTAGCGCCGGCCGCCGCTGCCGCGGCGGCGGTAGGTTGTGTCACAATCGCCGCTCCGTACGGCGATGTCACCGGTCACCGTGGCCCCCGCCGCTCCGCCGCATCGTACCAGGCCGGTCACACCCAAACCTGCCGCCGCTATGCACTGATCTTTACAGTACGTGCCACTCGTTTGGTCCCCGCAAAGTCGTCCGAGCAGATCCCTATGCAGTATGCTCGCTTCGCTCGCAATACTGTTATCTTTTTATTTGAATCAAGCAAGGTTTCCGCCGGCGTAGAGGGCATTTTTGAGTACATCTATCTTATTTACTGGACTAGATTACGTAAGCGTTGTAGCTAGCGCTATCACGTGCAGTTTCCAGGGAGCAAGTATCGCAAACCGTAGGCTCCGAGTAGGAGACTTGTCCAAATCGCAATCTCACTTACCCCGCCGCGATGAGCAAGGGCGACTCACTCACCCAGCGCTGGCTGCGTCAGAACGTTCAGACATATCCAAACCCGGATCTTGTCTACGGCCACGCAGATGCCGTCCTCCTCCGCCATCCCACGATCCGTCCGAAGACAGACGTCTACAGTTCAGTAACCAGTTCCCGGGGCACATGTACGATCGCTCACCCTTCCGACTGCCGTGAATCACAGCCTACGATGACGGGCGCACTCAGCTGCTCCTCTGCTTGCATGGGCTGCTTCCAATCTCATTCCGCGGAGCTTCCTACAACATCCCGATCGCCGTCTGGGTCCCCAGAGAGTATCCCCGCACACCGCCGCTCGCGTACGTCGTACCCACCAGCGACATGCTCATACGTGCCGCGCCGGACATGGACATCAGTGGGCGCTGTCTCATAGACTATGTCCGCAATTGGGAGCGAAAATACGAGGTGCGCCGTTCGTCCTTTCCGCGAACGGCTGATACCTACAATCATCCATCCATCCATTGCTCGCACACAGGGCTGCAGTCTCGTCGCACTTCTCGACGCAATGCACGATGCCTTCTCGCGCCAGCCACCCGTGTACGCGAAGCCTAAAGACGTCACCGCACAGCAGCAACCGCCTCCCTCCCGCCCGTCCTCCTCGGCACCCGACTATACTGCACGCCCGCCACCACCTCTGCCCGTGGAGCGACATAGCTCCGTCCCATCCACAGCGCACCGCACGACCTCCCCCGCCCCACCACCGGGTGGTCCTCCCCCGCTGCCTGCCAAACCAGGCTCAGCCGCACCGGGCGCTTCCCCGCCGTCCAGAAGCACGTCCGTACCGGTCCCACATGCACACGCGAGCTTCCACGCTGGACCCCCGGTCAATTTGAGCACAGTGCGTACGCGTCTCACGATCGTATACACGTCGCGTCGCGCGGTGCTGATCGCCTGAACGATCGCCGATGGGAACCTCCCACCCAATAGCCGGCAGCAGGCCTCGCAGCGCGCCCGCCCCCGCCTCTGCCCGCGCACCTTCCTCAGGAGTTAACCGGAGGCGGGCACTACGCTCATTCGCCGGCCCCTCCGCCGACTTATTCGCCGCACAACCGGGCGCCTTCTGCTGATCTGCCCCCGTTCGCGCACGCGCAGGGCTGGGCGCCAGGCCCGCCATCGAGTGCAGCACACAATTTGAACCAGGCTCGATCGCAACCGCCATATCGGGCAGTCGCGCCGACGAGCCCTCCCCCGCCCGCGCCGCCGCCGCTCCCACCCGCTATTGCGCCAGGAATCCCCGGCGCGGCGGCATCTTCCGTCCGGGCAGTATCCCCTCCGAGCGCGTACACGCCCTCCGCAGGGCCTGGGGCGGGTTACACGCATGCGCCGTACGGTTCCCCGTCGTACGTCACGCGTGAGCATACAGCCGGAATGGTAGTGGGACAACATGCATATGTCTCACCGCCACAAGGCGCGCAGCCGCCCCCGCCGCCCTTCCCTCCCATGTTCGCGCCCCCTTCGGGCGCGCCCCCACCGCCACCCGCCCCGCCGTCCGTGCCCCCGCCCGACCTGCTCGATGCGGAGGACGGGGACGAGGGTGGCCCAGGCCCGTCTGCGCCGTCGGGGGCGCCTGTGCCGCCGCGCCCGCCGAACCCGGAGCTCCTGCGGCTGCACGCGCAGGTGCATGCGAAGCTTGCGGGCGAGCTCGCGTCGCTCTCGCAGGCGATGGCGCTCGACGCGGAGCGGCTGCGCGCGAACCAGGCGGACCTACTCGCGGGCGCGCCGGCGCTGCGCGACGAGATGGCGCGCCTGGAGGCCGTGCGCGACGTGTGCCGCGGAGTCGCTGCGCGTCTCGAGAGCGTCGTCGGCGCCGGGGAGCGGAACGTGGCGGAACTCAGAAGGAAAGGCGACCCGGAGGTGGACGAGCTTGTGTGCTCGACGACGATCGTGCATAACCAGTAAGTGTGTGCCCGCTTGCGCCCTGCGCGTATGTACGCTTGTGGGCTTGTGCGCAAGGCGGGATGCGTGCATTCCGTGTGCATTTCGTGTGCCCGCAGAGAACATTCACTGACCCGACCTTGCTCTTCGCGTCCCCGCCCCGGCCCCGCCCCTGCCGCGCGCCCTCACCCGCCTGTCCGCCTGTCCGCCAGGCTCATCAATCTTGTGGCGGAGGACAACGCCATCGAAGACACGATCTACCACCTGCACCGTGCGCTCAACGCGGGCCGCGTCGACCTCGAGCGCTTCCTCCGGGTACGTCCGTCCGTCCGTCCCTTCGCTTGTCCCTCATTCCCCCGCTGTACGTCTGTACCTCGTCGGGGTCCTCTGTCACCACCACCACCATTCTGCGCGTCCTGCGCGGTGGGCGGGGGTTCCCTTCTGGGCCACGCAGGGGGCTGCGTGTCAATCACCCCTCTTGCTTTTGCGCTCTCGCTCGCGTCCTCATTTCCGCGTCGTTCTTGCATTCGCGCTCTCATTTTTGTGATCCTGGTCCTTGTCCCCGTTCCTGCTTTTCCGCATTCGTATGCGCGAAGCTGACTTTGCGCCCCTTTGCCCTCGTACAGACGACGCGCGTGCTCGCGGAGGAGCAGTTCATGAAGCGTGCGCTCATCGAGAAGATCCAAACCGGGATGCAGCTCGGAGGCACCCCCTGGGCCGTCCCCTCCGGCCACTAGCGCGAGCACTTGCACTTCTCCCTTCCCCACGCCCGTTGCCGGACGCGGGACGGCTTGGCCACCGGACGGCTTCTCGCGTCGTGTGCGGCCGAGGAGGCTCCTCGCTGTGCCGTGCGTACCGTATTGAATACACGGAAATGTGCGGGGCTCGTCATGTAACCATACTTGTAGCTTTCGACGCGCTCGGCGCCGTGCAGCCTATCGGGACATAGTCCTACTCGATTGCCCTCACCCTCGGGAGCAGTGCAGGCGAGTGCCCCTGTGTGTGCCGTGCTTGGGAATACGGGGTTACCCGCGTTCCATCAGCGATAGGAAGAGCTGGGAACGTCGCGACGCAGGATGAGTGCGGTCGATAGGGACTGTATGGCCCACATTGGCGCCCCGCGCGGGCGAACCCGTCGAGGCGGAGGGGCGTGGTCCCTTCGGTGCGCCATATTCAGCCAATTCAGAGGCACTGGCAACGGAGCCCACAGCTCCTCCACCCCGGATCCCGTTCCCCAGCCTGGGGACCGGGCGCAGCCTGAGCCTGCGCGAGATGCAGAGGCGCACTCCGCGCACCCCAATACCGGCACCACCATTATGGGCGCATTGTGGGTGCGGCGCCATCCCGCCATGCTCGCAAGCGCTGCTCGGGCGCATGCATGCACGCAGCGGAATTGGGGAGGCGAGGGCCGACGGAGGCTCGCGCGCGCGTGGATCGGTGGCGCGCTTCGAGCTTCGCGCTTCGAGTCTTCCGCTGTCGAACGCGCCTCGTTCAGACTCAGCACTACTCAGAACCCATCGGAACACAAGCTCCGCCGGCGGCGGGTTCGCATGTGCGGCCTGCGTGGGGTTAGCGCGACGGTGTCGGAGCTGCGGGGAAGGGGAACCACGGGAAGGGCGAACACATGGCTACGGGACGCCCGGCGTCTGGCTTGCCGTGGCGGTGGTAACTTGGATCCCATCGATGGCCCTCGACTCGGATGACACAGCGCGTCTCCGGGTCTATGGCCATGAGACTGCGAGCGAGAGATGTCCCGGGTTCCCGTGGACGACACAATCTAATGTGGCGTGCCGGCGTCCCACGGCGACACCAGCAGCCAGTGAACAAGTGAATGAGCCCCTCGAGCGAGTCAGCACGGCTTCTTCGCCGACGCGGACCTTCGCGGCGAAGACGAAGGCGAAGTCTCGACGGCGACGAGTTGTGCTTCCGGCCGCGACAGTGACTTCGCGCCGTTTTCGGGTGAAGCGTACGCCCCGATGCGCACGCTCCTTAGTGTGGGCTCTAGCGGCATGCACTTTCCAGCGGGGCGGAACGCGGGCGTCGAGCTTCCCAGAGAAGGCTCGGGCTCCCACTAGCACTGCTGCTTCCCGTCTCGCAAAAGCTCATGCATGACGCGCTCCCCTCGTTCGCATTACTACTAGCGGAGGTCAGGGGTCCCGCGGGCGTCGATATCATGCACTGTGCGCGTCGAGATCCCGTCTCGAAGACCGCCGGCAAGTCTCTAGCTAGATCTGACGGCGGCGGCGAACTCACTAGCGGCGAGCGAAGGACTCTATTCTCGGGGATCGATCGTCCTACCCTGACCGGGCGCGTTCGCAATAAATGAACTAAGCAGTGGCAGCGCGCCGACGGCGATCTACGCTGGGCCGCAGCGCGCGCGGATGGGACGAGCGGGCGATGTTGAATAGAGTGTAGTAAATTCGTCGATCGGGTCATCATCACCTAGAGGTACAGCGATAGATATAAGTAGTCATAAAACAGCGCGCGCGGGCGACGCGGCGGGGGATAGGGGCGTTCAATACTCAGCGGACAAGTTCGAACAGAACGAGAAAGGAAGAACGAGAAAAAGGACTTCGACAAGCGGCGGAAGAGAGAGCACATGCGAGAGAAATCATGATCACAAGCAGCAATAGCAGCAGGGGCATCGACGAGCGTTCGTGCGTACGTACAAAGGTCAGATAGAAGCGGACAGGGAGAACATAAGCGGGGGCGGAATGACATTGTGCATCATCGGCAACACGGGGGTCGTCGGGGGGAGGCGAGCGTTCAGGCGACGATGCGCCCCTCTTCGCCCCTCTCGTCGAACTCGAGCCGCTTCACGCCGGGCGTGCCCGGGGGCAAGGTCCTGCCCGCGCTCCCGACCCACCTCCATACCCGCTGCTCATCTCCGCCCTCGACTTCCTCGAGGTTCGTGCGCACATTCGCGTTCCCCTCCACGACGCGCTCGACGCGTGACCACAGCCGCTTGCGCTCGCCCACGGAATGGATGTCCTGCAGGACGAGGTCGCGCAGCTGGAGGGACGACAGGTAGGGGCGGGGCGCCATCACCGGATCGGTGTGGTACGCGAGCTCCTGGTTGCGCAGACAGTCGAGCGCGACGGTGACGAGGGACGCAACACGTTCGTCGTCCACAGCCTTGCGGGCCTGGCGGTGCCGCGCGTACAGCACCGTCAGGATAGACAGGGCGGTTCCTGAGCGAGTGGACGGGGATATCAGAGACCGGGTCCCAGTGACAATTGGACGGATGGGCCGCAGGGTCGTACGCACCTAGAATAGACCGCTGCCACTCGGACCATGCATCCCTGGCCTTGACCCGAAGGGCGCAATCCCAGCCCATCGCAGGGGTCTTGTGAGCCAGGTAGCGCTTGCCACTGTTGACTTGTCAGCGCACATCACACACTAGATGGCACAACCACTCACGTAGCATCTTCTCCCATAAACACGCCGCCCCACTGCAGAAGCTGCTGAACAGCCTCATTGAAGGTGTCGTCAAGCGCGTCAAGCATGCTTGGCTATGAACACCGATTTAAGCTGATGTCTTTCACATAGGCTCAGACTAGAAACACTTACGGCGGTCTTCTCTTTGATATTCTCCCTCAGCTTCTCGACTTCAATGCCCCAGCGTTTCGCCTCCGTGGCGTCGTCACCCTCAGGCGAGCCCACGCCAACACCCTCGCACAATCTGCGCCCGCGTTCGCTCGCGAGAATCGACTCGATAGCCTTGCCGAGGACGCCGATGTGTCGTTTCCGGCGCGGGTCTTCCACACAGCGAGGCGGGAAAGCCACCGGGCCGAAGTAGGGCAGACCATCGAGCGCGTAAGACAGCGCGCCATATACAAGACGAGACACGTCCGAGTCGGCGGAGAGCGTGGAGGGGCGCTCATACGTCTGCAGGTTGCTGTGGGCGTCCTTGTGGGTGACCGGCACATGGAACACCGCGAGGAGCGGGTGCGGCCGCAAGATGAAGCCGTTCTCGCAGGTGATCGAGGAGGGCGTGCATGTTGCGTGTTTGGGACAGGGAGCGCACTCGTTGGGCTGTGCGAAGGGGACCAAGGGCGGCGCCGGGCACAACGCAACTGCGGTTTCGGACGCGTTGGGCGGGTCTGAGTTCGGAGAGGCGGAGGCGGTGGGGGAAGGACTAAGGACGGAAGTTGTGCCGTCTGGTCCGGGAAGAGGCCAAAGGGTCGTGCGGTTCTCGAGGTTGCAGCTCTGCACTGCGACTCGGTGCACTCGTAATCCTTCGAGAATGCTATTGGTTGTTGACGCAGCGTCGCAGAACCCGATGCTCGAGGATTCTTGCTTGAACTGGTACAACACGGGCAATGTCGAGAAGAAGAACGTGACAAACGCCAAACGAAGGAACCAGTGAGGTCGAGCGACCTCCTCGCGTTTGACGAGCGCACCACCGTCGGCGATGCGTTGCGACACTGCGAGCACGTTCTCGTCGTCCTCTTCCTGCTCTTGTTCCACATCCGCATCGTCCTCTTCGGACTGGATGGGAGGATCGTCAGCGAACTCGCCACCACTATCCGCTGTAGCATGTGCCACAGTGGGATGCTGCTCCTCTTCATAATGTGGCTCTTCCTCCTCTTTCAAGTCCTGCACGATAGAGAGCTCACGCTTGAAGAGCCGCTGCCTAAACGGAGACGGAGACACCTCCGGAGGGAGGTCAGGCTCAAAGCTGCTCTCCGGCGGCTTAACGGAGGGGAATATCGCGCGCTCCTTCCCCTTGCTCTTCGGCGGCGAGGGCGACGACATCTGCGGCGGCGCGGACATCGACTTGCGCGATTTCGGGGCTGGTCGCGCCGCGAGCGACTTGCGCGCGCGCGCACGAGACGGCGACGGGCGTATAGGCGAAGACGACTCCGCGCCCGACTGGAAGATGTTGTTGTCCTCCCAGCCAGACTCGGGATCTTCGGTGATCTGGCGGGACGCACGCCTGGTCTGCGTAACTGCGTCCGTAGTCTGAGATGATAAGAAGGTGAGCCACCCGGACGTGCCGTAACAAGCACTGCGGCACTCACTGTCTTCCGCGGTCGTCCGACCTTGCGGACGACGGGGACGGGGACGTCCTCTGGCTCGCTCTCTTCTAGCAGGACTGGCTGTGCGGGCTTCACGGATCGCTTCTTGGAGGGCCCACCCAGCGAAGGCTCAGCGGAGGAACGGCGGCGCTTAGGCTGGGGAAAGTGGGGTGGCTTTATCATGAGCGTGTGTAGCAGCCACCGATACTGGACGACTTACGGGAGCGCTCGCCTCTACAGCTGCCTGCTCTTCAGCAGCAGGGGTCTTGGAAAGTCGTCTAGATGTTCTTCGTACGGGCTGGTTGTATGCAAGGGTCAGAAGGACGCCATACGAGCGGCATGCGATCCGTTACCTTCTTGCCTTCGTTCAGTGGTCGTCCGGTAACGCCGTCTTTAATGCCATCTTCGCTCGCCTGGCTGTTCTCGCGCTTGATGCGCTCCTTGGTGTACTTCTTCGCCTTCGGCGTGATCTCCTCGTGGAATAGCTGGATGAGCTTCGGCTTTGTGTACTGCGAGGGGTACTTGATGTTGTGGTATCCAAACACGCCGAGCAGCTGCGCGACCGTGAGCGTGGCCGGATCGAAGTCAGGCTGAAGATATTCGCCGACGGCGATAACTTGCGCGGCAGTCATGCGTGACATGGCGGTCGATGGTGTGAAGGGCCCGAACGCCGGGGGGGACGGTGGGCGCGGCGGGCGGGGTGGTGGAGTTCGTGTTCAGGTCGCGGCGCGTCAATGTTCCCACGCGTCACGCTGGTAAACAACCACGCGACGTGTTACAGTCGCATCACGTGCGTAAGTAGATAGATAGCACCGATTAGATCCGGTGCTGCGCTGTCGTAGATTATCAGATAAGCTCAAGAAACCGTCCGACCGCGACTTCGAGCATCCAGTGTGGCGGGCGAGCGAGAGTCCACGACCGCCGCTCACACCGTCGGGGCTGCTCTCGCAGGGCCCTCGCGCAATTCACACCATTCACACACCATCCGCGCCCTGGGGCTCTTCGTGCAGCAGGTAAAACACAGGATGTGAACAGGGCGTGTGCGCGCGCGCCGCGGCGTAGGACCGCGCATTCAGCTCCAGGACAGGCGGCGGGAAGAGACGTGCGAGTCGGTGCGACCGTACGGACCCTGCGCCACCACTCCGGCATCGCGCGCCTTCCAGGTCTGTGACCGCGCATGCCCTGGCGAGACCCAGAAGCCCTCCTCCTGCGAACCACCACGAGCAGTATAAAGCCGCGCACCCCCAGCATGTCCAGCACTACTACCGCCCCCGCCCCCGCCCCCGCCCCCGCCCCCGCACTCGCACACGTCCCCCACCGCCGCCGCCTGAACATGCTGTCCAAGCCCGATCCGAACTGGGTCCGCTCCGACGACTTCCACGCGTCGTTCCTGATCCCGCACGACGACGCGCTCGAGCGCTCGCTCAAGTACAGCGTCGAGCAGGGCCTGCCCGAGATCAACGTGCACGCGGGCCAGGGCAAGCTCCTGAACCTCTTCGCGCGCAGCATCCAGGCGAAGCGCATCCTCGAGGTCGGGACGCTCGGCGGGTGCGTTGCGTGCTCTGGGCCGCGATCCTGATGTGCTGACTGCTGATCCCCGTCCCGTCCCCGGTGCAGGTACTCGACCATCTGGTTCGCGCGCGCGGTCCCCGCGGACGGGCAGGTCATCACCTGCGAGCTGAAGGAGAGCTTCGCCGAGGTCAGCATGCGTCCGCAGCAGCCGGGCTCCGAGTCATCATCGTTACTCACATACTGACCGGGGCACGACAGGTCGCGCGGAACAACTTCGAGTACGCAGGCGTCGGGGACAAGATCAAGGTGCTCGTCGGGCCCGCGGCGGAGACGCTGCAGACGCTGCCCTCGGAGGAGAAGTTCGACCTCGCGTTCATCGACGCGGACAAGGCGAGCAACCTCACGTACTACCTGCAGGCGAAGCGTCTCGTGCGCCGCGGCGGTGTCATCGTGCGTCCTTTCCCTTCCCTCCCCTCTCTTCCCCTCCCTTTCCTTTCCTTTCCTTTCTTGCGTTGGGGGGAATGCGGGCTGATGGACGGGGTGCAGATCGTGGACAACGTGATCCGCAACGGCACGGTCGCGAACCCGGAGATCGACGACGAGAACGTGCGCGGCGTGCGCGCCCTGCTCGCGCACATCAAGGACGACAAGGAGGTCGACGCGACGACGATCGGCACCGTGAGCGAGAAGGGCTACGACGGCTTCCTGTACTCCATCTACCTGTAAACCGCCCGACCGCGGTAGCTCTGTGCTTTCGGTGCAGCGAGCTTGTATTGGATTAGGATCAGGATTAGCTGTAGGATGGAGTGTGTAGACTGGCGCATTCAACATGTAGACGATTAGCAATGACAACGGTGTCCGGGAGCATGGGAACGTACTCACTGAAAGTAACCGACAGGCTCGTTCTCTACCCACGCCCAGCCTATTCGTCTGAACTCTTGCTCGCTCTGATGACAATCCGAGCGACTTCTCTCATCTTCACTCACGCCCCACCCATCCAAACCTTCCGCCACATGGGCATCTTCACACAGCGCCGCACACGCGCAGAGCCAAGACATTTTGGAGGGCGTCAGACCTGATAGTATTGCTACCTACAGCGACTGCCCTAAAGCATTGTGGGGAGGGGGTGTCGGTACCTTTTCCTCGCATGCGAGATGTGTAAGGTAAAAAAAGGGGGGGAGGGATCACGAGCGCAGCAATACGACGGGGGAGGTATAGCTAGAGAGAATTGTCCGAGTCCATGGGCACGGCAGAAAAACACCTGGGAGGAAAGCGGTATCGTAGCACATCTACATGCGCGTGCGGAAGTGTCCGAGAGCTATGGCTATAGACGGGGCCCAAGTCCATGAGAGTCCATGTACACACACGTACCACGAGCGGCGGCGGCGGCCTCACGCTTAGAGCGCGAGGATGGCGGCGGCGATGGCAGCAACACCGAGGAGCGCGCTCGACGCGACGGTGGACGCGGCGCCGTTGGGCGTGGCAGACCCGGAGGGGGCAGCAGCGGCGCTCGACGCAGCCGAGGGCGCAGCAGCAGCGGTGCCCGCGGAAGCAGCGGCAGCGGCGGAGGGCTGCGCGTCGACGGCGTTGTTGACGGTGGCCATGTCGAGGGGGATCACGAGGGGCGCGCCGTTCGCGTTCAGGTTGATGGAGCCGTCAGCCTGGAGGACCTCCTTGTTCATGCCGAGGAACGCGCGGGTGTACATCACGTTCTCGAGCATCGCCTGGTGGGCCCAGTCGGGGAGCTTCGACATGTCGATGTTGGCACCCCAGTTGGCAGCCTGGGCGTTGCCGGCGGTCGCGTTGTTGGTGTACGCCATCATCGCGCTCAGGTCGGACGAGTTGCTGACCATGCTGCCCATCATCTGGCTGACGGAGGAAGGAGCGTTGTAGACCGACGGGGGGTTGATCATACCGAACATGCCCTTCTGGCAGTGACCGGGGGTGCCGCAGTAGAAGAAGACGGTGTCAGTGCTGTTGACTTCCTGGGTGAACGTGAAGGGCGCGCTCTGCTCGCCGGACGCGAAGGGCGCATCGGAGGTCTTGTTGCAAATCTCGAGCTGGGACGACTTGGTGACGGTGTGGTTCTTGGCACCCCACACGAACATGACGGTGTCACCGACGGAAGCGTTCACGGCGGAGGGCATGTAGCGGAAGACACCCTGAGTAGGGGCAACGATGACAGTGTGGGTGGTGCCGGTGCCAGTGCTGCCGCTGTAGCTGTCAGAGCTGCCGGTGGAGCTCGCGGGCGTGTAGGTCGCGGGAGGGGGCCCGAACGAGGCAATGCATTCTGCTCAACCTGTCAGCAACAGGACAAAGGGCGAGTGCTACTGATGGACTCACGCTGCACGCAGTCGTTGTAGCCGGAGCTACCCCAGTTGGAGCTGCCGGAACCGTAGGAGGGCGACGTGGAGGTTGCGTACGCGGTGCTGGTGACAGCAGTGGAGGTGTACTGGGCCGCGTATGTGGACGTGGCGGGCTGGTACATGGAGCTGGAGGACCACGAAGAGGAGGTGGTCATGTCGTTGGAGCTCTGGTCGCACGAGCCGGAGCTGGAGTCGCACTTGCTGGAGGAGCTGTCGCACGAGCTACCACTGCAGCCCGAGCTGCTGCTGCTGGAGCTGGATGATGACGACGAGGACGAGGACGACGAGGACGACGACGAGCCCGAAGAGCCGTAGCTGCCGGAGCCAGAGTAGCCGCTGGAACCGGAGCCAGAGTAGCTACCGGATCCAGAGCCAGAGTAACCGCTGGACCCCGAGCCAGAGTAACTGCCAGAGCTGGAACCCGAGTAGCCGCTGGATCCAGAGCCAGAGCCGGAGTAGCTGCTGTCGGAGGAGCCGCCGTAGGACCTGGGGGTGGAAATGAGTTACCGATTTGGGAAGGGAACACGGCAGAAGCTTACGAGTCGGTGCGCTTGAGGAGACCGGCGCCGTTCTCGGCCACGGGGAGCGAGGCGGCAAGGCCTGCGAAGAGGGTGGAGGCAACGAAGGCGGAGAGGACACGCATTGTGATTAAGGAGAGCTAAAAAGACCGTCGAGGTGTATGTGGTGTCGTGGGGAGCGGATGCGTCAATCTAGACGTTGGAATATGCCTCCCTGAGGTTTTTGCGGCTTTCCTATCAAAGGAGGGTGATCTGCGGAGGGTTAGCTGGGGCATGGGGGCGGATGGGGAGGCACGCACCCCGAAGAACGAAAGAAAGAGAGGAAGTCGAGATTCAACTCGACTAAGATAGAGCCAAAGGCAAGAACGAAGGGGGGCGAACGAAAAGGTTGACGAAAGCAGGGATGCGATGGCCGGGAGGTATTTATCGGGCAGGACGAGGGCGGTTCGGAGTCTGAAGCACAGGCCTCCATGGCGACAGATCATCGAGATGTGCCCGACGCTCATCAGCCCGCGCCAGCCAATCCGCGCGCCCTCCTCCTGCCCCCCGCCTGCCCAATCGCACGCGACACCATCTGCCTCCCGCTTCGCGACAGCTGCCATCACGACTCCCTCCTCCATATCCGCCACTCCCCATCGAACCCTCGACGTCCTATTTTTGCTCGCCGTCAGCGCAAAAATACGCCTGCAGTGTACACCGATCAGCCCCCCGTTTGTGCTCTCCACTTCCATCACTGCGACGCTTCGCTCTATCTTCCCCGCTGACACCCCCAGCGCTGCATCCAGTGCTAGGCTTTCTCAGTCTCCCTGTGAAACTCCTTCCAGGTACACCACCTTTATCATGATCGTGATCGTCCGCACAGCTCCGGCCATGTGCATCTCTGACAGTCCATTATCCCGGCTCCCGCCCTCTTCCACAGAACTCGTCCTCGAGCCCCCATTTGTGGCGCCCGAGGACGGCCAGGGCTGCTAAAATCCCTCTCCCGCTGCTAGCACCCGTGGCCCAGAACCCAGCGACGTCCCCGGCCTCGACGGCGGGCGGGGCACGTTAGCGAGAAACCGCACACCAGCAGGCTGCCATCCGTCGCTGCGGCGAAAGCCAGATGTCTGACCATCCCATTGACCGCTACGCCCTACGCAGCACCGGCGACAATCAGCGTCGAATCATGTCCTTGACGGCGTTGACGTGACTGCACCGCGTCTCCCACCGGCACCCTGCCCTCTTACGTCCCCGCCGCCCCCGGAGGTGCGAAATGAGAAACGCACCGCAGAGATCACAGCAAACGCGCTATCACGCCCTTCCTCGCAGCCCGTCTATCACCCGGCCTGCCGCCGAGGGATGCAATATACATGCTGTACACGCCCGAAGTCCGCGAACGTCGAGTGCAGGCTGATTGGGTGTGAACACAAATGCGTCGGCCAGTAGGAGCACGGAGAGCGTACACATAAGATCTATCACAACAACGACCGCAATCTCTGCGCAGTGACCCATCAATACCACAACAGGAGACCTGTGCAAAATCGCGTCCGCAAGGCGCGCCCACATACCAACAAGATACAAACAAGCAGAATATAACAACAGCGCGCGGGCTCGCAGCGGCCCACGCAGCAGCAGCTCTTCGCAGCCTGAGTGCACGGTAATAAGTACGCAGACTGCGACGGAGGAAGGAACGAGCGTCGTCCCCGGATAATCTTTCCAAATCCGATTCCTATTCCTTATGGCACCCTGATCATCACTCCCCCACCCCCGGTGCCTCCCGGGGGTGCGGAACCGAGGCCCTCCTCTCGACGGAGGACACATCCGCGTGTTCTTCAGAAGAAGCTGCCGTTACGCGCGTAGCGGGCGCACCCCCGCCGGCAACCCCACGCCGGGCGGTTGCCGCCCGCGAACGCCGAGGGGGGCGCCCGCCCCCAGCGGCGCAGGCATCCGCCCCTGGGGGGGCCGCGGCGTCGGCGTCGTCGGCGACGCCCTCGCAACCGGGGCGGGCATGGACCGCGACGGCGGCGGGGACGGGGGCGCGCGACTTCGAGGCTCGTCGCGCTCGTCGTCCGAGCCGCCGTGGAAGCGCACCTTCGCGTTCCGCTTCGCGTCGCGCAGCGCGCGGAGGCGCTCCATCGACTTCGTGACGTGCTCGGCGCTGCCCGCGCTCGCGGCGTCGCCTGCGCGGCGGTCGGCGAGGGTGGGGCCGCGCATGGGGCGCGGCGGGGGCTCGTCCCGGCGCGCGATGGTGGGAGAGCGCGAGGGCCTGGAGCCTGTGGAGGGCGACGTCGCCGTCGCCGTCGACGGGGGTGGGGGTGCGCGCGAGTCCTGCGGGGGCCGCGGCGCGTCGGCCTGGTGCCCGCGGACGCCGCGCGCGCGCTCGTCGAAGAGCCATTCGGGGAGGTCGGCCGGGCTGCGGGCCTGCGCGATGTGATACTCCTTCATCGCGCGCGTGAGGCGGCTCTCCCCCCCCACGGGTGTTTCTGATAAATAGAACAGAGCACGTTCGTAAATACAGTAACACAGATAGATGCACGCGTGTGAGAGGTGATGTGCATCGTACGCAACGCACCTTCGCCACTATATACCGGGATGTTGCTCGACCACGCCTTGCTCACGCTCACCGTCAGGTTGCTCGCGACGCTCGTGATGCTCGTCCAGAGCGACGAGCCGTGGCCCGCGGGCGTCCTGCGCTTCTCCTCGCCCTCGCCCTCGTCGCCGTCCATGCTCGTGCGAGAGGACGCCGCGCTGAGGGGGGACATCGCGCCGGAGCCGCCGGACGAGGAGGCGGAGTCGGAGAACACGTCGTCGTTCCTGCGGTACCCGTAGTTATCGACTGACCGTACCGACGCGTGTCCGCCCGCGCGCCCTCTGTCCTCGGGCTCGCCGCGCGGGACCCGGCGGGACGTGGGCAGTCCTGGCAGGGGCGGGGGAAGCTCCGCCCGCGCGCGCGGCTCTGCTCTGCGGTCGAGCGAGCGCGAGCGCGCACCGCTGGACGGGGCGGAGGGGAGAGAGGTCATAGATCTCTGCGGGCGGATCGAGCGGGGCTGGGAGGGGAGCGGCGGGGGCGCATTGTAGCTGGACGGGGGCGGGCGCCGTACGCTCGCAGAACTCTGGGGGCGGGAGGGGATGTCTTGTCTGGCTGGGCCCGCGGTGGCGGATCGGGCGCGGGGGTTGGAGGGGAGTCCGATGCTGGGGCGGCTGGAGAGAGACATGCAAGTTTAAACCGCAGTTTAAGTAGGTTCTGTTGATGGTGCGAAGGGCGGTCCGGCGCGGCTTGGGGAGAAGACAGTCCTGCTGTTGGCTGCTGGGCGGAGAAGGAGAAGGCTACGGCCGCACAGCGGGTGTAGAAGCGGAGGGGGAAGCAACTAATACCCGAACGAACGAAGGAGAGTCAGCACCGGCAAAGCGCAGCGGCGGGGTTGCGAAGGACGACGGGGAGTGTGTGGGACGCACCGCGGGGCCGTTATATGGACTGGGTGTGGGAGCGGGGGGTGTCGCAACCGTCCGGAATGTACTCGCTATCAGCCACGGAATGTCTGCGTGAGTGTCAAGAGCATGCAAGAGGCGTCCAGGCCTGCGTGGTGGAAGCCGGTGGGAGACGTATGACAGATCTCGGAGACAGGAGACTATCAAGAGGGCGACAGGACGGTGAGTGAACTGCCAGCAGTTCGTCCGGTGCGGCTCTCTGGAGGACGTGGGCGACGAGCAGGACTCGAAGGTGGCGGAGACAAGCAGAGTGCCGTTTCGATGGCTACTGCGTACACAGGCCGTGCGCGGCGGGCGGCACCATCATCAGTCTAGAATATCAGTCGTTACACGTACCCCTTATTGTTTGTTCGACAGTCGGCATCCATATACCGCGCATGACGTGTATAAGGGATCCGCTAGAGGTGCTCTGAGTATATGAGTGAACGTCCAGCTGGGCGGTGAGTCGTGTGCCGGAAGCCTGCTCGCGCTCGGCTGTGCTCGTTATGGCGTGCGAGGACCCCGGACACAACACCTCGCGTGCCTGAAGTCACATAGATTTCCGTATATGGTAATTTTGCGCTATAAGAAACAGGTTTGGTAAGCGCCTTCTACACAAGTTCGTCCCGTCTGTACGCTCTAAGTCTTAAGATATATGAACGAAGAACTGTTAAGTACATGTTCATCATTCGCCTTTAGTTTACATCAGATTGCTCGATGTTATGCGCATCATGGCCAACACCGTCCATATGTTTTATGTTGTGCTTAGTCAAACCCGCATAGTGCCTTGTCCGGGGTCCTGGCACACATTCCGAATTTCTCGTCTGGACTCTGCACATATTCCCTGCTGCGCCGTCCCATCTCTCCTTCTGACTCTCCACTCTCGTTCAGCGTTGTATCGCTACCTCTCCTTGCGTACCCGGATTTCGCAAAATAAGAGAGACAAGATGCTCGCGCTCAGGTCAAAGGCGTTTATGAGGTCATCGCCTGCTGCGGCCCGCCGCTGGGCGAGCACCGCCGCCGACAAGGACAAGTTCAAGGTGGTCGTGGTCGGAGCAGGTATGTAACACGCCTGACGCATCTGTCGTGCGTGTGTCACCATATCCTGATTGTCGCGCGGCGCGCGCTCGTGCATCTGTACAGGCTCTGGGGGTTTGACGATCGCGAACCAAATTTATAACCGTTTCAAGAGCGCGGGCAAGGCCTTGAACGAGGGCGACATCGCCATCCTGGACGCTGCGGAGTATCATTACTACCAGGTGTGTCGGAGCGTTGCTGGGCGTGTCGTGCTAGTATCCTGACAGCCTGTGTGCCCCCCTCGTTCTCGCTCCGCGTGGAATAGCCTGGATGGTGGGTGTACATCCTCCCGAGAACCACTGTCAAGCCACTGACAGAACTGCTACACAGGACTCTCGTCGGTGCCGGTCTAAAGAAAAAGGACGACACTCGCCGGAGGCTGGACTCGCTCATTCCCGCGCACCTCGCGCACATTCCCGAGAACGTCCAGACGTTCGAGCCCAAGTCGTCCTCGGTGATCACCACCTCCGGCCGCAAGATCTCCTATGAGAACCTCGTCGTCGCGACCGGTCTCCAGACCAACTGGTCGACCGTCCCCGGCCTGGAGAAGGCGCTCGCGGACCCCGCGTCCGGCGTGTCCTCCATCTACTCGTACAACACCTGCGACAAGGCGTGGACAGACATCGACGCGCTCCGGTCAGGGAAGGCGATCTTCACGCAGCCCGCGGGCGTAATCAAGTGTGCCGGCGGTGAGTACAGCGCTCCAGCTTCCCACCGCCCGTCTCCGCGCCCCCGAAACTAACAGAGTCTCGCCGCGTGCGTCCAGCCCCCCAGAAGATCATGTGGATGGCCTGGGACCGCTACCAGCGCACGGGCCGCGGCGACACCGTGTCGATCGACTTCTACACGGGCATGCCGTCCATGTTCAGCGTGAAGAAGTACTCGGACGCGCTGGACGCGCTCCGCCAGGAGCGTGGCGTCGGCGCGGAGTTTGGGCACAATCTCGTCGGCGTGAACGCGGACGCGCATAAGGCGACCTTTAAGACCGCCGACGGCACCGTCGACGTCGACTACACGCTCCTGCACGTCGCCCCGCCCATGGGCCCGCTCGAGGTTCTGAAGGGCTCGCCGATCGCGGACGAGGCGGGGTGGGTTGCGGTGGATAAGGGGACCCTCCGACACACGAACCCGGAGTTGGGCAACGTTTGGGCGTTGGGTGACTGCTCGAGCCTGCCGACGAGCAAGACCGCCGCTGCTATCACGGCGCAGGCCCCGGTGCTCACCGAGAACCTGTTCTCGGTGGTCGACACTGGCAAGGTTGCGGGGGCGGAGTACGACGGCTACACCAGCTGCCCGGTATGCATTGCCTCAATTATGCTGCAGTGAACGACATTGACATGTTTCTTATAGCTCCTCACCGGGTACGGCAAGCTGATGCTCGCCGAGTTCAAGTACGGCCTCGAGCCCAAGGAGTCGTTCAGCAGCTACCTCGGCGACCAGGCCATCCCCCGCACCGCGTACTACTACCTCAAGAAGGACTTCTTCCCCTACGTCTACTGGAACTACATGGTACGCTTGCATCCTTCTGAGATCTTGCCGTTCGGCGTTGACCTCACGGCCATTCAGGTTAAGGGCAACTGGTTCGGCTCGCAGGGCTTCTCTCGCCCCACTTTCGGCCAGTAAATGTATCGTAGCAATGTACTCACTAATGTAGCGCGATCTTTGAATACCTCGTACTGCGTTGCCTCGCTTGCTCCTCAAGTTGTTCCGAAGTACACACGCTGGGTGTGGCGAACCGCTGCCACGGTCCCGGACGAATACATTGCGTCTAAAAGCCAAAAATGTCGTCGATCTCGTCCCGCTTTTTCTTCTTTTTCTTGGCTGGTTTGTCCTTCCCGCCCTCCACTTTCTTCCGCTTGGGGGCGCTCGCCACTGGCTCGGTTTTCGGGGCCTCGGACGCCAAATTCGCCTGAAGTCCGTGCCCTGGAGATCCTTCGAAGGAACAAGTTGTCAATTAGGAGTGCGATACGGAGATCAGGAATATCAGGGGAGTGCCCGTACCAATCGGCTGGGCCAGCTCGTCGAGGAGGGAGTATGTCGTCAGGTCCGACTGCAATGGCTCCTCCTCAACCTCGGGATGCAAATTCGCAACTGCGTATGCATTTGCATCCGCGTCGAACACGCCAACGTTCTCTTCGGATGCCAATATATCTTGGGCTGGTGGACGTCGCACCAGTGCACTGCCTAAATCTTCATCCTGGACGTCCCCTGGTCCAGGGTCGTGGTTAGCGGCGGGTTGAGGCTTAGAGTCACGCCGGGAGGGCGCGGTGGCCGGAAGAGACACGGCGGTGTCAGATTTCACGAGTTTCTTGACTTTCGCAGCTGACGCGGGCTATGATGCACTGTCAGCGCGAGGAACCTCCTTCGTGGATTTGGTGCACGCTCACGTAGAGAGTCTGTAATGCTCTGTAGCTCGCAGACCATGCTATCTCAAGGGCCGCTCTCACTTCAGTCAAGAGGATGCTCAAACGCGACGCGATAGCTGCCAGCACGAGCATGAGCTGGAGGAATGCACCAGTCTGTATCATGAGCGTAAATGACCTGCCCGGACACACATAGTTAGCTCGGCGAGCAACGCCACGGCGCACGCAGCACTCACTCGTATGCTCGGAGGAGGCGCTCCTGGGCCTGGCGGGAAGAATTGAGCAGCGCGCGGGGCCGGAAAAGTGCGCGGCCATGCAGTCGACCGGCGGGGCCCACTTACTCGGTCGAGCAGCGTGCAGCACGCAGCGATCCTCTCCGTGACGAATAACAGCGCCCGCACGTCCGGGTAGTGGGTCCAGGGGCCCTTCAGCAGCTTCGCGCTGCATACACGCAGGTACGCGATGGATAGTCAGCAAGTGGCCACCGACGCGGAGGGGGCGGGGGCTCGGCACTCACGTCCGTGCCGGGGGAGCACCCCAGAATGCAAGCCGGAGGCTCTCGACCACGTCGTCCATGTGCATTTCGTCGACGCGCCCTCCGAGTTTGCGCATCTCGGCGACGCGTTGCCAGAAGAGGGCGGTGCGATGCTGATTCTTGCCCTTGTAGTATAGTCTCTCGAGGACCTGCAGTTCGGTACGGTGGCATCCTAGGGCAGCTTGCAGCCTCCGTGAGCAGGCCTTGAGCTGCTTGAGGACGCCATCAATCGCGGGTGTGTTCGCTGCGTCCAGCGACGCTCTCGGGGAGCAGACGAGCGGCGGAGGTGGGCGATGTCGACGAGGAGGAGCCATGAAGATCACAGGCAAGCCGGACCGCCTCCGAAGCAGCAGAGGGGAAAGAGTGGTAGGCGCTTACGGCAGCAGTGCACTCCCTGACCTGCTCACTCACGTCCTTGCTGGCCTCGCTTGTCGTTGATTGCTTTGCTGTGTTCATATACCCCTGCTCTGTGTGGACGTGAAATTGAACGCGGGGTTAGGATTAGTGCCACAGGATGAGCGGGCAAGGTGGCCAAGATGCCAAGTTCTTTCAGCGGGGCAAGATCCAGGTGCGCGATCACCACGAAGCTCAGTGGACGGGCCATGGCTGAGCGGGAGCACCCGTGCAGGAATTCCGCGCCGAGCTGGAGGCGGCGGAAACCAAGGACAAGAAGTTCACGAAGCGAAAGACTGTGCTGAAGAAGATCGTCGCGAATATCACCATGGGCAATGATAGTATGTGACGGCCTCGTAATACCGCTCCGGACGCTTACCGACCGTCTGCAGTGTCGCCTCTGTTCACGGATGTTGTGCAAAGTCTTGCGGTACCGTCGCTTGAGATCAAGAAGAGTAGGTATCCTGTTAGCCTAAGTATATACACATGCTCATGACGCGCCACAGTGGTCTACCTCTTCCTCGTATGTTATGGGCGCCAGAAGGCAGACCAGCTGCATCTCGTCATCCAGAGCTTCTTGCAGGTACGCCCAAGGTCTGGCTGATTCATGCCATGGGATTGTTGACAACGTACAGGACTGTGACGATCGCAATCCCCTAGTCCGCGCACTCGCCATCCGGACAATGTCCTATATACCCACTCCCGTAGTCATTGAGGCACTCACGGACCAGCTGAGGCATTGTCTTAAGGACCGCGATCCCTACGTCCGCAAGACAGCTGCGATATGTGTCGCCAAACTCTACGCAGCTGACCCGCGGAAAGCGGAGAAGGGCGGCTTCGTGGAGATGCTTCGTGACCTACTTCTTGACGCCAACGCTACGGTGGTTGCCAACGCGGTGGCAGCGTTGTCAGAAATAGGGGACCGACAAGACGGCGTGATCTTCAAGCTGAACTTGACCGTTGCGAACAAACTCTTGACTGCTCTTGGTGAGAGTTCGGAGTACGCGTTTCTCATATACTTCGTTTCGCCTCAGGAAATACTGAACGCGTTCCCCTTCACAGATGGGGCACCATTTACATCCTGGATTCGTTGCTGCGCTATGTGCCAGAAAAGCACGAGGATGCGGAGATCATCGCAGAGCGGGTCATTGCCCAGCTCAACCACGCAAACTCAGCCGTAGTCTTGACTGCGATCAAGATCTTGCTGTACCTCATGAACTATATGGAGAACAGGAAGATCATGGAGTACATCTGCCGAAAGATGGGCCCACCACTAGGTCAGTCGGAGGCCGGTTCCTACAGTCCGCCACTACATGCTTAGGTATCCACCAGTGACCCTGCTATCATCGGGTCCGGAGGTGCAATACGTCGCTTTGCGCAATATTCTCTTGATCATCCAGCGGCGACCAGCGGTATTGAAGAACGATGTCAAGGTATTCTTCTGCAAGTACAACGACCCAATATACGTCAAGCTGGCCAAACTTGAGATCATGTATCGCCTCGCACGAGACGAAAACGCTCGCGAAGTTCTAGCAGAACTGCAAGAGTAAGTCGGCCAGAAAGACATGTTCCACCCCCTACTGACCTCAGTGTAGGTATGCTTCCGAAGTCGATGTGGACTTCGTCCGTAAAGCGGTGCGGTCTATTGGCAGGCTAGCCATCAAGGTCCAAGCCGCTGCGGACGCCTGCATACAAGCATTGCTTGAGCTCATCGAGACGAAGGTCACGTACGTCGTTCAGGAGGCAGTGATCGTCATCAAGGACGTCTTCCGACGCTACCCGGGCAAATACGAAGGCATTATCCCAACGCTATGCGAGCACCTGGATCAGCTCGATGAGCCCGAGTCGAAGGCGGCGATGATCTGGATTGTTGGACAGTTTGCGAACCGGATTGACAATGCCGACGACCTCATGGAAGACCTCACGTACACGTTCTTGGAAGATCCTACAGAGGTAACAAGCTTCCGCTATACCCGAATCGTCAACCATGCATGCTCACCGAATGTCAGGTTCAACTTGCGTTGCTAACAGCTGCGGTCAAGCTGTTCATCTACAAGCCACACTCCGACACGACCAAGACGCTTGTGCACAAAGTACTGAAGTGGGCAACGGAGGAGATCGATAACCCCGACCTCCGTGACCGAGGGTTCATGTACTGGCGCATGCTCGCGATCAACCCAACTGTCGCCGGACAGGTAGTGCTCGCTGAGAAGCCCCCAATCACGACCGATGCCGACCGTATGGACCGTGGTGCGCTCGACCAGCTGCTCCTACACACGGGCACGCTCGGTAGCATCTACCACAAGAACCCGGAGGTATTCAGGCTCCTTTCTGCATCTATCTTTTTGTGTACTGACGAGTCGTCCCGCGTAGACGTTCATTCGCAATGCCACCGGCAAGGCCCTCACGGATAGCCCTGCGCTCAACCCGCTATCGCGACAAGTCCTCGTCC
This sequence comes from Lenzites betulinus, assembly GCA_022264855.1. Lineage (NCBI taxonomy): Eukaryota > Fungi > Basidiomycota > Agaricomycetes > Polyporales > Polyporaceae > Lenzites > Lenzites betulinus. Next base: position 458,362 of record JABYQU010000013.1, read on the forward strand.
CCGTCTCGCGCTCAAACCTCCCTCCAACCACGATCAACATCCCCGGGCCCGGGCCCCCGGAGCCCTCCCAAAGCACGCCCATCGTCGCCGCCACAGCCGCGACCCCGACCGCAGACCTGCTTCTCGCCGACGCGCCGGCGCCCGCGCAGAATGGGAGCAGCGTCGATCTCATGGCGACGCAGTCCTCGCAGGAGAGCAAGGAGAGTAAGGAGGACATCGGGGAGGACGACGAGATGGTGCCGCGGGGGGCGGGGGCGGACCCGTACGCGAACCTCGACAACGCGTTCGGGGGCTACTTGGCGGACGAGCCGCGGCCGCAGAACCAGGACTTGTTGGACATGATCTGAGGACGCTGTGCGGGTGCTTGTATACTAATTTGCGCGTGTTGTATTTACCTTTTCATCTACTTTGGCACTGGCATCAGTCTCCGAGTTGGCTGTTATAATTCAGTCGACTTCAGCCTCCACTTGAAGAACGTCATTGTTAACGTTAGATAGCGACGCGTATATACGCCTAAGATCTCTGTCCGTCCGAACGGGCAAAGATTCGTATATACCGACACTGTACCAACAATGGAGTAGAAACAGTAGCGTGTACAATCAAAAATAACCCGCAATTCCCACCGGCTGGTATAGCTCTTCCAGATACTTAACCTCCTCTTCAGTGAGCTTCACATCCAGGGATCCTGAAGCCCTGTCAGAATTCAGTTCAGGCGAAAGAATATGCCGCCTACCAAGGATATCCTCCAGATTGGACAAATTCGTCGTGCCGATGATAGGTGCAGATACCCCGGGCTTCGCCATGATCCATGCGAGCGAGACCTGGGCCATGCTGACGCCTTTCTTCTGCGCTATCTCTTCTACCCTGGAAATGTCGGTTGCTAGAATAAGCAACGCAGATGCATGTGAGAGACAACTGAACAGACCGCGTGACGATTCCCTCCGCTGCGGCATCTTGGTAGAACCTGCGAAGTGCGCTGCATTCCAAGCCCCGCTCAGTATGAGGCACCCTTCGCAGTATCAGAATGACGAATACACACCCATCGGTCTTCCCGCGCTTGGAGTCCTCGTTGAAAGGCCGAGTGAGCTTCCCGCGTGCGAGGGGAGACCAAGGGATCGCGCCGACGCCAAAGAGCTTCAGCGTCGGGAACATCTCCCTTTCCTCCTCACGATACAGGAGTGAGTAGTGGTTCTGCATAGAAATGAACGGGGTCAGGTTATTCTTGATGGCGTAGCCTGGCGCAACGTCAGAAGTCTCTTCTCACGCGTGGAGAATAAATACACTGGCACCTACTTTGCATCTGGTGGACTGTATTGTGTGGTTGAGGTGAGCGATGTGAAAGATAACATGTCGAATGCTGCGCGTACATTGATATGCATAGCACGAGCTCATGCCGATGTATCGGACATAACCAGCTTGAACAACATCATGGAGCGCTTGCATCTGTCGAGAACATCAGAATCGGACGTTGCAAGTCCAGCGCAAGGGACCTACGGTTTCTTCGATGGGCGTGTTGTAGTCAAAGCGGTGGCCTGATGGTCGTTCGTTGAGTATTTACACCGGTCGTATAGAAAAGGACATACATTGCAGCAAGTCGACGTATTCGAGCTGAAGACGCTTCAAACTGGCCTTTACGCCGTCGAAAATGTGCTACGCGTCCTCGCCTTTAGTGAGGTAAAGCTAGCTGTGTGTGCTGGCGACGCACCTTCCTGTTGAGACCATGCTGGTTGATGATGCCGATATTCTCCAACTGCTGCGGTCCCATAGCGATGGTGCTGACATCGGGGTCTGGGGATACTGCAGCATATAGCTGTCCAAGGATGAGCTTTGGAGTCCGGTGGCAAATAGCACACGGTACCTTGGTCATTATGACGAGTTCTTCCTGTGGGAGGTTCAACTGTTTGATCGCGTTGCCGAGGATTACTTCCGACTGGCCGTTTGAATACACCTGCTCTGATTTAGTCGACTTCCACACCGTCCCCGCACCGAGGACTCACGTCGGCCGTATCAAAGGTAGTGATCCCATGGTCGTACCTAAAGGTCCGTCAGCAACGAGACCGAGCACTATCCATCCCGGCAGAGAATAACGCACGCAAACTTAATATGCTTGATGCCCTCTTCTTCGTCGAGGACCCAATCTTGCCACTTGGAATTCCCATACGACATTGTGCCAAGAATGATCTTTGACACCTTCAAGCCAGAGTTGCCAAGGCGAACTACGCAAGCGAGTCAGCATAAACATATGCGGACGGTTCGTTGAGATACCTACCATATTCCATTTTAGGTGTCATATTGTGCTTAAGATGAGGAAGAATGACTGGCTGAGCAGGAGGTTTATCGTCCGCTGACGATCGTTGGGTCTCTACCTTTATACTGAGGGACCAGCGGCGATAGCACACGCTATAGAGTTTCGTTCACAGCAATCCTGAGATTACCCGTAGCTCCAGCTGATTTAGACGCTGATATGACGAGCTTCCAAGGTTATGTCGCTATCCGTTCAACGCCGCTTGCGATACACTGCGGGGATAGCATCTACCAGCTTGCGGAAATAGCGCAGTGTCACGGTGCTCTGCAATCGACAGAATAGGATGGTTCACTGTGCGTTCCCTCCAAATGAACGACCGCTCGACGGATGAGGTGAAGAAGCACTTACTGGGAGACTACAGCGAAGCAAAAATAGCTTGAACTATCTCTTATGGGACACCGTGTTAGTGCATACCTCTACGGATAGTATGTAGACAGGAACGCGTCACAGCTAGTCTTACGCTTCACGAGTACTACCTGAAAGACTGTGGAAATGTTGGTCTCGAGAACTTTGCGGTGGTAGAGGACAAAGCACCAGCGGATGTGTGGGGTAAGGCGGGGACGGCATCGAGCTCTTCGATGAGCGCCTTGCGCACGGGTACAGGCGCGCTGGAACGATGACACTTCCACCTCGTGAGTCTGCTTTCATCAAATCTACAGTGATTGACCTAGCTGGCGTTCAATTCTACGTGGTGTTATTTTGGTTGGATATCTTCATGAAGATCATGTATTCGTACAACAAGATTGCCTTCCACAGCGACGCACTGGACCCTCAATGGAAAACAGCTTTCAGTGAATTGACGAACGTCTTCGGCCGCAGGGAATTGTAGTGCTATCGAAGAACGAACATCAGCATACGCGCGCCCCTCACAAGAAAGACAACCTACCTCCCCCAGCCCATACAGTCGTCTATGATAGCTGATATACGCGATCTGCCTGTCCCCCGCCGGCGGCGCCTGCTCCCCCGCAGGATCATGCACGACCACCGGCGGCGTCCCGCCCTGTACCACATGTATCGGCACGCCGTACGCGCGGCTGAGCGCGACGACCTCCGGCTCGCCGCCCCACGACGCGGTGTCGCGCATCGTCGCGCAGTACCGCTCGAAGTGCGCGCGGTCCATGAGCCCCGCGTCCGTCGCGCCCACGCCGTCCTCGCCGCGGTCCGATGGGAGAAAGGGCAGGAAGTCCGCGGGGTGCGCGTGGATGTACTCCGCCGCCGCGCGCCGGCATGTCGCGTAGGTGGCGGCCGCTGGGGGGATGATCCCGAGTAGCGCGAGCTGGTCAGCGACGGCGGAGAAGAGACAGTGGCCGTCTGGATTGATCTGTGTGGGGAGGGAGGGTTAGGTGGGGCTGTGCGGAATTTTGGGTGTGGGAACGCGTCTGACCTGGTGCATTATGAGGCCGAGCTCGTCGGAGGTCTTCTTTATCTGCTCTTCCTCTTCTTTCGCCTCGCGCTCCAGTCGCGCGTCCGCCGCAGTATCTGTGGGCGCGTATGTCTCGGCAAGCACAGCCGCCTTTCTTGCCTAAACGATGCGCAGTTCAATCCATGGCACACACCCCGCACGCCATGGCGAGCTTTCTCACCTGCCTCGCCATATGGCGCGCCTTGCTGTCTTTCTTCGGCGCAGCCTCCAGCTTTTCCGCGACCTGGTCGATTTGCATCGAGCTCAGGATGGTCGCGGACTCCTGCCGGGTCCCGCTGTCCTTCGAGTCGAGCTGCGCGAAGAGGTCGTCCATGAGGTCCTCGTCGTCGGCCATGTTGGCCGGCGGAGGGGGTGTGGGGGGCGAGAGCATCTTCTTGAGCTTGTTCTTCTTTGGAGCCATAATGGTATGACGGTGATGTGGGGGTGGGGAAGCTCGGTCTGGTGGTGGCTCACTCTCGGGGTCACTGGGTTCGATGGATTCGCACTTCGTTGGTTGCCTGGGATCGTTAATTATGCTTTTACTTCTAGATGCAGCAAGATTTGGATGCGATGGAGGGGTAGTCGTGTATGCGCAGTAGTGCGGAGCAGTGCAGCAGCAGCAGAACTCGAGGCCGGGTACGCACCGGGTACTTATAACAGAGTGCAATCTCGATAGACAGCCCGCGGTCATCACATCGCTCCGCAATCTCAGATAGGCCCTAACCCCACCCGGTCCGCTACACCACGCCGTCGTGGAAGGCGCCCTCACCTGGACGGTCACTTCGTGCGAGTCGCGACGACGGGAGGCCGCTCGGTCGTCGATTTCACACCAGAACGGTGTACGTACATCGGACCTCAAAGAATGCCAAGAGATTCTCGACACATTCTTCAAGCATGGACATACGGAGCAGTGGACACGGCGCGCAGGTACGCTGAGGGAACAACAGAGCCTGTACGTAGCGCGCCATATACGTTGAACTGTGGGGGGCATAGTTTGGGAGCTGATGATGATTTATAGCTTTTGGCAAAGCTCGATCCCAAGGGCGCAACTGTGGACACCAAGTGAATGTTGCTCGTCGACGCTAGCTGAACCCTGCACCCATCGTTCTCGTTTGACAGAGTGTACCCCGTCAACCCGTGTGGCCATGCTCCGGCGACACCTCGCTCGACGTTCCAAAACTCGAACTGCTTGCCCCATACAAGGCGAGGGTGCTGTACTTGTACGCGCCCGACTGGAGCGTCCCCTTCGAGGAGACCGCGCGCGAGGTCAACGAGCTGTATGTCGGAAGGGCTCGTCGACCGACTCCGACTCTTGTCATCCCTCGGCTCGACGGCTTGGCTTCTACGCTATGCCTCCCACAGCCCGTGGTGCTTCCAGGTCTGCGAAGGCCGCGTCCTGTACAAACTTTCAAGAGGGTATCCGGACGAGAACGCCCGGTTCAGCCGCAAAACAATCAGTGGCGACCCAGGCGGCGCAACGCACGCGTCCTTCGACTCGCCCGGCCTATCCTTCTCTGGCCAGGCGTCCCCCGTCCTTCTCGCGCTCTCGCGCTCACTCCACCTCTTCCCAGTCAAATTGGCCCTGTCAACGCCCCCAGGCGGCCCGCGTGTGCCCCATGTGAGCGGTGCCTGCCTGCCCCTTCCGCGCCCGCCCCCGTCCCAGGCTGACCCGCACCTCCAGCCCCGCCGGAAGGCGGTGCGGCAGACAGCCCTCGAGCTGCAATGGCACCTCGACTCTCCACGCGATAGTCGAGCCGGCAGACAGACGTGCTGGTGGCGCTCCGAGCCGCTTGCCGCGGGCGCTCCGTCCGGCGTGCTTCCATTTGCACCCCAGGCTCCGGGTGCGCGCGGGCCAATGTATCACGCCCGACGCAGTCGTGTGTACGCCTCCCTGCGCGCGTGCGCGCTGCCACACGTGCACGCGATCCTCCGTCGAGGCGGGCGATCTCTGCACTTTTTCCGATTCATGACGCGGACGCGGACGCTCGCCCACCTGGGCTGGGCCGGGAAGCCGCCCTGAATGAAGCTCGTCCACGCGCATGATAGGACAGGACAAGGGACGCGTGCGGAAACGCCGGCATTTCAAGGCTCGAGGCTCGCAGGCCGTCCCTCACGCTATCGATGCCTTGAAGGCTCAGGCTCGACATCGACAGCCTCCCGGGCGTGGCAGCGCAAACACGACACGCGCCCCCGGTATGTCGCCCTCACCCTCCCGGCAGCTAGATACGTGCCCATATCCTCCTAGCCCCCAGGCCACGGCCCCCTGTCTCGAACGCGTCCCGGGAGGCCCCCGATGTCCCTGCTCGCACTCACGCTCACGCACAGATGCCTGTGGGTGTATACTCCATCTGGGTGCACATACTTGCATTCATGCATTCATCCAACAGCATGGCATGGCCATATATACCCTAACATACATGGTGGTCAGCATCAAGGTCAGCATTCTCTTCCACATCTATGTGTTCGTATGCTGGGACTCAATTGTGTATACAGGTACAAATACTCAAAACAGCTATAGAAGCTTTGTGCATGCTTCTCTACATTGACAATGTCATAAAGGTGATGCAGAAGGACTAGGGGCAGGGTGGTGATAGTAGAGGTGGCACACTGCTGTAGGAGGAGATGATGCAAAGGCTAAAGCTACTCCTCAGGCTCCTCAGGCTCCTCATAGTTGTCCAGGAAATCAGACACCCTGTGTGATGCAACTTTTGTTAGCCACAGTCATGTGTGTGAGAGCTGAAAATCACCTCTCCAAAACTGTATCTACATCATACACTTCTGATGTGGCAGATGCAGGAGAAGATTTGGTAGAAGATAAGCTAGGCTGCAAAGTGGTGAAAACACGGAGGAAAACTGTAAACAGCTCTTGGCACATCTTCACCAGCACTGATTGAGGAACACTGAAAGGAGGCACCATCCAGGGATAGATGGTCCCATGGGTACCAGGAAGCAAGAATGTGAGGGTCTTGTCCTGAGGTGGGTTTGCCTGCAAGTACTTGGCGAAAAGGTCACAGCATGCACAGCACTTTTTGCTGACTCCAATGGGGACCTCGCCAGTCTGCAATCTGTTAGTAACAGACATCATGCAATAGCACAGAAGGGCTTACTGAGAAGATAACATTAGCATCCTTCAAGCCAGGGATGTCTGCATCCTTCCCTGTGAGAGACACATATGCCAAGGCCATAATAGCAGCTTCTGCATGAACAGGGGGAAGTTTCTTGCAGGCTTGCACAGAACTGATTGCCTTTCTGATGAGAGCAAGTGCATGTTCATAAGATTCTTCATCCAGATGCTGGGTCTTCAAAAACTTCTCATACTCGCCCCTGAGCTGTTGAGGTCCATTCTTCTGAAAGTTGAAGCTGAAGATGGAGTCAAGGCGGAAAAAGTGGAGAGGTGTATCTTGCTTGGCATGCTGGTGGTAGAGAGCTGAACAAGCAGTGATCCAGGCAGTGATGGTCTGTAGATAGCGCTGGACATGGGGCAGAGATCCCTCCCCAGGCTCTTGATCAAACACTGCCCAAGGTGTATCAGTGAACATGTAACATACAACAAACTTAATAGAATATCCCACATTCACTGTCCTCTTGCAGTGCATCAGCATCCCATTGAGGATGCCACTGTTCCTGATGAATCTTCTGACAATCTTCATAATGTTGTCTCAATGTCTCTCCCACCGGTGAGTGTCCAAGTGCCTTGAAGAATGATGATCGTAGAACTGTGTCCAGGATGCCCAGCTCTCTAATGATGAGCACAGTCTCCTGGTACGAGGGCGGCACCTGTCTTTCTCTTGGGAGGAGGGCTTGCAATTTCTTCAGTATGGCGGACACCGCAGCTAGCCACCCACAGACGTTGGAGGACGTGACAGCACAGACCCCCACGGAGGGAACGCCATGGCTAGCCAGTCTATCGCAAAGCGTTTGGACACTATCTTTGGCTAAACCGTCGAACTTGACGACAGTGTCTGCCAGGCTGTGCGGGTATTTGTTGTACCACTCTTCCATGATGGCAATAGGGCCTAGGTCACCCCAGATGTGGTACATGTTCTCGAGACGGGCGGAGAGTTTCCGGAAACTACGACGGATCGTGAAAACGAAGAATAACCCAAGGAAAGCAAGGTCACGGTCTGTGTTGGCCCGGCGAAGGAGGAAAGCGACGATGGTGGCGACGTCCTCGAGGTGGCGCCCGAATGTAATGGTCTCGTTGCTACATGTGCGGTCAACATTGTGTTGTCCCGTAGTAGCGAACATGCATGGGAAACGTAGCAATTGCTTACTCCGTCGAACTTGAATGAGCCTTTGTGAGCAGGAATTTGGCTCGTCTGTCATTGCCGACAACGATCCTGGTGATCTTGCTCGTCTGGGGAGGGGGGGCCTGATCGTTCTCCAAAGGATCGTCGCCACGCTGCGGCGAAGGGTTCTCTGTAGCAATCAATGACACGATACCGTCGGGCACGACGATCCCAGCTACGGCGCTGACACGCGTGGCAGCCGGGTCATCGGCGAGGCCCACAGTGAGGAGAGTAGACATGTGGCATAGTGTTTTGAACGTCTGCTGCACGCCTGTGTTCGAATGGTTCTGGATTTGGGAAGAACGAGAACTGCTGAGCTCGCATTGCTTTAGCGCGGTGGTGAGGATCCAGATGTGGCAGCGCAGCTCATCGACGTCGGCGCGCTCGAAGATGTCTTGAGTCGGACCTGTACTCTGGGATTGTCCGCCCCGTGCGGCAGGAGGTGCAGTAGGAGCAAACATAGCCGTCAAGTCGATGGTCGAACTTGTGTTAACAGACTCGGCAAACGCTAAACGCTTGCATATCACGTGGTGCTACTTCCGGGGCACGCCGAGTAAGTACTCTCTACGAACTCCCGGACGACAATACTGATTAACTCCCGGCTCTACCACCGCTGCCACCGCCCGCGCCACATACCACGACTGAGAAAAGGAAGGGTCGGTCTCTGGTGGCTGATTCCACTCAGCCAGTGGATAGCTGTAGCACACAATCCACTTGCGGAGTACGCTTTCATCCGAGCGCAACTGCTCGCTCCATGGCAGTATTATCGTTTGCGGGACGACGCAAGTTGTAGCAGCGACGCGTCCACCAGATGCGGCACAACCTGTAATTACCTCGCGGTCCCCGCAGAAGCCGCATCCCCCGCATGACCGGTGACCACCGTCCGCTTTCCACCGTCCACTACCAACCGCTCCCCGAGTCGACCTTCGCCAGGCAGCCCCAGTTCTGGGCTCGGCAGCGACCCCCCCCCCCCCCCCCCGGGCCTCTCCCGCACCTTCTCCCAGCAATATGCCCGCATCTGAAGCTGATAGCGGTAAGTGTCTCCCGACGGAGATAACGGTTGCGCATTGAGTCCTGACAATCACCAATCCCGTAGGAGAAACACCAGCTCCGTCTGACCGAGATCGCGCTTCGGTGGTGCCAGCACCATTCAGCTTTGACTCCGCAGGACGGTATCATCATCGGCGCGAGCAGTGCGGCGCAGCTGGCGCAGAACCTGGAAGACAGCGAGAAGGGCGCGCTTCCTGAAGAAATCCTGAAGGCTCTCGACGGGGCGCGTCTGATAGTAGGCGCGAACGCGCCCACTTACTGGCGCTAAGCGGTAAGGTTTTGAGAGGAGTGGTTCACGAGTTGGAGAACATACGTGTATGGTGGGAAAGAAATTGTATGTGTGTAAAGATAGCCTTGCTCCAGGTGAGATCCGTTGCATTCGTACGGTGTAGCGGTATCATTAACCCGTCCGCGTTCTAGTTGCTTCCGTAGGCACGCAGAGACGTTATGGAAGTTGTATTATGTGCAAGCGGTCCGCTGGAATCAACTACAGGGTTTGTTTTCATTCTTGCGCCTGATATTGCCATTGCTTTCAATGCATATGGCACTTCTCATCGTAAAACATGCTTTCACTGCAGCACCACGGTAGTACCAAGCAACAACACGGACAGTGAAATCGCGCCAAGTTGCTGGGTGTACGTCCCAAACAGGCAATGATATTTCGGATGTACTCTACACCTGCTCGCTCAAGTTACTCCACTTGCACAGTCTAGACCTCGACGCCTTTGGGACAGCGCGTCTGACACGAACACGCCGTAACGCTCACACCCACGTAACTCGTCGTCATTCTCCGTACGCTCCGCACACAGAGATGGCCTCGATGATACTATGGACGAGGACCCCGCGGCGGCATTGTGGCGACGGAGACAGCCGCCGTTCTACAGAGAAGCGCACCCGCCGAATTCACGGTCACAAAATACCGAGAAGGCTGTCAAAGTTCCGATGCGGGCCTTTGACGCAGTGGCGGCCTGGAGCAGAGGCTGGCTATGCGGCAAGGGAGCGCGTCATGGGCTGGTCACCCGCCTCGAAGAGATCCTCGCGGCGGCGGACGTTGAGCGGATGTCAGGCGCGGGAGCAGAGTTGGTTGGCAAAGAGCAGCGAGCGGAGTGGGAAGTTGCGTCCGCGGCTGGCGTCGTGGAGCCCAAACGTGCGCGCGACGCTGCGTTCGGGCAGGGATCGACCGAGCGTCGAGTGACGATATGCATGACATCTCCCTCTGCACCCGCTCCCGCCTCTCTTCGGCTCTGCCTCCGCCCAGCCTCCCGCCCGTATAAAACCCAACCATCCGACCATGGCCCCTCCACCATCCCGTTAATCCGCCTCGTCTATTCCCCCCACGCTCCTCACGAACCTTTACGCTTCACGACCACGACCTAGCCATGGCTAGCTCTCTAGACCATAACCCTCCCAATGCCAACCGCCACATCACGTCGGGCGGCTCCGACTGGCTTTGGGCAGTCTTCGCAATCATGCTTCTCAGCGACCTCGTTATGGTTTTCTTGACGTTCCGCGTGAGTATCTCAAATTAAGGTGGATTTGTTCGCACTCGTTCTAACAATCGGCGTAGAGGGCGAGAGGCACACGCCTGTTCCACCAAATTGCCGTCATCGTCCTCACTACCGCGACCATATCGTACTTCTCCATGGGGTCCGACCTTGGAGCCACGCCCATCACCGCGCAATTCCAACGCGGTGGCGCTGGCACCCGCCAGATTTGGGTATGTATCTCAACCTTCTTTGGGTCGCAGTAGAATCTAACGCTACTTTCAGTATGTTCGTTATATCCAATGGTTCATCACCCTGCCTCTGCTCCTCCTTGAGCTGCTCCTCGCCACCGGTCTTTCCCTCTCCGACATCTTCACCACCATGTTCATGGCATGGGTATTCGTCGTTTGCGGCTTGGTTGGTGCGCTCGTTGTCAGCTCATTCAAGTGGGGCTACTTCGTGCTCGGCTGCATGGCGTTGTTCTACATCTGGTACGCGCATCAACACCTTCAATCCGTATGATAATACTAACAAGTATTCCCTTCAGGTTCGTTCTTCTCGGCCACGGACCTCGCAGCACTTTCGCAGCCGGTGGTGTTGTCCGCTCGGGATACGTTCGCTCTTCCGGTTTCCTCTCATTCCTCCTGCTCTTGTACCCGATTGCATGGGGCCTGTCTGAAGGCGGAAACCTCCTCTCCCCGAACGGCGAGATGATATTCTACGGCATCCTCGACCTCCTCGCCGGACCCGTGTTCCTCTTCCTCTTCCTTTGGGGGCTACGCAGCGTCGACTACACCACCTTTGGCCTCGCGTCCGGAAAGTACAACGACACTTACGGAGCGGGCGGCGCTGGGTACGGCAACGGAGTGTCTGGTGCAACGGGACCGGGGATGACGACGCGCGGTGCAGGCGCACATGGCGCTACCGGCGCGACGACTGGCACTGCCGCCCCCGGAGTAGGAGTTGGTCCCCATGCTGGAGGAGTTGGTCCTCACGCTGGTGGGGTCGGCCCCCTCAGCGGCGGTGTTGGACCCCTCGCCGGAGGCGTTGGTAACAACGGAGTAGGCGCAGGCTCCAATGTTGTTTGATCCAATCGCTGGAAATATTCTCATACCTATCTTCTCGCATGCGAATCATTATATCCCCTTCTCCGCTCCAGTTACACCCATGCCTCGTACACACACGCATCGTTTCATCCAGGTGTATTAGTACATTAGTTTTGTATAATAGTACAACTTCAAGCACCCTTGGCCCACCAGTCGTTCAACGTTCGGACCCCAGCTGGTACCACAAGGGCGTTTTGTGACGTTCTACGTCATGGGCACAGGCTGCCTGGTTATCATCGAAATTTCCTCCTTCACTGGCATGGTATTTCATCAGCGATGTGACTGACTTATGGGTGACCGCGGATTCGAAAGCCTGTTGAACTTGAGGGTCACCCATGAGATCTTGAGAACTAGTCCATATCATGCACACAGAACTCCCGTACTACATATACTCCAATTATTCTACCCCATAGATGTATGTACACATAGACACATCCAGTCATAATGATACAAGATATAGCACATTGACTATTGACTAGTAGTGAAATCCGAGCTGCCAAAATGATGAAGTCGCATGCTGAACGAAATGTCCGAGTCCGTCTACCGGCCCTCCGAGATGCCTCGAGTCCGTCTACCGACCATCCCGCATAGCGGATGCATCTGCGACTTCGACGACGCGCAGTACGTCGGATATGACTTTCAGGGACTCCTCTGCGGAAGCCGGATGGGCAGGTTAGCGCCGAGCGTGGATAACGTATGGTAGCTTGTGAAATACGCACCCATGAAAGGCATCTCGTACCCGAGCTTTCGCGCGCTGAGGTCGATGGTTTCCAGAGCCGCGCTCCAGGACATGCCCGCCGCCAATGTCGGGCGGTTGGCGACGTGCACCACGATCTTCGCGACCATCGACCAACACACCTACACACCTCATCAGCTCCACGCCTCTCCCCAGCCCAACAAACCCAGAGACTCACCCCAAGGAGCGGATCGAGCAAAATAAAGTCGTTATCCTTAAACGTGCGCGTGATGCCCACGATCTCCATGACCGTGTCCAGGCTGCGCTGCATGCTCTCGGGGTGGTCGCGGCGCACGAGCCAGTGCAGCTCCGCCTTGCTCGCGAGCGCGACGACGAGCGAGAACTTGAGCGCGACGCCGTGCGCGTGGTCGCCGTAGAACGTCGCGCGCAGCATCTCCGCCTCGACCGCCGTCGCGTGCGCGGACACCTCCTCGAGCAGCGGCCAGTAGCGCTCGAACCACGCGGGGCGCCCCGGCGCGAACACGCCCCCGTGCGCGGTCGCGGCGAACTCGGCCCACTCGTGCGCGGCCGCGCGCGCGCGCACGAGCAGGAGCAGGCTGCGCGCGCGCATGTACACGACGTTCGTCTTCGCGACGTAGGGGTAGAAGAGCTGTGGGGAGGGAGGGGACGGGCGTCAGAATCGCTATCGCGTAGCGGGTGGCGCGGAGAGGAAGGATAGCGTACCGCGACGGCTTTGAAGCCCTCGTCCCAGGTGTGGTCCAGTCGTGTGGGGACGCGGAACACGAGACTGGAACATCGGTCGAGGTACATGAGGTGGCTGAGCGTGCTGATGAGCTCGATCTGCATCGGCGTCGCGTTGTGCATCGAGAGTGTGTCGAAGTCCTGTGGGCCGACGGGAAACGCGAGGCGGTGGTGCAGCGCGACGCGCACGGCGGTCGAGAGCTGCTCCTCGCCCTCCTCCATCTGCTTCTTGAGCAGAAAGTATATCGCGAGCAGGTACCGGATCTGCACCTCCGTGACGGGGTCCGCGTCCTCGAGCGCGACCCACAGCAGCTGCAGCTGCTCGAACTCGGTGTGTGGGAACACGAAGATGTGCCTCTGGACCTGCCAGAGCAGGCAGCCGAGCAGCTGCGCCACGTATGTGAACGACGGGTGCACAATCGTGCCCGAGATATCGCCGACGAGGATCGCTTGCAGCTTCTCCGCTGAGAGCGTGCAGCCGCACTGGCGGGTGTGTTCGGCGAAGACCGATCGGCTGCAATGGGCAAACAGTTAGGCGGAGTTGCTGGTGATAAATACGGTCACGCACAATTCCTCCAGGCCTTGCGGAATTGCAGGCGTGGAGATGCTGTGCAGGTCTACGGTCGGGGACGGTGCCGCTATGTGGTTAAACATCGAGACGACGGCTTGGGGCAGATTATAGATATGACCGGCGTTCGTCGGCGCAAGCTGTGGCATAAGGTTAGGTAGCTGAGATGTTGAGGCTAGCGGTTGATCGTGTTGACCGATTACTTGTGAGACTGTATGTGCTTGTCGGTGAGTGGACAGGGTCGCCGAGGTTGCGTGGGCGGCTGACCTCGCAAGGCAGAGATGTGATTCTCGTAGACTGCTAGACGCTGCTCTAACTCATGCGTACGCATAAACAGGGCTTCGGTGAGCGTCCGCTCCACGTTCTCATCATACGTGCAGTCCTTTTCCTTTCCAGCCACCTTGCATGTCGAGCAAAACGGTCGTCTCGCGTCGCATTTCTGACATTCGTTCAGTCAAGGGAACTGAATTGGAATACCTCAAACGTCGTCACCTTCTTCTTCCTCCTACGGGCGCAATCAACAATGATTCTCCCACGTGGACGCTTGACGACCCACTTACCTGCACGGCACACACGCGGCACCCTTCTTCAGATACTCACCTTTTGGGCCTGCAGATATTGAAGAAGCCGTGGTGTATTCGCAGTCGACAGGCCGTCGGGCTTTGGAGCAGGGCCCGCAGACAGGGAGAATACCATCGCAGCGCTGCACCGCATTTGAGCATGATTACACATGATCAACGGGATCGGCGACAAAAGCTTCCTTACCACTTTGCGTCCGCTTCCAGCCGATCAAGAACAGGAAGAGATCAGGGTCAGTCCTCGGGAGACGGCCACAGAGTATATGGGGATACTCACCGGCATGCTGAGCAGGTCTGGCTGCCAGCCATGGTGATGGAGGTTGGGGGTAGAGAGGGGTTTTCTCCAATCACGAGAGACACGGAGGCATCAAAAGCGGCGGGCCCGTCAATGATTTGAGAATCCGGCGAGCGCGCGCGCGTTTGCTCCGACAGTTACTCGAAGGTCGTGGGCCACGAGAGAGGGGGCGTGTTCGCCTTGCTGCATGCAGTCACCAGCGTTTCCGAGTCCGCAGTCTGACCGACCTTCACTTCCAGAAAGTATCTTAGGGTGTGCACCAAGTACTGTCACGCTTGAAAGATGATGTAGCGGAACAAAAGAAGTCGCCGGGAGGGTCGGAGTTGCCGCTGACGCGTGGAAGATTAAAAGTGAGCCTGAGCGTAAGTTGTAGACAGCCTAGTCTGTACAGAGGAGCGGCGAGGAAGGACAGGGGTTCTGGACGCGGTGACCGTTGGGAGCAGATGGCGGCCCTGCCGCTAGTTGGCAGCTGAGGGCAGCGCCGCCGCCAAATGGGCGCTCCGCGACTTCGGAATGTGACGCGACGTGGAGGACCTCATCACGGTGGCGGGGCATTGCAAAACCCTCCTCAGCAGCTGTACCCCCATATTTCTCCAGAGTAGCTCAGATAAAAAAACAAGACAGGATCGAACAGCATTCCCTGAAAGTTGTATCACTATCCTTGAGCGGGTGGCTCCTCTGGAGGAAGAGACACACACAGTCACGCGTGACAGCTGCTCGATCACGTGGGACAAACGCGACTTCAACGTTCTGGTGGTGTGCGGCGGATGTGCTTTCCTCTCTCCGTCCACCCGCCCTGAACGCTTTTCTCCCGGAAACACCCACCATCTCCCTCGCGCGATATCTTCTCTCCTGGCGTCTGCGTCCGCTCTGGCCTCATAAATTGGTACTATGACTAGCGATGTCACTCTAGACTCGGGCCAGATAGACTCTGCCTTCAGCTCTCCCTCTCAGGCAAGCGAGGCCTCCAGTACTGCTGCAGATAGAGTGTTCTTTGGTCCTATCCTATCTCCAGAGAAGCGGTTTGCAAGGCGCGCTGGTAGCGCCCCGCTTCGCACGCCTGTGCGCCGATCAACGCGGCTCTCATCTACAAAGGTCCCTCTTTCCCTCTTGCCGCAGCAGCAGGGTGCCGCACTCGAAGGATTCGCGTCAGGCGCAGGCGAGATCATGGCAGATGAGGATGGTATAATCGACGGTTCGTCCTACCATCCTTTCCTCTACGCGCGACCATAAACTAGTTTGTACAGAGCCGTCAGTCGTCCTGGCCAGCAGGGTTTTCAGCGCTGCGGCAAACCCCTCGCCCCCGCCTACACCACCCCTTGTTTCTCAGCCAGAAGGCTCTGACTACATGGACGTCCAGCTTCTCGACAGGCCCGATCCCCCAGAGCCGCAAGACACGCCTGTCGCTGCTCAAAGCGGTCCACTCATTCCCATCGAAGGCATCTCCGAGACAATCATGGATTATTCTCCTGTTGCAGCGCGTCCAACACCTCCGACGCTCCCCCCACCAGAGGCTGCGGATCGATCCCAGCCGGACCTCATCAACTTTGACTCATTTTCCGCTCAGGAAGAGGACGAGCCTGCTCAGATAGAAGCACGCGACCAAGAACTGCTCCTTACACAATCATCGACAACTACCGTGGATGACCTCCTCGCTATGTCTCCTAACCCCCAGCCTATTGCGCCCACGGACATACAACAATCTGACTCGTCGCAACCACACAATGACGAGGAACAGGATGATGCCACCACTCCGGATGACGAGATGGAAGTCATTCAATCGCTGATTATTGAGGTCGACCCACCAAATCCAGCCGATGGGAACGCAAATAACTCCGAGACGGAGCGGGTGGACGGGGAAGACGGAGAGACAGATGCTGCTCCCGCTCCGCTCCGTCGCTCGAGTCGTCCACGACGAAGTCGCAATTCCCTACCCCAAACCGTCACTACTCCGGCAGCCGTACATCCGTTTGTCTCGAATGATGAAGATGCCAGTGATTCCGCGGTTGACGAGCCGCCGCCACTTGCTCAGCTCAGTCCTGCTCGGAAACGCAAGCTCAAACTTTCACCGATGCCAGGAAATGGGATGACTGACACCAGCGCTGATATGACGACGCCTAGAAAGCTTCCCCAGGCCGTTTTGGTGCGGCGCGAGTTAGGGTCTCTTTCCCCCATGTCTGCAGCGGTCCTCACACAGCTTCTCCCAAAGCCCGCGGGTGACAGCGCGAGTCGATCTACTACACCTCAGCCACAGGAAAGCGAGAAGGCGTCCAGCCAAGAACCTGTGCAACCTACTGCGCCGAGCACTCCGCCTGATCAGACTGCGACCCTGGTTTTTCCCAAGGTGGGGGTGCAAGTCAATGGTTCGGCGACCGACATACAACGCCCGAAGAGTCCTCTCCGCCCCTTCCCTATATCCCCCTTCAAGATCGACGAAACTGCTCGCACACCAGCTCGCCGCGTACCCATTTCGCAGGCAATTGCGGAAGGTACTTTCTCTGCGCAGAAGCTCCCTGCGCTGTTCGGCGCTGCGCGGCCCGCCGCTGCACCGGGATCCCCGGTATTCAAACGACTTGCGCTTGACGACCCCACACGCAGCCCGGCTCGACGCGTCCCGATGAGCGAAGCTGCCCCCATCCCTCCGTCATCTCCTGACAAAGGCAAGAATGTCTTCCGCCCCTTGTCGCCCGTTCGTCCACTCTTCCGGGAACGGCAGCGAAGTGGCTCCGCAGAGCCGCGGCCTCCGATAGGCAGGAAAGAGCGAGGTGCATCCGCCGAGCCTACCGTACATCCGCCAGCCCTTGGACGGCGGCCGGTCTTCCAGAAACCTGCATCTTCCGAAGGGCTGGCTTCCAGTAGCTTGATGAAGCCAAGGGCACCCCTGCCGTTCCCTTTCGCGCAGTCGCAGCGTCTTCCTGCGGCCATACCGGAAGTGGACGAGCCTGGTCCTTCTTCCCTCCGGCCACCCACCGCAACTGCCAGGAGTCAAACCATATCCAGTCCGGCTAAGAGTATTTCGAGCCTTCGACAGCCATCCGCCGGGGCTGGAAGCAAGATCCCTCGAATAGGTGCGAAGCCATACGCGAGACCGAAGGCTGTCGGGAAAACGGAAACGGGCCAAAGTAAACTACCCGCCCCGAAGAGCAGCGTTACATCCAAGGTTGGTCTGAATTTCCATATATTAGCGGTTCATTACCGTGTGCTGAGCTTGTGCCGTATCATCATAGCCTCTCCGCATAGTGACTGTCGGGTCGTCTAGCAGCGGCGGCAGTTCTGACGAGGGCCCGGCTGTCCCACCACCAGCCACGAAACTACTTCGGCGGCAGGGTGCAGGCACAGCCGCGCCCGAATCCTCTGCTGCTCAGAACCTGAAGCGCAAACGTGAGGCTGAACACGCGAAACCCGCCACCCCGGCACCACAGCCTGTGATCGTCATTCGGAAGGTCGTTCCGGGGATGTTCAACAAGGGCGAGAAGGCCGAAGGCTCGACGCCCGTTGCGACTACGTCAGGGCGACTGCAAATGAAGGAGCACGCGTCATTTGCTTCTCCCGTGAAGTCGATGGGTCCCATCAAGGGGCGGTCCGCAGCGAATTGGAAACGTCCACAACTTCAGGCCGAGCCGCTGGTACTCCCATCGTCGTCAATGCTTCCGGCACAAACCAGTGCCAAGGCCCCGACGCCCGAACGTCAGACAGCAGCGTCGGTTCCCCCTCCAGCATCTGAGGAAATTGCTAGCGCACCGGCGGACCCGATGCCGATAAGTCCTGTGAAGGAAACGCGCGCGCCCACTCCGCCACCTCCAACATCAGCTGTTTCCGGCAACGCAACCAACGCGGAGCCCGTAGCCGGTCCCTCCACCATCTCCAACCCCGCGGAAGACAAATCCAGCCGTCACCGCCGATCCACCCGTTCCCGGCGCAGCCAAGAGCAAGAGCACGCCCCGACCACCGACGTCTTCGGCACCGTCTCCGCCACATCCTCCACCAGCACCTTCGCCGCGGCGCGCACGGGCTCGCGCCGACAGCTGCCCGCGCGGCGCAAGCCGGTGCTGTTCTCGTCCGAGACGGCGGGCCCGTTCGCGGGGATGAGCGCGCTCGCGCTGAAGACGCTCACGAACGCGAACACGGTGAAGAACCAGGCGCAGGTCGCGGTGCTCACGACGGAGGTCGTGCGCAAGGAGGGCGCGCGCCCGGACAGCCCGACGACGAAGGTGCGCTCGGCGCTCGAGCGCCAGCGCGAGGAGCGCGTCGTGCAGCGGAAGGAGCGCGCGGAGCGGCGGGCGCGGCGGTCTGGCGGGGATGAGCTCGAGGAGGGCATGGGGGCGGGCGGGGAGAAGGCGGGTGAGGGGATGAGCGAGGCGGGGGACGCGAGCTTCATGAGCGTGGATCGGGATGGGGACGGCGTGGTGAGGCATCGGCGGGGGCCGGGGGATGAGGGGGACTATGAGACTCCGCCGCGGCCGGAGCGGCCGTTGAAACGGCTCAAGTTTGATGGTCAGGAAGAGAAGGAGGAGGAGACGGAGGCGCAGCGGCAGGAGAGGAGGGTCAAGTGGGACAAGGGGCTGCACACGACGGTGTACCTGGACGACAGCCCGCCAAAGCCAAGGCGAAACAAGCACGCGGTGCCTTCGCAGAAAGGTTGCCTGACCCCTGCAGCGAAGGTGAGCTATCCCCGTAGCCCTGTCGCCCCTAAATTCTAGCCGCTAATGATTTATAGGCACTGCGGCTGGACACGCTGGGCAACGTCCTGAACGCCGATATCCCGGTGGGCGGACTCGTCAAGGAAAACATCACCGTGAAGAAGTTCGTGTTCGACGACGACGAGGCCGAGGCCGAGCTCCAGGAACCTGCGTCGCCCGCGCCGGTGAAGAGCACGCGGAGCAAGAGCAAGAAGGCGAAGTCATAGCCGCACTGCCGCTGGCTAAGGTCGTAATATATATCCCGCATCTCTCGTTATATCCCTACACTATTGCATCATCGCTATGAGGACTTCTAGCTGTCGAGCGCATGTCGTATAGTATTTTGTATGTCGCTTTTGTATGTCACTGTGAATTTCTAGTCACTCTCGCTCGGTTGCGAGCATTTCCTTCAGCCATTCGGTAATGTTTTACAGTGAATGGTGTAGCTAAGTACACAGCTATACAGCAGCATCTGCTTTCGATTGACCCTTTCCTGAGCTTTTCTACTGGGGGCCGCGGTAGTTGATCGTCGGGCTCGCCTGGTTCACGGGGAGCACGAAGAGCTCGGCGATGTTGACGTGAGGGGGGCGCGACGCCGCCCAGACGATCTCCTCCGCGATGTCCTCGGCCACGACTAGAATGCGCGCGTGTGCGTTCAGCGTTGAGATAATAATGGAAGTATGGAAGGAGCTTACGGGGTTGGAGGCCCTCGTAGACTTTGTCTGCAGCAGACTTGTTGCCGCGGAAGCGGACGACGGAGAACTCGGTCTCGACCATACCTGTGAACCCATAATAATATGAGCTTTTCATGCTACTTTTTAGACGACAGGACTACTTGCCGGGCTGGATCTCCGTGACCCGGATGGGCGAGTCGACGACTTCGCGCAAGAGCGCGCCGGAGAACGCGTTCACGGCGTGCTTCGTCGCGCAGTAGATACTACCGCCCGCGTAAGGCTCGCGGCCTACGGAATGATGTGAGCTTGCACCCAGGTGAGGGAAGAGCTACGATGCTTACCAGCGATAGAACCGATATTAATGATGTGACCGGTCTTGCGTGCCCTGAAGTCTGTGTACGCCATTTGTTAGGAATAAATACTGCAAGACAGAGGGGTATGAATTAGCCTACCCTTGATAAAGAGTTGGGTGACGGCGATGAGACCGAACACGTTCACAGAGAACATGGCCTCGAGGTCATCCTGGGAGATATCCCCGACCTTCTCCGTGCCCAAGACGAAGCCGGCGTTGTTTACTATCGACAGCGTACTCAGCATCGATGCTTCCCGTGAAGCTACAGGATGATCACCAACCGAGGATGTCGATCTTCCGGAGCTCCTCCGGGACCTGGTCGAGGAAGGTCGCGATCTGCTTCCTGTCGCTCACATCGAGGCGGACGGCCGCGAACTTGCCGCCCTGCTGGAGGCCGGACGCCTTGTGGGCCGCGGCACACGCCTCCGCGACGGACGTGAGGGCATCCACTCGGCGCGCAGCCAAGATCACGTTCGAGCCACCCTAGGGGGACGGTCTACGCATCAGTACTAGTCCAGGCCCCCGCTAGCGTCATAATGAAGCGCACCTTTGCAAACAGTATCGCAGTCGCCTGTCGAAGATGGTGCTATTAGCACGGCGCCATAAAGTGCGTCTTAGGCAGATACTCACCGCACCGATACCGGCGCTCGCGCCGGTGATGAGGACGGTCTTTCCGACGAGACGGGAAGCGTTGAAGACGGACATGGCGCGGTGCTGGGTTTTGGAGCTGCTGGTCGAGCGCAAGAGGGGTGTGGAAGCTGCAGATTCCAATCGCAGCCCCCCGGCTTGTCGCAGTGCTGCTATCTGCAGAGCGTGTGTCCCGATCGCGCGTGCTCGCCATGATTGCGAGATGAGTGCGCCTGAGAGCCATCTGACTCGGCCCACTCCGCGGTTAATGGTATTAGTATAATTGACTCGTCCGCTCAGCAGGCTGGTGACGCTCCCAGGTGCGACTGCACGAAGCCGATCGAGCTGCTATCTGGAATCAATCGCCGCGGACCTGAGACTGACTTGTCCTCTTACCATCGCGTCCGCCTTCGCCAGTCAACGTCAACCCCTTGTCTCCGCGCGCAGCGTCGGTGTGCTCCAGGAATCAGAGTGTGTGCACGCCTGCGTGTAGTCTGTCTATCGCGCGGCCCGCGGTTGTGGGAACGGTCTAAGCGGTGGTTTTGATCGATATCTCAGAGACATGGCCGACCTAGAGAGCGAGCGTTGGGCGCGCCTTCTCAGGTGGCTCCGGGAGGAGCATGGCATGGACACGGATGCTCTGCGCGTCGAGGCGCGAGATATTCCAGGTGCGTTTACATATAGACAAATGCGCTGAACATGGAACTCACTGTGTGGCAGGTGCGGGCAGAGGTTTATGTGCTACACGAGAGATTCCGGTATGTGCGGGCATCTCGGACTCGTCGTCTCGCCTACTCAACTCTATGCCAGCCGTCATCGACGTTGTTCGAGATACCCAGAAAGGCGTTGATGAATACAACCACCGTTCTACCACTCTATCCTCACGTCAAAGAGGGGAGGTTGTCGGGCATCCAGCTCGTGTCCATGCACCTCTTGCTGCACAAATATTCCGGAGAGGAGGACTCTCTGGATAAGGTCTTCGGACCATACATATCGACACTTCCCCGAGACTTTTCTGGGCATCCGCTTGCCTGGTTGGTGAACCGAAAGTTGAAGCGAGAGGATGCCTCCGGTGACTACCTCCTTGATCAGCTCCCTCCTAGCACGTGGGAAGCAACCGTGAAGTTGAGCAAACGTTTCTGGAAGGACTGGGATGCAGTCCTGAAGTTCATGGTGGGAGCGGTTGGTTGAGTCCATGAGAAAAGTCTATAACGCAGTGCAGAAGGAGGATCCAACCGTAATTGCCTCATCGTCGAGGCCTGCGCTAAAGGGAATCAAGTCACTCGACGGCGATGAACTTGTCATGGACTTTCTCTGGGCTTGGCTGAGCGGTCTCTACTCTAACTGTGTGTATTTCTCGCGCAGATTCTCATTCATGTTTCGCAGTGAACACTCGTTGCATATTCTACCGCGTCCAGCAAAGCCCGTCTCATCCGGACAACTTCACTCTCTGCCCCATCCTTGACTTTGCCAATCACGGCACGGGGCGTACCCACATATTCCCCGTCCTCGACTCAGACATATGGGGTGTTCACAAACAATATCGGCGCGACAGCCGTGTGAGGAGCAACAACAGCGTTTTTACGTTCCTCGGATCTTCCGAATACGGCCTCTCCGAGGGAGAGGAATTGCTGCTGAAGTACGGGGCTCACCCGAATCGTGTCTTGTTCACAGAGTACGGGTTCGTGAACGCCCTCACGGACGGCGCCGTCTCGTCCGCTACATACTCCGCAGAGGTCGATGTGCAGGATCTGGTGGAAGAGCTGATTGACAAGTCAGGATCCTTGGCGCCGTTGATCAAGTCGACCCTGGAGGAGGCAGGATACTGGGGGTACGGCGCCGTTCCGAACATGTTTACGCCTCCGCGCTGACACCGCGTTGCAGTGAATGGACCCTCCATAGCTCGGGCAACTCGGGACACCCGTCGTATCGGCTCATATCCGCGCTTCGTCTGATATGTGCGCTCGAACGCTATTCTGGAGAAGCAACGCTGCAGACCCGTCTGGCGATCGACCTGTGGCTGGACGTCACCAACGGCTCAAAAGAGACGATCTCGAGTCTCAACGAGGACGGGTGGAAGAAGAAGCTGCTCTGGCTGTGTGAGACGATCCGCTATCGGGCGCGAAAGGAGCGTCTGACAGCGTTGGACGTCGGCAATCTACCGCGAGGTGCACCTGAGTGGGCGTCGTGGATGGCAGAGGGCGTACGGACACTGTGGAAGGAGGAGCTGGAGGTTGCTGAGGCGGTATTAGCCAGTATCCAAGCCGGCGTAGAATTCTGACGATTGTATCTCGCTCTGATTGTGGCATTGAGCACACACAACGCGTACGATTGGCTGGAGCACGCCGATCGCTGGCCCGGAAGAGGGCAATGCGGCGGGCGCACGCGGACGGAGAGTTTATAGGGCGGACACCGCCACGGGAGGCCGGAAAGGCCGCTGACATAATCGAAGCGGTACAGATGGGTGGAAGGCGGTCGTCTCTCGGCTGCGGGCGTTTCAAGCTCTATACCGTGTCCCACTCGCCTCCCTCGCCTCGCCCGCTCTTTCCCTCCCTCCCCCACGCTCGAGCACAGGCCACCTTCCTCCGCTCGGCCTCTCGGTTCTCTCCAGGACGCAACGTCCTGCCGCCCTCCCCTCCCTTCCTTCACCTAGCTCTCGACTGTTCATCTCATTCCTTGGTCTTGATTTGAAGATGGCTCTCCCAGAAGCGCTGCATACGAAGGCCCAGCGGGCATTCATGGGCACCGGTATGTCGGGCTTACATCACACCATGTGCGCGCGAATGCTCATCTCGCACGCAAAGTGCTATTCCGTTAGTGTTACTCCTTCCGGCGAACTCACGCTGTGCCGTCATGCTCAACTCCCTGTGGCTGCACAGAGGCGATCGTGGTTATCGTCATGGTCGGAATAGTGTTCGGAAAGGTGCATGATCATGTGGATTTGGATCTAACACGGTACAAGGTGCGTTATGCAGACGTTTATTGCTGCCTGTTCTCAATCGAAGCCCTGCAGACCATTCCCTGTTATCTTGCCCTCTTCATCCTAGCAGAGTAAGTTGTTCACCCCACAACACCGTTACGTTCGCTGATTAGCGTAGGGTCTTCGAGCTATTCATGGCGTATGACGCGCTGCGGCTACGAAATGTTATTCAACTTGTTGGGATATTATGTGGGTTGGCTTCCATGCTTGCGCCGGCTTCTTGTCTAAACATCCTACTACTTCCCCCAGTATTCCATGCAGCCCTCATTGTCATGGCAGCCCTTCAGGTTCACGAAACGCACACAGCGTTGGTGAAGAATGAGAGCGCTAACTGGACTGTGGACTACATCGTACGTACGACCCCTATCGCCAATTAATATCTGACTTACGGCCTTCCATTACAGAATGGCGGCGGCCCGGGCACGCTATGGCAAGGCGTGCTTCCCTTCCTCATCGTATCACCAGTGGTCATTGGCGTGTCATGGCTTGTGTTGATCTTCTTCGTGAGGGAGCTTTATCATGAGTTTGGGTGAGTCCCCCTGGTACGTCTGTACCACACCATCTTCTCACGTCAATTAGCTGGGCCATCTTCCACATCGTCGGAGCCAACCCTGCGGCGAAGAGTAAGTCGTGATATATCAGCTCGACATCTTCGGCGGTCCTGACTCCTGATGCAACCGCCACTAGCGATGTACCAATTCTACCAGGTCATGGTCTGCTTGCTGAAGTTTGACTTCTTCGCCTTCATCGGCGTCACAATGCAGGTGGGCTCCGTTCCGGGCACGTTCATCGAAGGTTGACTCATCAGTACGGCATAAGCTCCTCATTGTGGTCCTATCCAAAAATACGGCGGAGTTTGGTCTCACGGTTGCAGCTATTCCAATTGTCTTGGTCCTGCTAGTCGGTGCAGGGCTGGCCGTCCAGCGGGAAATCAAGTGGTACGCGGTCTATGCCTATGTGATGCGACAGACACAGTCTCATACTGTACAGGCTCATGTCGATATCCCTCGTCCTCATGTTGGCCGCCGAGTCGTACTGTGAGTTTTTGACGCGTCTGTCGCGAGCTCAGCTGATACTGACTTCTGACCGCAGTCAGTGAGTAACGCGCGCATGTGCTGCGAACCGGGCGTTAATCTGTAACAGTCTTCAAGCTCGTGCGCTTCTACGAGCCCGCATCGAAGGAACAGTATGAGACCGTGCGCGCGACGCTCACCACATTCAGTGCGTCCATCTGTCGCGTTGTGGTCCATGCCGCGGGGCCCGGTGATTAACGTCTCCGTAGCTCTCATCGCGTTCCTGCTGCTATTCTCGACGTTCGCGATCGGATTGCGCTGCTTCGCCGACTTTGACAAGGGTCTGCTGAAGAGCAAGTTGCACGGTCAGTCCTATAGGCCTGTTGGCGCGCCATACAAGTCCAGCTTATTCGGTGATTGCCTTCCTTCAGACGTGACGTTCAAGCGTAGATACTCATCCTCTACCCCTGGCACCGCAGGCGCAAAGAAGGAGGACGGCGGCTACGGGTCGGGCGCACCCCTCGGGCCCCGGGTGTCCATAGAGTAGATGGCCTCGGCGCCCGCCACAACGGCAGTGGCGACAACGGTCGGCCGACGCGCTATCGCTGCGGCGCCGTTTTCCCTGCCAGTGCTTACCTGCTCTCGCGCTTGCTCCATGCCGGCATTGCCACGCCTCCTCACGACACTTTACTTCTGATACCACCTCGATTGGGTTCGCGTTCGCCTGGGTGGAGGGTTGGAACTTGTTGACTTTTACCGATACGCGACGGACTCGCCCGGGGCCTCCGACTCCGGGCCCACATGACTAGCGCATCTCTCCACTGCTGTCTGTTTGTCGTTTACCGCAACGTATTTATATTCTAATCTCTCCGGTGTACTATCCCTTCCCTCCGACGCGGACGATCTAATTAGTAGCTGTTGCACACTACACGCCGTTCTCAGACTCGGACCGTCCCACACATGCGGGGTTAGATGGACACCACTGCGAGCACCGGCAGGAGCGCGAGGAAGAGCCCAGCGCTGCTCCTGAGACTCAGAGCAGACGCGGAGTTGCTCCCGGTAGCAGTGGGAAGCGGCTGCGTCGCGATCGACGTCCCGTCCAGCCACGGCGTTTGCGGCGAGGGCGAGGACGGCTGTGGGAAGGCCTGGAGGGTGTTCGTGCCGTTCGTGCACGCGTCCGTGGGATGGTCGTTCATCACCGTCACCCTGCATAATTGAACGGAGCGTGTCATCATCAGGACCCGCGAGCTGGAGCGTGCGGGGCAGGGCGTGGGTGCGACGGACGTACGGGATGGGCGTGATGGAGAAGAACGGCTCGTCGTTGATGTGGGAGCCCTCGTAGAACGTCAGCTGCAGGTAGGTACCACGGTCATTAATTGGCTCCGGAAAAAAATTGGTAGAATAGACGGTGGGGCGGGCGACTGACGTTGTACGAGCCGGCGGGGATGCAGGTCGAGACGTTGTAGTTCCAGTGTTTGACGGTGCTGCCCTGCTCCTGGGTGAGCAGGTCGGGGCCGGCGGAGACGGTCAGGTTGAGCTTCGTCTGGTAGGAGACGAGGTAGATCTCGAGGCTGTCGAAGCGCGTGGACTTGTCCGAGCCGGGGATGGACGCGCTCTGGTCGAGCTTTCCGTCTCCGGAGATCTGGTAAACATGCATAATTCAGTGCTTCTGTAATCTACCAGAGACATATGTTAGTACTCACGTCGATGGCGACTTGGGTCACGGAGCCAGCGTGCATGGGGCTGTTCGGCGCGGGCGCATCGACGATTGCGAGGCCGCTCGTGAAGATCTGCCCGTTCACGAGTGTCTGCGCATACGCACAGCGGGAAAGAGAGGTCAGGAGCGCGGCGGCAGCGGAGAAAACGAGCGTGGGGTGCATCTCGGCGACGGTGCGCGCGGAGGTGAGTGACGAGCAGATGAAAGATTGTAATTTGGGTTTACGAGATGCATGTTGCACATTAAAGGTGCCGGGAGCTCTTCGGGGAACCGTGGACGCGCGATGGCAACGCCGCAACAGCCCTTGTTCAGGAACGCACCCAACCCGCGAGGCGCCCATAGACGGCGGACCATCCTCGGGCGTCACACTGTATGGGCGTCTGTTGCCAAACGCGTCGACGCGTGATGCGTGACAGACGCGTCTCTCTCACCTACCGCCAGCATCCACCACCACCACCACTGCAGACATGGACGACCGCGAGGACCCCATTGCCCAGTTTTTCCCCGACCCTGAGTCCGTAGACCTCTACGATGTCCTCACTGTCAAGCACGACGCGTCCCCAGACGACATCAAGAAGGCGTACCGCAGACTCGCGCTCAGGTTCCACCCGGACAAGCTGACCACCGCGAGCGAGGGCGCGAAGGCGGACGCGTCGACGAAGTTCCAGCAGGTCGGGTTTGCGTACGCGGTGCTCTCGGACGAGGCGCGCCGGAAGCGCTATGACCAGACGGGCAAGACGGACGAGGGCGCGGACTTTGGTCCGGGGGAGGACGGGTGGGAGGCATACTTTGAGGAGCTGTACGATCGCGTCACGCGAGATAAGCTGGATGAGATGAAGAAGGAGTATCAGGGTGAGTGCAACAGGCATGTGCCGGGAGGAATTGAGCTCACTTCGAGGATCACAGGCTCCGCGGAGGAAGTGGCGGACCTCAAGAAGGCGTATACGGAGGCGGACGGCGACATCGAGGTTATCATGACTCATATACCCCATTCTACCCACGACGACGAAGGTCGCTTCATCATCGCCATCACGGACCTCATCAAGAAGGGCGACCTTACCTCGCTGCCCAAGTGGGAGTCGAGCACGAAGGATGAGAAGGCCAAGCTCGTTCGGAAGAAGCAGGCGCACAAGGAAGCGGCGGAGGCTGAGGCGCTTGCCAAGGAGCTTGGGGTGTGGGACGAGTTCTTCGGGAGCGGGAAGCCTGGCGCGCGGAAGACGAAGGGGAAGGGGAAGGGGAAGGCTAAACAGCAGGCGGGAGACGAGGACGAGGAGGACACCTCGGCGTTGCAGGCGCTCATCCTGAAGAAGCAAAAGAACATGGATAGCTTCTTCGACGGTCTTGCTGCCAAATATGCGGACGCGGAGCCTGCGCCAAAGGGCGCAAAGAAAGGCAGGAAGCGTGGAAAGGCGGCAGACGAAGAGGATGAAGAGGTATCGGCGTCGCCGAAGAAGAAAGCGAAGAAGGACATACCGCCACCACCTGAAATCGACGAGGCTGAGTTCGAACGCATACAACGGGGCCTAATGGACTCGAAAGCGAAGCGTGCCTCAGAGGGAGGCGCAAAGCCGTCGACGGCCAAGACGCGAACGGCCAGGGGACGGAAGGCGAAGTAATCTGCATACAGTGGCTACTGGACATTGTAGGATAGTGTGAGTTTGTATGTTCTTATCATTGGTATCTCATTCTTTTGTTAGAGACATGCCGGCTTTCACGGCGCGAACTCTCCTTGATTGTATACCACTATCAGTGGCAAAGGGACAGTGAGCGAATGTTATAGTGTCATTTCGTCCGCCATAGTTCTGAGTATTCACACTGACTTCAACAATAACAATATGGTCTCTTCCACGAGTTTATTCTTTATTCTTGGAAGCCAAGTACCAACGTCAAAAACGCAACCTTGGAGGGTCGTTTGGTGAGTGGTGGTTTGTGGCGATACCACTTGCGTGAGGACGTAGGGGAGTCAAAGTTACCTTGTGCTGTCGTCGCTGGATATAAATACGGGCCATTGCTTATGGTCGTCGCCGCACGGAACCAGCCATGGATCCATTAGAGGAGTTTCCTCTCGAAATCACGTTCGAGGTACGTTCAGTGTTTTCCGTACACCCCTTTTTAATGGTTGCCTGCTCACTGACGAACACCATCAAGATCTTGAAACATGTGGATCTACTAACCATGTTGAACCTTTCGAGGGTGAACCGCGCGTGGCGCAACATGCTCATGCAACCGAGCGTGACGCCCAAGTGGGCTTTGGCACGGAGGAATGTCGAGGACCTTCCTGAACGACCACCCGAGATAGGGGAGAGGGCATATGCCCACCTGATATACTCCCCACATTGTCACGTACGTTGACTTCTTTCGTGCTCCTTCGTCTGAACGAGACCAATTGCTCACGCACTATGAACGGAATAGGAGTGTGGCAAATCGGGCGTGCGGGATATCCTTTTGACGTGGGGTACCCGGTATTGTCAAGAGTGCAGGTCTAAGAAGTACGCGCCCCCTTCTGCCCCCTTCGTAATTCTTGATTGACTGCGCACAGAACTAAGACCATAGACCAAGAGAAGCAGTTCCTCGACACTATAACCAAAGTTACTGAGGTCCGCACGCCGTTTTCAATCGTAGCTGGGTCTCTCCACATCCTAGAAGTCGATCGGTTCCGGAAGGCGTGGGACGCACTCGAAGGTAATGCTGCTGGTCAGAAGATGCTAGCGGAAGACAGCGCCGCGGTCGTAGTAAGGAGGGAGAAGGTCAGTGACATTTCGAACCACAGTGTGATAATGCATTGACTTGGCAGCAGCACGCAAAGGCGATGATTGAATATGTCAGAGAATTGAAGCGCGCTGAGGTTATAAGAATCCGGTTGGATGCGTACGTGATTCATCTTGAAGGAATCATTGTGTGATGGGTGGCTGACGGAGGGACAGACTGAAAGACAGAGTCCGCAACATGCAATGGATAGACGACCTACCTGACTGGACGGACGAGTTCGCAAAACAGTCCTTTGCCACCAAGTGCGAGTCGCTCACTGATCGCGGTGCGTCTTTTCACTTCAACTAGCTGTCATAATGTTGTTGACGCGTGGACGCAGGGTGGTTAGATGTACGTGATGAAGTCGTTGAGTTTTTCGAATGCAAGAGGAGGCAACAGCTTCTGCCGCATGCGAGCAAACGGTTTTGCGAAGAGATCTTCCCAGTCTGGAAGAGCAACTGGACGACGCACACCAGCGACGTGAACGACCTGCATGCCTTGGCGCGAATGCGCCCGGCAGATTTCCTCCTGATGGACTGTGTCAAGGATGCCGTGACAGGAACTGGCATCGAGTGGTGCGTTATCGAAAGTTACTACGAGATGCTGCAGGACGAACTGGGCGACCTTGTCAAGCGGTGGCATGCGGCGCGGAGGGCCGAGCTCAATGACATGCTCAAGAAGGCCATCCCGAGCCTATCGGCGAACCCGGACCCAGTCACTCTCGCAATCTGTACCTTCGACTGTGCCAATCCTCGTTGCACGAAGAAGCTCATGCACTACCCGGACGTCCTTGACCACCGGTGCTCCTGGAACATGCGTAAATCGCATCGCAAAGAAGACGAGACCTACAAGTTCGCGATTCAGCAAGAAATGGCGCGCGCGGACGGTATGTGCCGCGCTTGGGACAAGGATCATGTCCGTGTCAGCCAAATCGCACGCACGTCCGGCACGCGCACAATCGTAGTGGTATATGGATGCGATCCCGACGATGCGACTCCGCGGGACCTCGATGAAGCGGGCGCCCGCCTTCCTTGTGCGGGCTGCGTACCCAAACCGAACGCACGCCGTTTCGATTGGAGGAAGGCCGTACGCTCCGTTTCTTCCTTCGACGTCTTTGTGCGTAATAACTGACATGATTCCGACTATCCATAGCTGGATCATTGGGCTGCCTGGCATGTGTAAAGGTGCTACCGGGAACGGCTGTCGCACAGCGGCTCGACCACCCCAGAGAACCTGTGTGTTCGTAGGCGAGGGCTATCTGTCACACCGGGAAGACAATTATATGGTGATAATGCATCCGCGTAGCCTTGGTAGCCCTTTGGTGTGTGAGGGGGGCTATGCCTTGGCCCGTAAAGCTCTTGATGAGCTTATTCTGACTTCTGAGAGTCGCGATCACGTGACTGTCACACGACGCGTTTAACGCGTGACTGCCGCATGCGTGGGAATCCCTCCTTGTTACGCCAGATATTAGGGGCGGTGGCGGTCCTCAGCGATTTATACCCTCTTAGACCTGTCTTCAGCGGTTCACCAACTTATCCGAGTATTCGTTGACGATCAATTTACTCTGCAGCAGAACTTGACGCAAATGGACGTCGTCAGCCGCCGACTCAGTGACTCAGATAAAAGTGCAGCCCCTTCATGCAGCTCGAGTGGCGCAGCCCCAGTCGTTCGTCGAACCCTTCGTGGGCTGCGCGGAGTGCTTAAGAATATGCTGAACATGCCCCTGGATATATTGATTAAGGTGTGCATAACGTTACTATTGTAACTTTCAAACAAGCTTATAACGCTTCGTCGTTGGCCACATCGTCTAGATATTTGAATTTTTGCATCCCCGGGACCTCCTGAACCTCGCACGCACTACGGGAAGTTTCCGTGCTTTCCTAATGAGCCGCACCTCTGCTTTGTATTGGAAGAGAGCGCGGCAGTCCGTCGAAGGGCTGCCAGACTGCCCTCCCCATCTCAGCGAGCCCGCCTACGCTAACTTGGTGTTCTTTCCACATTGTCATGTGAGATTCGACTGCGTTGTTCTCGAAAAAGGGATGCTCATCCTAGCAGAACTGTCTGACAGGTAATATACACACTATCATTTACGAGTTTTCTGCTCGTTATTGCCGTCGGTGCAAGAAACATATGTGCGCCACATATCCTTCCCTCGAACAATTGACAGGACTGACCAAATTTAAATTCACAGGCTCATCAAGGCAGACGACGCAATATATGAATTATTTGAATATGTAGAAAAAATCACGGGTATGAACGAGGAGTTCGTTATCTGTCTCATGGGTAAACATAATCAGTGAGCCTTGATGTTCTATCAACTCCACCTGTAACTCTGCTAGGTCCTGAACTTTGCTCAAGCGAGGATACATACTTTCATGCTCCGGAATGGGGCGAATTCCGACGGTATTGGGCCACGCTCTCCGAGTCAGATTTGGACGCAATGAAGGTGTACATTCAGACAAGGGTTATTACGGTGAATTTGGTCAAGGAGGTAAGAATTTCCGAGTCCTTGCCTCGATGAGTGGCTTGACTATCCCCTTGTAGTGGGCCGGCCTGTTACTCAAGTGGAAGGATCTACAAGAGATGCGCAAAGTGAAAGAGCTTGCTAGAATACGGGCAGAGCGCTTTCAAACGTATGCGCCATTCCACTGTGTAGCGGACATATAAGTAACGTTTGAATTCCTTCGCGGCAGCCTCTTAGTCTTTCTCAAACAGGAGGGCTGGGAGGAAGAGCTCGAGTTCATGATCTCAGAGGACTACACAAGATTGTCCGAGATGCCGTTTGCGCGCAAGCCCTCGAAACTGACTGCCCGCTGTGCGTGAAACGAGTTTGCCTTTCGCAGAGAAAACACTGAACTTGCGTTCAGCTTGGCTCGCTAACAAAAACGCAGCGCACGCTTTCATGGCTGACGTCAAAGCTGCGCGTCTTCGAGTCGAGCGAATGGCGGTCCTGAACGCTCGTTTCAACGTTCTCGCTCAGAGGATCGATGTCTCTTACCGATCCAGAGGAGAACTCCGCCACCCGGAGTGGGACATGGACCCTCAGGTCATCGACTTCGCCTTTATCCCCAGCCTTCAAGAAATCCTCGACGCTCCGGGCGACAACACTACAGAACCCCCAAATATCGTTGCACTGATTGAATGCGCCACCCTCGACTGGAAGAATGCAATGAAAGTGGAACTCGTTGAGCGAGTACGCGCGGCCGTTCCTGACCTTGGCGAGGTTTCGGACCCTCTGTTTTTGGCGACTGCGATTTTTTCTTGCAACACGTGTTGTGGGGCTGAACGCGTCCCACCTTTGCACTTCCCCGAGTTGCTGGCCCATCCTTGCCTACGCTACACGTCTGGTGTGATCAAACCCGGCATGGAAGCCTATGTTGCTACTGTGTACTCACGCTGCGACCCTGGCTACGGGCCGCTCACTCTGGACTGCCTGAAGGTTGATCTCAGGATGGTACAAAGTCTGCGCTCCATCATTGAAGCGATGGGTCTCAATTCACTACAGGCCACGCGAGCGGAGCTGGACAGCTCCGATGTCCGGCTGGTATGTTCTGCGTGTCGCTTACAAGGTCACACGTCGGGTGTAATGTACGAGGCGTTCGACTGGATGCGTGCTGTGAGTGGCCTTCAAACAAGTTGCGTTGGCTGCGCCAATGATATTTAACACTGCTCCATACTTATATGTAGCTCACTCACAGCGGGATGATTCATGCCGTCAGCGAGGCACTTCCATGTTCATGGGCCGTCCTTGATCCGAACCTCGCGGGAGCAGTTCGCCTCAGGGAGGATCAACTAAAGGCTAGTATGAGCTATATATTTAACCCCTCCAGCCATGAGAATCGCCAGCGGTTCGGATGTCGTCTCTGCCCCTATAGCTGCCTCGGCACGTGGAACATGATGTCCCATTTAGAAAAGTCGGTGTTTCGATGTCCCCTGGTCGCGCCCAAGTTCCCGTAGCGCTGCTGATCAGGATTTAACCACTTTCCATGTCTACAGGCACACGAATGTCGTTACTTCTACGGGGCTGAAGGAATACACGTACATCCACGTCGACAGCGTCCCGCCCGGCATGCCACCCATCTGTGTGTCTCAGCAGCACGACGGAGGATTTACCGTACCATGGGGTGAATGTTGAGTGCAAATTATTCACAGAAGCGCACAGTGGCCATTGCAATTCTTTCAATCTTAACCAGCGCGCGCTGACCTGAACAGTAGACCGTGAAGTTGTATGAAGTTGTACTTAGTAGGTACCGAGGCAAGAGCTGGCAAACAGATGAAATGTCCACCGAATACCTCGGCAAGTGCCGGAGAGCAGCTATGACCTTGGATGCTAAAGATTTTCCGCAAGTAAAAGCAACAAAGCAGGTATATTACAAGTACCGGATCGAGTCTATGCCCAGACTGCGTCTGGCATGTATGATAGCAACAAGTTCCTTTATCGACTCCTCCAGGATCACGACGTTGTCCAGCAGCTGCGAGAGCGTGACGTGCGTGATCTTCGCCCCTTCCTCCTCTTCCGTCTCTTCCGTAGAGCTGTCCGACGCCACGGTGGGCCCTTCCCCCCATTGCCCAGACGACCCAAACACGTCCTCCTCATCCGGGTTCCACCTCCGTGACTTCGCCGGTGTCCAAGGCCCGGAAGACGGCGCTGGTGCGAGGTACGGCTCGACGGTGATCGCCCCCGTCTTGAGGTAGTGAGGCCCGAACGGACTGGCTTCGACCGCCCGGGAGCCTCGAGATGGCGTGGTAGGCTCGGACGGCGTAGGCTTCGTGGGCCTGCTCTTCTTCGGGGTTAGGAAAGACATGAAGGTCGACGATGTCGTCTTCGGCTGCGGCTTCGGGCGTGACGGCGACTCTGGCGCAGGCGACTGCACGACGGACGCGCCAGAGGACTTCGGGGTCAGTCCACCGTCGAAATCGAGCGCGAGAGTGAGCGCGTCGGTCAGGTTCTCATTGAAGAGCAGGCCCTGCCGGCGCTCGAGCAGGTACTGGTCGAAGTTGTTCACCATCTGCCGGTAGCGCTCGAGCTGGGAGACGAGCCCGTGGAAGATGGTGTGGATGACGGGGCGCGACTGCTCGTCCATGCTCGACGCGGGGAGGATGTGGGTCTCGGATGCGAGTTTCTCCTCTATTCGGAAGTCGATTGAGCGGTCGTCTCCGTCGTCCTCGTACAGCAGCGCGTCATCCTCTTGATCCCGCGTACGAGAGGGCGTCTCGGAATCTTTGAGGGCGAACGTCAGCCATCCGGCTAACGAACGATCTGGACACAGGGCGAGCGTTGCGAGGACGCCTGTCAAGGCCATGTTCGTCTCCGGCGTGTTGGAGAAAAACTTCCGTAGCGCCTCGAGTACGAGAGAGAGCACGGGGTCGTTGGGGTTGAGCCGATGCTTCATCTTCGCGCGGATGTCCGGCTCGACGTCGAGGCGGAAACACGGTTGACCCTGAATGGAGAGCAGTGCGTCGCGTAAATAGTGGTCGTACCCGGTACTGAACGCATCCTCGGTGTGATTCGGATCGACGCGGGAGACGAGCGTAAGGTAGAGGCCCATCTCGCGCTCGTGCGTCCAGTATGTCGTATCGGGCTGGCTGAATACAGTGGCAGATAGCTTCGGATGTGGCTCTACAGCCTTCTCCGGATCTTCTGTGCCTGGGTATACAAACGCCTCTTCATCGTCAGAGTCATCCGCAGGCTGCGATGCCAGGATGTCTTCGACAGCATCGGGGAGCATAGGGGGTTCTGGGAAAGAGGTAGCCTGCGGATCGGGTATGACGACCAGCAGTCGGTCCACGCAGAGGGTGCAGTATTGAAGGAGAAGTGATTGGAGGAGCTGGAAAGCGGCCGTGGCGGTAGGTTGGGATTTTGAACGGAGACTGGTCAAAAGCAGGTCTTTGAGGGTGAACCGTCCCATCGAGGTGAAATATGACGACTTCCGACGAGCATCCGGCGCCTCCATCTCGAGCAGCGCCATAGCGGTACTCTTTCTCCGCCGCTGCTTGGCCTTGCGGTTGACCTCCGCCCGGGATTTCGTGCTAGGAGGGAGCTTTCCACCGAGCATGAGCATTGAGTATGGACGATTGCGAGACTGTCCTAGGTCGTCTGCATTATCCTCACTCATGAGGAAGTCGATCACCAAGTCCGCGAGCTGGCCGCTATCCAAGGTTCGAATCATGACCTCGATATACGACATCACCGCCACAGCGCTGCCGTCCGCGTCTGAGCACTCGAGGACCGACGGGTACAAGATGTTCTCCAGGAAAACACGTCGTACCGCATCGAGGATAGATTGTACGATCGCAGCGCCAACTAACTGAGATGGATCGAGGTTGTCGTCATAAGGATCGCGGGAGACGTTTCGTCGGAAGACGTCCTGCAGGAACTCTAGGAGTTTCAGAAAGTGGTCTAGTCTTGCTTTGAAGTCGGGACTTGACGACTCTTCGAGCCCCATAGCCCGACCCCTCTCCCGTTCGGCCTCGAGCTTGTCCTTATCCTCCTCCGAGACATCCGCTACTGAGCTGCCGAGGATCATCGCCGCTCCAGGAGTAGGATCTGCGGGAACAGGTGGTTTGACTTCGAGCTTCGTCGGAAGCAAAGAGTATACAGCTGCAAGACCAGCAGCAAGCACGTCCGAGAAGTCGCCATCTAGGATATATTCCGCGAGTGCAAGCGCTGCGTCAGTGTTAGGATCATGATCCGATCCGGGTAGTGTAGACGTAGAAGAACGGAGGTCTTCCTCTGCGGACTTGTGCGACCCGTCTACCGGGGACATCGCGACGTCCATGAGGAAAAGCAGCCCTGCCCGGGCGAAGTCGCCGATCTGGCCTTCCCGATGCCAGAAACGTAGAAGGTAGTTGAACAGCAGGAACTCATACTCTGGTTTCTTCGTTGTCGAGGAGCCCAGTCCTGAGTTCTCCGTCTTTTGCGAAGGCGACGGAGACGTCGGTCGTGCGTGAGGATTGGAGTCTGGAGCAGCGGGATCGGTGGAAGATTGCTCCTCGGGCTTCGTGCTCGCTGCGTCATCCTCCTCTTCCTCCTCCTCTTCCTCGACGGCAAACAAGGGCTCTGGCCGATACCATTGCTTGTCATGGAAGAAGATCATAAGCAATTCGCGGTAAGTCCGTATCCTGCTGCACAAGATGCAAAGAAGGTTGACCACTGAGGAGGGCAGTGACTCAGTCAGCATTACTACGAACGGGGAAACACACTACTCACGGTCTTCCTCGTACTCAGATGGTTGCGTTCGGCTAGCGTTACCGGCGGCACCCATAGGTTTATTCCTACCGTCCAGCTGTTCTTGAAGGTCGTCTCCCACACAGTTGCGCAGCAGTCGAAGGACAGCTTTGTGAACAGCGGAGTGAACGAGGAACTGTTCGTCCAGAAGAACCACCATGTTTTGGACGGCGCGGAGCACCTCTGCCTGGATGCCGAAGGGTCGGTCGGACTCGCTTAGCTTGACAAGTGTTCCCAGGACATCTTGTATAGTGGTCAGCATGTGGACAGATGTGCAACACGCGAACATACCGTTCTTGAGCAGATACTCTAAACAAGCACCAGTAACCCTGGTTGCGAGCCGGTCGGAAACGGCGGGGCAGGCCCACTGGGAGCGTAAGACTCACCCTTCCTCCGCTCGCGTCGATTCCCAGACCAGCGAGTCCACCATCGACTGCAGGTGAGCAGGAACATCCGTGGACTTGATCCCCCTGGTTAACTGGCGTTCATCCGGGTGCAGGAGGGTGTTCTATTGCAAGGCTATTGAGCGGCGGTACATAAACATCCCCCGATGGTATGCATACTTTGACGAGCACCCATGATTTATGAAATTCAGCCGCGTGGTCGACCTTGGTGTATACATGGCCTAGTTAGGCGTTGCTGGATTACAGACCATGCACGGGGGCATACCTCGGTCTTGGGGGTAGGCTGGGTACCCGACCGCAGGAACTTTGAGAAGTAATCCATTGGGCCACCCTAGCTTGTTCCTGTATATACCCAGTACCCAGAGAGCCAAATGTAAGACAAGCAGAGATATGAGCGATCGAGGCCGTGGCCGTCGAGTGTGAACTGCTTGTCGTCACTGCTCGAACGCGTCGCGCGACGAGCGCCCGGCAGCTTCCCTCTCTACCACCACCACCGCCTGTGCATATTGACGTCTCTCCTTCTTTGTCTTCACGTAAAAATACCACTTAGGCTCGCTACGTGGGCCGAAAGTTCCATCAAATGTCTGAGTGTCAGCCGCAGCTCGTGTTTAACCTGAGGCTAACAGGAGGCTGACATGCCCTCATTTCGCGTCCATGGGCTAAGGTTCCCTATACATAACATATGCTGCTCATTGAAAACGCCGTTCATCGCCATGGTTGATCCGGCGACGCCTCCATCGTTCGACGCGTCAGAGAGCCACTCGCTACTCCCATGGCTGGATGAAAGCCTCACTGCTACTAGTACTCCCTTACTGCTCATCCAACCCGACTACACCGCGGAAACGGAAGATCTAATCGCATTCGATGGACCTACCTTCGACCCTGCGTCATTGACCGCACTCTCTCCTGACGTTTCTACTGCACCACCCGAGGAACCGTCTCCCCGGACCGAAACTCTAGAAGCCACCCTGCTACCAACGCCTGCAATTGAAGCTACATCCGACGTGCTTCCTTCTCTCAGGACCTCCTGGTGCAAGGACCCTCCCTCGCAGAACGTAGAATGCGACCTCCGCGCGACTGTCGACGCGCTCCTCAAGCGAAAGAAAGCCTCGCAGCGCGGGATCGCAGACGAAAACGCGTCCCTCCGGGAAGAAGTCAGTTTCCTACGGGACACCCTCCGGCTCGCCTCGCCCGAGGACAGCGACGCGAAGCAGCTCGCCGCCGCGCTCGAGCAGGAACGCACGGAGCGCCTGCGCTCGCAGGCGACGTCCGACGCGCACGTCGACTACCTCGTGGCGCAGCTCGCAAGCAGCAACAAGGAACAAGCTGCTGTTGAGCAAGCGCTTACGGCGAGCGACCAGGAGCTCGCGGTGTGCCAAGACAAGCTCGCGGCCGCGATGGAACGTTGTGAGGCGCTCGAGGAGGAGAACAGGACTGTCAAGTCCTCGCTGGGCCTCTTCGCCAGACAGCGCCCCGGGACCGTTCGCCAACAAATGCAGGGAATGCTCTACGAAGTCGCTGAGGAGCGCGCAAACCTGAGAAAACTGGAAGTCTTGGAGCAAGCACAGGAGAAGGCTGGGCAGACACGCGACGAAGTCAAGAGGATCGGCACTTTCAATGTGTGGCACATTTATATGTGATACGCCTTCCGTTTGCTGAGCGCTACTTTATCCGACAGTACCCCAGACGCGGCAACAAGAAACAGAACAGCCTGACGCAGACGAAGCGTGCCGGATTATCAAGCTCGAATCATAACTTGCCGTGAATTGACATTGATCGTACAAGCGGGACATTATCCATATCATGTAACAACATGTGTAGCGTAATAGTAAGGCGATAGAAGATAGCCGGTTAGGCTGGACAGTCGATAGTGTGGGTGCAAATCTCATACACCTGACATGGTACGCGATCTGCGAGGCTGGTCCCAAGTGCTAGTATCCGCTGCTGTGCGGAGAGGCTGGGAGCTTGGCATTCTGGACCTCCGCATCTCCAACGGCACCCGGGGCCAGACGGTGACCGGCGGTTTCCTGTGGCGCTGCTGGGATTGAGGTCCTTCCGCTTTACTTGCATCCTGCGGCAGATCTTCGACTTCTTCGATAGAGGCATGCGTGGGGCTAGAGGATGTAGACAATAAAATATCTTTGTATGACTAGGGATGCCAGAGAGTGAGATGGTACGACGGTGTGATTTTGGGATCGAGAACACGCACGCTGGCTCCTCTGATTATCTCTGGCTTCACCCTGGCCAGGGTAATTGCCTCCTCGAGTAAAGGCGAAAGTGGGCAGTGGGTCTGACTGCGAACACGGGGAGCGGCGCGAGCGTTCAGCTGCTCAGTGACGTCGGTGAGTTCTGAAGGCAAGACGAGGGCGGGGGTAGACGTCGTTGGTGCGGGAATAAAAGTGGAGTTGGCTCTGAGGTTTCTCGTTCGGGTCAAGCTCTGTGAACTTGACACAGATGGAGCGCGTCGTGAATCTGCGAGTAGTCGCGCAAGCCCCTGTAGATGCTCTCAGTACCGATGAAAGGAGGTGCAGAGTTGACGCGGACGAGCTGATAGATGTACCTGAGCCATTCGCAGCGCGATTTCCTCGTCTTCGAGGAGGGTATCAATGCGGTCTTCGAAGAAGGTATCTATGTGTGGTAAGGTGGGAGAAGACTCCATGTGTAACATCTCTAGCTCGTCGAGGCCGCCGGGAGATGACACATGCCCAGGGGAAACACGCATAGGAAGAGCCGGTATGGTATCGATGGCAGCCCCCGTATTCACGGTGAAGGAAGACCCATCAGAGTCCTCTTGGTTCAAGGAAGTGACGAAGTTCAACTGTGCCGGAATTGGTGGATGTTCTTTTTTGACTTCGTCCGCAAAGAGATCACCGAATTCGACGGAGTTGCTGGGGGTAAATGCACGGGGACTACGCTGTAGACCATTTCGTGCCGTGTTTGATATGGGAAGGATTGCAAACACGTACCTGTTCGGTAAGATCCTCGACTACACTCTTCGCAGGGCACAGAGGCTGAGTAACCCGGAATCTGTCGACAAGTGACGAGCAGCCAGTCCAGAGCAGACATAGCAGTAGTAGAAGTACGAGTAACTCCAAGCCTTCCGTATTCGCTGGAGAAGCTTGGTGTTGACCTTCAAAACATGCGTCGTCATGATCCGAAGCCCAGAAGGATGAATTTGTTGAGCCACAGATTCCTAGTTTGCCGGACGCTCGTGGAGAAAATCGTCCGAAAGTCTCTGGAAGATGGGAAGAGGAGTGCAAAGGTAGAGGGCGCCAGAGGGGCTGTAGGGGTCGAGAACTAGAAGAATCAGGGCGGGGGTTGGTGAGAAGGCTAGCGATAGGTGAGAACATGAAGCCTAGGAGACGCGTTTGAGGGATAGCCTGTGAGATGAGAGTGGTCACGTAGCGCGGGTTCAACGCAGTGAGCATGAAGACGCCGGCGAACACGAAGGGTAGAAGAAACATCCTGAAGTGCGAGATAACACAGACCAGCAGGAGCTGAGAGGACACGAAGGAGGGCGGTGGTCTTATATATACCTTCGCCGTTCAACCACGCGCAAACAAGAGACAAACAAGGGGACGATCGATCGACCGGCCGTGACGGAACGACCGCCAGTACTTTAAATTGCTGGGACTTAAAACGACCATCCATGGGTCTGTTCATGGTCAGTAAACATGTCTCGCGGTTCAAAGTATACAAAACTTACCTAGCACTCGGAGTCGCTCACCACTTCCCTGGCCGCTGCAAAGGTTTCTTCATATTGTAGTTGACGAGCCTTCGCAGGTTCACTAGTGGCAGCGAACACGCCGCCGCTACTTCCCTGGCACTGCATGTTCTAAAGAATTTGCTACGGAAAAATATGTCTCAAATACGAAGTTTTCTTTCCATTTTGTGCTCATTTACTACGACCTGAAATATCCACAGGTTTGTACGGAACATATCTGGTACGATCACGTGCCGAACGCATCGAACCCCAGATAAGGCACAAGGAGGTCTTCGTGACGGGCATAATACTCTTGAAGTCGAACCTCCACCATCTCTCCTCCTCCTCGCCGAAGGGCCGTCTTCCCCACACCGCCGCCTCTTCCTCATTCCGATGCGTGTCAGACACCCTCCTCCCCTCGACTCAGCACTAGCCCATGTAATATGTACTGACCTACTAATTAAACAGCATGATCAGTGCGGAAAACACGCATATAGCGAGGTAAAATCATCATTACTAGCTTACAACCTTTCAAACTGATGTTAGTACTAATCGATTTCTGCAGCCCATCGGTACATTTTTCGACCGCGCTCGTTCAACTTCTGACAGCCTTCGAGTTCGTTACTAATATTGCTAACATACTGACTTACTAACACCACTGACATACTGACTTACTGACATTACTAACAATACTGACATACTAATCTGGTGGGCTTGATGAGGTCCAAGTACGTTGTAAGTACTCTTAGTAGTGTATAGTCTCATGTTCAATATATATCTTGTGCCGGCCGCATATGATAGCTGTGGCTTGTTTGAGTGCTATGTAAGCGCCAACGCGCGAAGAGCCAGGCTAGTGCCAGGCTACGTCATTTGAGATAGGCGCCGAATTCTAAAAAACATCGAGGAAAACTAGCGGAAAACGGTATATATTGTGTGCGTTTGCTCGGGGTTTGCTGCGAAGTAATGTTAGGAAAATATCCATCATACTCTGACTTTGACTGACATTTTTCGGTAGCAAATGTCGGGCGACGCCCAGTGTGGAAAGTACCCTGATAATGTGAGCGGGTTTACTTACATTATACCTTACCATGGGTCCACAGGGAGCACTAGTTCATGATTTCCTACGTGTTCTGTCATCGAGCGGTCAAACAATACTCACTCACTCACTGCATGTATCCAAGGCCAGATTAGACGCTGGAAGGAGAGCGCCACGTGCTGCGCCACTCGGGCTGCGGGGCTGCGGCGGACGACGGCTACTTGAAGGCTGTTCCTTGCCCGTCCTTATTTCCACCCCTCCTCACAACCTGCGCGCAGGCCGCCCCACCTCTCTCTCAACCCCCGTGTCCCTGTCTACGACTCTATCCTACTTGGTATCCGCTTAACATTCCCGTCTACTTCACACGACCACCTCACGATCACATCTCCGAGCATGGCTACGTACAGCGATCCGTATGCGGCCGGCCAATACGCGCACCAGCACCAGCACCAGGATGCGCCCTTCAACCCGTATGAGGTGCAGCAGCAGCAGCAAGCCGCATACAGGCCGTATGACCAGGGTGGCTACGGCGACGAGTATGACGCCTCCGGTCGTGCGAAAGAAGCGAACTCTGGACTGAGGAACGGATATGGAGAGGACGCAGTACCAGTGCCTATGGGCGAGAAGTGAGCACATCAAACGCAGCCGCTAATATCTGGATGGATGTGTGCTCATGCGCGTGATCCTTCGTAGGACGTCAGCCTCCGTGAGGGCATGGCGGTATGAACACCAGGGCAAGATGTGGACCAAAGGCAGCCGTGCACGCTGCTTCGGCAGGTTTTTCTGCTGCACGCTCATGATCTTCATCTTCCTTGTCATCAGCATCATCCTCTCCCTGGCCCTGGTATGTGATGAGGAAACCTGTCTTCCAAGCATGTCGTTCTGATGATGGTTTGTGCTGCGCAGTGGCTCCGCCCACCGAACATCATCGTGGGGACGCCCACCCCTGATCTCAGTACTTTCAACATCGATACTACCACTGAGAGCATCAGCTTGGGCATGCCCGTGAACGTCAGGTATGCTCGTAATGTCTAGCTAATGTCTCGACTCGTGCTAACTGTATATTAGCATCAACAACCCGAATTACTTCCCGGTCGACATCTCCTACCTGGACGCTACGGTCTTCTACCCTATCAACAACACCCAAATTGGTTCTGGCCATGAGGGCAAGATCGTATTGAAGCAACACCAGCAGACGAATTTCACCTTCCCTGTGACCGTAGCTTACAACGCGACCTCGGACCCGAGCGGCGCCGTGCTCCTTGATCTTGCCAAGCGCTGCGGCCTTGACGGGAGCGCTGGGTCAGACGTGTCGCTCACCGTCGCCGTAAAGGTGCGTTTCAGGTGATATGTCGGCTGCGGCGT
Source organism: Lenzites betulinus (assembly GCA_022264855.1). Classification (NCBI taxonomy): domain Eukaryota; kingdom Fungi; phylum Basidiomycota; class Agaricomycetes; order Polyporales; family Polyporaceae; genus Lenzites; species Lenzites betulinus. The sequence goes on from JABYQU010000013.1 coordinate 501,403, forward strand.
ATACTCACCGCCCTGTAGGTTGCAATTAAGATACTTGATATTCCTATCACACACACCATCACCGACCAGGTGTCCTTCTCATGCCCGCTCCAGAGCGTGGGTTCTGAGCTACAGGTCAGTGGTCACGCCATTTCACTTGGACAGGCGCAGCATGCTTATGCCTCACATCTTCTCAGGCGCTCTTGCAGGCTCTTGGGCTTTCCACCTCGGACCTTTCAAGTTTGGCAGACCTGTTGTGATAGAGTCGGCCTTGGCTTCGCATGCTCTCGTACACTCTTCTCGGACTACGTACTTAGTTAGACAAGTGCTGAGTGCTCACGGACATTAGTTTTCCTCTAGTAATACATCGCTCTTCGCATGTACACAAGCCTCGGAATATCGTAAGGAACTGTATCAGTACAAAGCTCTCACACGGAGCAACACCAGACTGCCTTCTACACAGGGGGGACGTCTGACTCTGGCCCGGCCTTAACAGCCCGCTCTGCCTCCTCTTCGGTCATACCCACTTCTTCCTCGATCTTCGCCGCCTTGCGCTCGAGCTGCCGCGCGACCTCCGCCCTGTCGACGCCCGGCGCGCCACACTGCGCGAGACACTGCCCGATCATGCCCCGCCACTTCAAGTGCCCGTCCACCTGCTCGCACGCTACATTCTCTACTCCCTGCACGTCCACCGCCTGCAGGCCCGCGACGCCCCAGTTCATGCCCGACACGCGCGCGAGCACCGCGAGCACGTAGTCGTTCGCCCCATACCCGTTCACGACGCGCCCGGCGGCGACGCGGCGCAGGGCAGCCCACTGCGCGGGGTCCGTCGGGAGCGGGCTCCCGAAGAGGAACACGTCCTGCACGAGCCCGAGCGTCTTCGCGGGGGGCAGGGACGCGAGGTGCTGGAGCGCCTCGAAGATGACGAGGGAGCCGAGGGAGTACCCGACGAGCGTGACGGGGCGCGCGCCGAGGACGCGCTGTGCGAGGAGCGTGCCGAGGACTTTGCCGGTCTTGACGGCGAGCGCGCGGGTCTGCATCCATGGGTTGTCTGTGGGTCCTCGTTAGACCACGGGGAAGAAGGATGGGCCGAGGAGGCTGACCGATGATTTTGGTAATCTTCATCCATGCTACGGGAGATAGAGCGGCGAAGAGGGCGGCGAGGAAGGTCTGCTTTATAATTTGGGCCTTGATGTACAGCATTGCTTGCGCCGTGACAAGGTCTACGAGGGCCGTAGATAGCTTCTGAAGGGCCTCGACTTCCTACGACCGGAGTGAGAAGGGAGGAAGAGCGACTATTTCGGAAGCACTCGCCCATTGCAATGCAAATGTATCTTCGCCACCGAACACCGTCCAAGGTGCTGTAACGTCATCGGGGGATTCTAGCCATCCGGTGACGCATAACCGGACAGCCATAGTCTCTTTAGGCTCGTGCACCGGCTTGATGGAGAGGTCCCTGACCTCCCTGGTATATTCGCTGATGACTTGCGCCGTCCTTCTTGAGCCGTATGCACCGAACAGTGCCCCACACACCACGGACGATCCGGCAAGGCCAGTGGCCAGCATGCCCACCGCGGTGCCCCCGACTCCAAGCCACCCCAGAACGGTGGTCGCAGCCGCGCCGACAGCAGGCGCAGCAAGCCCGCCTGTTACTCCGATGAGGACGCCCCCAGCAACGGCACCTACCCCCACGCCGACCATGCGCAGCACTTTGCTTCTCCGCGCATGTTCTTCCTTGGCAGCGTCGGTCTTCTTGCCCGCCTCTTCTATCGCTTTGCGCGGGTCTTTGAGGGTCGCTGCTACGACTTCCTCGTCTATGGGACCTATGAGAAAGAGAAAGGCGCGCGTGCGGCTGGAATATTCCTTGTTGGATGTGACGTGGAGGAGGAGGACAGTATGCAAGAGTGGTGAGAGCTGTTTCTGGGGTGGAAGCGGTGGTAGACCGACTGTCGATGTATCGGAAAGGGGGTCAAATTGCGGGGCTTCGCCTGCGTACGAGGATTGGCGTCATCAACTTGCGACAGAACCTGAGGATCATGTGGACTTTACCTCCACCAGGTTCACGACATGCTAGCCAAACGTTCTTCAGTGTCTCCTGGGCCCATTCGTTTAGGGCATCTACAAATGCGTCCTTCGTTTCAAAGGCCTTTTTCGTGTTCACAGCGTAATCCTCCGCGTTTGCATACAACTCCGCGGTGTTACGAAAGCTAGCGAGACGGCGCGAAAGTCGTTCGAACACAGCCTGGTTGTCGGCCTCGCTCAGCTCTTTCGGCGGGGTTACCTTCGTCAAGTCACTCTTCTCAGACATGGTCGTGCGGTATGAAGCCCTGCTGAATGGATAAGGTTATGTAGGATACTCAGACGCAGCAGATACGATCGACGTCATGAGGAGCGAGCGAGGACCCGGGACCGGCGGCCGTGTGTAACCCCACAACGCACAAATATTTGGCCCAGTGTACAAACCCGTGATCTTACCTGTGTGAGCCTTCTGGTTGCGTTGACGAATAAGTTGAAGGATATAAGTCCGTATAGAGACCGTGGCTGGCGAGATAGATGAGTTTCTAGGCGAGATGGGTTTCTGTTCGCAGACCGGCGGACTTCGACAAGCGCGCCGCGGCGCTACCAGTGCACGATGTCGTCATGCATAGTATGGACTTCCGAGACTATTGTTTAAGTCGCTCAGGACGCTTCAACTGTCAGTGTGAGGAAGAATGGCAAATGATCTTGGCAAGAGGAAACTTCCCTCCGAGTCCAACCAACTCTCGCAGTACTTGGGCGTCTTCTTCATTCGAGGACATTAGCGCCCATAGCTTGCGTCACGCACGTGCCGGAGCCAGTCCCCGGAAACTTCAGCCTCAGCCCTTGGCTTCTAACCCGTTCCTCCGTTCTAGCCCGTATCCCGACGACTACAAGGGCGACTGTGTCAGGCTCCTGGACGTCGTAGTCGGCGATGTCGATGTCGGCTGTAAGTGGAACGGTATCTTCTCTGTACGCCGCAAGCATGATGACACGCTCTCAGTTCTTTAGACTCGGTCCATGCTGTACCCAAGTACGCCCTCTCCGGACCCCGGCACTCTCTCTACAGCCCTTTCGTTCGATTTCTACCTTCCATAGGGCCTCTCAACTACCACGTCCTTGGACGTTCCCTCAACGACACCCAGTCGTCGTACACACCCGTCTACTATCACTTGGGTCTCTCTTCCGGAAACCGGGCCCCCTCCCCTCACCTGCAGTTGTAGCGAACATATCGAAGCTCGAGGCAGAAGCAGACGCGCATCCGAATGATGTGGAGAAGCAGATCGTGTTGTTTGAGGCACTCGTAAGCACCAAGGCAAAACCGGGATTGGACACGGTGGTGGCGCGATGGGAGCGGTTGTGCGAATTCGTAAGTTGCACCCAGAACACGCCTGCGAGCATAGCTCATAGTTTGCAGAACCCCTCGCACCCACTCATTCGTTCGGATACTGCTTTCAAACTGTACCTGCTTGCCCTCCGTGATCTTGGTCTTGACGCGTCAATCAACTCTGCCGTTCGAAGAAGAGATGCGCTCCTGGCTGCATCACCTATCGCTGCTACCGCTGGTGTTACTCAACAGGCTCAGGAAACTGCTTCTTCGACTCCTCTTGACTCGTCGGCCACCGCTCCCGCATCCCAGGCTTCGTCGACTGCAACCTCGGATCCCGCGCCCTCAACAAACTCGCCCCCTCCCACGTCAAGTCAGCAAGCTGCCCAGGAAGTCTTGTCGGGTGCTACTGTTGCCGCACGCTCGGTGCATACGGACCTCAACGCCCTTGGGAGTGCTCTTGGTCGCGCTACCGGAGTCGCTGGGAACCCTATAGTCGTAACGTTGGCTGAACGTGAGTGGTCCTGTCATAGATATCATTATTAGTATCCCTTTTGCTACATTACGACCGACGGTATATTGGGGTCCTCGTGAAACCCAGTATTTGCGTTACGGCGTATGCGCTAGAAGCAGCAAGCCGATAACACACTGTGTAGCTGCCATGTCGGCTCCAAAAGTGTCCGGCAGCCTGCACCTATGCTGCGCAGGAAGTGCACATGCTGTACATCATGGGGTTGCATGTCTGCGGACATGTCCCTTTTGCTGTCGTAGCATAAAGCATCCTAGTCTACATTCGCCCTAGTGCGTGATCGTCGTGCTGCATGTGTTTAACATCTTCTTCCCCCGTTATTATGGTGTCAACGGTTGTACTGACCATTATTTCTATCAGCGAAGGGCGCTATCTTCTTACGGCTTGCGAGATTTGTCATATCGGCCGCCCTTGTGGCGTTCTGTGAGTGCTCACATCCCACAACCAATATCCTTGCCTTCTCACACGTATGGCGCAGTCGTCCTCGTGGTCTTGTCACTATGGGTTGAGAACTCCGGACTACTCAAAGCGGGTCCCCGCCAGGCCGAGTTCGAGCCCATCCAGGCCAAGACGTACAGGTTCAGTGACGTACACGGCGTGGATGAAGCCAAGTCGGTATGTAGACATGCCTCCTGCTGAGCCCGTTCCCTCGCCGACGGCGTTTCTAGGAACTCCAAGAAATTGTAGAATTCCTCAAGGACCCCACGGCGTTTGGCACCCTGGGCGGGAAGCTGCCCAAGGGCGTGCTTCTCACCGGCCCTCCTGGAACTGGAAAGACAATGCTCGCCCGTGCCGTGGCCGGAGAGGCCGGTGTACCGTTCTTGTTCGCTTCGGGGTAAGTTGCGCCCGCTTCCCTCCAGGGCGTCTGTAGATCTGATTGACGGCTCTCCCACAAGCTCGGAGTTCGACGAGATGTTCGTCGGCGTAGGTGCGAAACGCGTACGCGAGCTGTTCAGCGCGGCGCGCAAGAAACAGCCCGCCATTATCTTCATCGACGAGCTGGATGCGATTGGTGGGAAGCGCTCCAGCCGTGACCAACACTACATGAAGCAGACCCTGAACCAGCTCCTGGTGGAGATGGACGGCTTCCTGCAGAATGAAGGTATCATTGTCATCGCGGCGACCAACTTCCCGGACAGTCTCGATCCGTACGTACTTTTACCTTCTACCCCGCCGTGCCCGACGTTCCTGACGGCCATTCGACACCAGTGCACTGGTCCGCCCTGGCCGCTTTGACAAGCATGTCGCCGTCCCCCTTCCCGACGTCCGTGGGCGCGTCCAGATCCTGCAGCATCACATGAAAAACGTAACGACGTCGACTGGTAAATCCTTCGCGGTCAATTGAGCGTGTCTATGGCTCACACGCTCATTACGTCCTTCACAGAGGTCGACACGATGGTCCTCGCTCGGGGCACCGTCGGCTTCTCGGGTGCCGACCTCCAGAACCTTGTCAAGTGAGTCGCAAGTGACGTCGGTTGTTCACAGCGATGCTCACATGCGTGTCCAGCCAAGCCGCCGTCAAGGCAGCGCGCGACGGCGCGAAGGCCGTTGACCTGACGCACTTCGAGTGGGCCAAGGACCGTATCATAATGGGAGCCGAGCGGAAGACGTCGTTCATCAGCGAGGAGGTGAAGAAGATGACGGCCTACCACGAGGTTGGTGATCCTTGTCCCTTACCACGACAGGATTTAGTTTGACCACCCAGTTTCCAGGGCGGACACGCGCTGGTGGCTCTCTACACGGAAGGTGCTATGCCGCTGCACAAGGTCACCTGCGTTCCGCGCGGTCACGCACTCGGCCTTGTACGTACAAGGACAATGCATGCTTCGCGGATGATGAGCTAAAGAGTTACTTTGTTCACAGACCAGCCAGCTGCCGAAGGATGATCGTTACTCTGTCTCTTTGAAGGAGTATCTTGCCGAAATCGACGTGTGCATGGGCGGCCGCGTGGCGGAGGAGCTAGGTACGTGCCGCATAAATAGGTGTGCTTTTATCGACATATACTGACCGCTACGCGCCTTCGGCAACCGTCTCCAGTCTATGGGCCCGAGAATGTGACGAGCGGTGCTTCTTCCGACCTGCAACACGCTACGCGGACCGCACGAGCGATGGTCAAGGTCAGCACATATGACCGCTCCACTCTGCGAACCGCACGGCTGATCCACGGCTACTCTTTGCGTGCTTCCCGCTGCAGAACTGGGGGTACTCTGACAAGATTGGCCCCGTCTACCTGAGCGATAGGGAAGACACGATCAGTCCCAAGAAGAAGGATGAGATCGAAGACGAAGTGCGCAAGTACGTAAATCCCCATGTGATACCGCGGCGTAAGCACGCCTGCCCGCTCCCCGCGTCCGCACCATAGCGTGCGCTTCGGGGCGCGGGCGCGCGGCCATGCGACACAGCGACTGATCGTCTTTCCTCTGCGCCTCGGCGCCACAGTCTACTGATAGCGGGCGAGTCACGGGTGACCGCGCTGCTGAAGTCTAAAGCGGACGAACTACACCGGGTCCGTGCTTTCCGTCTGCGTCTCCCTTTCTGTGCGCATGCTGACATGTTGCTTTGTCGCGGTGACTCGCGCACAGCTCGCGAGCGCGCTCGTCGAACACGAGACCCTCGACGCGGAGGAGGTGCAGAAGGTGATCAAGGGCGAGTCTATCCGCGCCATCGACGAGGTTATCAAGGAGGACCTTTCGCGGATGCAGGAGGAGGTCTCCGCGTCATAGCGCGAGCGCCCGCCCGATGTAGTTCTTGCTCTTGTTCTCTCTCCGTGCATCTCAAATGGGTCTCATCAATCGTATACGCTGTCTGTTGCTGCTCCTCCCCGCACGGTCTAGTAATCTCCTCTGTTGTAAATATACACACTTCCACACTCCGCTCCCTGACGCCCGCCTGCGTCCAGCTTCTCCCCGCCCCCCGCGCGCCCGTCCATGGCTTCTCTGGAGGCTGGCGTCCGCAGTGTGGCCGTGTCCCAGGCACTCTGTCCTCGTGCTGTGCCCTATGGCCTTGTTCTGGCGTAAATGAAGGGGCAGCGGGCGCCCCGCTGGCGCGACGCTGCTTCTCCCAGGACGCCCAGCGGGGCCCACCGTTCTCCCCCTCCTGCTGAAACTCAGCGAAGGTTCGCGTGCAGATAGAGGGGACGGGCGTGGACCCCGGACGCGGCCCAGGGCCACGGCACAGGCTGCGCAGTACTAGCTCACCTGAGTGCGTGAGTGAGCGGGCGAGCGTACACAGTCACGCACCGCACCGATACTCCCACCCCCGCGTCCGTCAGAAATTCCGCGGACGGTGGGAGAGAGAGAGACAGCGGACGTGCGCCCGCGCGTCCTGTCCGAGAAGACCGCCCCCGTCGATCGAGCTCGACGGCGCGGGTGGGCAACTGGGGAGCTGGAAGCGGGGAAGCGGGACGGGGGAAGCTGCAGGCCCGAAACCTACGGCTAGTGCGCGGACGCAGGGCAGGCAGGCAGGCACGCGTACCCACGTACCCGCGTCCTTCGCGCCACCCGCGCTTTCCTCGCGGGATCCGAGCAAGGCCTCTCCGGTGGGAACGGCAGCGCGGACTGGGCGTCGCCCCGCCGCTCTAGCGGCGCGCGGGTGCCGTCCCAAGTATGTGCAGTGTTCGGATTCCGGGGACGCGCGCGGGCTGGGCGGTGGGAGCGCGAGCGTGCGCCGGGGCGCGTCCGCGGCGGTAAGCTAGACGCTATGCAGTGACGCTGCTGCGCGGGGCATGATATCGCGCGCGCACACTGCAGACGAAACGCACCCAGCCCAGTGTCATCGTCGTACCAAGCGTGGGTGCGCGGGTGGCTCGCGCAAGACGTCAAGGTTCGCGCAGCGCTAGCCGGCTTCGCGGACGGTGCCTGCGCATCGCGCATCGCTCAATAAGAGGTGCTATTGCTAGTCTCGGCCGCGTCCGCCCGGGGCGGGAGAAGCCCGCGCTCACACTGTCAGAATTCCCCTCGGCCACAGGCGGTCGGCCGCACGGGAACCGGGCTCGGAGTGGGTGCGGCGGACGTCGATGACGGAGGCGCGATGACATGGCATCGATATCTGCACCCTGCGAGGCTGCGCGGTCCACGGTGCGTGCGCTGGGGAGGGCATCGCGTGTGGACAGGACAGCAAAGTTCAAAGTGCGCACAGGCCCCGCGCGGCGAGCCCGGGCTGGCAGCACAGATATGCAGATCGCCCCGCTTCGCCTTCGTCTTCTCGCCGCGCTCCCTGGGCCGGTGCGCGATGCGCGATGCGCGAGGCACGATGCGTGATGCGCGATCTGGCAGTGTAACGGGAGAAGCGGCTCGCCAGCCGCGCCGTCAGTGTAATACCAATACCAATATCAATACCAATATACCAATAGCATCCACCTCACCACGCCCGCCACCCGAGCAGCAACGCGCGGGGGGAGCCAGTGTCCGGGGTGGTTCTCCGGCAATCCTCGGGTGGGCCGCGTGCTTCGAATTCGAGTTCGAATTCGCGGTGCGCGAGCTGAGGCGGACGGATGTGGCGAGCACGCCAGGGGTGCGGTGCGCTTCGCGCTGACGTCGCGACGCTCCAGTATGATATTGACGTCCGCGTGGGCGCGTCGCGCCGCCGGGAGCACTTCGCCCGGTGAGTGCCCGAGCCCGTGCAAGCCTGGGACGGACGAACGACCCCCCGTCAACGCGTCAGTCCTCGTCTGCGGACCACGGGCCCAGCCCCTCGGATGTATTGTGAATCCCTGTGAATCCCTGTGAGTCCTGCTTGAGTCTCAAGTCTCAGTCTCGATGATATCGCGCCAGCCTGAGATAATCGCGAACCGGATGCGGTGCCCCCACCGGGACCCCGTGCGGCGCGGGCCTCTGGTGGGAGAGGGCCGGCGCGCACGCGTTCCGTTCGGAGAAGCACCACCGTCGGGGTCGCTGAGTTTGGAATGCGCGCGCGTTGGAAGTTGGAAGTTGGGACGGAGCCGGGAGTGGTGGCAGCGGCATGGCCGGAGAAGGATCGACTCGGAAGGAAGACGCCGCCGCGGCCGCGGGGGATGCATGATGTGCGGCGGGGCGTGTCTGGTGGGCCCGCCGCCGCCGCCGCCGTTGGCTGTAGTAGCAGTAGCAGGAGCAAGTACGCACCCTCTGCTTGTATAACGCGGTGCTCCGCGGACGCGGGCGCACCGAGCCGTGGAATGCGTGCCGTCGTATGTGGGTCGCCATCGGTGAGAGCCCGGCGTACATATACGGGGAGATTGCGACTGGCGCGTCCAAGCCTCAGACTCAGGCTGGCGGGCCTGCTTGACGCCGCTGCCAGAATAGCCGAGCGAAGGGGGCTGGCAAATGGGCACTGTACGTACGCGGTGCGAAAGCCTCAGGTCAGTGGAACGGTCAGCCTCGCCGGGGGTGCGGGACGGATCCAGCGACTCGGCGAGTGGGGGAAGGGGAAGGAAGCGAAGGGGAGGGAAGCGATGCGGCTGACGAAGCCTTCGACGCGGATTTGCCTCGTCGGAGTGTGGGTCTGCCCGAGCGGAGGCTATAGATGGGCGGTGGGTGGGGCGGCGCAGGGAACAAGGGGACTCGGAGGACAATGCGTAGCGGCTGGCGCACGTGCTTTGTGCTGGCAGCCAGCCGAGGCGGCACCACGAGGGGGAGGGGGAGGCGGGGCGAGGCGAGCAGGCAGACGATCGCTGCACGCGGGCCCGTTGCGGATGGTGCTGTGGATTTATCGATGGTGCACTGTGGAATGCCGGCGCGAGCTCGGGTACCGCTCGCTATCTTCGGCGATCCAACGCGCGGGTCACGACTCGCGAGCCAATAGGGCGTTTGTGCGCGGGCAATTGAATGGTGGTAGGGGATGCCAGTGGTGAGCGGACCGGATAACGAGGGAATACTGATGAACAGGCTGTGTCTGCGGAGGGGGCAGATCGAGGCGCGGAGGAGCGGGCAAGCAGTCATGGGATATATCTGAGGCACTCACCGCAGCCGGCAAGTTAGGTATTCTCAGGTGGCTTGAGAACCGGTAGAGAAGTGTAACTTACCGAGCTTTCCACACCCACTCGGGCACCGAGCGGCGAGCGCAATTCGCCGCGATTTTGTCAATATCAATATCTCGGCAGTGTCGGTCGAGTCGCAGAGCGGGACAAGAGCAAGGCCGGAGAGGCATGTGGTGCTTGAGGATGCGACTATCGAGTCCTGTATGGAACTGGGCAATTGAGGCATGCTTGAGAGGTGCCATAGGCTGCCATAGGATGAGATCTCTGGCGATGAAACAAACGATGATGATTCACGAGCGTGAATGAGACCGTGTAGTATGTATTAAGGTACGAGGACAGACGAGCACGGGGCGGTGTCGGGCAGCGCAAATACAGGCGAGGCGACTGGACGAGGAAAGGCAGCTTGCGGGACTGCAGGACGTGAGTGGTGGACGAGGGGGTGCTGTTCCACAGGGGCTGGGCCAGCGTTGGTGCACGCGGACGAGGGGCCCGAAATCACGGTGTGGTGATGCCTCTCTGGGCGATGATAAATGGCATGAGAACGACGGGTAGCTGTTTCGAGCCTAGTGTGGCGGACGAGGGTTCGGGAGAGACGTCAACCGCCACGAGTTGGGAGGGGGAAGCGCTTCGGCATGTGTAGAGGAGAAGCAGACGGCCGCGCCGTCTCGCGCGCGTTGGACGAGGATATTAATTCGAACTGCGACGGATGGTGAAACGCGGAGGCGAGCGTTTGGAGTTGCTGTACTAGCCGCCCGAGCCGGATGAATGACGACCGGACACAAAGGGCAGACGCTGGAAGGACCGAGGGTCGAAGCCAGACAAGTTTGGGTCGTCGTTGTCGGTTTCTGTACGCAGGATAGACGTAATGAACCGATCGTAGGGTGGTGTCTGGCAGCTGGCCACACTGGCAGGGCGACCGGATGAGGGTCGGGTGTACACCGCTGTCCTTGTTCTATGCTGCCACTGCTCTTGTTGTCTGCTGGGCGGGCGCACACTCGCAGCGCGCAAACCGACGAGTGCGACTGGGTGGTATACAATGTCGTTGGGAGCCGTACGTGTAACGTGAGGACGGACGCGGGGTCGTTCCAACTTAGTAAGATAGAGTCGGAATGGTGGCGTCCCTTTTTGCGGGGCGATCGACCCAGGGCTGCGGGGTGGCGGGGGTCCTCGGGCGAGCGGAACGCACCTGCCCGAACGGGGATTCCATCTGAAGGGGGATTTGTATTCGAGGGCGCTCGGCATCCGCCCGAACCGTCTTGTTCTGGTGGACGACGCGGGCGGGCTGGCACTACGGGGGCTGGCAGCTGCACTCGCCGCGATTCGTCCACAGGACCCTGCTATCCATATGCTGCCATCATCTGCTCGCCCTCCCCCGCGCCGGCTGCGCTTCCGCCTCCCGAGTCCCAGCCTCCTCCGCCCGCGCTGCACTCGTATATTCCCCTCGTAAAAACCCAGCAGCCCCCGCGCCCCCTTTCCCCCCGCCGCCCTCTTCTGCCAGCCCGCGCCAGCCCTGCCAGCCCCCGCGCCAGCCCGACAGCCAGCCCTAGCCAGCCCCGCCCCGCGCCAGCCACCCCGCCGCGACAGAGCCCGCGCCCTGGCACTGGCCCCTCGGCTCGTGGCTGGACCTACATCTGCACGCCCCCGATCGCAATCGTCCGAAGTTCGATCAGCGACGACGAACATAAACTGTCTTGCGGGCCTGCCCACCCACAATCTCCCACTCCCCGCATCCCCCTACCTCCGCCGACGGCAAGAGCGCTCGTCGTAAGTTGCCCCCTTCGTCCGCGCCCCCGAAGCCCTCCTCCGCCCCCAGATCCAGTTCGTGATCCAATCACCGCCCCCGCCGTAGATGTGCCATCGCCAGTTGCGCCTATGGAAGGCCACAAAGTGCGGTCACTTGACCTTCACCGGCGAGACCAACATCGACTGTGCCTCCCGCGACTGCTACAACAGCACCGCCCACCCCCGCACCTGCGGCGCACCCGGCTCGGGCACCGTCTGTCGCTGCCGCCGCTACTATACGTACGTCCCCGCCTTCTCTCCCCCGCCGCCCCCGTCTGAGCCCGCCCCGCAGCCAACCGGAGCGCATCATCACCCACGAGGTCTGTCCCCGCCCCGGCGCCTCCCTCCCGTGCTGACCCCCGCTTTCGCAAGGTCAATTCCAAATGCCCGCGCTGCCCGTAGCCGCCGCGTCCCGGATCCGCGCTCGCGCACACGCCGTCCCAGCAGCAGCAGCACCCTGTATATATCTGTGTATTCCCGTCCGCGTCTCCGTCCGCCCGCTATGTACCATGTACTAGACACGCTATACATCGAGGTCCACCGCCGCGAGCGCGTCGTCGCCCAGCCCCCCGTCCCCGTACTCGTCCTCGTCCTCCTCGTCCGCGTCCCCGTCTCCGTGCGCGCCCCGCGCCGCCGCCGCCGCGCGCAGCTCCGCCTCCTGCGCCTGCGCGAGCGCCCGCTGCTTCGCCTGCGCGGCCTCGATGTCCGCGAGCGTCCAGAGCGAGACGCCCTGCCCGTTCTCGTTCGGGTTCTGCGAGATCATGCGCATGAACTGCTTCGAGAGCGAGAGCGCCATGTCCGTCGACAGGTTCGCCACCGTCTCCGTGATGTACTGGTTGATCCACCGCGGCAGCTTCGCGCGCTTGTCTGCCCGCGCGAACCGCTGCAGGGCGTCAGTGTGGGTTTGCGTTTGCGTTCAGTCAGAGTGGGGGTGGGATGGGCACGCACCTTGTCCGCGAACACCATCAGGCCCCAGTCCGTCTTCCCGCGCAGGACACGCCCGACGCACTGCGCGGCGTTCCGCATCGCGTCGAAGCCCAGGAACTCGGACTCGCGGATGCGGTAGGCGTCTCGGAGGTATTCCAGGCGCGCCTTCAGGATGCGGCTCTCCGTGTACTGGTACGGCACACTGCAGCAGCGGACCCCTCGTCAGTCGCGCTCGCTCGCTCGCCGGGGGACGCCGGCGGCGAAGAGGGGAATGGGGAAAGGGGACGCACCCAAACATGACGACTGCGCGACCATAATTGTGATCGAAGTCGATGCCCTCGGAAACCTTGCCTCGGGCGACGGATAGGAGCACTGCGCCTCGGCCGTTATCACAGGCCTGCCGCCGAGAGCAGCAGCAGAAGGGATAAGGGCAGAACACAAGGAAGGACGGGGCGACGGAAGCTTAATTAGCAGGGCCGGGGGACACGGCGGGCGCACGGCGGCACGCACCCTGCGGTAATTCTCGAGCGCGATGCTCGTCTCGTTCGCGTCCGGCGTCTCGACGAAGATCAGCTTGTGCTTCCAGACTTCGTTCAGGATGCCCTGCGGCGCGAGACGGGGTTAGCAGGCCCGCACGGGGCGCGCCCGTGGGACGCACGGCCGCAGGTGACTCAGCAGCGGCGACGCACCATGTCGTTCCACGCCGCGACAATGGACTCCATATAGAGGTAGCTCGGGAAGAACGCGACGATGCCGTCCGGGACGATCTTGCTGTATTCGATGAGGATGCTCCCGAAGTTGCGCACGACCGCGGGGTCGTTCCGGACCTCGAACCGCGAGCTGATCGCGACCTGGTCGCTGCCGCGCGTGATGACCTGCCGGCGCGCAGGGCGGTCAGCCTCGCGCGCGCGCGCCACGGGACTCCGGGTCGCTCACCAGTGGCAGGAACGAGTTGCGCGTCAGCGTCATCGAGTACGTCTCCTGGACGACCGGCGTGAACTGCAGCATCTTCGGGTACATGTCCAGCGGCGAGAGCGTCCCGGAGGTGATCACGACGGTGCTGAACCGCTCAAAAACCGGCTTGATCGCGATGGCGGGGTCCAGGCAGCTGAGCTAGAGTTTGAGCCGCTGTCAGGCCGGCGCACAGTGCAGCACACGTACGTAAGGTGAAATATGGGGTTGGGCACGGTGGCATTTTCGGTTTCATACGGCTCGAGGATGAGCAGGAAGCCTGCGGCGCGGTCAGCAAGCGGCGGGCGTAGCGGTCAAGGCGCACCGCACCCTTCTCGTACGTCGCAACGAGGGTGGCGAAACTCGCGACCTTTTGCAAGGACGAGAACTCGTCTATCCGGTTGACCTCGAGCGTCCGCACTAGTGACTGCAGGCGCTCCGCGCAAAACCTGACACACTGATCGGCGACACGTTTTGCAGAGAGCAACGGATATGAGACCTACCGCAACGGCCTCCGCTCGATGTACGTAATGTCTTTCAAATGCTGCAGAAACGAAAGCGGCGTCTCTGCCACGACGTGCAGCACCCGCATACGGGTCTAGATGGCGGGATCAATCAGGGGGCGGCGTCATGACGTGGGTGGGACTCTCGGCGCACCTTCAGGTACTCGACAAAGCGCTTGAGGAAAGCCACGAAATGCTCGGCCTTTCGGATGTTCCCAGGAATCGCCTCCTTCAATAGGTCCTCCGGCAGCACTAACGCCGGGAAATGAATAAGGTTCCTCCACGGGTGGTGATATGGGGGTTATAGAGGCAAAGATGCAGAAACCCACCAGGATTCGACACGAAGGAGTCTTCGGCGTCATTAGCCTCCTGTAAACCTTCCACTAGTTTCATGTACTCGTCCTGCAATTTCGATGCATCCGTCTTTTTGATCCTAGAAATCAAATTAAGCGGCTGTCACGTTGGACAGCCGTCATTACTCACTCATCGATCTTGTCTCCAAGCCTCACGACGCTTCGCGAGGCAGAATCAAGCATCGGCCTCGTGAGGTCTATACTTAATGACTCGATGCACACGTTATCTGAAAGGCGTTAGCGTCGCACTACCAGGGTGCCACACAAGATCCCGGGGTCCCTTACCGATGTTGTGGGCTTCATCGAACACCACGATCGCATCCTTAGTTATTTCCTTGGAGACTTGTTCCGCGACTTTCGGGTCTAGAAGGTAATGGAAGGAATAGATGATCACGTCCACGAACGGCATCTAGCATGCGTGTGGGCAGGTGTGGGCATAGGCTGACGGCATTGTAACTCCGCTATCACTCACCATACGACGCACGAGGAAATATGGGCATATGCGGTTGTCTCTGCCGTACTGCAGGACGTCCGCAAGCGTCCATACGCCCGGGGGGATCAGGTTTCCAGGCTCCAACTTGCCTAGGTTCTGTGGGAGATTTAGGCGGTTGTGGCATGGGTCATCTATGTACCTACCTCGTGCCAGTCACACAGGTCAACCGATCCCGGGTTCTCGCGCCCCTTTTGACAGGCCGCAGAGTTTGTCAGGTCACGACATCGAGCATCGACCACTTTCCCCTTTTTCTCCTTGGACACCTGTATCAAAAGTGAACGTTCAGCATTTTTCCTCATTCAGGCTTCTCCATCGAAGTTCGTGCAATATGGGAGTGACTTGAGTCCATGGGCCAGCGCGGATACTGACCTCGGGGTGGATGCACAGATTTTTCCTACTTGTGAGGCCGATGCCGTAGAAGTTGGCTTCCTTTTCTCGTTCCTCGTCCGTTTCCGCGCATTGCTTGCGATAATCCATGAGACGCTTGAGCTCAGCGAGTGCTTTCTCGATTTCGGGAACCGTTCGTGAGCAGTAGATTAGTTTCCGTTTCGTAGGATAGAACTGGACAGCCAAAGTTCAACAGACGCATCCAACGTATAGCACAATTGGCTTATACCTGTTGATATGATACAATTAGTGATAGCAGAGAGACTGTCTTTCCGGTCCCCGAAGGCATCTCAAGCAAACAGTGCCCCTGGACGCGTGTCATTCAGACAGGTCTAAAAATTCGACTCGCGGGTAAACGTACTGTTGCGTCAAGGGTACGCTTTAAGTCACACATGTAGGCATATTGCTCTGTTAAAAACCATCAGATACCGGACGTTTCTGCGACAGCCACAGCATGTACCGGGATATATTCGGTCATAAGGGAAGATTATCTGGGCATTGCGGAGAACGTTCAGCGTGACATTCGCCCACTATAGGAGATACTTACAGGTAGGTCGTCAATGTAGAACTTCATAACTACGAAAGCAAGCGAGACGGAAGGAGACTATGTCGTGAGTGTCTCGGCGTCGTGGTCCGGAGACAAGTCGTGCGGCTCCGCCACCGTGACGCGACGCGACTCAGATCGTCGATCGTGTGACTGGGTCACGTGCGTCACTTTACCGTCACGACAGAGCGGGTCACAAGAACGAGGTGCAAGTGCTCTCGATGATGCTCTCAAGAGCCCGGCGACGAATTCCTGCGACGCTCCCTCGCTATGCTCCTCCTCGACCTTCGCTTGCTTCTCGGCGGTATGCTGCGGGTGACAGCAAGCCACCCGCCCCGTTGCCCGACGATGTTCGACCGACGCCCTACTTGAACGACAGTTTCGCTTCTCATACTATGTTCACTGTCGACTTCTTCCGGAGATTCCTGAAGTACACTGCGATAGGCATAGTCACCGTGACTATTACCTCATGGACCGCTTTCGAAGGCGCGCACCTCTGGGTGGAAAAGGTCGCACTTGCAGCGGAGACGGACGCGGACGCGAAACAGTGGGAATGGGACCTTGAAGCAGACAGATGGTCGGGCCTGCCGGACGGGGGTACAGACCCTGGTCTCGGTTTCTCTGGGAGGCATGCAGCACGAAGCGCCTGGATGGCACTCTATTGGGGAACAGGGTCCACCACGAGCATCGTCGGCTCGAAGTCATTCACTGGGCGGAACGGCGAGGGCGCAACACTCGCTCCCATTCAAGCCGCCCTCGAATACGCCCAAGAGTTCCTCCACATGGCTCTGGAGGGTGCGGAGAAGGCCAACGCCAAGGGGAGACTACACCCCATGACTATCACTGCTCTCCTCGCGCGTCGTGCAGACGTCGTTTCACGGATGGGCACCCGCAACGCGTTGGACGAGGCCCGTTCCGAGTACGAGCAGGTGTGGTCCAATATCTCCGGTAGGGGCGCACAAGCGGCCCGCATCGCACTCAAAATCGGGGACCTCAACCGAAGACTAGGCGACACCGAAGGCGCGCTGTTCTGGTGGTCGCGGTCTATCCAGCTTGCTACCGGTAAAATCGACGCCGCACCCCCCAATGCTGCGCCGGCGATCCCGGAGGCAGCCCCCACGTCCCCACTTGCTCAGAGGACATTGACCTCCGCTCTGGTGTCATTGTCCGCATTCTACGCGACAACCGGCCAGCTTCGTCAGGCGCAAGCCGCGGAGGAAACGTCCCTGGACCTCCTTCGTTCTATACCATCACCCCAATCGTTTGAGGCAGCGTCTCCTGGACAAGCCCTCCACAGCCTATTCATTCTCCACCGCTCCTCAATCATCTCTATTCACCTCGCCGAAGTGCTGTACGCATTGCGGACGAAGCCCTCGACGTCCATCGACTGGCTCACGCGCGCCGCCGAGTCTTCGGAACGCGTAGCACTGTCGCTAAGCGGACTTCCACCCACTCACCCCGATGCTCCCGGCTCGAAGATCCCCCATCCGCCGGCGTCAGAGACTCCCCTGACAGAGCAATATGCGAAGTCGAAGTCGATGAGTGGGCCGGCGAAGAACCTGCTTCGTGACGCGCGACGGACGGCCGCTGAGGCGTGGAACCTCATCGGCGTCCTTACGGAAGGAAGCAAATCCGCTGACGCTCCGGCAAAGGCGTTGGAGTGCTACGAGCGGGCGCTTGGCTGGGCAGGAGTTGGTCGTGACAGGGCGGGAGGGATCGGCCAGCCGGGAGAGGGTACACTGGAGTCGGACTGGCAGGTGTTCTGGTCGAATTATGTACGTGCCCGTGAGGAGGTTCGCAAGCAGGAGCAGAAGAAGTAGTAGCATCCCCTGGTTCGCAACTACGCCTCATACGCTGCCGCTTCTACCTATATGTTTGTTTTAGACACCAATATTCACGGTGACAAACGTATGTGAGATGGTACGCGTGTCAACAACTGACTACTAGTCGTGCATGGCCTATTCATACCGGGCAAGCAAGTCGAAGTCTTTGCTGCAGCCATTAATATTCTGACGCGTGCCAGACGCGTCGCGTCACACCGCGTAGGCGCTCAACTGTATGCGCGCGTCCAGGCGCGTCCCTCAGCCACTTTCGCTCTTGTCTCCGACTTCCACCTCGACCAATGCAGACACGGACATGAACCACAAACCGATTGTCCTATGGGAACCAAAGGCCACAATTGCCTCCGACGATGCCTGCACTACGATCTTGCAGTACAAACTACCTCGCGCACCCTCCACCATTCGACCGCCCTACCAGCCCCCGCACGGTTCAGAAATCAAACTACGCTATGTCCCCCCGCTGGTGTATTTCTGCATGAGGGCCCTCGCCGAGTACCCAGACCAAATACACGCTCTGGGCGCAGCGCGGCTGTTCTACGAGGCGCCACGGTCGGCGGACCAGTTCGACATCCTCTCCGCGCTCATCCCAACCTATCGTCCATTCGACGGCAATAGCGAAGACTTCGACATGACATTGGTCGACCCACGTCTATGGGCTGTACTTGTACAAGTCTTCGAGGGTCTCCCACCTGTCTTTCGACAATACAAGCTCCCTCTATCCGACGCGCACCTTCCTCTCTTGCAAACCATCCCGAGCACGAAGCACTTCTCTTTGATCACTTGTCTGTCCTTAACGCGCTGCAAAACACTTACTGACGACACGGTCATGGAGCTGCGCCACCTACATACTCTTGCTGCACTTGATGTGAGCGCTACTGGACTTGGGACCTGGGGAATTAGCCGACTGGCCAAAAGCCTCGCATGGACCGAAACAGGTTTCGCGCAATCTGCAGAACGTCGCGGGCCTTGGGGATTGCGCGTTCTCGACTTGAGGAACTGCATCAACATTGACGACAAGGTATTCCAATGGCTGGACCGCTTTCCGTTGCTCAGCGTTGTCGGTGCGTGGAAACGTTGACGCCACTGTACCCGCGATTGAGACGTTTATATCATGACGCAGACGTGCGTGGAACTTTGTGCAAACCATGGCAGCACCCTAGCCTCTCCTTTAAACCAAGTACAGACACACATCTCTATAATCCCACCTCATTGAGCGTGGCGTTGAAACACTTGGCTGGTACTGTGGACAGGCGTCACAGTACTATATTCTCGCATCCAGCACCATTCATACTCGATATCAACGCGCTTCATCACAAACCCTCGTCGTTTGACCCGCACCTGCATCCTCTCAACGACCTATATTGCGCACAAGAAGGCGACGAGGACTTTCGCCCTGTACAAACTATCGGGCGTCGCAAAGACGTCTTCCAGTCACCTACCGAGGTGCCCACATCATCACATTCGCATCAGGAGGTGCCCCACCATGGCCCCGTTATCAACACACCCGAGGACAGCCCCGACACCGACAAAATCCATGCAGCCGATACCGATCTCGAAGAGAGCGACGTTGAAGGGCCTCAGGCATCCGGTTCGTCCTTATTAGAGGTTGACCCAGGAGAACCAGATGTAGACTGGATGGCGCACGTCGCCGAGGATGAGGGCAATGCGTACCTCCGTCAGCGCAACGCAGTGATGTTCTACGCCCAGCCTAAGCCGCAATCCGCCCCCCGCCGAATATCCTCCCTCACCGACATCCCCTCCCGGTCCGCCGCTCCCCAGGCAAAGGCCGACCCACTCATGCTCTTCCGCCCTCCACCGCCCTGGAGTGCGCTTCCTATCGCCCCTCCCGCGGGTGGTCCCTCATCCCCAGCGAAACCGCACGGGATGCCAGAAAGCCCGTTCGTGTCCTCCGGACTTCCCTCACTCAAGCGCAAACGCAGCGGCGAGGCCGCGCCCGCGCCTGCGGACCAGGCGCGGCGGCGCATGCACGCGCTGTCGAGCATCCAGAGCTTGTTCAGCATGGTGCAGAAGCGCGAGCGCGATCCGGGGGAGGCCAGGGTCAAGGAGACCCGGGTCAAGATGGTCGTGCCGGGGCGCGTGAACCCGTTTGCGCGGACTGCGCAGGCTGGAAAGCAGAAGACGGTCCCTGTTCCCGGCCCTGTGCCTGCGCCCGTCCCGGGCCCGAGTCTGAAGAGGAAAGCCCCGGCCGTGGACGCGGTTGCGGCTGCGAAGGCGGAGGGGCCGGCCAAGCGTACAAGTGTGCCGCTGGAGAAAGCCAAGTCTCGTGCAGGCGAATCCAAGTCACATCCTCCACCTTCAGTGAAGAAACCACCGGAGGGTGCCGTCGCTCCATCACCACAAGTCACCAGCGCGATGAAATCGAAGTCCTCTGCTGAGCTTGTCGCGCCACCTTCGACAGAGCCCACGGAACCCTCGCGTCCCTCGAAGAAGCTCAAGCCCATCACCTCGCTCACTGTGCCCGAATGGCCTAACGCCCACCACAAGCCACTCACGCACTACGCACCCAAGCCGAAACCTCCTCAACCGCCGGCGAGGGTACAGACCACTCTCCCTGCTGTGCCCCGGAATGACAGTAAGCCCGGTAAGGAATCGGACAAAGCTAAGGAAAAGAGGCGAGTTTCTGCGCCGGTGGTGACGACGCCGAAGTTGGATATGGTCGCGGCGGACAAAGCTGTGCGTAGCAAGCAGCCGACTGTGAAGAGTAAAGGCGAGAATTCGAAGACAGCGGTACATAAAGGGGGGAAGGGGAAGCAGAAGACGGGCGCAACTTTCGACTGGAAGGGCTGGGGGGCTGGATAATTGGATTGCACGCGGACATCTTGGTACACCGTCACACAGCTGCAGTCGTCTTGTTTTGCACATGCACCGCACATACGATTTTCAGCACATACTCGGATGGTCACATTACTCCGCCATGCAGCGTGCACATACTTCATACGAAGATAATATTACAATACACTAACGATAACAGACACCAAAACATCACGGGCGAGACGGTCTGACAAGTACGAGCGCACCTCCGTTCAGTACCTCCTCCGGCCGGGCGACCGCGAACGTTCTCTCCTCCGGTCACTGCAACACAAACACGCACACATCATCAGCCACGTCGCTCGCGCACGCACACAACACACAGGGCATCGCGACTCACTCATACCGCCCGTGCCGCTCGTAGCCCCGGTCACGCTCGCGGTAGTCGTCTCGGGAAGAGCGGAAGTCACGCTCGCCACCACGGCCGGGCGTCGACGGGGGTGCACCCGGGATGCTGGCGGGGGGGCCCATGGGCTGACCCGCCGCCTTGCGCTTCTCGCGGTCCTCTTTGAACTTGATCAACATGTTACGCAGCTCGTGGTAGCCGAGATGCATCTGGGTGTGGCGTGAGTGCTGCGCTTAGAGGATGAGAAAGGCGTGACAAGGGGCGTACCTTTCCACCGAAGTGGTCGGCGAGACGACGGTCAGAGTCGAGTACGGAGAGGTAGGCGCCACAAACGTCACAGACACGGAGCTTCTGGTGGCCAGACGCTCCGGAGGTGTCGGTGAGTTGTTGTAGCTCCCGCTGTCAAGACATGTTAACATCCTGTGAAAGCTGGAAGGCTGAAATGACGCACCTCCTTGTCCGCCTTCTCGCTCTTCAACGCCTCAATGGCAGCCATTTCCCGCATAGACTCCTCCACCTTGCCCTGCTCACCAAGCGTCTCGATCTTCTCGGTACCACCCTGGATAGCGAGTTCGATCTCCGCAATTTCCCTCATCTAGAGGACATGAGCAAGACCCACAACCATAGAGACACGGGACTGAAACACACCAAGTTCGTCGTCTTCGCGTTCTCCTCGGGCGTCTTCTCCAGCCTCCGGTGTGCGGCGCGAATCCTGCGGTCGCACTCGTCGACGAACGCGAAGATGTTGGACTCGTACTCCGTCTGGAAACGTGCGAAGATGGGGTCGTTTGGCTTCTCCTCGCGCGCGGCAAGGAACTCGGTCTTCAGCCGCTCGGTATGCGACTTGGGGCATGCGCCGAGGTCCATTTTCTACGCATACGCCGTCAGCACCGTTCTCAAAGGCATGAATTGAGGGAGAACTCACGGTATTGGTGAACAGGGTGTGTGGGCACGTTCCGCAGAGGAAGTTCTTGCACACTTTCTCGTCGGACCAGTGGAGGTTGGCGTTGGACACGCCCATGGCTTCTGGACCCATCATTTGCTGTACCAATGTCAGACCCGCTCCTGGTCACAGAGCTTGAAAAACTACCTCCAGAAGCTTCCTCTGCATCTCAGCTAGGCGGCCCATGTTGTGCAAGTCGAACGAGTGAAAGGAGCGACGGCGGCGAGGGTATTAGTAGTAGCAAGGCGTACGCGGTGCACGAGCAAGTGTCTTGGGCTGAGGCTGCTGTATGTTTACAGCTGTTTGCTTCTTGTGCACATGGGCGTTTAGGAACGCTTGGCGCCCAACACCTGCCATTCCTGGAAATTATTATAAGTCACCACACGAGCGCTTCATTCGCCCCGGCAGACCGCTATGCTCGCGAGCCGTTTGCTCTCTACAGCGGCTTATCTTCCTCCCACCATCCGTCAGTTACTTGCGCGTACCCTGCCGATAACAAAGGATGCAGAAATTCAAGTCAATGGCTGGGTGAAGTCGATACGGCGGCAGAAGAAAGTAGCATTTGCGGTCATCTCCGATGGTTCCTCCGAGTTCGGCCTCCAAGCCGTATTCACCGACGTCACCTTGGCCAAACAGTGCGTCGGCATCCCGGAAAGACCTCATGCGGACTTACGGACTGCGCACATAGCTTGACCAATGGTGCGAGTGTGCGACTATCTGGAAGGTTAACAGACAGCCCTGGTGCAGGCCAAGCGAAGGAGCTTCAGGTCTCCCAGGCGGAGCTGCTTGGGGGATGTGATCCAGAAGTGCGCACTTCGTTTTAAATGCTAGAAAATTCACTGACCTTGTGAAGACATACCCCATGCAAAAGCAAGCACTGACAGTGGAGTACCTGAGGGATCATTGTCACTTGAGAGCGCGGACAAGGGAAATTGGTGCCATGCTACGACTGCGTGACTCAACAACTAGAGCTATCAATGATTATTTCCATGTGAGGCCCACACCCCGCACATTTTTCTATTCACGCTAATAGCAACAGGATAATGGCTTTGTACACGTACACACACCCATAATCACGTCCAACGACTGCGAAGGCGCAGGCGAGACCTTCCGCATAGTATCCTCCTCCGACCTCCCCGTCTCCCCCACACCCAACGCTACCGCCACCGCGCCCACCCCATCTCCTCCAGAAGGCTCCCCATCCGAATACTTCAACCACCCCGCCTACCTCACCGTCTCCTCCCAACTGCACCTCGAGGCAGTCGCCGCCGCCATCTCGCGCGTCTACACCCTCTCGCCCTGCTTCCGCGCCGAGCGCTCCCAGACGAGCCGCCACCTCGCCGAGTTCTGGATGCTCGAGGCCGAGTGGGCGTTCACCGCGTCCGTTGCGGACCTCTGCGCCGTCGTCGAGGGCGTCCTCCGCCACGTCCTCCGCACGCACGCCGCCAGCCCCGACATGGCCGCCCTCTGGCGCGCGAAAGCCGCCGCCCACCCCAAGTCGGCGTCGGCGTCCACGGACGCACCCCCCGACAGGCTCGCGGCTCTCCTCGCGCTCGCGGACGCGCCAGGCGCGTGGGCGCGTATGACGTACACGCAGGCTATCGCTGCGCTCGCCGCACACCACACCGCGACGGGCGCGTTCGCGTTCGCGCCCGTCTGGGGCCGGGGCCTCCAGAGCGAGCACGAGCGCTGGCTCGCGGAGGAGCACGTCCGCGGGCCCGTGTTCGTCACAGACTACCCCGCGGCGCTCAAGCCGTTCTACATGCGCGCGAACGCGGACGGCGGCGAGGGAGCGCAGGGGCCGACCGTCGCGTGCTTCGATCTGCTCGTGCCGGGGATCGGGGAGCTCGTGGGCGGCTCGTTGCGCGAGGAGCGTTTGGGGCTCCTGGAGGCCGCTGTTGAGCGGCACGGGCTGGCGAAGGCGGATTATGAGTGGTACATGGATTTGAGGAAGTATGGCGGGGCGCCGCACGGTGGGTTCGGGATGGGGTTCGAAAGGCTCATTAGCTGGATTAGCGGCATTGAGAGCGTGCGGGAGTGCGTGGCGATGCCGAGGTGGGCTGGCAGGATGCTGCTGTAGCGTACTCGCTGCTGCTTTAGGATACTACCACTTCATAGCGCGAGTAGTACTAATTTGTCGATGATAACTAGAAATCGACGTCCTCGAGGAACATATCCTCCCCAGACCGAGTGACGGGTGCAATTCGAATAGATTCCAAGCATGTGCATGAAGTCGCGACTAATTACACACCTCGCGAGTGCAGCCGCAGACGAGGTCTATATATACAAATCAGTCGCGCATCCAGCGCTGTCTGACATTCGGGATAACTAGGTACATAGGCTAAGCTAACTAGATGCACGAACTATAACGTGTGACATGGGATAAGACGCGGACGGAGAAGACGCAAAATATGAGAGTAGGTAGGGAGCTTTATATGCTGTGGATTATATGGATGTGGGAGGCTGGAGGTTGGACATGGCAAGATGCGTGTAACGGGCAACGGGATCATGAAGAGCTATAGACACAGTGGAGCAAACGGACATGAATGTGCGATGAGGGGAGTAACGGGCAAGAGCTGATGCAGATGAGGGACCATAGACATTTTGTGAAGGCAGCAAGAGAACGACAAGAGAGTAGGGGGGAAGGGAGTGACCCCTTCATGATCAAGCAGAAGATGGTGCTACGCTGGCCGGTGCTTGGCCGCGTCCGCGTCCGCGACCACGACCCCGGCCACGGAACTGCCCACGGCCTCTGCCTCTACCACGGCTGCCAGTTTGGTCGGCTTGTGGGGCGTCGTTCACAGGAGAGGGAGCAGAGCTCTGTTCGGTGCCAGGCGGTGAGGGGTACGACTGTGCTTGGGGTCGAGGCTGGAAAGGCTTGCCACGGTTGCCTCTCCCACGGGACGGGCGAGCACTAGGGCTCGATGGAGAGGACGTAAGAGGTGTGTGGAGTTGTTCCGGAACGGGAGACGCAGTGTTGGAGCGTGTGTTATCGACAGATACAGTTGGTCGAGGCTGGCGGGGCTGCTTGTAGTTCTTCCGAGACGGCTGCGCAGGAGGTGGGGCGGGAGAGTCCTCGTCTTGCGAGCTGATGCTGAACGGGTCGTACTTCCCGTACGTCACAAACAGGTTGACGAGTTCGTCGAACTTGGACGGCGGCGACACGCTCGACTTGAACGCGCGGCTGGTCACTGTCTTCCAAGCCTCGTCGATCTCTTGCCTGGAGTGCAGATGTTTGTCCAGAACGATCCAAACCGATGCGGGCTCGCGGGTGTCGAGCGCGATTTGCAAGTTAGACTTGCTGGCCGGAGAACGGTAGATCGCATCATAGTCCTCGTCGTCTGGATGGTACGCCTGGAAGAAGTACCGGATCACGGCAGTGTGCCGCTTCTCAAGGGCGACATGAAAGGCGGTCATGTCATTCCCGTCACGCTCCTCCGGATCAGCACCTACAGAGGCATGAGCAAGCAATCGACAAGGTAAATCTGCTTGAGCTTACTATGAGAGTCGAGCCACTCGACTAGATCAGCGTCCCCTTTCTTCGCCGCGATGTGCAGCAGAGTCTCCTTGGGGTCTGCAGGACGGGGCTTTACGAAAGCCTCGGCGCCCTTGCGCATTTCACCTCCCGCTGCATCGACGTTATCATCCCAGACACCTGACCGAACGGAAGGGGCGTCCCCTCTCCGCGCAGCAGCAAAGACCTTAGAGCGAATTGTCTGCAGCTTTTGCTGCTGAGCGCGAGCTTTCTGCTCGGCCGCCTTGCGTAAAGCCTCAGTCTCAGCCTTTTTGGCGGCGGCTTTGAGACGTTGCCGTTCCTCGGCTTCGCGACGCTCTAGTCCACAGATTTATGTTGCGAGCTGGAAAAACAGAGGGAAATTGCATTTACCTTGTTCACGTTGCTTTTCTTGGTTGGCTTTGCGATTTGCCTCGTCCCAAGCGCGTCGCTTGGCAGCTTGTTCCTGTTCTTCGCGCGCCTTCCGCAGACGTGCGGAGTATTGTTCAGGAGTCTCTGACGGCGCCTGATCGTGCTGGTGGTGATGGAACCCTGAGCAGGCAATGAGAATGCAATGTAGACGACAAGTGGACATGATCGCGTGGTAACTCACGGGCATGCGCGAACCGGCTGGCACGATTTCTCATAGCCTCCTCAAAGAGGAACCTAAATTGACATTCTTTATCAGAGGAAAGCACACAAAGGAGGAGTGTGGTGGGCTTACATGTAGAAGGCGAGGTGGTCGTCGTAGTCCGAATCGTAGTCGTCATATTCGTCGTACGCGTCGTACTCGTCGTCATAGTCGGCGTAATCATCGTACTCATCATCGTACTCATCATACTCAGCAAAGGGATGGAAGTGGCTGTGGGTGTGGCTATGGGTATGACCGTGGTCATGACTGTGGCCGTGGGAGTGGGGATGAGCATGGCGCAGTGGCGGGGATGAGGAGCGGTCGAGGTGCTTTAGGAGAACATTGTAGGCCTCGCTGAGCTTCTGGAACTGGGCAGTCGCGTTCGCGTCGCCCGGGTTCTTGTCCGGATGTGTTTTAAGAGCAAGCTACACGCGCATGACGCGTCAATATAGCCTCATAGTCAATACATTAAACGTCTGTGGCTCACCTGTTTGTACGTCGACTTCACAACCTCCAAAGACGAATGCTGCGTTAGAAGGGAGCGCAAGCCATGGGGTCAGTGAATGGCTTCATGTTTAGCTGATTTACACATACCTGATCAAGTCCGAGGACGGCGTAGGCCTCGACAACGGTGGAATGTTTGTGAGCCATGAGGATGAGCCAGTGGCGGGAGCGACCAAGACTGGCAGTGGCACGGAGAAGCGGACTCGGAAAAACGCGTGCCTCTAAGCGCCCAGTCGCGTCCTCATATCCGTCACGCACGTGACCTTCCTTTATGGTAATTCTGTCAAACGCGTCCCGGCGTCTCCGAGAAAGAGCTCTGCCCGTCACCGCGAACTAGGGTTGCATCCTCCGCTTGTTCGACGCTTTTCTGGCCTTTTGAACCAGAGTACTGCTTATATCTGCCGACCCTGTAGAAGCTCGCAATGCAACGGGAAGCGGGCCCAAGCGCACCTGTGCTTCCACAGGGTGCTGGACCATCCGCGGATCTGGGGATGTCCGCTCCTCCAGCGTCCGGAGCAGCTGGATTACCCAACGCTCAGGCACCATCCTTCTTCTCGAGCATCCTGAGTGACAAGTGCGTCTTTGGTTTTCTTCCACGACGGTGCCATGACTGAAGGTCCGCCGTGAAGCATAGTCCCTACTTCCAGGCCGGGTTCGGTATCATGGTGCGCTGTTTCATGCACATATACCCTCGCATACTAACAGACCCTCATATTGTACTTCTACACACACTCGTACTCTCATGCACACCCACCATGAATCACCCATGCTCACCGTCACCAGGGTCTGGGAGTCGGACTGACCGCCCTCCGCCGCGGAGTGACCCTCTCCGCGTCCGCGCTCCGACGGCAAATGCTGGTCTCGCTTGAGATGAACAACAAAGACCCCGCGTATGAATACTTCCTCACCTGGATGGCGCACCAGTCTGCCCGCGCAGAGGCCGGCGGCGCACCGTGGTGGAAGCTGCGCCCCGCCCCGACATGGATGCGGAGCCGCCAGCTCGGCGTACAGACCCTTCATGAGCAGCGCAAAAATGGCAGCTCTTCGGTCATGTTCAAGCTCGTAGCCGGCCCGGGTACACATTATTTGCGCTACCATAAAGTGTGGATGCAGGTGAGCCCGCTTGTTTACACAAGTGTTCGGGTCCTAACTTATGCGCGGGGGATACAGATCAAGCGTGAACGCGAGACGAAGTCACCGAATCTAATGACAGGAGCGCCATGGGAGACAATCACGATCACGACGCTTTTCCGCGACCGTGAAGTGTTTGCGAACCTGCTCTCCGAAGCGCGCGACCTTGCGTTGCGTGGGCAGGAAGGCAAGCTTGTCATCAATATTCCCTGGGGGATTGAGTGGAAGCCGTTCGGCCAGCCAAGGCGGAAGCGACCTCTGAGAAGCGTCGTTTTGGAGGACGGCGTTGCGGAGAAGATAGAACACGATGTCACGGCATTTCTGCAACGACGACGGTGGTACGCCGATCGAGGTATGTACGGCCGACTGCGACGGGTTGTAAATACACTGATTCCACCCCTTAGGTATCCCCTACCGCCGCGGCTACCTGCTGCATGGCCCGCCGGGGTCAGGCAAGTCCTCGTTCATCCAAGCGCTCGCTGGCGCGCTCAACTATGACATCTGCGTGCTCAACCTCTCCGAGCGCGGGCTCGCGGACGACAAGCTCATCCACCTGCTCGCGAACACGCCCGAGCGCGCGTTCGTGCTCATTGAGGACATCGATGCCGCCTTCAACAAGCGCGTCCAGTCCTCCGCGGACGGCTACCAGTCCGCCGTGACCTTCTCCGGCTTCCTCAACGCGCTCGACGGCGTCGCGTCGGGCGAGGAGCGCGTCGTGTTCATGACGACGAACCACCCCGAGCGCCTCGACCCTGCCATTATTCGCCCCGGTCGCGTCGACCTCGCGATGCTCATTGACGACGCGTCGCCGCAGCAGACCCGCCGCCTTTTCGAGCGCTTCTACGGACCCGGGGAGGAGGGGCAGGAGGGCTGGGAAAACATCCCCGAGGATACGCTCCGGGCATTGGCTGACGAGATCGAGGAGCTAGTGCGCGAGGAGGCAGGAAAGGGGCGGAGGATCAGCATGGCGGCGCTGCAGGGCCTGTTCATCCGGAGCACCGCGCGTGACGCCGTGCAGGAGGTCCGCGCACTTTTTGTCGAGCGGCCGCACCCGCCACATGTGGTGTGAACGAAAGTACCGATACAATCTATTGCTCCGCTCGTAGAATAATTTACCGTAGTACAACGTGCTGAAATGCAGTAAGACATGATATGGGTGGACGAAGGAATGGTAGGAGGATAAGCTAGAAGACGGCCTTCCGCTTGCGTCCGGTGAATTTTGAATCGCGTGGAACGCCTTCCTTGCCTCGTTTGCGGTAGAGCTAGGTGCGAAGGGATCTCTCAGCACTCACAGTCCACATCGCCAAGACGATACGCACCTCTTTCTTGCGCAAGATCCAGTCCTTGTCCTTGATGTTTTTCCGCTTGCCGCCCTTCGACCGCATCCGCTCTCGCCGCTTCTCGAACAACGCCTGGCCCTCCTCCTGCTCCTCGCCCTCGAGCCCCTTCGGCACCTGCTGCGCGGCGCCCCCGCCCCCCACAAACAGACACAGGAACACCTTGCGCGCCTTCTTCGAGTTCGGGTAGTCGACGACAACGCCGCCGCCAAAACCGGCCTTCTGCGCGATGGAGGTGATAAGCTGGATCTGGTCGTCGGAGGTCGGGTAGAACTGGAAGACCGCGCGCGAGGGGTTCTTGAGTGCGGCGTGGAGCGTTACGAAGAAGCGGGTGAGGCGGTGTGGGGGCGAGGAGGTCGGGTGGGAGGTCTCGGCGTTCAGGAGCCATTGGAGGACTGATATGCTAGATGAGGGCGAGGGCGTTGTGAGCACGAGAACGGGGCGGGGGGATGGGACGGGACTGGCCTGATCGCACCGTCGAAGCTACCTGGCCGGAACCCGAACCCTTGGCCGATATCTTGAAGGAAGAGATCCCCCTCGACTTCCCGCTCAAGCGCAACCTCTACAGCTCCGTTTATGCCAACTTTCGCAAAGGTATAGGTGCAGACTTACCCAACATACTAGGCGCGATATCACAGCCGACCCAGTAGTACCCCTCTTCATCCAGAATCTCACCCGAGAGTCCCGAGCCGCAACCGATGTCAAGGAGGAACGCGGGCTCGTCTGGGGGGAGATTAAGCAGCTCGAGTGCACGGTAGGTCATGTCGGCCTGGATTTGTTGCACGCGCGTGCTGCATTTAACATCCTTTAGCCAGGTGCATATGTGATAGTGCATGGTGGCACACACTTGTTGGTATATTTCGTGGCCTCGATGTCGCCATAATACTACAGGGAGATGGGTGTAAAAACATGGTCTTGCAAGAGGCGGACGAGCGTACGATTTCGGGAGGAGCTTGTAACTCCGGCCTGGACATGATGGCGAACTGGAGAGCAGATAGATATCACTCTGAGACTTTCGTCAAGGTGTTGAACACTTCAATGGTGGTCTGTGAGCGTCGTTCCGTGTGTTTCTCAATCTCTGCCGCTGTGGGGGGACTTGGACTCGGGAGGCGCGCGATCGGAGAGAAAATCTGGGATCACATGGCAGACACGGACACGTGCAACTGTATACGGTCGCGTCTCCCGTCGCCGCGTCCTCAACTGTCCTCGTACGACTCACTCGCAGGTTCCCGCCTGCTCCTGCATTCGACAGTAGAAGCTACGGATACTATACCGCGGCGTTCTGCTATGCTTCTTGATAATCTCCGCTAACCCTGAGAACACGCGCACGCCTCCAGTCGGCCTGCTCTCGTCACCTGCCGGCAAGTCCTCTACAGTCCTCTTCCACGCATCCGAGTCAAAGTGTGTATATGCGGGCATCCAAAATCTACTATATAATGCCACCATAATGCCAGGATAGAGGTAACTCTCGTACTCTATCTCTTTACTCTGGGTAGTGCACAAGATGCCAGGACTTTCAGAGTGGAAGGCGTTCATTCCGCAAGGACTCGAGCAGGAACGCTGTGTCCCTAAGCCCCGATTACTTTCCTATAGAATCAAGCCTGGATGGAACAACTGTCTGGCCGCCCAGATGCGACTCGCATCAAACCGCAAGGAACTCCGTATCTATTGCAAACTCGTGGTGAGCTACGATTTACCTCCTCCGAGTCTCTCCTCTCATGATCACCCTGCTACACTGTTACTGATGCTCAATGGCAGGCCAAGATTGCTAAACGCAGCGACAAATACGCAACAAGCGTCCGCCGAATCGATCCGCGCGAACCAAAAAATTGGCACCGGTGGCTGACCTTCGTCGAGCGGGTAAGTGTGTGGTGTTTGCCCGGCCCCGCTGAGCTGCTCACCTACGTATATGTATATACATAGATCACCGACGAACTACCTATACTTAAGGCATACGAAGATGCATGGCCAGTCACAGCCATCGTAAGAGCACATCGGCACGCTCTCTCCCAGGGTTGGGATCTTACACACTGGAAGGCTCAGCCGGTATGATGCAAGCCTCATCCGCGTAGACGTCAACTCACAATATCTTAATTACAGCTACCAGCCATGCCTAAGGGGCTCAATAGCCCTCCCGAGAACGATGTCAATGCCTCTAACATTCCCGATGACGAAGCTTCTCATGAACCAGACACCTCCGATGAAGACTCCCGCAGCAGTAGCAATGCGAGTGACTCAGGCGACTCCGGTGTTGCTACTCCTAGTACGCACCGCCAGCAACAGCCCACTCCGCCGCATAGCACGGACGAGGGTCGTGATGGGGGCTCGTCTCCTTCGAGTGCATCCCGCTCAGGCACCCGCAAGCGTGTAGCTTCTCGAGGTTCTCCTGGGATCCAAATCAGAGATGGCACAAATAGCAGCACCACGCACGTCCACCCCATAAAGCTCGCCCACGGTCGCCAGTTCTTCGACGCCGTCTGCATCCCGCCATACAAACGGAGCTGCGTCAGCACCCCCGACGCTCTCGCTCCCTCCAAGTCCGCGTCCGCCCCCGGCCCCGGCCCCGGCCCCGCCCGCACATCCATCCCCCAGGCGTCCGCGTCCGCGTCCGCCCCAGTCCCCTCCTCATCTTCGCCCCCCACGAGCACAAACCCCGTCCTCGCGTTCCTGTGCGCGCTCTGCCCCGCCCAAGACGCGCTGCTGCCCGTGCTCGCGCAGAAGGGCGTGACGGACGGCGCGCAGCTGCGCGGGCTCGCGCGCATGCCCGCCGCGCGGCGCAAGGCGCTCCTCAACGCGTGGCTGCGCGAGGACGCGATCTCGGAGCTGCAGTTCGCCGCGCTCGAGGCGGGGCTCGCGGGCGTTGCGCGGGCGGGGGAGATGGTGCGGGTGTGGGGATGAGTGGGTAGGTGGTACCAGGGCCTGGCAGTGGGAGAGTATTGAGTGGGTAGGTCGGGGTCGGTCGTGCGTTTGCTTTGCCGCGTGCGTGAGTGGATGTGTGAATGAGTGTGAGGTTGTACGCATGTTGAAACGTAGTTGCAATTCTCTGAGAGGCATGTTTGTTCTTAGATGGTGAGTCAGGAGGATACTTTTCGGTTGAAATATCATCTAGAATTCTGTGTCCATGTGAAGTGTCCAGCATCTCTGTATACGACGAAGTGTAACCATGTTTTGTATAAATCCACACTGCGATGGCACCACAGCTCAGGAATGAAGCTTGAAGGGGGGAAGGGGAGGGAGGGCTCTATACTCATAAGCACCAGGACGCAGACGATCCAATGCAACGAAACCTCTGCACATGGTCAGGAAATGTGGCAGAACAAGCTAAGAGAAGAACGAGCCTTGGGTGTGATGGTAGAACATGTACATACATGGGCAGAGCAGCGACAGCGACCATCACCTTCTAACTAGACTATGACTATGGAGACATATGCGAATGCAGGGGGCAGCAAATGGCGGGATGATCATGGTGGGATGGACGCACGGAGCATTGGGAATTGGGGTTAACGTTGGCAAGGTGAGGTGGGGTGAGGTGAGGTGAGCGGTGAGGGGGGTAAGGTGAGGGATGTAAGGTGGGGGCGGTGAAGGGGGCGATGAAGGGGGCGGGGTAGAGTGGTGCAAAGCTCGGGCTCGGGCTCGGGCGCGAGCTCAGAGCAGCACATGTACACGTACAATAATCGGCGCAACGCCGCGGCCCAGCGCACCAAGCCGCCGCGCGCGCACGAACGAACGAACGAACAAGCAATCAAACCGTAACAAAACCAGGGAAGCAGCACTATAAAACACACGCGCGTCTACAAGCGCGTGCGCACGCGCACGCGGACCAGAGCGACAACGACAATGACAGTGACGACGACGATGGGGGGAGAGGGGCAGGGCGACGACATCGACACGGCGAAACGGCGGTAGGGGTAAGGCGGCAGGGGGAGGGGCCCAATATCACCAGCGCATATAAAAATATACCGTATCCGTACACGTACACGTACACATGCGCGCGGGCTCAGCGCGCGGCACACACAGCCAGCCAGCGAAGGACGTCCAGGCCGCGCGGCTCGAGCGCAAGCACACAGCAAACGCGGCGAGGCGGGGCGGGGGCGGAGGGCAGAGGAGGGACACAGCACCAGCCCCTATCATGAAGGGTAGTACCCCGGCGGCGGCACGGGCACCAGCGGGACGAGCGGCGGCTGGGCGAGGGGCGCGAGGGGCGCCAGCGGCGGGGGGAGGTCGAACGGGCCCGGGGGCGAGTTCCCCGTCGAGTGCGGCCGCGTCGGGTCGAGCGCGCCCATCCCCGGCGGCGGGCCGCGCGTCTGCTGCTGGAGCAGCGACGTCGCCGTCATCAGCACGTCGACCTCGCTCGACAGCGGGCCGACCATGCCGACCGCCTGCGCAACCGCGGACTGCGTCGCGACCGACACCTCCTTCACCGTCACCTGCGGCGCGGCGGACACGGCCGCGGGGATGCCCGACGACACGGCCGCGACGGTGCGGTCCGCGACGACCTGGCGCGCGGCCTGCAGCACGACCTGCTGCGCGGCGGCGGTGAGCGCGTTCGACTGCGCGACCGCGCCCTCGGGCACCTCGCCCGCCATCTTCGAGCTGATCGCCGCGGCGGTGACGGTGAGGACGTGCTGCTGCTTCGCGAGCGCCTGCAGCTCCGGGCCCGCCTCGTTGTTCGGGGACGCGACGACCTGCGACTGCGCCTCCTGCGCGACGCGCTGCGCGGCGGTCGTGAGCACCTGCACGACCTGCGACTCGGGCGCGCCCACTTGCGGGGGCGGCGCGGAGTGTGTCGGCTGACCGCGGATTAGCCTGTACGCAGCGAGCGCCGAGCGAGATGCACCAAGCGAGAGGTAACGTAGGCTGATCAGCATCGGATCGCGAGGACCGGCGATGGAGCGGGTGGGACGTACCGTGGAGCAGCGGTCGGCGGCGCGACGCCCGCGACCACGGAGTCGCTCATGATGCGCCGCGGGTTGTGGATGTCGCCCACGAGCGAGGGGCGCCGCGAGGGCGTGAACGAGGAGTCGACCGCGGCCATCGGCGCGATGGTGATGTGCACCGTGTGCGTGAGCAGCTCTTCCTTGCCGTCCTGTATGAACTGCATCCGGGGGTCAGAATCCGCGCGGCCGCACATACGCGCACGCATGAGAACGCACCCTCGCCTCGACCGTAACGTCGCAGCTCTGCGCGTCCGGCGTCGGGATCCCTGTCAGAGAGTCCTCCTTCCACGAGAGCCAGACGGGGAGCGACGGCGAGCTGAACGCGACGGGCATGTTCGCGCGCGACGCCTGCGGGTCCCAGATGCGCGGCGTCCACGTCCAGCGCAGGCCGACGTACGCGACGCCCGGGGGGTGCCCGCGAGCTTCCGGCGGAACGGGCGGAACATCCACCCGCCGTCGGTCTTCTTCCCGTCGACGTGCCAGATGTGGTTCCCTTTTGACTTGGACTTCTTGCCCTCCTCGTTGAAGCGCGAGATGTACTGCTGGTTCCAGAGGAAGTTGCGGATCTGAGGGGCGCGCACACACGCACACACGCAGCCCGCGTCAGATGACATGCCGACG
The DNA here is from genome assembly GCA_022264855.1 of Lenzites betulinus. Lineage (NCBI taxonomy): Eukaryota > Fungi > Basidiomycota > Agaricomycetes > Polyporales > Polyporaceae > Lenzites > Lenzites betulinus. Next base: position 535,760 of record JABYQU010000013.1, read on the forward strand.
CGCGAGAACACGCTATGATACTCGCCTTCTTCATTGGTATCTTTTCTTCGGGGTAGCCTTGTCGCGCGAGCTGATCACGTAAGGGGGCCGAATCAGCGCCCTGATGCCGACGGCGCGGCGGCGGCGGGGCCCACCGTCATCAAGCAAGAAGCCTGCTCACCTCTTCCAAGAACGCGTTGGTGAACGCCTGGATGCGGAACTTGAATGGGCGGAAGTCGGGCGACTCGTCCAGCCGCTGCATCTTCTTCGCCATGAGCGTCTGGTGTATCGGCTCGCCCTTCGAGTCCGTAGCATCCACTGTGGAGCGGGGCGTACATACACATCAGCGCGAGTCCACACACACACGAGCATGAAAGGGGATGGGGGACACGGCAGCGCGGCTGGAGCCGCAGCCGCGGCCGCGGCAGCACCAAGCGCGTGGCGGCTCGCGGCTCGCGAGCGGGGGGAGCGCGCGCTGCAAACAAGGGTGGGTACGTACGATTGGAACAGATAGCATTCAAGAACTCAAAGAAAATGCGCTCGACTTCGGTCCGGTATTCCTGCGGCACCTCGTTTCCGTGGCCTGAGGAGCCACCACCCTCGTTCGAAGGCGAGGTGCGGCTCATCCGCCGTTGTCCGGCATGGCTGCGCGACGTCCCATTCACGAGGCCCCCCTCGGCACTAGATTTACTCTCGGCCGCGGAGGCATCCCCCGCGCTCTGCTGCCCCGAGGGAGAGTGATGGTTGTTCCCCTGCCACTGCTCCCCCTCGTCGTCCGATCCCTCATCGTTCTCGTACTCTGGCGACGACGGCCGGCTGAACCGCCCCTGCGCCCCTGCCGTCGACGGCCGCGACTGCGTCGACTCATACATCGTGGGGTGCGACACCCCGTCGGGAACGTACGCAAATGGGTTATGCAGCTGCGATATCGACTGCGACCGTGCGGCACGACCGAGGGTCGCCGACGCCACGTTCAGCGGCTGCTGCTGGAGGTGAGTACTCCGTGTTGGGGAGTACATGGGTGACGAGTAGGTCATGGTGGAGGGGCCTGGAATAGGGATGGGATTCGACACTGTTGACCCTGTGGTAAGGATCGATCCTGTGGAGAGCGAGTGGTGGTGTGGTTGACGTTGCACTGAGACACGACCATCTGACCATACCGTGCCCGGTGGGTAACCCGCGAGGACAGCTGACGCTGCGGTCACTGTCGCTGCTGTGGTAAAGTCCGCGGGATGCGGCATTGACGCCACAGGATCGACCGCAGGTGGCTGGTGATATGCGGAGCGCATTGAAGGCGGAAGTTGGCTCGACGCATCGGGCAGCATTCCTAGCGATAGATGAGGGGGAATTCCAGCAGAGCTAGGTGGCCGGGAACCAGACAAGACAGAAGGCAGGGCCGCAGATACGGGCGGCATTTCTACAACGGAAGCCAGCGAAGGAGGAACGGATGGCAATGGATATGAATAAGAGAAGTTGGTCGGCGGGGGCAGCATAGTTGTGGGGACCGCCGCGGCTGGGGGAATATGAAGCGAGGGCGGGCTATCTTCCGGCGATTCCAGCTTCATCGACTTGATCACGCGATCCCCGGCCATGGACGACGCACACCGCTTGCGCGAAAGCTCTGAGCCGTCCGACAAAGACTCGGTGGAACCAGGAGGGGTCATCCCCGACGAAAGCTGGGGCGGCGACGGCTGCTGCAATGGCTGCGACGGAGGCTCGAGACTCATGCTCGAAGGCACGGGAGCCGGAAGGGACGTCGCACCAAGGCTAGCAGTCGAAGAACCGGCACCTGAAGATGACTGAGAGGCAAGGGCGGATAATCCGTCGTCCAGTTGCATGGCAGCCACGAGTTCGGCTACAAGCAGGACGTTTTTCTTCAGCAAGCCTACGATCTCCCGCGCATCTCCGCTCTGGCCCATGTTGCACGCATCGCTGCCTGTGCTTGCGGTTCGTGCAATGCTGGAGAAGCCGTTCGATGCCGTCAGAAGACCGACACGTTAGAAATAGGACACGACGCACTTTTTCAGCATGTCGCCAAGAACAAGAAGGTGGGCACCGCCGGGAACTTCTTGCATGCTGTCATCGGTCGTTTGCAAGGGATTCTCGAAACCGGGCGGTGGGAATTGGAAGCCCGATTCGTGGGCGGTGACTGGCGGAGCACTCCCACTAGAGGGGAAGCCGAGATCTGAGCCAGTCAAATTTGCAGGCGAGGCAGAGGAACCTGAACGACTGCGAGCGACGCCCATGCCGTCAAGTGCAGATGCCAGAGACGACGATCCAACGGAATATGATGGGGTAACGCCGTTTAGAGCGGGGGAGGAAGCGTGCGAAGCGTTGGTAGACGCCGAAGCCGCGCTCGGAGAGGAGAGAAGCGGGTGAGACGGATCGACTGCATCGATGCTCGCAAGGCGTTGGTCCATGCCGTAGACGGCGGAGTTGGACTGGTGGTCGGAAAGCACGCCCGGGGAGGCGGCCTGGGACAAAGAGGGCGCTCCGGAGACGTCCATGGCTGAAAGCTCTTCCGCGGACGAGGGCAGAGAGGACATTGAGATGTGCATGGCCATGGACGGAGCGGCGGCATGGTCGGTATGCGGGGGAAAGAGCGAGGGCATAGAGACATGCATGTGTACGGCGGGGTCGATGGCGAGGGAGTCCGGGAGGGGAGGGGGGAAGGACTGGGGCAAGTCGGAGTGCTCGAACGGCTGGAACTGCTGAGGGTCGACTTGACCGGGGACGGTGGAGGTGGCCTGTATCTCTTGCATGGAGGACATTGTCTGGGGGGAGGGCGATCACAGAACGCCGCAGACTATCCTGGAGCAATCGACCGGGAGATGAATGAAGGAGAAGCGAGATCTGTGTTGGCTGATCGCTAAGGAAGCAGGGCGTGTGCAGCAAGGCGGGAGGGCGTATAAGACAGGGCGCGGGGGAGCAGAGAAAGGGATACGGACCTTTGTGGGCTGTTGAGCGGGTGGTAGGGGGACACTCACTGACGATGTGTTGACGAATCACAACAATCGGCGGTGGAGGAGAAAAGCGAGGCTAGGGCTCGGAGTGCACGGATGCGAAGGCGACAAGAGGCATGCAAGGGCAGCCTGGGGGTGCGTGGCAGGAAAGAGAGGAGCGGGCGTAGTGGGAGGGGGCAGAGAGGTCTAGAGCACGGGAGGTGTGTGCGGGCGCTGGTGGAGGGGAGGACAGCAGGGGCAGGATGGATGCCAGAAGAGACGGAGGCGCAGACGCGAGTGAAGCTTCACGCTCGCTGCATTCGCTTCACACAGACGCCCGCTGAGACGCAGTGCGCAGCAAACAACGCACAACATCTCCTCCCGAATCCGATCCGTCTCTGTCACCGTCTTATGCCACACCTCCGCCATCAATCATCCATCCTATCGCCATCCTCCTCCTCATCACTTGCTGCATCCTCCCCCGACGCTCGTGAATATCGCCTGCGCCCCCCATCAGACCCGCCCTTTCCCTCGCTCCCGTCTCCTTCCGGCAATTTTATTTTCGCAACTTTAACTTTTGCCTCGGCCTGGCCCCCGCCTCCGAGACCGTCTGGCCAGTCACGAGTGAGTTGGACCAGGCAATGTCGCTCCCCAGCCCGTCGCTCTGCCGTAAGATGAGAGCCGCAATCATAATCAGAGTTGGCTGCGAGCGCACCCCGCGTCGCCCTACCGCCCTGCGCCGGGCGGCTTCCACGAAGCACTATCTCGCTCTGCGCCGGACGGACTCTGCTGCACGTCTGTCCCATATCCGCAACCATCAAGCCTACTGAATCTGTCTGATCGTCTGCACCGTCCATCCCGCTGCCCCTGCGCCTGATCTGCCGTGATACCTATCCGCACGGTCATCTGCCCCTCCGCGAACGCCTCGATCCGCCCTCCCTCTTCCTTCTCGTCAGCTGCATCCCGTTTAGCCCTCGCTATAGCTCGCGAGGATCTTCCGCTCGCCTCCCTCCGTCCTCCCACAGCCGTGGCCGCCTTCTGCCCTTCCCGGTTCCCATTCGTCCGCCTTCTCCCTGCCCGTCCTGCCTGAACCACCCGCTCTCCGTCTATTGCCGGATCTCTGTGGGACTTCGCAATCCATTCCTCCGCCCGACGTTTTCGCCATCACGCCTGACGTCCGCCTTCCGCGTGGATCACCTGTGGGAACCCTGCCCACAGCCGCCGTCCTCGCTGCCTGCACCGTTCCGCCCGCTCTATCGTCTCTTAGCGAGGAACGTGTCCGTCTGCCTTCGCGCGTCGGTGTGCATCCCAGCCCGAACCCTTCCCTTCGCCGCGGCGAATCTCCCAGCGCTCCCACGCGCCGACGTGCGCGTATTTAGCTCCGCAGAGGCTCGCGATTGCCTTCAGCCACGCTTGCCTCCGACGTCGTGTCCTATGAATGAGCATTTCAAATTGAGCCTGCATTCGCAGCTGTCCCGCATATATTCATAAGCCACGATGCGCACTCCACGCCCGTGCGGCCCTGCTCCGTCGTCGCGTCCCGCTCGGGACCGTCGTGTGTGGCGGATGCTGCCGCCGCACACCTGGTCCTCTGCTTCCCCAGACAGGTTAGCGCCCAACATTGTGGCTGGGGCGTCTACCGGTGTTGCAGCACGGGCAGGCGCTCCGCTCCTAATTGCACACCACCACCGTGACGCCGCGCCTCGCTGTACTTGTATATCGCGATCCCAGACAACTCGGACCGGAATCGATCGCGCTATAGTGGGCATCCAGGGCCAGACAGCATGGCGTCCGCGAACAAGCAGTACAAGGCCGTCGGGGAGGAGCTGTGGAAGGGCCGCACCGAGAAAATCGTAAGCGTCCCGCGTCCGCGTCCGCGTCCGGACGCGCAGGGGGAACGGCCGTGCTGACACGCCCAGGGGCGCAGAACGCAGAGCTGTTCGCGCTCACGTACGGCGCGCTCGTCGTGCAGCTCATCCAGGACTACGAGGACTACGGCGAGGTGAACAAGCAGCTCGAGAAGATGGGCTACAACATCGGCACGCGCCTCGTTGAGGACTTCCTCGCCCGCAGCACGCTCGGCCGCTGCGCGGACTTCCGCGACGTCGGCGAGGTCGTCGCAAAGGTGCGTCGTGTGCTCGCGAGAGCAGTTGCCGCCGCCGCTGTTTGGGGGCTGAGTGGTGGGGGGACAGGTCGGGTTCAAGTCGTTCCTCAATATCACGCCGACGGTGACGCACGGCGCGCAGCCGATTGCGTCCTCGCCGACGCGCACGAGCATGCCGCCGCCGCAGGTCAACGCCCCGGGCTCGACGTTCACGCTGCAGCTGGACGAGAACCCGCTCGCCGAGTTCGTCGAGCTGCCCGAGGAGGCGCTCGAGGGCGGCCTCTGGTTCAGCAACGTCCTCTGCGGCGTCCTCCGCGGCGCGCTGGAGATGGTGCGTGCGCCCCGCCGATCCCACGATCGCTGGGACTGACGTTTCCTGCCACCTGCCACATCATGTAGGTCCAGATGCAGGTGCAGGCCGCATTCACCTCGGACGTGCTGCGCGGCGACGAGACGACGGAGATCCGCGTGACGCTCGTGAAGTACCTGGAGGAGGAGGTGCCCGTGGGCGACGACTAGATATACCGGACCACTAGTATGGATGTACAATAGTTTTCTGCGCGCCGCCGTACGTATGTAGCACCACCACCCACTGCTCCCGCACGCCGTGCGGGGACCACGCGAGACGCCCCGGAATAACACACAACGCAGCGAAGGGTCGCAGCGCAGCCGTGCGCCGCCCAAACGGGCACGCAAATCTACGCACAGAGCGGCGACGATCAGCACGGAAGACGGCAGAACCCCCACGGCGAGCCCTGCCCACTCACCGAGAGAGACGCAGAAGCGGCCACGGGTGCGCCAGGTGCCTTCTCCGCCGACCCGCCTGGGCCCCCCGCACGCACCGGGCACTGAATGCTGAATGCTCAGTTGTATCGTTCGACGCGGTTGAGCTTCCGCGCGGTGCGCGCGTTGCTCTGCGTGTTCTGCCCGCGCACGGGCAGGTGCATCGCGTGCCGCCGCCCGACGTAGCTGCCGATCATGCGCTGGTGCGCGATGTTCTCCCGCATCTGCCTGCGCAGCTCGGACTCGATCCTCAGCTCCCGCAGGCGGTCCACGGGCGCGGCCTGCGCTGCTGCAGCTTGTGCGGGCGCAGACTGGGCGGGCGGGGCGAGGGCGGGGTGCGGCGCGGCGAGCGGCTGCACGGCGACGGGGGGCGAGTTCGTGGGCGAGGAGAGGAAGGCGGTGAGCGCGGTGACCTGCGTCTGGTTCAGGTGCCGGATCCGACAGCGGTCGTGGATCTGCACGCGGGCGCAGAGCCGGAGCGACGTCTTCGCCCCGATCCCGTAGAAGTGCGTCAGGGCGTGCTGCAGCGGGCCCACATGTGTGAGCTAGCGTTTGTATGGGGGCACACGAGGCACGGAGGGGCGACGAGCCGTACCTTGACGAGCTGGTTTTCAGGGAGAGTGACGCCGAGGATGTGCATGGTGGAGGGGGCGAGCCAGCCCGGAGTTCGAACAGTCGGAGTGAGGAGGAGGATCGAAGAGACGGTCGCAGAAACGGCGAAGGAGCAGCACGCTCATAGGCGCCCACGCTACCATTCCTTTCCGGGTGTCACGCGCGCCTAACACATCCCGGTCCTTGTCCCTCGACGCCCACCATGTCCACCAGCAAGCCGGAGGGCCAGCGCGAGCAGGCGCTCGCCAAGCAGCGCAACCAGATGCGCGAGGAGTTCGAGCGGCAGAAGCAGACGCTCATCCAGGAGACGGAGAAGGCCCGCCCCTCCGCGAACCGCTTCGTCGGCCAGAATGACTCCATGGAGGACACGCTCAAGAACAGCACCGTCGGCCTCGTCCGGCTCGAGGACTTCCAGCAGCGCCGGAAGGAGCTCGAGGAGGCGAAGGCGCGCGAGGCGGCGCGCACGAGCGAGCTCAAGTATGTCACCGCGTCTCTTTGTGCTGTGGGTCGCGTGCGCCCGGCCGGAACGCTTACTTTGCGTGGAGAATCCGTTTAGAGAGGAGAAAAGGGTGAAGAAGCGCAAGAAAACGAACAAGGCGACGCTGTCGTTCGCGCTCGACGACGAGGAGGGCGAGGAGGGCGCGCCCGCGGCGCGGCGGAGCGGCGATATGGACGAGCCGCTGTCGAAGAAGGCGAAGTCGCGCAAGAACCCCGAGGTGGACACCTCGTTCCTGCCCGATCGGGAGCGCGAGGAAGAAGAACGCCGCGAGCGTGAATCGCTGCGCCAGGAGTGGCTGCGGAAGCAGGAGGAGCTCAAGAACGAGGACGTCGAGATCACGTACTCGTACTGGGACGGCAGCGGCCACCGCAAGAGCGTCATGGTGAGCCTGACCCGAGTCTATCAGCGCATGGCGGGCCTGACCACCTAGATACACGCACGTGGAACGCCGGTCCTCGTCACATAGTGCAAGAAGGGAGACTCCATCTCTACGTTCCTCGAGAAATGTCGACAGCAGTTCCCGGAAATGCGCGGCATCAGCGTCGACAACCTCATGTATGTGAAGGTATGGAAGTCGTCTCCCTCAAGCGCTGTACGTACGCTGACCCTCGTTTCCAGGAGGACCTCATCATCCCTCATGTATGCTTAACCAGCCTCCCGCATGGCAGGGACCATACTGATGCTTTTACGTAGCACCACACGTTCTACGACTTCATCGTCAACAAGGCTCGCGGGAAGTCGGGGCCGCTGTTCAACTTTGACGTCCACGACGATATCCGTCTCCTGGCGGACGCCACCGTCGAAAAGGACGAGTCCCACGCCGGGAAGGTCGTTGAACGAAGTTGGTACCAGCGGAACAAGCACATATTCCCGGCATCACGTTGGGAGGTACGCTCTCTACTCATCCGCGCGTAAAACTTCCCGCTCACTGTAGCCTCCCGTCAACAGGTGTACGATCCGGACAAGAACTATGGGAAATATACCATTGCCTGAGAGTTCCGAGCCAGGCCTTCAGGCCGTACGTCTGTATATATCATATCGAACGCTACTGCATCGCAGTACGACCTTGTACTGTTTTACACCATCATCGATGATATAGATCCCTTATAATTATAAAAGAAACCTCACGTTCTCGGATGTCTTACAGCAATAATTGATATCACGGTAAGTTTTATTTCCAACAAAATGAAATAAAGACTGCAAAAATGCCAGGAGCGTGGATTGAACACGCGACCTCCAGAAGACAGCCCTGTATGCTTCAGTCTGTTGCTCTCCCAGCTGAGCTATCCCGGCTTGAATGTAAAATGCACGTAGTATATATGGACATATGCAGTATATGGGCGACCAGGATCATCGGAGTGGTACTTACTGACGTCTGCTGCTAATCCTGTCTTTGCCGAGCGCTACCCTCTCCTCCGTCCACCACATACATCCTACCGTACCGCCTAGCTACCATGTCGGGAACAGGACCCAGGGAGAACATCTTCCCCACGCGGATGGCCCTCACAAATACCAAGCTCCGCCTCAAGGGCGCCCAAACGGGCCACTCTCTGCTCGCGAAGAAGCGGGACGCCCTTACCACCCGCTTCAGGGCGATCCTCCGCAGAGTCGACGAGGTGCGCCCTGCTCCCGAGATGTGCAGCCACTATGTCGTTCTGAGACGTTGTGTTGCGTCCTCAGGCAAAGCGGAAGATGGGCCGCGTGATGCAGCTCGCGTCGTTCTCGCTCGCGGAGGTCACGTACGCGACCGGCGACATCTCGTACCTCGTCCAGGAGCAGGCGAAGTCGGCGTCGTTCAAGGTCAAGGCGAAGCAGGAGAACGTGTCTGGGGTCGTTCTGCCTGCGTTCGAAGTCGACCGGGTACCGGGCTCAGGTGGGCTATCAGGATCTGTTGTTTTCTCTCGATTGCACTTGTTCACGGAACTTTGCGCTAGACTTCAATCTGACCGGTCTGGGTCGGGGTGGGCAGCAGGTCCTTCGTGCCAAGGAAGTATACGCGAAGGCGGTTGAGACGTTGGTCGACCTTGCATCTCTGCAGACCGCCTTTATGATCCTCGATGAAGTCATCCGCGCAACCAACCGCCGCGTGAATGCCATTGAGCACGTTATCATCCCACGTTTGGAGAACACCATCAAGTACATCACAAGCGAGCTTGATGAGATGGATCGAGAGGAGTTTTTCCGGTGTGTTCCTCATCTTTTTGCTCAGCCCGCGAAATACTCACTGTTGACAGGCTAAAGAAGGTCCAGGGCAAGAAGAAGAGGGACGCGGAAGCGTCCGAGGCTCTCAGGAAAAAGCTGGAGCAAGAGGCCGCCAAAGTACACGAAGCCGACCCGATTATCGCAGGCGGCGGAGGGGACTTGCTGGGAAGTAAAGACGAGGATGTCATCTTCTGACAATGTTCGCTATGTTGCCGCCACGGACACTCATCCTGTTTTTCATATCATGCCATCGAATGCGATACCCATCTTCGTGTACAATACAAATGCGCGACTCTGCGAGCCGCCGCGATAACCCCAGTTTTCTGCGAGTATGCCCGTCGTTCCAAGTGTGACAGGGCGGCCTGAGGCCCATGTGGCATAAACATGTGCGTAGCTGTATACATACATGCATGATTTTGCAGGGGACGTAGGAAAGCCAGGAAGAGCAAAGCACAAGGGGAGCCGATGAGATTACTGCGGGTCGCGATCAGCGAAGTTAAGCATTCGGGAGGAACATTCATACGTACGTCGACCATCTCGACGTCCTCGCCCGTCTTCGTGCTCTTCTTCTTGTCCTTGCGCTCAAGGATTGCCCGCCTATAAGTTCCAGCCATTTGTGAGCAACTGGCAATGCACACTATAGCAGATGTCACACCTGTCGTTGTCGAGCTTCAGGGTGGTAACGACAACCTTGCTGGGGTGGATGCCAATGGGGACGGAGGCGCCGTTCGACTTGTCGCGCTGAACACGGTCGACGTGGATCACCCACTTCTTGCGGTACACCTGGGTGACCTTGCCCTCACGACCCTTGTACTTGCCCCGTACGATCCGGACCTCATCATCCTTGCGAATGGGTATTGACCGCGTCTGTTTGCGCAGTGTTACCGAGCCGTTCCTGCAGAGTTAACCAGCAAGGGCACGACGTACGTTGTACTTGGCGCGGAGCTCCTTGGAGAGCGAGGAGGACATGATTTTGCGCCTCACCGAGGAGGGCGCGGCGAAGTGCGCCTTGCGCGACTTGCGGCGGGAGGAGGAGACGTCTGCACCGAGGAGAACCGTGTGTTAGTATGCTAGACGGATCGTACACACCACATCCGAAACGCCTTCGTCCCATCCACCCTATTCCACCACTCCAACCGCCTCGAAACCTCCCAGGAGCACACGAACAGCATTTCGGCCTGCAGCGAAACAGTACTGACCGGCGTTGAACTTCATCTTGACGGTCTTGAGGATGTCGGCGGTGACGGTGGCGGATTTTCCTCCCTCACACAACCAGGTGCGGGCGGTGAAAAGTCACGGGTAACACCAGCGTGTCACACCATCGCGCCTACAGCAAGCGCCGGTGACTTCATCGCTGCGACAAGTTACAGCCACTTCACAGTCTTACCCCGTCAGTCTCTTGTTCTGGCTTCACAGTCATTGGAGTCCGAGCTCGCTTGAATAACCCTATCCTATCTCCTGGTCGTACTGGTCATAAACTATGTCGAGCGAGAAACCACGACCCACCAAGCTCAAGTTCAAGGGCGAGAAATCGAAGAAGAAGCGCAAGCACGAAGACAGCGAGGAGGGCCCCAGCACCAGGCGTCGCCGCAAGGAGGAAGAGGAGGATGCCCCGGAAACTTGGGTGTTCCCCGAAGGCCCGAACGAAATACGAGGCCCCGCGTTCATCATACACCCCTCCGACCCATCACCTATCACTATCACCTACGACTCGACGCGCGGACGCATCGTCCTCCATTCGGTGGACAAGGACAAGACGGATGACTCAGAGTCGCCCAGTATCAAGGATCGAACGCCTGCAGAAGTGTCGCAGGTGTGGGTTGTCACCCGCGTAGCCGGTTCGCCCACCATCAACCTACGCACGGGCGTGGGCGAGGGCAAGTTCATATCCTGCGACAAACATGGCATCGTTTCCGCCGACCGCGAAGCGCGAGGTCCGCAAGAGGAGTGGACGCCTGTTGTATTCCCCGACGGAATGGTCGCATTCCAGAACGTGTACGAGAAGTATCTCGGTGTGGACGAGGTTGCGGGTGGACAGCTCTCTCTTCGTGGGGACAGCGAGGAGGTCGGCTTCCGGGAACGATTCTGGGTGAAAGTCCAGAGCAAGTACAAGAAAGAGGCACACGACGAAGAGAAGAAGCGGAAGGAGGGCTTGATCGATGTATCCTCTGTAGATGAAGCCGGCTCAAAGTGCGTATATTGTCGTCAGAGTCTCAAACGAACTGACCCCGCCTGCAGTAAAATGTACCAAGCTTGGGGTGCTGGCAGGTCGGTAGTGTCCTCAGCGGATAAAACCGAAGTACGTGAGATGAATCTGTCGAATACTGCCTCCCTACTGACGTTCGTTCACACAGCTTAAGAAAGCGAGGAAGGAGGGGCGCCTCGCAGAAGCCCTTCTAGAGCGCCGCGCAAAACTGAAGAGGTACGGCTCCATAGAATTCTACATTGCGCTTCATGCTGACTGCTTTTCGTAGTGACCGTTTCTGCTGATCTTACCTCCGTGACATGTGGATTTTATGTTGTACTAGTATAGACCATCGGCGTCCTCATCCTACATACCTCAACGCTGCGATCACCGACTCAAAGAGCCATGTTCTGCCGCTACTCCATGTGACTAAATGAAGCTGGTAATGCCGTGCAACCCCGCTATCCCGTCGCTGATCATCTTGAATTGCAACTCCGTAAGCTGCCTAGTTCTGACCCAGCTATACAGCCAGCAACGCCAACCCTGCATACGGCGCAAGCCGCGAAGCGCGGACTCGTCACATATACCGTACCCAACGAAGACGGGGTACAGAAACCGCAGGTCTTGCGGCAAGCCCCGAAGGAATTCCTGTACGAAGTCGGTGTGCTTCTCCACTTTCCGTGTTGTGGTGCTCGGAGACTTGCTGGCAATAACAGTCGGTGTAACTGTGATCTTGGATCGCGGAGACACTCGCCGCCTAGAGCTTGTCTGAACATACGACGTAAGCAACTACCTACCCCACAAACTTCGCGGCGGGGCTCACCTTGGGCGTTAACTTGCGTCCACTGCTGTCTTGTAGCCGACTCCCACTCATCACACTCCTGCGCGGGGATGAACGGTCGCGCAAGCTCCTCGGTCTGCCCGCTGTCGGCGGACAGGAGGTCTGGTCGTGACGGTGTGAGCATCGGAATTCTCCTTCATGGACAGATGGTTACTCACAGATCTCACTTCAAGTTGGTCGTATTGCCTGATCCCAGTGGGGTTTCCCGATTTGCGTAGCTGGCGGTGCATCGTATACATGGGCACAAGGGGCCAATTGTTCTGGTATGTTTTCAGGATTGGATGCACCCGGATGGCCTGTGCCCGACAACGGTCAATATTCCGCTTCCACATAGGCCTCTCGGGGTGCTGTAGAAATACCTTCTCGACCATCAGCTGCCTCTGTGGGGGGTCAGGCGCAGGTTTCTGGTACGGATAGTAGCGGTCACAGAGTTTGCCGACCGTCTCCTGTGATGGACTGAGGGTTAAAAAGAGTGCACAAGTGTACAAACATCGAAGTATCGCGGCACACGCACGCAAATGGCATAATACAAGTTTCTCTTTTCTGGGGTCGCTCTGAGTCCCATTTGCTCGGCAAGGCACATTCGACCTGTAGGTGCGATCTTGATACGCCTTGACACTTTGTCCGGCGGGGGGATGAGAGTGGTTGCGCTCATTCTGTGTGGGACATAGGCTGCTGATCGGTATCCGAAGTCAAGAGCGCTGTTCATCCCTGTGGGCTTTATACAGGAGGGAGTGCCTCATGTCCATGGTTGAAAGACGAACTTGCCATGACCCTGCAACTCCGTGTGGCTCATGTACGCGTCGCGCGAGCGAGGGAATCCACTTATGGAACGCGCGTTGAACTTTAAGGCCGGCGAATGAAGGTAGCTGAATACTGCCGTTTGGGAGGGCCTGGACATCAAACTGGCTCTCTTACCCAAGTACCGTTTCAGCCGACGCCCCTCAATTAACATCGCCGCCGTTACCGAATGATCATGCATTGAGAGGTGTCTCGCACATAAGGCACGCCACGTCCTCAGGCGCGTTCTCGTAAGTACAAGCTGGACACGCGATAGGCACTACCGCCGACGGGCTCGATGAAGGCGGCACCGAAGAGTGGTTGAAGGAGCTCCCGCCACCTAGTAACGTCCCACCGAATGCCTGTCCCTCCGCTCGCTTCCGCTTGGCGCCTCCGCCGCTCGGGGCGTCGATCTCGATGTCAGTGTCTGAGAGCAGGTTAATGTCCTCGTTCTCCTCTTTGAGGTCCAGTACGTCGTTGGACAGGATACCCAGGTCGAGCATTGTCTTGGAACTGTCGTTGAGCTCTTCACCACGGTAGAATAGCCGCTGAGATATGACCGGGACTCCAAGCTCGTCGCTCAGCTATACGGCGCGCGTCAGGAATTAGCGTCTTCAGCGTGCGAGACAGCCGCTTACCATGACTTTGAGGTCCTTGACCGTCATGGCCTTCGTGATCGTAATCTTGCGCCGTTTGCCATACTCTCTGACCTGTCGTATGCGCTTCGATTTGCGATAACCCTCGCTCTGCTTCTTGCTGTACGTCAAAAGCGTCGTTTGCACTGGCTTGGTGGGTTGTTTAGGCTCCTCGGTATAAGTCTCCGCGGTAGGGATAGGATCGGTGGGCCCAAGGACGCGCACAGTGATCTCTGTCATGTCAAAGGATGTTCGCCTGCCGATGCGTCAGAATGGGCTGTGACGCTGTTGAAGTTCAGACGCTGTACCTCTGAAGACGACAATCGGTGCACACTGCGATCTCATGGGTGAATTTGCCACTGGCGTTTTCCACAGCGATCAACGGTCCAGCTGGATAACTAACGAGAGATATCAGCGACGTAAGAGCATCGGCCACGACGCCACTTACAGCTCCGCTAGTGCCTCCCAGTCGTTCCGCTTGATGATCGTCATGGAAGAAGAATCCAGATCCCCGCTCACGTTCGGGTCAAACGTGAGCAGCCCGTGTTCACAGATAAATTGGGAGTTGTCCACGTTCTCAGGCCGTGAAACCTCGCTCGGGCGCATTATCCAATTCCGCCAGGAACGCGCGAATTGTGAAGGCACAATCGCACAAGGGATATCTTCGAGCAGGGCGGTATTGCCATTGAGCGCGTTGTCGTGCATGTGTTTGAGCCTGGCCTAACATCGATAGAACGATGATTAGAAAGTACTATGCGAGGAGGACTCAACAGTACCTTCTCCTCTTCCGCCTGCTTGCGGAATCCGCGCTTGTCTTCTTTGGACATGTGTAGAAGCGCTTCGCATACCGCACACGCCTCCGCGGAAGTGGAAGGGGGTTCCCAATTCGGAAAGATATCCTGCAGTACGTGGTAGGCCTATTTAGAGCAAAGAAGCGTGAGCATGTTTGTTGTAGCCGGACGCGACGAGTTACCTCTACGGAAATTCGTCGCCGCGTGACCGCGTTCGTGGCCAGTTTCCCATGCTCGCACACCACGTCGTCCAGGTACTGTTCCGAGTCAGGCGGCGGGTCTAGTTCACCCTCGACGTGCATCTTGGGTTTGGCCAGCCGCCAGTCTGAACATACATGATCAGACACGCACGAGGAACAAACATGTACGGAAGCGCACTGACCCTTCAGCCACGCTTTGGACACATAGTACCCGTCCGCATCCTCCGCGACCGCCGCAACTTCGTCGAAACGCGACACTAGTCGTGGGTGCTCAATCTGATAAAGTTTCTCTGGAGAAATAGACGCATATGGGCTTGAGATAGATGTCAACACACATGATAGATTGCAAGCCTACCTTTGAACATCCGGCTGACACAAATAGAGCATACATCCGCTGGAGTCAGCTTCGGTTCCAACAAGCATGCGTCGTCTTCAGCGATGCGTGCGTGAAAATCCTGCGTGGCTCACTCGGAGGTCTGCTATATGCGAAAGAAGGGACAGTGACTTACCGCTCGTATGGCCTTCATGTTCCCTGCTTTGTCGGGGTCGAGCTTACCATGAGTACACAATATATCAGATATGGATATCGAAGACCCTGAAGAACTGGGCAGGAGCGTTGAGGCTGCGTCCGGCTTCACATCATCAAGATCTTCTTGAGATGTGGTGTCTGCCTTCTTGGGTGCCTCTCGCTTCGCCAAATGGCGCGAAATCCACGATTCTAGACTTTGTTGACTAGCAATGACGCACTCCTGCCTCAACATGAGTATCAAGAAAGTGTAGAGAATGAGTAGGAAAACAAGATACCTCCTCTCGCGAGCACACGTTCCAACCACGATAGATGTCCATAACCGTCTCCCGTATCTTGTTGAACCTCGCTCGAGTCTCAGTCTCCCTATACGGGGCAGAATCAAGAATCAGCATATCAGCGCATCACGGAGAAAAGCATACCGTTCCCTAAACTCTTCGCAAGCTTTGACATGCTCAGCGTTCAACGATTTCACCACTTCTACAGCCCTCGGCGGAGGGACTACCTCCGAACTTGAAGTCGGCAGTGGAGACTTTGCTTGAGGCTTTGTTCCGTTGTGTATAGACGAGGTTGGAGAGGAGTCTTTCTTGCAGACTTTTGCGTAAACAAGCATGTATGCATCCTTCGATGAGATGTACCTGTGATGAGAATGTGAGCAGGCTTGTTTCAGGAACGCTCCATGTTGTACTGACTCTGGACCTTCCGAAGACTGTGAACCGTCAGTATTCTGCGATTGAGGCGGGCCGCTAATGATCACGTAGTCAATGAGCGCAGTATATCTTCTGGTAGCAGGTTACGTACTCTACAATCTCGATTTCGTCGTCGCTCTCAACAATGCGTCGCTTTTTCTTCGGAGGAACGCGCATCGTCGGGGCAGCACTGCCGTTCTTCCTATATGAAATGTTAGCCCTGTGGCATATGGAGGCCAATATACCTACTTCTTCGTGTCCTTAACGCCCCGCCCACTCTTCTTTGCTACATCAAGCTTGGGCACCAACGAGTTGATCTTGGTGACTTCTTCGTCATTGAACTGATACCAAGACTGGTTCCTATCGAACAAAACATGAGATACGTCACCGAGGGTCAAATCACTGCGAAAGACGGACTGCTCGTCGAAAACCTGCGCTTCGTAATGTCCATGATACGCGCTCGCGCCCTTGTGCAACAGCACCCCACGGAGTTCGTACAAGTTCTTGCTATCCTTCGCCAGCCGCTTCCCGCGCGGTCTGCGGGTCTCCGCAGGCCCGAGGAAACGGTCCATATCGATGAAGGTCGGAAACATGATGATTTGCTTAGACTTCTTGCGCTCCATAGTCGCGATGTCGTACACAAACCGCAGGAGTGAAAAGTGCAAGACCGGGGGAAGCTCACGTAGCTCGGTGTAACGCTTCGCATCCTGGAGGCTATCGCACTGCTGGCAGAGGTACCTTGAGCCATCTATTAGCAGATGAAGCAGACGGGTTGACGGTTCGGCGTACTTGTTATCTCCGGAGAGAACCTCGGGCTCAAGAAGGGCGTTGAGACGTTCTTCTAGTGTTGCGTTATTCTGCACATACGATAAGCGTGAAAATCGTAGTTTGACTAGGGCGTTCAGCACCTCCAGGTTGAGTTCTATTTCTAGAAAATCGGAGTCCCGTTCCGACCGCCGTTGACAACTCTGGCATACCGTGTTGTAGACCTGCTTGCCTTCGAACTGCAAACCTATCAGTCACTTATCTTGCCATGTCCCTGTCGAACATACCTGGCTTGCTATAAGAGACTGAAGTTCAGGATCTTCCTGTTTCTTGAATTCGGTGTCAAGGTGGGCCATAAACAACTTCGAGAACCTAAAAACGATCAGACCTTAAGACCGCTTGTTACGCAGCGTGTGGTGAGGCCACGTACTCCTGGGCGTCTTGCTGTTCTGTAGCGCGGAGCCGCAAGCTCTCCACGAGTTTCACTGGATTGAAGGTGTTGATAGAGCTATATTGCATCGCAGCGAACGTGACCTGAAGCTGGAAGATTGGCGAGTCCTATGATGACATAGATTAGCGGCGATTCAAGGAGGTATGCAATATTTCCGGGGAGGCCGATTCACCTCGAATGCATGTGCCGTATCTTGTGCCGGCTGACATTGGTACACGCCTTTGCGAAACAAGAGGTCTTGAAACCACACCTGTGCATTTCCATATCACATCTTACGCGGGTAGAGAGGCAAACATCTTACCTGCAAATACGCATTGGCGTAGCAAGTTGCACCTAAATTCTACGAACGTGGTGAGATCTCCCACTCTTTCTGTGCCCCGTCGAACAAGAATCAGAGTCACACAAACCTTGAGACCTATTGGTGTCAGCCCCTCGCGCAAGTCCAGACTGGGATCACTGCCCAAGTCGTGCGATTTAACGTATGCCTCATACGATTTGTCTACATCCGTTCTCAATGATTAGTTCGCGACAAAGTGTATATAAGCTCACCGGCATTCTCCCATTTGTCTTGTCCAAGATAGTTCAAACAGTATGGATTATGTTTGCATGCTTTGTTATTGCATACGGGGCCTTCATCGTCAGATATGACGATGACCTCGTCGGCTAGTCCCTCCCCTTCCGAAGGTCCTAGATTGTCGTTTGTTACGGCGACGCAAGGCGTCTTCCGTTTTTCGAGGAACTTGTTGCGACAGAGAGGTTGTGTGCTACTCCTTGAGAGTCCACATGTAGCCAGTCGATGTTCCTGAGTGATTTCAGACGTATCCACAACCTCGGTGCCCACCCAGCCCCAGGCAGAGTATGCAACATTGCCAGTCAGTTTCGTGCGTTTCAACCGTTCGCCAGCAGAAAGTCCGGATTGGCTGGGAGAAGTACGTCGTGTGCGTTTGGGAGGCATGAGAGAAAGGGCTAGTATGCCCGCTGGGGATGATAGAAGAAAGGAAGAAAGTGGTGTAGACGACCCTGCCAGAGCCATTCGCCGTCGCGGCGGTGGCTGAGGCCGGCGTCTATAGCTTCACGCGTCGTGGGCACGTGATTTGATTTGCCGATCGCGTAAGCGCCCACTTACACTGAGGTTTGTCTCTGGCACGCGACGACGAGCCTCTATTCGATCAGATATAACAAAGTGCACTCGCACTTACTGATGTCACGCATTACACGGCCGACATACTGTGGACCCGGACCTGGAGTGAAAGAGCATGCTGAGAAGACAATTGGGGATGAATATATGCGCATAGAGTGTGGTAATATAAAAGCCTCGTGAATACAACAATCCGGAGACATCATAACATAACTATAAGTTAGAGTGCAAGATACGGCGCGCCGCGGGGATGTCTGGAGACGGCGTCCAAGGCGATGCCAGTGATTTGAACCAGGTTGTTGCGACAGTATTGTTAACGATGGGCGCTATCGTCAGGAAGGAATAATGGAATGCGTTGCCCCCCGAGGGTGCCAGATGGCGCCAACGATCCAGCCCGTGTAGGCGTTTGAGGGATGGAAGCAGAACCAGCAATAGATCCAGAGCTAGACATGGAGGCCATCCCAGGAAGTCTTTGTACGTTGCCCCCCATAGGGATGAACCGCTGCGTCTGGCCCGCCGGCCTTTGCGCATAGTGGGGCCCGGGGACGAATGGAGCCGGCTTAGGGGGAAGTCCCATGCCTGAGGCCTTGCTAGGAGTCTGAGGCAGAAAACGCTGAGAGCCACTAGAGGAGGTCATTTGCGGAGTCGCCGGAGGGATGAAAGAAGACCGTTCCGTCAATAGTCTAGGACCAGATACTGGCTGAGGCATCCGCCGAGGACCCATCGAAGGTCGTTGTTCGAGTCGACTAGCTGGCAGAGGAGGCGGAGGCATAGCACCAGTAGCGTGCTCGTTGTTCTCGTCGTTACGGACTTGTGCCCGTCGTGCCGATCCTGACTGCACATGTGTCAGAGTTGGCATGGCCATCGTGGCCGCCTGGGCGCTCTGTGGTGGGATATATGCGTAGTGTCTGATCAAAGAGGTTGTATATCAACGTGGGTATAATGAGGTTCGCTATGAGACTCACTCGAGGGTTTGCTTAGACACTGGCGCTGCCGTAGGCAATTGGAGAGACTGTCGAGAGTTGAACTGCGGCTGATGATGACCTGGAGGAAGAGTTAATCGGTCTGGGGCTAATGGAGTGGCCGCCGAACGCGGACTAGACGTCCGCTGCCCACTGTAATAGCTTATCAAAGCATTAATAAAATGGACGGAAAACGACAACCGACATATACGCAACATACCCTTCATCGTCCTGTCGCATGCGCTTGTGGTTGGAATTGAATGTTTCTACGCCGTCGCTGCCGCTCATCTGCAGGCGCTGTCTCAGCTCTGCGTTCTCCAGCTTCAAGCTATCCACAAGTCTACGATGAAGTTCAGGAAAACGAGAACCCTGGAGGTTGAAATGGAAGCATTACTTCTTGAGACGTTTCGTCTCGGCGTGCTCCTGTTTGAGGCGTTCATACAACGGTCGGTATTGTTGGTATTTCTTCTTGAAGTAGCGAACGAGGGTGGCCATGGTATTCATTTGATACTGCACGTCGGTGATATGGAGAAGTTCTCGAGAACTACGTAACCTGCTCGGGCTTACCCTCAAGGCGTACGCGACAGTGTCGAAGGAGTTGGGAACAGAGTTGAACCAGTTCGCCATTGGCGCTTCCAGCTGCTAATTCGATGAGCCCTTATGTCGGTAGCAGCCGCTACGTTTCCAGTTGCACGTACCTCTTTCTGTAAAGGCATGAACTGCACGCCGGGAGTGCCACAAGCAGCACAGCTTTGATCTGCGTCTGAGTTATAGTACGGTACTGTGTCAGTGCTCGCTCGTTATAACACACGCTGCTCTGAGCTCACTGAGATGTGCATTGCAGATAACATGACCGCACTCCGACAGCCAGAATGGCATGGAGGAAAGCGTCCCTGACTCTTTGATAAACTCCAAGTGGCATACCCCGCAGTTGACGAACTCCCAGAAATCGATCTCAGCTGTAGCGCTTGAAAGACTAGACATGCCGATGATTGAGCGCTATGGGAAATGATGATATGGCGGTAAGATGTAGCACTGGAAAGAAGGTAAGGAAAGAGACAGCGGTCTAGGCGTGGAACGAGGTCAAGAACGAACGAGATTCCGCCGAGACGTTGAACACGGCCTAACACGGCTCGCGTGACATGTGTCACCCGTCACAATAGGCATTTCGGGCGGTGTATAGTAGGTGAGCCTCAGTGGCTCAATTTCAGCGAAGGGTACAGCATTGCCTTGGTGCCACGAAGTGGTAGTACTACAGTTTACTGCTATACTACCAAGTACGCAGTCGTGCACGCATATCTGCGCCTCGCCGGGCGGCCCGTACCCACTGCCCACAGCCGACAGAAGAGAACTTCCCGCACACAGTAGCACAGGACACCGAGATCCCGACGCACCTCGAGCCTCGAATCCAGGTCCCACGTCTAAGAACCACACATTCGACATACATTCCCCGAGCACTGCGTCACGGTCCTGACAGCGATAGCAGCAACCAGGCTGGGACGCCCTCCGTCGTCCAGCGTCCACGGAGTGAGGCGAATCGGGATCTCTCCGTATCGGCTGACAGCACTGCTTGGACGTGGACGGTGGACGGTTGGCAAGCAAGTACTGACAGATCTCCCGGCAAACGTGCGCTCAGGCTGCGGCGGTCTTAACGCGTACCATGACCAGAGCTCGCGCCGCCCTTCGTGAAGCTTGAAGCTCGGAGTCGACGTCCGGGAGATCTGGACGTGCGGGGCCGTCGGGCGACCCACCTGTGTACCGACGACGCTGCGCCTGTGCGTCCATGGGTTGGTTTTTTGCCGCCTATGCAGGGCCGATGCGGGTGAAGAGGGGGCCTACGCTCCCGCCGCCGTCGGGCGCGGGTAAGGGTGGTGGCTAAAGTGAACGTTAACGTGGTCCGCAGGGTCCCTCGGAACCGCTGAGCGGCGAGCGCTGATGTACCAGTTCCTATTAGCACCCGGATCTGGAGGCATACCTGTGCTGCATTTTCTTCTGTCTCGGTGGTGTAAGCGGGCGACAGCATCCGTGCCCGTTTGTACCCGTATAGCACGGTGTACGATGTTTGCGGCCATCGCGGCCGTGGACGTCGGAACGTGGCCATGCGGGCGCCGGGCGGGCAGCGGGAGCCTTCCGGCTTATGAGTACGTCCTGTGCGCGGGCGTTTGACGGACCTTGCTGAGCAGGAGGACGATTTGTTTGCGAGAAGACGGGCGCGTTTCGGTTCCGGAAGATTTGCTTGAGCCTTCAAGAGTATGAGGCTGACACCGGCGAAACGCACGCGGGTGGCCCGGAATTGCTGAGGAAGCTGTTAGAGAAATGACAAGGAGGGAGGACTTGAAGTGCTGACGGCCGAGGTGACGCGTAGGCTGGGTTTCTTGAACTGGTCCAGCGTGCAAGGCCCATCGTCTTGTAACCTGCAAGACGCTGCGCACCGCGAGGGGCCATGGAAAGGCTGACACAAGCCACGGTGGCGATCCCTAGCGCTCGGGGAGGACCACATGCAAGAGCCTGCGCGGTAGGGTTGGACACCATGTACGGATGATATGGGCGCCTGCGCGTTCATGAAAGCTTGACGTGGGAGGGTATCTAGGATCCCGGATGTGCGCGCGTGTTGCGGGGAGACAGCATATCAGTCTTCTCCCGCTGCGCTTGGAAAGCTTGACGTGCGGCATGCTCATCGCTGTCTGGTACGTCAGAGCCCTATTAAGGCGTACATAGTACGGGAGGGAGACCCAGGGTTCGTAGTCCGGCGGCGACAGATCCTGGAGCTTGGACGCGTGTTTGTGGTGTCTGTCGCCACACACTCGAACGCTGATCACGGACGTCGGACGGTGGACGTTGACCGGGGACCGTTGAGCGTTTGGACGTTGTATATTGGCCGCTGAAACGTTCAAACTTCACGGCGCCGCGCACGAGCGCGCGGCGGCGGCGCGTAAGACGCCCCCCGCGCCCTGTGGCGCATTTATGCCAGAGCAGGAACTTGAGGACGCTCGGGGACGCGCCGGACGGCGGGAGTGGGCGCGTAGTGCCAGTGCTAGCATGGAGATGCAGTGGCGGCTAGCGCTGCACATACGCGCACATGCACAAAGCCTCCGCGTGGATCTTCAAATTTCGGGCGCTGGGACAAGCCCGATGTATCACTTGGCCGTGATGAGGCGGGGAACGGGTGGGTGTTTATTGTGTCCTGTGTGCGGGTGGACGCGCGCGGGCGAGGGATGGCGAGATCGCCGGTGGCAACGCAGGGCCCCCGCCGTGTGGCGGTCGCTCCGGACTGGACGTGCGCGGCGGTGGGTGGTACGACGGAGGCTGATACAGACTGCGATATCCGGCGGCGCGGGACGGTCGCAGCACCGTGCCTGCGCGAGCAGCGCTGAGAGTTCAGCGAAGGGGCCGCCGGAGCGGTAGGTTCGCGGGCGTGTCGGAAGCTGCGTCGAAGCGCGGGTCGGCGCGCGCACACTCAGCACTGGCTATTGCAGCTCCTCGGACAGGGGCAGCGCGTTCGGACCGTCGGATGACCCTCGCTCGGACTCGGAGGGTGCGCGGGGCGATACGCTGCAACTTCAAGAGCAAACGTGCTGCTGGGGCGGCACGGGTCGCGATATCGGGGGCGTGCAGACTACGTACATTGCTCGTGGGCGCGCCTTGTGGCCTCGGCGTGGCTGCGATACGCTGGCAGCTTGCCTGGATTGGGCGGGGAGGACTTCTAGAACTTTGCGTTCGTGCCGGATGGGGCGCTGATGGGTCGAAGAGAGAGCGGGCTGCTGGCGGGTCTGCGTCGACGGCATGTCTGATCCCGCTTCCAGCTGCTCTCCAAGCTGTATATAGCGTGTGCTCGCAGGTGCTCGCCGAGACCGGGCTCAGGGGCGAGGCGGTACGGGGCTGCGGTCGCTCGTCTCGCCGCCCAGTCGGTGTCTGTCGCTCGCGGCAGGGCCTCGGGGGAAGGGGGTGTCATGACAGACGAGGAGGAGGGCAGCTGGGAGATTCAGAATATTATACATTGCAGACATTGCAGCGTTGTGAGATGATTGGCGCGTCTAGTGCAAGGCCTGGGACAGATCGCGGCGGGGGACTCCACTCCCAGCTCGTCTCTCTTCTTCTCTCCCATCTCCTCACCTCCTACCCCTTCCGCCGCCACCCTCTCTCCCCCGTCCCACGATGCCTGCAGAACACCCCATTCCCGCGATACACGACCTGTCCCAGTCCGACCCCCCGCAGCCACAGGTCAAGCTCTGTCTCGCCTGTTGCTGTCCTCTTGCCACCGACGTCCCTAGCGCCGCCCCCTTCCTCGTCCACAACGACACAGACCTGCCCGTCGACTCTGCCCTCGTATGCGCCTCCTGTCGCACTCGTCTCCCTCCGCAAACCCCCGCTCGAGGCGGTTTGTTTGCCGAGGGCGCACGAGAGCTTCTGCGGCGCGCCGCATCACTTCAATCTGCAAACAACGAGGCCCCCTCGCCCCTCGGCCATGACTCTCTCCAATCCCAGCCCGCCAGCCCATCTGCCGTCGAGCCCTGTGCGCTGCCGGAGCTCATAATGGAAGCCCCTACCGTCCTCGCGCCGCGCGCCTTCATCTCTTCGTCCGCCGAAGCCCAGAGCTCCCATCCTTCTCCGGCTCCTGCAGCTCGCTTTGACAAGCTCCCGGCGTCCCCCCTCCCCTCGCCGGTCCTCAGTCGTCCCCAGCTCACTCCCATCGACACCAGCCATGCTAGCTCATCCCAGGCGCCCGTCGTCCAGCGTGCTGACCCGTCATCTGCCTCGCAAGCGTCAGGCAGCAGGCAGCGTCCCCACGTCGTCTCCTCTTCAGCCCCCGACCCGCTCGTGGACATCACGCGCCTCCGCGTCCGCTCGCAGGGCCATCACTGCCTCTACCCCGGGGCCACTTTCCAGGGCACCCAGAAGAGTGGCAGGAATAGCTACGACGTCAACGTGACCATAGTGGTGCGTACGAGAGACACCATCTTTGCTCATCGGCAGCACTAAGCGGCCTGTGGCGTTTCAGGACGTCGACTTCGCATCGTCCCACCTGTGCGGGTACCTCCGCATCCGCGGGCTGACGGACGACTGGCCAGAGTTGACGACGTACTTTGACGCCGAGATAATTGGCAGCCGGTACGGGTTTCTCACCCGCAACTGGGGCGCGACAGAATCGGAGGACATGGTCCACTGGGCCCGTTTCCCTGCATTCCGACATGTTAAGAATGAGTTGAACAAGCCGCATTTGACGATGAAGGATGCGCTCAACCGCGGCGCTGTCTTCATGCGCTGGAAGGAGAAGTTCCTCGTCCCCGACCACCGTGTGCAGGACATCAACGGTGCCAGTTTTGCTGGTGAGTGACATCATGCCAATCCACTGCCAGCCCCATGCTTCCCCGGGGGGTTGCATTTGCGCTGTCTTTGAATTCGAGAGATGATCAATGCAGCCATCTGACGACGTGTTTGTTGCGATCTGCAGGATTCTACTATGTCTGTGTGGACTTCAACCCGCAACAGACGGGATCTGTGCATCTGCCGTCTCCGGCGGATGAAGGCGTTGATTTCGTGTCGTCCCCGACGACGACGCAATCAACACCGATGACGAAGCCTGAGACAGCCCCACGCTCGCGGCGCATATCCCTGAACCGCGGTTCCCGCCGCCCGGGCAGGTCTGCTTCACGCGGCTGTCCGTCTAACGTGGCGACGATGAGCGGGTTCTATTTCCACCAGAATTCGGAGCCGTGAGTGCATCCATCTCCCGTTTGGCGGCCCTTGTTGACGGCTGCGCAATCTATAGTTACCAGCAGCTGTCTTTGGTTCACGTCCCCGAGCACACGAGCTCGTGCTTTGAATTCCGATGAGTTGAGAGTCGGTTATCATGATAGTTGGCCATGCCAAAAGCTGCGGAGGCGAGCGACGGCGTTGGGTGGACGTCCCTGTCGCTCTCCCTGGTAGCTGCATTATTCTAGTATACTCGTTTTGCGATACGACCACCCCGCTCCAGGGTTCACTGTCACGAGCCACCCAAACGTCCCCCCTCACCCCACCGAATATCTCTGGACATGCTCTCAGCTCATCATATTCCCGGTTGCCGCGCTAACGACACGTCCATCCATACCACTTGCATTTCCGTGCCTTCTCGTGTACTATCTTTACTCGTGGCTGTAGGCAGCGGCCACATACCTGTTGTACGACCGTTGCAATCCATGTTCTCGTTGTGCATCCCCCATGGTCGAGAGAGCGCGCGGACGAGGACAAGGACTCGCGGCGGGTGTCTGGGCCCGGATGATATTCCGTGATAGCCGCGGCGGCGAGTGCCGAGAGATCCTGGTCGCTTTCTGCCACTTGCTCTCAGCGAGCCTCGGGTCGACCTCACCATCCTCCTCACCTTCCTCACTCCCTCTCCGCCCCCCTCCTCCCCCCTTCCGTTCCTTCTCCCCAAGCTGCCGACCAGCCGGCATGGCGTCCCACAACTCCTCCAACAACATCGTCGGCGGCCACTACCGCGTCGGAAAGAAGATCGGGGAGGGCTCCTTCGGGGTTATCTTCGAAGGTCCGTCTTTGCTCGTGCAGTCCTCTACCAGTCGCCCATCCGTTCGTCTCGAGCCAAGGGTGATTAACATGTAATTTTGCGCTCGCAGGAACGAACCTGCTCAACTCGCAAACCGTCGCAATCAAATTTGTACGCCTCCGCGGTGGTCCTACCGCCGCTGCTCTCCGCCATTGTTCCCCCGCTCATGCCACCGTGTCACGCAGGAACCACGGAAAGCAGAGGCCCCGCAGCTGCGCGATGAGTGCCGCTCCTACCGCATCCTCGCGGGCTGCCGTCAGTACCCGTCACGCCCGTCCAATGCCCGCCCGCCCGCCTAACTGACCTCTCCCCTCCCGCTCTCCCCGTGTTATGTCTCCTCGGGCCCGTTTCACGTCGATTGCCATGCCGCAGCGGGGATTCCGCAGATCTACCACTTCGGCCAGGAGGGCCTGCACAACATCCTCGTCATCGACCTGCTCGGGCTGAGCTTGGAGGACCTGTTCGACATGTGCGGGCGCAAGTTCTCGATCAAGACGGTGTGCATGGCTGCGCGGCAGATGGTGCGTGTGCCTTCTGTGTCCCCATCGCCATCTCTTCCGTCCCATCTGCATCTCGCACCGTCCGCGGGTGCGGATGTGCCGGGCACATATCGCTGTGCGCTGCGTGCTGCTCGGATGGACGAAGAGAGGAAGAAAGAAAAAAGTAGCGGACATTGACAAGGCGCGTGCGTGTGTGCTCCCGCAGATTACCCGCGTCCAGACGATCCACGAGAAGAACCTCATCTACCGCGACATCAAGCCGGACAACTTCCTCATCGGTCGCCCAGGCACGAAGAACGCGAACAGTATGCGCACTCCGTGCCTCTCCTCCGTGGCCGCAGGACCTCTACTGACCGCGCGTGCGCCCCCACAGTGATCCACATCGTCGACTTCGGCATGGCGAAGCAGTACCGGGACCCGAAGACGAAGCAGCACATCCCGTACCGGGAGCGGAAGAGTCTGAGCGGGACGGCGCGCTACATGAGCATCAACACCCATTTGGGACGCGGTATGTTGTTTGCGCGACAGTAGCAGCACCGCTGTGCGTGCGTTACGCGGGTCCTTACGTCATGTTGGCAGAGCAATCGCGCAGAGACGACCTGGAGGCGCTCGGCCATGTCTTCATGTACTTTTTGCGCGGGAGCCTACCATGGCAGGGCCTCAAGGCCGCGACGAACAAGCAAAAGTACGAGAAGATTGGGGAGAAGAAGCAGACGACGCCGATCAGGGAGTTGTGCGAGGGCTTCCCCGGTGCGCCCATATTCAATATTATTGTCTGCGTCACGCACGGGCTGGGGTGCTGACGTCGCCCCGCATCGCCGCAGAGGAGTTCAACATCTACCTGAACTATGTCCGCAAATTGGGTTTCGAGGAGACGCCCGATTACGATTTCCTCCGCGAGCTGTTTGCGAAGGTTTTGAAGAACAACGGCGACGTCGAAGACGCGGTCTATGACTGGAACCTGCTGAACGGTACGCTTCGCCCGTGCTGCTCCGTCCCACAAACGTGCCGCTAAAATGAGGTCCCCCGATTCTGATCAGGTGGCCGAGGCTGGGAAGCGTCACTGGTGCGTATAATATCTCCGTGCTTCCCCTTCTCCCGGCCGCCTCGAGGCCCGCCCAGTCGCGCACCCTGCTCACGCGTCCTTCCCGGCTGCGCAGGGCGGCCAGAACCAGATCCTCGCCCAAATACAGAACACACCCGCGTCGCCCGCCCAGCAGCAGCAGGCGCACGACCGCCGGCGCGACCCCGACCGCACCGGGCGCGGCGACGACCGCCGGCGCGCGTCGCAGGCCGGGACGCCCGTCGCCCCGCCGTCGCCCGCGCTCGTGCGCACGGGCTCGAAGACGCGGCACGCGCCGAACCTCATTCCCGGGGGCCCCATGTCCGCCGCGGCGCAGGTGGACGTGCCGGCCGCGCAGCGGCGGCTCAGCCAGCAGCAGGGGAGCGCGTCACATCCGTACGCGCACGCGCCGCCGTACGACACGTACGGGCGCGGCGGCGGCGGCGACGAGTACTCGGCGAGCCAGCAGCCGTACGGGCGCGCGTCGCCGATGGTGTCGAGCGTGAACGCGGCGCCGCCGGCGCTGAGCAATGTGCGCGCGATGGGCGGCGAGGTCGGCGCGGCGCATGGCGGCGAGTACCCGGGGCAGCAGATGGACGGCGCGCCGCCGCCGCAGAGCTCGTTCTGGAGGATTCTTACGTGTCGATGTGGATGAGCGCCCCGCGTGTGTGTGCGCGCGCGGGGCCTCGTCCGTCCTGTCCTTACGCCTGGTTACGATTTGCACGGTCCGCTTTGCTCTTTTTTCTTTCTTTCTTTCTTTTTTCGCATGCTGTTGCCCCTTTCCGTCCTCCTCTATTCCCCCTTTTAGCTGGATATTCATCGGTCTTCACACATGGGTTTTCGCGTCTCCGTCTTTGCGCCGTCCGTTCTTGCTCGCTCATTCTCTCGTCCTGCTATGTCTTCCGTACACACCACCCGATACCTGCCCTGCCCTGCCCCGCCCGCTCGCAATGAGTCATCACAACAGAACAGAACACCGCCAATCCCCTCATGTCTCTTGTCTCTGAGTACCCCCAACCCCCACCACCCCCACTTTCATCTTCACCTTCATCTCTACTCACCCATACGAATACGCATGCGCGTGCGCTGCGTCGGCCGCCTCGCGCCTCTTCGCTCCCCCGCACTCACCACCTACACGAACGAAGTCTTACAGATACAGTCCCTCATCGCGTAATATGAGCTAATACGGCTGCGGCAAAGGCCGCCTTGACGTCGATTCTGCCCGATGGTAGGGCCTGCGCGGGAGCTACTAAGTAGTAGGAAGTACAGCCGGACGGGAACGCTACACAGATTGAGAGGAACGGGCTACACGGAATTCGAAAGAGTCACCGCACGGAGCAGGGCATTATACAGGAAATAATAACACAGCGGATTTGGTCCGGACAGTCGGATAGAACACAGAACGCGGAGGACAACGCAATAACGTGGTCGTCTGGAGAAGATATCGAGGGAAGAGGAGATGCGTACGTAGACGATAAGATACAGATACAGGTGCACACCCAGAACTAGAGTCTGGTTGCCGGAATGTCAGATCTTCAATAGGTTCGACACAAACCCCGAACTTGGTATGAGACCAAGATCTTCAAAGCCTCTCAGATGAATTCAGAATTTGCGGCCGGAGCGCGCGTCGTCGAGCGCCCTGCTCGAGCTCCGCCGCGGACTCTGCTCGCGCGGGTCGCGATCCCTATGATCGCGCGAGAGCGACACGTACGCCGGGCTCTCGCGCTTGGTCGGCTCGGACAGGCGCGCGCGCGCGTCTGCAGCAGGCGGGGGAGGGGGAGGAGGGGCGTCGGCGTGAGCGTGCGGTTCCGATTCCGGCGCTGGCGCAGCAGTGTGCGAAGGGGACGTACCTCGTGCGGTGGGCGAGCTGTGCCGGACGTGCTCGGTCGGGGACGGGTACGAGTCGTTCGTGGAGGGCGGCGTGAGCTCCGCGCCGCGCTGCCGGTCGCGGTGGTCTTGCTCGCTCACGGGCGAGTCGGCCGCGTTGCGGCGGTGTCGCGAGGACCGGGGTGACTGGGAGCGGCCTGAAGGGGGGAGAGAAATGGTCAGCGTTAGTGCAGTGGCGAAGGAGCTGAACTTACCACGGGTGCGCGAGTGCATAGTGTGGGACCTCTCCCGGTGCCGTTCAGAGACGCCGTCTTCCCGATGCGAGGACTCGTGGTGCCGGCGTCTGTGCGACGACGACGAGTCCCTGTGCCGGTCGCGCGAGGACTCCTGCGTGTCGGCAGCAGCCCTGTCGCGGTGCGAAGACGCGCGGGACCTTTCCCGCGATTCGCCCCGCTGCGACTTGTGCGACGCTGCGGGGGACGCCTCCCGCCGCGAGTGCCGGCGACTGTCAGAGGGCCTGTCTTGGCGCGTGTCTCGTCGGTTGTCGAGCGACACATCCGGGAGGGTAGCTTGTCCCCAGCCACTGTACGGCTTCTCTGGAAGATTGTTCCGTGCGGGGGCCGGCGGGGGAACTGGTCCCCATTGTAATGGTGGCCCGGTAGTCAACTGGGGGCCGTTCTGGGGAGTATGGTCACGGCTGGGACCGCCGCGAGGGGGGCCGGGTGGGTGGGGGATTTGGAATGGCCGGTTGTGGTGCTGTGGGTGCGGGTGATTTTGCCCTTGGCCGTCACGCGGGAAGCCACCCTGGGGAGGACGGTGCCAGCCGCGATTATCGTTGTTCTGGTTGTTCTGGTTGTTCTGGGTGGGATAGTTCGGGTAGTTGGGAGGGGGGAACTCGCCCTGCGGCTGCAAGGTACGCGTGAGTAGGGCGATTTAGGGCGGACCGCGTGCAGTCTACATACCTGGTTGTAGTTGGGGCTTTGCTGCATCTCCTGTGACGGCGCACGCATGTGAGTGTTGATTGGCATGGCGGCCCAAATCATCCCAGAGGCGGTCATAGTGGGCTGCAGCTGGCTGGCCTCCGCTATCTTCGTCATGCGAGCGTCGATCATGTTAGCCACGCACTCCCTGACCATCGCCTCCGTCATGGGCATAGAATTGGCCATCGCAGCCTCGATGTGCTCCACCTTCTCGCGCGACACACGATCCCGCTCCATCAAGATGGCGATATGGTTTTGCACTTTGTCAGTCCGCACGCGTTCTGCCTGAACTTGCACGTGAGTCCTTCTGCCCTCCTTCATCGCCTCCTTCAGCTCCTCCTTCGTAGTGCGCAGGGCTTCGGAGGTCTCCTGGAGCGACCGACGCAGCGCGGCGAGCTCCTCTTCCTGTGAGGCTTGTTTCCGTTCTTGGGCAACCAGCCTGGCCTCCTGTGCGGCTTGTTTCTCCTCCTGGGCGACCCGCTTAGCCTCCTGTTCGGCTTGCTTCTGCTGGCTTTCCTCGAAAGCGCGAGCCAGGGCAGCTAATTGGTCCACCATGCGCTGATCCGGCCCATGTGGACGGAGATCCTCCATATGGGCTGCCACAATGCCAGACAAGAATGAGCGCGTCGCCCCCAGGAAAGCAGTGTCTGGGTCATTGGCCTTGGAGGACAGCTGCACAGCGGATTGCGGAATTTCCGGGGCGAAGGCGGGAGTCGAGGGCACGGTGGCGGCTGAAGATTCCGCGGGGGCCGGTTGGGGATGCGAGCGATCCTGTGCGCGAGAGGCGTTGACGGTCGTGGCAGACGATTGCGGGCGTGCCTCATCCTTCTGCTTCCCCGCTGTTCCGATGACAGTATACAATTCAACAGGTGGTTCCGGTGCGTTCTTATCGGGGAGCAGGTAACTGGTCGGGGCGCTGGTCGCGGAAGCCCCCTGGGGACGCTTCGTGTTCGCGCTGCGGACGGAGGGCCCACTCCGACGGGCTGTGGGACCGTTGACAGTCAGATGTCGGCTGTCCGACCCATTGCGCGGTCGTTGGAGGTTACTGGGCCCATCAGACGAGACGGCGGCGGGCTTGGGCTTCTTCACCTTCGTTGGGGCTGCGCCTTCGTTCTGCTCCTGGTCGCGCCTCTTTGCCATCTCTTGCGTCGTGATACCAGGAGGTCCCTTGCGCCTCTTTGCGGCAGGCCCAAGAGTATCGGCGGATGCTGCAGGAGTGCCAGAACCCGTATGCCCGGATGCTGGGCCTTCCGGCTCGAGGGGCGCTGCAGCGCGAGCACGTTTCGTTGAGGTGATGCGAGACAGTGGGGGACGCGGAGCTCGTTCGTTCGCTGTCGAAGAGGAGGCGATTGCAGTTCCGGAAAGCGACGGAGTGTGAGTGTCCTCAATTTCTGGGTAGGCGAGGGTCATGCCGGGCACAGAAACGGGAGCAGCGGGTTTAGGTGTCGGTGAAAGGTGATCGTCGGACGACGAGGGGACAGTGTTGGGCCTGCGTTTGGGCTTCTTGATTACGGGTCGTGATGCCGCGAACACGGGCGAGGCGTTGTTGGCTGCTTGTAACGCCTCTACCAGCCCCAGGGCGGCTGTATTGTCCGCGACCGCAGCATCCATATCAGAGGGAGACAGTTCCTCGTCGGGAGCCGGCTGCAGCGCAGGGTCAGCACGTAAAGGCCGACGGAGTGCAGGGACGCGACGTACTTCATGGGCGCGCGGCGGACGGTCATCCTCGCCGGCGACGTCTCTGACACCACTCGAACCTGCATGCACATGGCTAGAGTTGCCAGAGTCCACAGATTTGGGCTTTTTCCGCGTATGATTCGCAGAATCCCCAGATGAAGAAAACGTCCTTTTCCTCTCCGAGATATACCGAGGCATCGGGGGTACAGAAACGTACATGACGGCGCGGGGTATATCGGAATCGGAGTACTCCAACTCGATGATTTCCGTTTCGTCGTCCACTGGTAGGGCCTCTGATAACACAGCTATTGATGGCTGCGTCGACGGCTGCCTGCGAGGGTTTCTCGCCGGCGAATCACCAGAGCCACTATCTTGTTCGGACCCGCTATCATAAGCCGTGAGAGGCGAAGAACTTCTCGACGGCGGGTCTACCTCCGCATTGGTCGAAGTCGCGTCGATAACCATGGGCCGTACGTGCACTTCGTCGACAAAAGGGTCTTCAACCTGCAGGTAGCGAACGTAAGTAGGAGTCCCCCACGGGGTGGCTTTACTCACCTCGCTTTCCTTGTCATAAAACCCGAGCGTGACCTTCGCGTGGCCAGGCCGGCACTTCGGGAAACTCAAGGCAGCTATTCTGAGACGCTCGGTGACGTCGGAGACACCGTCGAGGTTGAAATACTTCTTCTTGACATTGAGGTGCTTCATTGCTTCCGCGTTCCTTCTGTGGAAGGAATGCCATTTCATTCCGTCTTTGGGGGAGTCGCGGTACTCGAGAATGGCTTCCGCCGAATGTGTGCCCTCGTGCAAAAGATGGCGAAAGCATTTGGCTGAGTGGCAGACCTTACATCTGAGAAGGTTACTTGGGGCATCCTGGTGCGACTTAGTCTTAGCTTTGGCGCCGGATTGAGAATTGTTAGGACGACAAGTGCCCAATCTGCCATCCTGCATGAACACGGCCATCAATATGATTCATTGCTTTCAATACATATAACGTCGACCACTTACTGCTGTCTGCTCTCTGTGATCACGCAAAGCACACGCTGCCTCAAAGACGCAAACGCCTTTGGCCGAGCGGATATCCCTAGAAACGGACGTTAGTAGTACGCCTTGAGTACACAGCACATCGACATACGATTTTCTAGTGGCTGACAATGCTTCCCCCAAGGGGAGCGCCGAAGTGACTACCCTCGCCGCTTCGTTACGGTCAGAGAGCAGCATGTCGAAGGGTCGACACTGCATGGGCACCATATCCGCACAATCGCAGTTCCGACCTTCGACGTAGCACGTCGGGCAGATAAGGATCCCATCGCCTGGCCGCCGCTGAACCGTGACCGACCCATCCTCGCGCGGACACGAGTTGCATTCGAAAAAGCTTTGAAAGATATCCGCGCCGCAGAAGTCACAGGCGAAATTACAAGATGCCGTGCGATCCTGAGCCCGGGGATTCTCGCAGTCAGCGTCGGGTTCGCGTGGGGGCCGGAAAGTGATTGTGGCACGGCTTGACGAGGCTAGTTGCGGACTGCTGCTGGAAGCTACAGGCGTGGATACTAACCTCAAACCGGTGCTCGGTTCGGAGCGAAGAACGTGCCCCAGGTCGGCGTGGCGACTCGCGTACTCGTCGCGTAGAACTTCGTCGAACAGCTGGACCAGCCGCTTGAGTTTTCGTGCGCGCACCGCGATATCTTCGGAGGAATGAGATACGTTGTGTTTGGTCGATCCGGTGGGGAAGCTGGAGTCAGTGGGGAGGATGGGGCAGGGCAATAGCTCATCCTCGTCGGAATCAGCTGAATGCGTAAGAGCATCTCGCACAGCTTGCGTGAGGTGAAGTATCGATCGATATATGACCGTCTTCACTCGATATTGTTCGGGGCGACAGACTCTGTGCGTTCATGATACATTTATCAGCGCAAAGACATTAGTGACAACGGGACGGACCCACCTGCGATAAATCGGAAGTTCGCTATGAAGGGCGGTCTCCAGACTATCCAGTGTCATCCTGGACCAGCTAGTCTTCATTGCGAGCCCGCCAGAGTTGACTACCTGATGACAGCTGCGCGGTGGGACGAGGATCAGGTCGCCGACCCGCTGTTCAACGACGTAGACGGTGAACGGCGCCCTGCCGAGTTCCTCGAGCGAGGTGACGTGCGTCTCCCAATCTAGCTCTTGCTTGAGGTGTTTGTGGAAATACTTTGCGACCGCGGTTGCATCATCTGCGGCAGTCATGAACCAATACGACGACGAGTTGTCCTCAGAAAAGCACATTAAGTTGTGCCCGGAAGAGCAGCAAAGGTCCTTATGCGCAGCCGTGTAGGTGTCGCCGATGCCCATGTAGCACAGGAGCGACTCCACGGTTTCCTGGAATACAAGTATAAGCACTAGGCATCGTAGACCGAGATTGTGAACTCACGGATTCGGACAGGTATCCAAGATAGTCGTCCGGCGACCCAGGCAATATGTTGGGTAGTATCGGACTATGATGCAAAAGCCATTCGCGCCATTGAAGGGGACAGTCGGCATCCTTCCAATACAACCTCTGGGACTCTTATATCGCAGCAATATTGGTTAGCTCGCTAAATAGTCTGGACGATCACGAGGGCTAACCTCCCGCGACACTGTGGACACTTTGTGATTGAGAGGTCTCCACAAATTTGGCCAGTGGCATACGGTGGTCGCTGCGATCGTGTATGTTGCGGACGTTGATTTCTGAAATTTGCAAAGTGAGTCGAAGTACTAGGGGTCGAAGTCTGTTACGGACCCTGATCACCGGAGGTCTTGAGCAGCCACTCCAGACTGAACATCTCCCGCGGCCAGCTTTCGTGTTTGTCATAGTCCACTATCACGAGAGGGGTTCCTCTACTCTCATGCTCCGCCATGGCCTTGGACAACTCTGTAGCTCCCGCGAGCGCAGACACTCGCGGCACCGGCTGGAAACTGGCATACTTGCTGCTATTCAAGTCCGCTATCGACCAACCTTTCGTACTGATGCGAGGTAGATGAGTCCGAGAGCTGAAGATAGCGGGTTCGATTGGGGGCACAGCGCCCGAGCTGCCAGTGGTGGGCTGTTCAAGTGGGAATGGGCCGGCGTTCACGTTAGCGGTGGCGTCCGGGGGGAGGATGGCCATTCGGCAGTCGTCAAATCCCGTCGCGTCTCCAAACTCAAAGTGCGTGATGATGACCCGGGGCGGAGTATGGGGGCGGAGAGAGATGGGAACTTGGCCATACCAAGAGGGCTTCCCGTGTAAGGTCCATCTGGCTGTACCTGCTCGACGCAAGGCTCCATGACGACTTCCAAGGCTGGGAGCGCGCAGAGACACAGATACGCGCAAGTAGGTACAGTACACGAGGAGTGTAGAAGCGCGAGGGAGAAGAAGGGAGAGGTGGGAGCTGGAGAGGGCCGCTGCAGATGTCGACTACCAGGAGGACATAGGTCTTTATTAGCGCCCAGAAACTTGGGTCGGCTTCTCAATTGAAGCGGGCTACTGATCTGCTTAAGCTTCTACTAAGCTTCTTTAATCCTCCGAGTTAAAACTCTTCTGACAAATGAGCTATGTGGTTGTAAGGAGACAAATTTATCTTCCCCTGCATGGTTTCTGTCCTTGTCCACCACGTTGTAGCAGCATCGTTTCCCTGCAGGCCATCGGGCGGTGTTCGCCAGCCAGCGTCGATCTCAGCTCAATCAGGCTCGCCGGTTGCCGCAGCCCCTGCTTGTCACGCTCCGAAATGTCTATTGTGACGTGTGTGTGACACATGTCACGCGAGCCGTGTTAGGCCGTGGAGGACCCGGGCAACTCCTGCAAATGTATGTTCCCTGGTTGCGTATTTTGACTTCCCGATATGGTAATCACCCTTGTCCAAGTTCGCGTATTTTAGACCCGATTTGGACACTAAGCGCCCAATATCTTGTCCATGTTGGCGTATTTGAGGGTAACTTAGACCGCCTGCATACCAAGATTCATCGAAGTCCCAAGGCAATGCAATGTGTACCGCTGTGGCTTTATTGAACATGTATTTATTGTGTGAAAATATACAGTGCATCAACGAACAGTGACTTGGAGTTTAGGAGACGGGAGTGTGTCTTGACCACGTTGAACTTTACTACTACTAGTATTACTATTGACTTGTTTCGCATGCGTATGCACTGTATTTGACCATGCCCGAGGACTGAGCAGCATCTCCTGAGGCCTGAAGCTTTATTTACACAGCAAAACTCTCCATGTAAATGGGTGGCTCAAATAAGTCACGTGACGCAATTCTTGTCCAAATTGGCGTATTTGGCGCCCAAAAGTTTGCGTATTTGAGGCCGAAATCTCGGGGTCGCGGGGGACATACATTTGCAGGAGTTGCCTGGGTCCTGGCCGTGGTCAACGTCTCGGCGGAATCTCATTCGCTCTTGACCTCGTTCCACGCCCAGACCGCTACGTCTCTTTCCCAATGCACACGAACCCAAAGAGCGGAGTTGTACACATTTAACGAAAGCTGTATAGTACCGTCTATCCGAACCCTGCTCCAAGCCATGTATGCACCTGATCGTACAATGCGGGGACGCCGACCGTGCTGAAACTGACCTATCGCTGCTACCTACTACCGAGTGCTCCTACTCCTACTCCTGACTACCTAACTACTGCCTACTGACGGGGACCACCGCGTCGCGCCGCACCCCGTTCCAAGGAGAGCGCGCGGAATGCAAAATACGTATACGTGCAAGAAGGGAAAACAAATAATCAACGTGAAACAGCATGAGAGCATCGTGAAGAGTCACACCTCCTGGCACTCTAGCCTAGCCACCACCTCAGGCTCATAGGACAGCGACACAGCGACGAGACGCGACACCGCGCGAGGATATAGCTCACTCGTAGACGAGGCGCAGCGGCCGCGAGTGTCGGCCGCGCATCCGCGAACGGCGTCACGCCTCCTCGACGCGCTCCTTCTTCTCGTCCGCGCCCTCCTTGTCCTT
The DNA here is from genome assembly GCA_022264855.1 of Lenzites betulinus. Classification (NCBI taxonomy): domain Eukaryota; kingdom Fungi; phylum Basidiomycota; class Agaricomycetes; order Polyporales; family Polyporaceae; genus Lenzites; species Lenzites betulinus. The sequence continues at coordinate 572,389 of JABYQU010000013.1, forward strand.
GTATATCGACGGCTCGCCCTGGATCGTGCCCTCCGCGCCCGCGTCGTCCGTGCTCGCTGTACTCTCGACGGGCGCGGCGGGGTCCGCGACCTTCGCCTCTGCGTCTGCGGGCTTCGCGGCCTCGTCGCCGGCGGTGCGCACGACGCGCTTGAGGGTGTATGCGCGGAGGAAGATCACTGTACAAATTGAGTAAACACGGTGAATTTGAGTCGAACGGGAGGCGGGGGACGTACCGAGGAGGAAACCGACCCCTGTCAGGGGCGTGTTGACGACCCAAATCGTGGCGATCGAGCGCGTGTACGCGTGCGCGAGCGCGGTACGCTGTGCGACGTTCTGCGGGAGGTCCACCGTCAGTCTCAGTCTCAAGAAACTAAGGTGGAGAGCGCGGCGTACCTGGATCAGCGGGATTTGCCTGACGATCTGTGTCAGGGCCGCCGGCGAGGTGTCGATGGTGAGGTTGGGAATAAGTGCTACACGCTTGCGCAATTCCTATGTATGCGAAGTAAGATGAGCTGTATATTCGAACTAAGGATGTTCGGGGGCGGGATACGTACGCTTGAGATGATGGCCTGGCCGACGGCGATACCGATCGTACCGCCGAGCGTACGGATGAGAATGAAAGCGGCAGTGCTTGTCGCCATGTCCTTGAGCGGCATGGCGGCTTGCAAACCGATCAGAGGCGTCTGTGGTATGGCTGGTGAGTGCCTGTCGGGGCTGCTCTGCGGGATGTACATACCTGGAAGAGACCACCAATACCGATGGCAGCAACGAGCGGGTAAAGTGCCTTCATCGCACTGTAGAATACTGGTTAGCTGTCGTCCGCATGCAAATATTGTGGTGAACATACTTGTTGGAAGTGTCGTCAAGCATTGTCATGAGCCCCCAGCCGAGGACCATGACCGCCCACGAAAACCACATGACGGGCCTCCAGCGGCCAGTGCGGGAAATGACTTGGCCGGTGACGACGGAAAGGAGGGCACCGCCGAGGGAGAAGGGCAGCATGCTGTATGTCGAGTGTGAGCAAACCTGTCGGGAAGTACACAGCATACGCCGTCTACTCACCGCACACCGGCGTTCGTAGCTGAAGAGCCAAGCACTTGGAAGTATACCGGGAGGTAGTATGCGCCGGAGAAGAAGGCGAATGCATGCAGCAACGACGAAACCAAAATGAGTGCCGTTGTCCTGGTCTGCGAAGAGATGAGCGATGTAGCTAGATTCGCGTCGAGACGGACAAACCTTGAACAGCCGAGGGGGAAGGATGGGCGCCCTCTTCGTCAACAGCTCGTTCACGGAAGCCACTATGAGAAGAGCGACACCGATGGCGAGGGGCGCGATGCACTGCGGAGTTGCCCCTGTTCGCCACATGAATCAGCTAACCATACCGAAATAGCGGTGCTATCATGCCACTCACAGCTCGTCTCGCTGAAGTTGAAGCCCAGGAGAATGAGGACAATGCCGGCAATGATGAGGAAAAGTCCGATGAAGTCGAATTCCTGGATGTGCTCCTGGAGCGTCTTCCCTTTATGCGGGTTGAGGCGCAGGAAGAAGAAGAGCAGGGCGAAGCCGACACCCCCGGTAGGCCTGTGAGAAGATAGAAGTGAGTATCCATGTCCACATGGTATTAGAATGGCGCAGCTTACAAGTTAATGAAGAAACACCTGCGAAAGAAAGGTGAGTACGCTGGTTAGTCATCTGCGAAGTGGAAGAACGTACCAGCGCCAAGATACATGGTCGGTGAAGACCTGCGTAAAGACATTGAGTTACAGACCCCGGGACACGCAATTGAACTGCTTACACCACCCAACAGAGGGCCAATGACACTATGAACGAGGCTTTAGACCGGTACTTCTGAGAGCGGCGAAGAATACCTACCTGGCAATGCCCCATGTAGCTCCGATGTATCCGCCGTACTTGCCACGACTAGAGACGCGGTGAGTGCGCAGTATGAGCATGTGGTTGTGCGTACGTACTCTTGCAGCGAGACAATGTCAGATATCGTGATTTGGACCATCTGTATGATCCCTCCACCACCAATGCCTTGTACAGCACGGCATACAACCAGCCATGTCATGTTCTGTGCGGCTCCACATAGTGCGGAACCAATCTGTGTATGCCTTTGAGCCGCTAATCGTTGTTCCAGATGAATTTCATCTCACCAGGAAAATCAGGATGGACACATAAAGTACCGGTTTGCGGCCTGAAACAGACTCAGTAACCTGTAATTTGCAAAGGCGCAGTGGACCCACCGAAGATGTCGGAGATCTTGCCGTAGATAGGAGAGAGGGCGGAGGTAGCAAGAAGGTATGCGCTGCTCGGCGTTAGCGCGTAATAAGCTGGTGGATGAGAAGAACAAAGAGTCACCTTCCAACCCAGGAGTACTCCTTCCCCCCTCCGAGCTTCTCAACGATTGTAGGAAGAGCAGTAGCTACGATGGTCTTTGCCGCCACAGTTGAGTACAGATCGGGAAACGAAGGAGACCGGTAGAAAGGTGCGTACCTGGTCTAACGCAGCGAGGAAAGTGCAGCACATCAACCCAGTGAAGACGATGGGGATGTTGTTTTTGGGCAGAACGTGTTCCTCGTGCTGCTTCCAGTGTTGGCCTGGCTTTGCCACTGCGCCCTTCTCTGGGTCGGGGACGGTGGCGGGAGCAGCCTCAGGATCAAGCTGTTTTGCGTCCATGGCGTCGGGGGCGTGTGGGGAGAACTACCCAGCAAGGAGACGCGTCGAGCAGGAGCTAGGAGAGCGCGGAGGGCGAACTGCTGAAGGACGGGGAGCCGGGGCAGAGAAACCAGGGAAGGCTGGGAGAAGACATATATGATCTCTGTCGAGGTATTTACAGAAAGTGCGCCCGGTTACAAATCCTCCGCATCGAGGACCCACTCGTGCCGCGGTGCGGGCGTCTCCCCTGGCCGAGATGCCGCCCTCGATCCTCTCCCGGCGACCGAGCGATCCCCTCCTCTCCCCACTCCCTCCAGTCGTCATAGCCATCCGCCACTGCTCGCTCGACGGCACTAACACTCCTCGTCGCCGTCGCCCTCGTCGAGCTCAGCAGGACAACGCGCGGCTCGCATCATTGACTCGTTCTGCTAACCCCGCGCGTTACGTTGCATGCCAGCCGCGGCAGGCGAACGCGTACCCCTGGGAATCCGTCCGTCTCCATCGGGTCAGCACTTCATCCGCCTCCCTCGTTGCGTTATGCGCCCACTTCTTCCCATAATATACTGAACGCCTGCTGCGCACACACCAAGCGAGCATTCCCGTCGGATCCATGCGTCTCCCTCGGAACGCATGCATTCTATTTCGCTGCCATTGCCGGTTTCCGCTCCTTGCGCGTGTCGCCTACTCGCTGGTCTCAACTTCCGATCTGACCGCATCTCCTGTGCTTTTGCATTTGCGTTCATAAATGCCCTTCGAAATCCAAAACCTTGTTCGTCATCTGCATCACGTATCTGCGTCCAGATATTCTGCTGCAGCAAGTACCGAGGCTAAGAATATCTTTGAGCTCCTGTAGCCACCTCCAAACTGATCGCTTGGGTCGATCTCGTGTACTGCCAGCGGGTTTGGCTGCCTTTGGCACGCATCACCGGTCACCAGGAGCCAAACAGGAGCGCACGTCGCCGACCTGCTTTCTCACCCAAGGCGTAATGTACAAGCCGCAAATACGGTGCCACATGGCCCACACGAATGCGCAACTGCAATGTACCCGAGGGCCACGATCGTCACAACATGACAGATATCTTTCGATGCGTGCAGCATCTGGCGGCCGAGAAGACTAGTACTTATGGTTTGAGCTCAGGCATCCGGGGCGTGTCCTCATGACCGTCAAGTCGTCATATAAGTACGTGGACGCTATTCTCCCTATCTCTGTCTACGATAGGCCCGCGGAGCTGGCGGCATTGCTTCCTGCACATCCGGCATCTCGCGCTTCGTCTTTGAGTGCGTACGTATCGGAAAAATCATGGATTACGGTGAGCAGCTCGTCCTTCTTGGCCAATATAAGCTTCAATGACCACGGCACTTGGGTATCACCAGAAGGGTGGGCTAAGACCGCTACGTTGAGCCGTACCATGCAGCATATAAGTACCCGTCTAGACTCTAGACTGACCACCGTGAGCTACATGCCCGATCAAGCTTCTGAAGTGCCGCCGTTACTCGGGATGAGTATTTACGTACTGCGGTGCTACGTACTATCTATTTACCGTACAGACGATCCACGCCCAGGCCGGAGCATTCAATGAACGAGCAGAGCCGAATATCATTTCGAATGAGCGTTTGTGCAACGAGTGAGATCGCACCTACAGATCCTTGTCCGCGTACGGAGATCATCGTGATTATCTAACCGTAGCTTACCTAATGCAATCTTGCAAGTCTTTCTCGTTCGCGCCTCACCGCGGCACCACGAGCAGCACCTCTTCTTTTTCCTCCATCCACCACCATCTCCTATTATCCAGATGGCCGCTGAGCAGAGTGGAGTCCCTACTTTCAAGCTCGTCCTTGGTATGCTCCCGTATTTTACTCTTCAGCAAGAGGTCCCATCGCTAACGAAAACTTTGTGTTCTCGCTCCGCCTCTTGATCGATGTCCGTGCCACTTGGCTATTTTCGCGTTTTCCGCCCTCGCGACCCTCTCAAACCATCCCTGCGATGCAACGGAACCGTCTGTCATGCAGTTGGCGACGGTGGTACCGGCAAGACCACCTTTGTCAAGGTATGCACGGCTTCTGCTCCCTCTCGTACCTCCGATCGCGTGCTGATCGCCTTTCTTTCCCCAGCGCCACTTGACTGGTGAATTCGAGAAGAAGTACATCGGTATGTGCATCCATCACGTCGTCGAGCGCGATTTGGTGCGCCGCAATACTAAATGCGCCACCGCTCCGCGCAGCTACCCTCGGTGTCGAGGTGCACCCCCTCGCCTTCCAGACCAGTCTCGGCCAGATCTGCTTCAATGTCTGGGACACCGCGGGCCAGGAGAAGTTCGGCGGGCTCCGCGACGGCTACTACATCCAGGGCCAGTGCGGCATCATCATGTTCGACGTCACCTCCCGCATCACGTACAAGAACGTCCCGAACTGGCACCGCGACCTCGAGCGCGTCTGCGAGAACATCCCCATCGTCCTCTGCGGCAACAAGGTCGACGTGAAGGTGCGTGCCCCGCCCCCGGCGCCCGCGATGTGGCGCGCGATGCTGATCGCGCATTTTGCGTTTGCGCGTGCAGGAGCGAAAAGTCAAGACCGGCCAGGTCACCTTCCACCGCAAGAAGAACATCCAGTACTACGAGATCTCGGCGAAGTCGAACTACAACTTCGAGAAGCCCTTCCTCTGGCTCGGGCGGAAGCTTGTCGGGTGCGTCCCGCCGTGGATGCCCAATTGTCGAGTATGATCGCTGATAGCTGCTTTCCTGTAGCAACCCTTCGCTCGAATTCGTTGCCGCCCCCGCGCTTGCCCCCGCCGAGGTGCACGTCGACGCCGCGCTCATGGAGCAGTACCAGAAGGAGCTGGCGCAGGTGCGTGCCGCTCGTTCGCTATGGCACGAGTTCGGTTTGCTGACAACTCCGCTTGCAGGCCGAGGCTGTCCCCCTCCCAGAAGAAGACGACGATCTGTAAATGTGTTACGCGCTCACGACCCTGTATCCCCCTCTCCCCCCATCTGTTACCGCTATACACCACCAATTCCTGTGACCACTGTTTCAATATAAGCCCCGTCGCATTCCGGAGTATCGCAGCCGTCGGTTGTCTTGCTATGAGTCTGCATGGCCCGGGACCGTTGTAGAGTCATCTGTTTGTATGTGGCAGTGCGCATAGAAACACTCGCAGTGATTACTCTGCCATGAAGGGCCCCTTCAAGATGACTTGGCAGGCGGGCAACAACCCGATAGGCGCGGTCAACATATAATTACAGCTTGAATGAGATCGCGAGTACAACATGCTGCATACAACAGGATTTAAGCAGAGACAGAACAAGACCACGGCACTGAAAACATAGTACATGATCGATACAGCAATCCCTCCATCCAAACGACGGCATAGCAGAGTCCTTACAGTTACAGTGTAGACATATCCAGTACATACAGCTATCGTACAATCCGATCCTTGGTACCACAGTCGAAACATTTCCAGTACAGCGTACACTTCCAAGGCCTTATAAATGCAATCTCACCTTAAACTCCCTCAACGCCCGTCGTTCATATACTTCGCACTCACCCAACCCCACTCACGGCTCCTCCCCCGCATCCTCCCGCTCCAGCCGCCGCAGCCCATCCACAAGGTGCAGCCACTGCACCTCCGTCACGCGCCGCTGCGGGTGCTCCTTCAGGCGCGGCAGCAGCCAGTCGTACCACCCGCGCCGGCGCACCAGCCCGAGCAGCGACGCGTGGTCGCGGATGCCCAGCTCGTGCAGCGCGGGGTACAGGCACCCGAGCGGCTGCGTGAGCGACCACAGGAAGAAGTGCACCGCGCACGGGCGCGCGTCGCTGGCCATGGGAGTCGGCGCGCGGGTGCTGCTCGGGTTGGCGTTCGTGGTGGTGGTTCTCGGGGTGGCGGGGGCCTTGCGGGCGGAGCGTGAGACGGCGGGGGCGAATGGGGTCGCAGAGTGTGCATGGGTGGAGGCTCGGGGCGTGGGGGGCGGCGAGGGGGAGGAATGGGTCGGCTCTTGGGTACGCGGCCGGTGCGGGGACACGGTGGGCAGGGTGCGGGAGCGCGGCGCAGCGGCGGGGGCGGTCGGCACCACGTCTTCCACCTTGATCGTGACGAACTTGCGCCGGAAGCCTTGGGGCGCGCGCTGCGTGGCGAGCTGCGTGGTGGGCTGATATGCGGTATGAGCCGTCGCTCTTCTGAAGGGACGATGGACGTGGGTCGATCATATGCATACCTCGCGCGGCGCTCTGTCCTTCGCCGGCGTTCGCGTTTCGACGAGGGGCGCGTCGCGCGACGGGGGCGAAGAGGCCTGTTCAGTTTTACAAGAACGTCCTGAGTTGCGCTACAATACAACTGAATTTAGTGGTCGATGTCTATCGTGCGATGGTAGATTGACTGTGTCAGGAGACGCGACCTACCCGCTGACATGTCATCCAAACCCTGAGGTAAGTTGCTGGGACCCAGCCATCCTCGTACCTCTTGAGCTCGGGAAGCCACGCGAAGACCTGCAAGGGCCGCCGGCGATGTCAGTACTCGATCGGCAAAATCCTGGGCTCTGCAGCTGGAAGTACGAAGGAGCCCACCTTGCGGGCAAACGCGCCCTCCGTCTCTCGGGCTTGCTCTTCGACACGCCTACGCCGATGCCTGAATTTGTCGCCAAAGAATTGCCGCGCACAATCGCGCATTACGCACTGGGCGAGTATCAGCACAAGACACAGACGGCAGGCTTGGAGGACGCCTACAACATATCTGTCAAACTTTGCCCGATCGCCCTCCAGACCCATTTCGCCCTGTAGCGAAGTCCGCGTCCCGAACTTGGGCATGTATAGCCTGCGAGTAGGGAGACGCGCCGGTCGCTCGAAAGGCGACTCGCGTATTTTCTTCTTGCGCGGGGCCATATAGGTACGACGGCAGAGTATGAGAGCGAGAGACTTGAATACCAACCATGATGTTCGATCGATTTCAGACAACTTGAACACCCTGATTCAACGTCTTGGCAAACGCGGCGTGTACGCGACTCGGTTAAAATTAGCGCGTCGCGCTGCATGCATGTGATGAGCTTATCTTCGACCTAAAGCTCCTTTGACTGTGCGCGATGTCTGCCGCGTCTGTGAGGGCGGGACAGGTGTACGGTGAAATCGACTGCGACTGAGTCAAGCAGCTGTTTCTCTAAGGCATCTGGAACTTCGATCATACGAGGCTATCAAGATAGGTATTTTACAGGGTCCATGGAGCACGGTGAAAGCGAAGAGCGCGGCCGCAGCGGCATTAGATTAGATGTTCTGGCATACTGTACACTTAAAGGTGATATGGTCCCGGAAGAGCGCCGCTGTAGGAGGCGGAGCGTCAGCAGAGCAGAAGCGGAAGGCGAGAACGTGGACGTACGCAGGACGATGAGCGCAGCCAGGAAAGCAACGACGACGATGTAGACCAGCGAGTACTTGACCACCTGGGGGAAAGTCAATATGAGCGCGGTTCTACCACCGATGCAGACGCAGCACTTACAATCCACCTCCTCTGGCGCTTCTGCTTGGTAGAGAAGAGCGGCGGGCGGATCTGCTTCGAGGGACGCAACCAGACTTGATAGGCTGGTGAGCGACAGCAAGCGGCGAGGACCAAACGAACACTTACACATCATCGTCGAGTGCAGCTTGTCAACGAAGGGAATGAACATCGGCGGGGTCATCACGATCAACAGCAAATGTCCGAGCAAGAAGTCCGAAGTCCAGAGAGACATCTCCACGATCTTCACCACAAACTCACGCGCGGGCTGCGAGAACGCGGACGAGCCGAGGCCACGCCCGTACCACTTGCCCGACCACCACGCCCTGTTCGTCTCGTCGTGCTTCAACTCGCGAGAGAGGAAGACCGAGATGAGGATCTTCTGGATCGCGCGCTGGATCGCAATGATAGCGATGACACCGAGGACCGCGTGCGAGGCGTCCCAAAGTTCAAGGAACCACTGTACAACGCGTTAGTTCATCCACGACGCAGACGCAGAGATCATTGCACTTACGAAGAATTCGAAGAAAGCGACGAGACCGATGAGCGCAAGGAAATGAGCCAGCGCCGCCATGAACGCCGGGAAGCGTGCCCAGGATTCAAGCATGGGGCCCAGGAAGAGCGACACGAAGAAGAGCGCGAGCAGGACGGTCGCGTTCCAGACCACGGGTCCGACGGCGATGACGGCGATACGGATGAGCGGGCTCGGGGGTTGCGCGCCTGTCCGATCAGGGAACGACTTCACGAACATGTACGCTACGACGAATATGATCGCGCCGCAGATGGGGAGGATGACCTCCGAGATGATGACGCTCCGCCACTTCGCGCGAGGCACATCGCCCGCAAGCTTCTCAGACGGGTGTCCGAGCTTCTTCTTCTTGTAACCAGTGATCATCGTCCGCGAGAGACGGCAGTATCCGTACCAGCTGCTCGCCTTCGTGCGCGAGTTGCCGCGGGACATCCAGCGCAGGAATTCGCGGTAGTCGATGACGAAGTCGGCGAACGAGAATTGATGCGGGTTGAAGACGAATGGCGCGATGCAGAGCGAGAGGACGGACACCCAGAAGTAGATGAGGAAGGGCGTCCAGATAGTCATGGTGGCGTATAGAAGCAAGAGGAGGTTTCGCATCCCCATGTAGATGCTGGGGCCGGCAAATCGAGAATAGAGGATGGTGAAAGATATACGAGTCGTCGCGAAGCCACGCCCGGTCGCAATGTACCGAGCACCACCGAAGGTCAAGTTACTCAGGATGGACTGCGAGTAGATCTGGGTGGAGAAGACTTCGAAGATGGGCGAAAGAGACAGGAAATGCTTCCCAAGACGAATGAGCGCCTTGCCAGTACCGCGTTCGAGCAGCTCTGATAGCAACGTGTCAGTGTCGTGTTGTCTTCGAACTCATAAACACGTACCTTGCATGAACAGCGGCAGGAAAGCAATGAAGAAGACCAGGAAGATGGAGATGATACAGTGCTTGATCCAGTCGAAGACCGGGATGAGGTTGTAGCAACCAGGTTGTCCGCCAAGCACGTTGCCCTTAGAATCAACCTTGCAGATGGATAGCTGCTTGTTGAGTGTGCCCAGATAGAGGACTGCAATCGCGTCAGCTAGACGTCGTTAACCCGCCTCTGAAACGGAAGAAAAACTCACGGGTGACCATGAACGTCTGAATCGAGTAGATGACGAGGATGTTGTTGATGTGGAAACCGGGGTGGCCGTAGTAGAACGTGAGGAAGCGGTCGACGGGGAGCTGCGTGCCGAGGTAATAGTACTCCCGACTGAGCATCTGCTCACCCATACCCGTGCCCAGCTTCGTCTGGAAGTTCAAGATCGTGCCAAACCCGAGGTCACGACCCTTTCCGCACTGGTAGTACTCCGAGTGCTTGATGCGCCCACCACGGCTGATCGCGGTCATACCCGCAAAGATATCCTCGTTCAAGTGCAGGCCCTTCTGTGCCTTCGACACACCGCCACGCGTGGCCATGAAAGTCGCGTTCAGGAAATCCGGGTGACCGTAGTGCAGCTTGCCGCCGATCCACGCGAGTACACGCGGGGTGAGCGTACCGAACGTCTGCTCCTTGCCGGCGGCGATGTCACCGAGGATACCGATGTTCTCCGAGAAGATGTACTCGCGAGTGCCGACGATAGCGACCGGGAACTTGGAGAACTCCTTCTGGCCCCATTGCGCGTACGGGCTCTGGCTAGAGACGTTGTACTGCTCGAACTCGCCCAGGATGTTGCGGATCTTGATACACTCCTCGAGGTAGTTGTCCTGGTTCGCATCGATGAGCTGGAGGAACTCGCCACGGTAGAAGATAATCGCGTGGTTCTGGTTGTCCGACTTGCCGTCACCGAGGATAGGGTTGCCGGGGAGCTCTACGCGGAACTTGGGCTTGCGCTTTCCGGTCTGCTCGTCGATCTCCGAGTGGCCGTCGATGAGTACCGAGAACAGACGCGGGTCGCCACCCTTCGGGGCCGGCTCTTCGTCTAGGTACGCAATCTGCAAGTCAGGGTACGCGCGGAGCAAGAACTCGGCGTTTTCCAGCTCTTCCTTGTTGAACTTCGCGTAACGCTGCATGGAGACCGTGAACTTGAACTTCCTGCGGGACATGCGTTCCAGTTCGCGCTCAAGCCTGTCGGTATTGCCGGCGAAGCGTTGCACGATCAGCGGGTTCTCGACGCGGTAAAGCAGCTTGATAGCCTTGGAGTAGTTCATCATGCCGGAGACGGTACGGTACAGCGTCTGTGCGCGCAGAGAGGCCCAGATACGTGTGCGGAGAGTGTACTCGGGCGCAGCCGTCTTGAAACCGATGCAGTAGAACGGCAGGTCGTCAGTGCGTTTGTTGCTGGCCTTCTCGTTGGTGCTCTGGGTGCCATCGAATGTCGCGGTCTCTGACTCTTCGGCAAGAATCTTGGTGTCCTTGACGAAGTTGTCCCACTCGATGGGATGCAGCTGCTTCAGGTACTCCAGTAGCGTGACACGGGTGTTCTGGTCTTCCTCCCTGATGATCTCGCGCAAGCTGAGCAGGATCTTCTCGGAGTAGTGCGGAACGAGAACAGTGAACGTGGGCATCGACTCCACAGGAAGGGGCTCCGGGAGGGCGGTCGTCAAGGACGAGGCGAAGAACGAAATACGACGTTCGGCCTCCCCTCCAACGGGGAAGAAATCGCTCTCGTTGCCCGTGTTGTTGGTGAAGAACGGCGGAGCGCGAAGAGTGCGACGACCATCGGGACCGTCAACCTGATGGTAGAGGAGGCGCTGGACGTGATGAATCGACAGCAAGTGCTCACGATACATCGAAATGATGATGGCGTTCCACACTTGAGAGACAAGGACCTACGAATCATCAATATCTAACTCTCACTGACCTCAGAAGCAATGTGTGCGTACCTTGGGCTTGTACTTCACCTCCATCTCAGATGTAGCGAGCAGCTTAGCGTAGATACGCTTCGGCATCCGGGTGTAGACCTCCTTCCACGGCGTCCAGATAGATAGGCCAAGGTAGAACGAGCGCGCAACACTGAACACGACGATCCAGATGATGTACCAGAGATAAGTGTCCAGGAAGAACAAGATCAAGTCCATGATATACATGATCGCCAACGCGAAGGGAACCTGGTTGCTGCAGAGCGCGGTGCCGAAGTACTTGTCGTTGCATCCCTGAACCTTCGTCCGTGCCATGACAGCAATCGGGCTACTGAAAGACGACGTAAGGAAGAAGTACGACTCGACTAGCTTGCACCCGAAGATCAACATCCACAGAGATATGGAGGCAATCCGGGCGGTCCTGCCGAGGTTGGGGTACGACGCCGTGAACGTCTGCGAGGCCATATACTTGCGTGACTTGCCACGGACACGATCGCCAAACATACGACCGGAGGGGATGATGCTGAATGCGACGGTGACAACGACCGAGATGAAGAATTGGGCGATACCGATGATGAGCGGAATGTTGCCTTGGTCCGTCCGGTCGTCGACAAGAGCAATGTAGAAAGTGGGACCTCCCGTGAGCGCGAGGACGACGAGCAGGAAAACAAGACGAGTGGTGAGGTGACCAGCGTTATGCCAGCTAGTAGGAATGTACGAGAACTCCGCGATAGTAGCAGCAATCATGATGAGCGTCGCGACAGCGCCTCCAAGAGCAGTAGCAGACCACGTCATGGGTGCGGATGGGCTCGCCTTATTCTTGGGTGCATAGACCTTCGGCGAGTTGAAAGCGGTGTAGAACCAGTAGAACGCGATATGGATGATCCAGATCCGGTTGAAGTTGACCAATAGATGGGCCCGGGACCGCTTCTCGAAGAACGTCTTGAAGAAGACGCGATTCCAGACGATACGGCCGAACTTGGTGAACCTCTGCGCTGGAGGCACGTCGATGAGGCGTGTCTGGGATAGACAGTTAGCTTCACGAATCATGAATCAACTCAATAGATGGAGCTTACGTTGTCTTGGAGGACGATCTTGGCGATACCCTCGGGATACCAGAAGAGTTGGTTGATGTCATCGTAGCCAATGATTTGGTCATGATCCTTCTCGCGGCGCACGAACTTTCCGTCAACAACCTCGTAGCCCTGGTCGCGCATGAAGCGGTACAGCGGCTTGATGACGGTCTCGAGGTACAGCCCCTCAGGGACCGGGTCGATCCTATTCTGGCATTCAGGACTCCGGTAGTAGTCGTCAGCGCACTTGAAGATGAAGCAGAGACATTCAGGAGTGAATCGAACGTTGCCCGCTTCGCCCCAGCAAAGCAAGTAAAGCGCGACCTGACGCAGGCGGTCATACTGGCTCATGTTGTTCATCGCGTTCCGCCACCGATTGAGGGCGCTGTCAAGCGACTTCGTGCTGGCAGTCTTCGGGTTGCCCTTGACACTACGTAGACGTTGCAGACCGGGGTTCTGTGACTGACCGACGGCATCGTCCAGATTGAGCTGCGCGGCAAAGTACCACTTGCGGTAGTTCGCATGCTGGCCACCGATGTAGTCGGCGTGAACCGTCAGAAGGGCTTGGTTGGGGGTCATGCGAGAGGCCCTCGAGTCCAGGATGGTCATAAGGAAGTCGAACTGGAACCATACACGTCAGCCAGCGCACTCAGCCAGAGAATGGGAAGGGCGTACCATGTTCCGCATCGAGTCCTTCTGAAACCCGAACTTCTGGGCGAGGTCAAGGAAGATGTCCTCTATCTCCTCAGTAGACATGGGTATCTGACGGTCCGCCGACCATGCAGGGTATTGATCGCTGGACCCGGGGATGTCAGCGAAGGGGTTGTGGGGTGCAATGCTTGTCCCGGTGCTCATGTGCGACTCGACCGAGGCACTGTAGTGCCGGTTGTACTCCGGGAAGGAGGCCTCATCACCGGCTGGAGCAGTATAGGTTAGTATGGGTACATGCTCGGAGGGTTCAGCGGACGACCGGCCGGACGAGCCAGCAGAGTAAGGGTAGGCAGCGACGTCGTCTGTCGACGAGCCGTCGTGCTGGTAAGAGGAGTACATGGTGAAGGATGGTCGGGCTGCGGCATGTTCTATATGTAACGGCGCCGCGCAGGGCAGGGCGGTGTCTCACGCGAAGGGATTGGACATGCCCCCATCGGGTGATGAATCGGAGAAGGCAGCATCCGGTGCATCGCTTACGGGCAGGGCGGCGTAAGAGCACTCACACTGAGGGGTGTAGGAGCCATCGTAAAAGCCAGACGAGGCGAGGGGGACGCTGCTTGCATTGCGGCTGGTATACGAGTCTGCGTCGGAGTCGTTTGAGTACTGACGGGCGTATTGAGTTTGGTTAGAAAATGGATTCATTGGCGGCTGATTTTGGCCTGGGCGGGCGGCCATTGGAGGCGAAGAAGCGACCGCAGTCGAGGGTGCAGCCGGCGGTCAGGGTTGCGAAAGACAGGAGGGAGCAAAGGAGTGAAACGACCGACAACAGCTGGCGTTGGGTCTGGAGGGAGAAGGACGAAGAGGAGGAGATGGTGGGTAGACGGTAGACAGTGACGGGGGCCTTGTTTGTACCCAACAACCGGTTGCGTGGGAAGTTCGAAGCCGTTGCCGCCGACGCCTGCCCCATTTGATATTTTCCCCCGATAGCCTTGTCGCTTCTAGGCAACTTCTAGGCTATCTCCGCATTTTCTGCCCTCAACCTTTACCATCGCATTATTTTCTGCGTCCGCCAAGACCGCGCGCGCTCTCGCCCGTGCACACTGCATCCTCCGCCTCCGCCTCCCACACTGCTCCCCCGTCCACGACCGGACAGCCCGACGGGCTCAGTCGTCAACGGGCAGCTGCAGACCATCTGTCATAACCAACGTCCATCCGCTTCCAAGTGACCGCAGACGCGTGGAATCCGTCCTCCTGGCACCCTCTCTGCCGATCCACTCGCTGCATCAGCGTATCATTGGGGCATCATCGCGCTCAGCAGTTTTGAAGTGTACATCACTCCGTCAGCATCGTTGCCGTTGGCGAACACCGTCACGTACAACTCATCCAGTTGGCTTACCTCTGCACTGGGAATCTGTTCAAAAGCCGGTGCAGGCGAGCATATGTTCGCGGACCGCGCCTATTTAGTGCCGCGAGCAACCCGTTCACTTCCCCCCGCCCCGTCCCTTCGAAACGCGAGCAACACGAAGCGCGTGATCCATATGATAGCTCTATGATGTAGCGTAGATGCAACGGTACATGTGGATGTGGTCGTATTATGAATTGTTTTAGTACACCGAGAGACGTTGCCACGACATACGACGTCACGATGGGAGATGTGTATTACAAGACCAGTGTGGATTAGGGTACCGGGCAGCGGCTGTGTGAGGTACCGGGTGGTTCACGGGCAGGCGATGATGCAGTTCCTAAAATGCAATACGGAGGTTGAGCGGAGGATACTCTTGACTATTTTGAAGCGGCTGAACACCGCTGGCCGAAGGTCTCACTTGCCAGATGCACTAGACTCGAGAGAGCCATAGCCCCGCAGGAGCACAGCAGCGCAGCTACGCCTCCTGGACTATCGTAACGAGTACTGTGACGCTGTAGGTCGGGTCAACCAAAGATCAGTCGGAAGATGTCAAAGTCAACTCACTCGTCTACTTTCTGCTCGGTAATATTCGTAAGCACGTACTGCATCGCGCATGGAGAAGGAACTGAACACTCACTCCGCCACGGAAATACATTCCTTCCCGAGCAGCGGCGCGCTCAAACGGGCTGACGCGCTTGCGGTTGAACATGCATGTGCGCGCATACTCAACGATGCGCTCCGCCATGTCCTGTGCCTCCTGGTCTTCCACCGGCTGCTGAGATTCTTGTTCGCCCGTTACCGTGAGGGTCCGCCGCGTCATCTGAGATTGTCGCGCAACCATCGAGCAGATAGTGACCATCTCCGCGGGGAACACATTGTCCGATAATCCGTCAGTCTGAGAGCAAGAATCAGCTCTTGTGGCCTCGGGGATGGCAGGGGAATGCAAAGCGGTTGCGGACGAACGTATGCAATGAGTATATCTCCGTGTCGTAGCTTCATCTCGCAAAGATCTGCGTCGCTCGGATGATCGACGCATGCCCTGGAGAAGCGCTTTTCCGAAGTGGGTAGCTTCGATAGTTGCCTGTAGATACGAAGTTTAATGGTGGAATGAGCGTCAACCGCCCGTGTACGAACTTTGGGCAATTGAAGAAGTGTGTTTGTGATCGCTGCGTGTAGATCACTGAGGAAGCTCGGATCACTAAGAACCCGCTATCTCCTAAACTGTTGTGTGCGCGACGTGAGCATTCGTAACATTAGCGAGCTAAAGAGAGCATACGCACTTCGCGGCTCGTAACACCCCATTCGATGAATTGAGCGTGAGCACACAAGCGGTACTCGAACCTGTTGAGGTGTGTGCAATGATGAGGAGCTATACAAAGTGGCCTCCGTCAATGCCCACCTGCAAGAACATTGCGCTCTCTCAGTACGCCGCCATACGCCGACTCGAGGCATTCTAATGGTGTGAGCTCCCAACCCTCGACTTGCTCTCGCTCTTCATACTCCTGAGTCGGGTCGACTTCCGGTTCTCCCGGCCATGCTGCCTTGGAATATCGGTGTGCATGGTACATTAACGCCTGCGAGAACAGCGACGGGTCCACGCCTGACTCGACCCAGCCCCCGACGCCGTCCGCGACGCCCAGCGACACGCCCTGCAACAGTGGAGGAATGCGCGTGAGACAGGACATGAGATGCGCCAATCACACTTAGGCAACTCACTGATTTCTCGCGCATCTACGACCCCTCGCTCAGCATATCGTTGTACTCGCAAGACGTCGCAAAGCACTCACGTCTTGAATGTAGAAGAAATCCTCCCCGATGTCCGTCCCTGCAGGCCCGTTCGGTCGCGAGAGCATTTTGTCTCGCCACCGTCCTATCGCGGTGTCCGGGGAGAACGGGCTTGTCTTTACGCGCGGCTCTCGTGGGTCATGAGGCTTCCCCGCCCAGCTCGCGCCGACGTGAAAGCGATATGGGCGCGGGAAGGTTGAGTAGTTGTGAATATGCTTGAATTGTTTTGAGGACGACGCGCGAGCGGCGCTCTTGACCAAGGGGGCTGCAGTGGACGCGTTCATTGACAACAAAGACCCGGTTTTTTGTAAGCGCGAAGATGATAGTCAATTGCCTAAGAAAGCGCTGGTGCTAAACACAGGTTTGCGGACGGCAAGGACAAGAAGGTGCAGGATTGGGAGTGGAGCGGACGAGGTGTTGTCAGAGCCTCAAATGAGTGAATAGTATTAATGTATAGGCGCTCCGGAAATGTCGGAGTGATCGAAAGTCGTACCGCTGCGTTACGCGTAAGTCGCGGGATGGCTATACTTGCTGCTACCACAACCTCTCCAGTTGCCGCGAATACAGATAGCTCACGTCTGTGCTGAACTTTACATGACTTGAGCATACCGCAAGACTCTTTAGCGATGGATAAAGTCAGGAATGGCCTACGTACACTGAAGGAGAAGCTTAGAGGCCAGGGAAACCCTACCGTTGCCAAAATTCGACGACAACGTGCCCTACGAGAACGGGTATGGAAAGGTCTACCGTACATAAGGTTAGCCAAACAAGTTATATGTGTGCGATTTGCTCATTTGTGCGTAGACTACTGCTCTTCATCGTTGGATACCTCTGGCTACTCGTGATACCTTCCTCTCAGCTTGGCCAAGGGACCTACATAGATGAGAACGCCCTGCAGCCCGGGCAGGTATGTCATAAACATGTGGTCCGTTATTTAGAGTGCAGCGGTTGATATAAGAACACAAGGTCAACACATATTGGAGCTGGGGAGATGTACACCGTGCGGACAGAGTTCTTGCCGACCTGGAACAACTGCGCGAGCGAACCGCTGGCAGTGACGAGTAAGAAACCTACTCGCCATGCTGGTGTGCTATGCTCATAGCAAATCACCCAGGATTGCACGATACGCTGTGGCTGAATTCGAGAAGTATGGAATCCCTGCACGAACACAGCAGTACTCGTTCGACACGGTCGCAGGAGTAAGTACTCGGTGACCGAACATCATTCCATGAGCTCACGACTGCACGTGCAGAATATCAGCGGCACGAATGCTTATGCCGTGCTTCAATCACCTCGCGCTTCAGGGACTGAAGCCATCGTCATCAGTGCTTCGTGGCTGAGCAGGACCGGTGAAGGTGACGGAACTCTCAACATGAGGGGCGTTTCCACTGTCATTGCGTTGGCCAGCTATCTCAAGAGTGAGCCACTATATTCCGCTGCTAGCGCAATGTGTTCATCAGCCCTTCGTAGAGTCTTCCCTGTGGGCGAAGGATTTGGTGTTCGTTATAAGCGACGGCTACCTGGACGGTATGCAAGCTTGGATCACCACGTACCATGGGGAAACCCAGCCCAGTGAGTAGTGAACTTAAATGTTCCTAGGTTAATTAATTGACGTTCCTTGTAGACCTCAAGGCAGAGCCTCTTAGTCTCCAATCCGGTGTGATATGGACGGCTTTAAATGTCGATTACCCTGGGCATTCCTTCTCTCACCTGGGTCTCTTCTTCGGTATGCATCATTCAGCCACGTTTCATGGACGATAGGCTCAGTCTTTGCAGAGGGGCTCAACGGGAGGTTACCCAACCAGGACCTCATGAACGCCGTGTCGTTGATCTCGCGCTGGACCGTTGGCGTTCCCGTCGTAGTGTACGACCACATCGATCCACGGGATGACCAAAATCAACCAGCCTTGCTCCCTGCATGGATGCCAGATGTGGTGAAGGGCAATAAGGACGTACAAGAATACGCAGCACGGGCTAGGAACATCCGGCGACACTTGAACTATCAGGCCCGGGGAGCGGCGAGTGGCGTCCACGGGCTTTTCCATCAGTAAGTGCACAACGTACCGGTACGGGCAAGTTCTTCTGCTGAGAGGCTTTCAGGTTCCGTATAGACGCATTCACCATGTTTGCCGTTCCTGCCGACGGTCCCCACGGGTTTCACGCCATTGGAAAGTAAGAGCACTTCAGTTTGTCCATCCACGGTGCACAAAGTCATAACCTATCTATAGGGTCCTCGAGTCTTCCTTGCGAACATGCAACAACCTGCTCGAGCGTCTGCACGCCTCATTCTTTTTCTACCTTTTTGTCGCGCCAGGCACCTTCATGAAGATCGGCAGCTACTTACCGAGCGCTATCCTAGTGGGCACCGCTATGCTTTTCACTGGACTTGGAGTGTGGGTCAACGCCGGATGGACGCACTCCCCAGTGATCGACGGAAAGGGCGAGAAGGTGGCATCACATCGGGATGGCAAGGCATGGCAAAGACGACATAGGCCTGTCTTGCAGGCGGTAGTAATCATGGCAGCAACACACTTCCTCGGTGGTTTGCTGTTCCTACTAGTCAGTAGCTCGTGGTATGCTGCCAACCCGCAGGTATGTCCCCCACTAAGCGCCACAACTGGGAGCCTGTGCGTATTGATGCATGCTGTAGGTCAACGGCCCTATACTGTACCTGCTTTTTACGGCAGCCCCCTTCATCGTTCAAGCAGTCCCGCCAGCGCCCCCCACGCACGCATCCATAGCATCCGTTCTCAAAGCTTTCAACCTCTGCTTCGCATCTGCTCTCATATCAATCACTTCCGTGCTCAACTTCTCCCTCGCCGCCACCCTTGCCGTCTTCCTCGGTCTTCCCCTTTCATCGGCAGCGCCCTCACGCACCTCTTCATCAACGACACGTCTAGCGATATACCATGCATACAGCGCGCTGGCGTTGGGCTGGCTCGTTCTATGTCCAGAAGAAACGCGGAACGCGGTCTGGAACTGGGACGTGCTGCGCGTATGGTTCGCGCCGTTCGTATGTATCGTGTACGTCCCGCTCGTGCTGCAGGCAGGGCTTGTGGGCCTCCTATCGGTGTGACACGCGCGGCAGAGGGTAATACGTGTAAATATATAGTAGCGAACTGTGTGGTCCCTATAATACAGTCGTTGTACAGGGGACATGGGCATGAGCAGCAAAGCGATATTATAGCAAATGAGACGTGAGCATTGCGGGTATATGAGCACTTCAGCCAATTTCCATCGCGGTCCCGGGGGCCTCGCCGAAGAGGTCGTCCTCGTCCACGTCTTCACCGGCATCCTCGTCGTCCGCGTCGTCCGTGCCACCCGCGGCGCCGCCCAGCGGTATACCCTCTTTCCGTAGGCGCTGCTGTTCCTTCATCTCGTCGCGCTGTGCCATCTTCATGTCTAAATCCGCCTGCAGTTTCTTCAACGCGTCCTCGAACCGGCGCTATAAGACAAGTCAGTACGCGAGGCTCAACGCAGGTGAAGACGAGGTATACCTTGATAAGTGGGTTAGCAGAGCTCGCGATCTCCGTACGCTTCTTCGATACCGCTGCCTCTAAATCGTGTATCTCCTCGTTGAGCAGTCTGCGCGCCTGCACCGCTTCGTCATCGTCGTCCTCGTCGTCATCCTCGTCGCTCTCCTCATCATCCTCATCCTCTTCGTCGTCGTCCTCATCGCCCCCATCCTCGTCCCCGAGTGCTAGGTCGAGCTCTGCCGCTAGCTCTTCGTCGATATCACCTTCGGCCTCATCGTCCTCCTCTCGTGCGAGGCCACTCCGAGGCTCGTCTGTGCCGTCGTCATCGCCCTCCGCGTGCCCACCGCCGGGAGTCGGTGCACCCTCACCGTCAGAGCCTGCAAAGCCGGGCGTGGTGGGGTCGAGCGGGTTCTCGCGGTCAACGAACTCAGAGTCCGAAAGGTCTGGGTTGACGTTCTCGAGTACGTCATACTTCACGTCTGAGGCAATGGCATCCTCTTCGAGTAGCCGTTCGACCTCTTGTTCAACTGTCTCGATTGTCTAGCGAGTAGGCTGGATTAGTATGAGCGAAGAACGGGTGAGTACCGTGGGGGACTCACCCTGCGGTTCACGCGCTTCCGGAATCTGCGCTGGCGGACGTGTTTGAGCGGGGGCGTGATGCCGTGTGGCCAAATGAACTCGTCGATATTAAAGCTCTTCGGGTGGGACATAGCCTCTTCGCTGGGAATCTTGTCTTCAACAACTAGCATCTATAGAAATGCGTGGCGTTAGTGTTGACGATGATGCGGTGTAGGGAAAGATACACGCCTGACATATGTCCGCAACCTTAAACATCTGCTTACTGTCCAATGTCTTCTGGGACTCGATGATACACGGCAAGTCCACTAGCTTCGAGGAATATGTGCTGTTCCCCACATGGAACACCGCTCGCCGTGAGTCTGCGCATCTCCATGTTAACTCCTGCCCTCGCGCGGCGGCCTAGAGCCCGGACGCACCCTTAAACTTGAACCACACGTCTTCGCTAATTTCCCTCGCCTGCACCATCTTCCTCAGCCGCTCACAATCCTCCCCAGCGGGCATGCGCAGAATGAACTGCTCTTCGAATACCAAATCCTCGTCGTCCGAGTCCAACTCGCGGTCGTACGCGCCGAGGAAGGACATGCCTGGGGCCTGCGCCGCGGCCTTCTCGCTCAGCTTGAGCTTGAGCTTCGGCTGTATCTTCGGACCCCGCGCGGAAGAACGCGTGGTCCGCCCCTCTGAGGGATCAATGTATGGCGGGGTGCTCAGCCGTCGCGTTGGACGCGACGCGCGTGGAGGGAGACTACGTTGGGGAGGGTTTTGAGGCGCGGCTCGGTGCGAGGGCTGGAAGGTATCGCCGTCATCCATATCGTCCACAACTATTAAGTCATCGTCATCAGCCATGGCTTCAATTTGCCTGCAGCAGGAGCAAAAGTTTAGACAGGTGAGGTGGTTTGTGAGTAGGAGTCAAGCGGTTGCTCGAGGCTTGCTTGAACTGCGAGACGGTGAGAGAGACGCCCGGACGATCGGGAAGCTTAGAGACACTTTAGACGCCGTGACTGTGACTGGAGTGTGACCAGCGTGTGGGACGTCACCTGGGCGCGTAATTTCCCCGTTCTGCAGCGATGAGTGAGTCGAAGCTTTCACCGTCTCTTGCAACTTCTCGCGACCTCGTCCTCCACATCTGGCCGAAATATGAATCTGTGCTATCCTTTGATGTCACCTCTTTTGCTGCGCTCCTCTACCTGCAGTTAGCTCTTCCTGGCCAGTTCAGCGTAGCCTACTGCGCGAATCCAGACTTGTCACCGACGGGTCAGTCCCTGACTTCACTGGCAGGTTTCAATATCAGCTCACCATTATTCAAGGCCAGCTACCATTCCTCACGCATGGGCTGTATCACGCATCCGGACTTGGACCCATAGTATCTTATGTCCGAAAGCTGCATCATGCGCGCAACTTGGATGCAGACCTGAACCCTGTGCATGCAGCACAACTTACCGCGCATATTGCGCACGTAGAAGCCAGTTATGGTGACCTCATTGTACGCCCATGAAATATTATTCAATCCTCGTAGCATTGACTTGACGCGTTTCAGAACCATATGCTGTACTCCTTGAACGAAAACT
This sequence comes from Lenzites betulinus, assembly GCA_022264855.1. NCBI lineage: Eukaryota > Fungi > Basidiomycota > Agaricomycetes > Polyporales > Polyporaceae > Lenzites > Lenzites betulinus. The sequence continues at coordinate 594,422 of JABYQU010000013.1, forward strand.
GGGCGGGTGTGACAAGGCCTGCGCTTGTGTCGATGCTGCCTGTCCCTCAGCGCTACTATGTCCCTGCCCGCATACGGAACTCCCACAAGGCCCGCCTTCAGGCAGTCGATCTTTGGGACGTTCCCGAGGAAGAAGAGGCGGAGGCAGAGGAAGAGCGTCGCGTTGTCTTCGGCAAGCGAAAAAAACAGAAACTCGGTGCTAACGCGGGGCCCCTTCAATACAAGAAGGCGTTCGAACGAGAAAAGGTACATTCGTCTATAATGGCTTCTGGATGGGCGCTTATGTCACTGAACGAATTGGTAGGTGGTGGAGAAGGCTAAGGCACTGTTCGATGTATACGACAGACTGCTAGGGAACCACCAATTTTTCAACGGGAGTAAAACGTAAGCACACATCCTTGCGTGCGCCATTTCGCAGCTCATGTTTGGTGACAACCAGGCCAACGACGCTGGATATCATTTTCGCTGCGCACACGCATCTACTCCTTGACCTGCGTCTTCCTGACCCTCTCGTCACCGTCACACTTGAATCTTACCCGCGTCTTGTTACGCATTGCCGCACGGTTGTCTCCACAGCATTCTCTGCTAGGGCTCCTTTCCCTCCGACGATTCAGCAAAGCTGGCTATCCTCACTGCGCTGTCTTTTCCCTTGGGCACGCTCCCCGACAACTCGTCGGACACTTTCTGCGACAGAAAGATCGCCTGAAGCTCAGCAGCTCGAACGGCGATACCGGCTGTGGAGGTGGGGATTCATTGCGGGTTCGGTCCTCGCAACCACCGGCTACTTGTGGTATGGCCTCAGTCTTGTTCTCGTACAGAGAGGGAATGTCGTCGCGAGGCTTGGTAGGGGTACTGCTGATGCAGTCCCACCAGCATTGGAAGACGATGATGACGACGATGAGGATGAGTAGACCTGTTGTACCTAGGATATCATCAACACAATCTACATACTCACATCACCCGACCATGCACTGAAGTATATTATGAACACTTTTTGGTCGCTTACCACCGCGACGCGTTCAGGGAAGACGCGTAGCCACGTGAAGACTGACGTACACGGGGCTTCGCAATTCTTGAAACAAGTGAGTGGCGGCACTGGTATCGACAACAAACCTGAGACTCACTCAGACTGTCCCTTGCGCCGGAGAGAGCGCTGATGGGCGACAACAAGCGTCTACGGCGAACCGGAATTACGCTGAGCTCGAGGAGCGGCCTTGGTGGATTTCCACCTGCTGGCATCCGCCCGTACTTTGGTGGCTTGCCGCACTGGTGGTCACCATCTAGCTTTCTCCGTCCGATGTCCATCCGTGGGCCAACTCCATTGGATCTTACTAGAACAACGTCTAGTGCAGCGATGAGCGGGTCAAAGCTCTCCCCTTCCATTACTTCTCGCGACCTCGTCCTTCACATTTGGCCAAAATATGACTCTGTGCTTTCTTTCGACGTCGCATCCTCCGCTGTGTTACTCTACCTCCAGCTAGCCCTTCCCGGCCAGTTCAGCGTAGCCTACTCCGCGAATCCGAAGTTGCCACCGGCGGGTAAGTTACCAGCTTCACCTCGAAACTTCTTGGCATCGGCTCATCGCTGTTAATTATTGAAGGTCAACTGCCTTTCCTTACGCAGGGGATAGATCACGCATCAGGGCTTGGTCCCATAGTGTCCTACCTCCAGAAACTTCATCACGCGCACAACTTGGACGCAGGCCTGAACTCCGTGCATGCCGCGCAGCTCGCTGAGCATATCGCCCATGTACAAGCCAACTATGGTGACCTCGTCGTGCGTCCATTCCCCCATCTGATACGCCCAGCTTTCAATTGACAAAGTTTAGAACCACATGCTGTACGCCCTCAAAGATAACTGGGCGCGCGTTACAAAGCCTGCACTTGTGTCGATGCTTCCTGTCCCTCAGCGCTACACTGTCCCCGCCCGCATACGAGAATCCCACAAGGTGCGCCTTCAGGAAGTCGACCTTTGGGATGTTCCCGAAGAATCAGAAGAAGAGGAGAAGGATGAGGAGGAAGAGAAACATCATCGTATTGTCTCCAGAAAACGACGAAAAAAGAAATCCGGTACCAATGCGGGACCGCTCCAATTTAAACAGGCGTTCGGACGAGAAAAGGTGCATTCTTAGTCACACTTTTCGCCGTATGCAGGTCGCTGAACAACTTGGATATGCTAGGTAGTGGAGAAGGCGAAGGCGCTCTTTAATCTATACGACAGACTGCTGGGCAGCCACCGGTTTTTCAACGGGCGCGAAACGTGAGCGCACACCTTCGCATGCTCCATTCTGTCGCTCATGTTCAGTTAACTACCAGGCCAACAACGTTGGATGTTGTCTTCGCCGCGCATACGCATATGCTCCTTGACCTCCGTCTCCCCGACCCTCCCGTCACCACGACGCTGGAATCCTACCCGCGTCTCGTTGTGCATTGCCGTGCCGTGCTATCCTCGGCATTTTCTCCTGGTGTCCCTCTCCCTCCGACGATCCAGCGGAGCAAGCTGTCATCGCTGCGCCGTCTTGTCCCTTGGCCAAAATCTCCGAAGAAACACAAACTTCGTCGGACGGTCTCTACACCGGAAACATCGACTGAAGCTCAGCAGGCCGGGCAGCGGTACAGGGAGTGGATGCTGTGGATTCGTATATAGCTGGTTTCTTGTGTATTTATTCGCGTCGACTAGCTATAGCTATTGCATCTTGGTACTAAACATGCGGAGGACTTCGCGATATTCAATATTCGATGCTCGTCCACGTGGGAATGACGTACGCGGGGCTTCCTGGGGCTTCGCAATCAAGTGCATCGTCCGATTGGATCTGTCTAAGTCTTGCCTCCGCTCACTCAGCGCACACCGCTGCTCTAGCTGCCGTACCACATACACCTAGATACATACTGACCCTCGCGCGACCATGGCACCCGTACGTCTTCGCCACCCAAAGGGCGTCACCACCATCCAAGTCGACTTTAGCACCGCAACAGTGCAAGACCTCCAGCAGGAAATCTTTGCAGCCACAGAGATCCCTCCCTCCCAGCAAGACCGTATGTCTCTCCAAACTGTTTCTTCCCTTCCCGCTCACCAACATCCTTCGCGCGCATACAGTGAAAGCAGGCTACCCACCCCACCCGCTTACCCTCATCCCCGAGCTGCCGATCGAGAGCCTCGGCCTGCAGCAAGGAGAGCAGCTCGTCGTCAACAAACGCTCCTCCGCTGGACTCACACACGGCTCTGCGCACGCACCGCGAGCGGCCGCGAGCTCAGCATACTCCGCGCCGAGTCCCTCCGCGGCGATGACGGGCATGACGGCGTCGCAGGTCCGCTCGCCCGTCCCGCTCGCGGGCCCCGGGAGCGCGAAGGGCGGCGGACCGGAGTACGTGCTCACGAGCAATGGATACCTCATTCACCGGGTGAGCGCGCGCATGTCATATGTGTCCACGGGGTGGCGGGCGGAAGAGTTCTGACGAGCGGGACGGGATGGCAGGTCGTCCCGGACGACAACTCGTGCCTGTTTAGCGCGATCGCGCTCATATTCGAGCAGGACATGTCCAAGGCGCAGAGCGTCCGGAAGAGTAAGTCTCCCTCCGCTACCGCGCCGCGCGCTGGCTGTGTTCCGGAATGCTGACCACGCGCCGTTGCTTGGTGCTGCAGTCGTAGCGGACGCGATCCGGAATGACCCCGTGAAGTGGGACGAGGCAATCCTAGGGTGCGCACTGTGACCATTCCCCTGCGAGCCCACACTCAACCCGGAGTATACCCCTACGCCTGTGTCCTGTCTACGCCTCCGCGCCATCCTTGCCCACCCGCCCATCCTCACGTGCAGTCGCCCGCGGGACGAATACATCCAGACGATCCTCAAGCCGAACGCATGGGGCGGCGCGATCGAGCTCGCGGTCCTCGCGGAGCACTACAGCACCGAGATCGCGTCAGTGGACGTCGAGACGGGCCGCGTCGACCGCTTCGCGCCGCCGCCCGCGCGCGACTCGGGCAACCGCGCGATCGTGATCTACTCGGGCATCCACTACGACGCGACGAGCGCCGCGCCGATGCTCGACGCCCCGGACGCGTTCCACCAGACGATCATGAGCCGCGGCGGCGCGGGCGCGGGGGGTGGGGAGGGGGAGCCCGAGGAGGAGGACGAGATGCTGGCGGCGGCGAAGAAGCTGGCGGACGCGCTAAGAGCGAAGAGGGCGTATACGAATACGGCGACGTTTGATCTGAGGTGCCAGGTGAGCCCGAATGTGTGCTATGTTGATGCTTTGGTTGCGGAGTTGACGAGTGAACGTGCTAGATCTGCAGCAAGGGCCTGAAAGGCGAGAAGGAGGCGCGCGAACATGCTGAGCAGACAGGACACGTCGAGTTCGGCGAATACTGAACTGTGCGGACTCGGCGGATGGAAACAAATCGTTTGCGGGAGGTCGTAGAAGATGGCCCAAATTGTATCCTCTCTTAAGTCGGCGTATAAGTCGCCGCTGTACCATCTTGTACGACAGCCCCGTAGCTGACCGTGTTTCTCATACGTATAGAATGCTATGATGTTTGTGCAGTCGCCGTGGTACTTATATTGCGACGACCAGCCTGGGGACATCCCATGAAGCCCTCAATCAATTGGTGGACCGTATCTAAAACGTTGCTGTGGCATACACCGGGTATCGCGCCGTAGTGTGCAGAAAGGGAAACCGGATGTGCGAGCACGAGTCGAGCGGTCCAGCCACAGACGCGTCTGTGGCACCGCTCCCGATCGCGTCTACCAGCGCCTACACATGAGCGCGTCTCTCCTCCGCACCAGGCTCACCTCCGCCCTCTCTCACATCCCTAAGTCTACGTGGCGTCCTCCACCCACACCATCCCCCATACTTCCAAAAACGCTAGCCTTCGCTTTCAGGCACCCACAGACGCGTCCACGCGACCTCTCGCAATCCGCTCTGAGGCAAACCGCAGCCGCGTTCAGCACGAACATGCCGCCCAAACGCGCAGCCGCCGGTGCGGGGAAACGCAAGGCCGCGTCCGCTTCCTCCCCCTCGCCGGACCCCTCCACGGAGTCGCACTTCGACAGCGCTTCGGATGGGGAAGCGTCTGCCGCGGAGCAGGAGCCCGCGCCCAAGAAGCGCAAAACGGGCAGTGGGAAGGCCGCTCCTGGCGCGAAGGCCAAGACGAAGGCGGACGCAGAGGGCCCCGCCAAGGCCAAGGCTAAGGGTAAGGCCAAAATCCCCGCGGCAGGGAAGGCAAAAGCAAAGGCTGGGAACAGCAGCGGGGACGCGAAAAAGGTGGAAGGCGCACAGCCGACGAACAAGGTCCTGCCCGAGCACATCGAGTTCCCGCCGAGGGCCGACGGCGCGCTCCGCATCGCGGCGTGGAACATCTGCGGGCTCGCCGCGGCGCAGAAGAAGGTGCGTCCCGCCTGTATATTGTGGTTCGTGTTCGCGTGGGCGTGGGCGGACGTGGAGGTCTGCACCGTGCATGTAGAGGCTTCTGGGCTCGCTGTACGGTGCGGTGCCGCTGCGGGCGATGTCGCGTGCGCCCGTACGGGGGAAGTAGTTTGCTTTCTGTGGGATGCTGACGAGAAGGCAGGGCTTCAAGCACTATGTCGAAGCGGAAGATCCGGACGTGCTCGTCCTCACCGAGACGAAGGTGCGCGCGTTCCCTAACTGCGCATGAGCCGCCTGAGCCCACATGGGGATGTCCATTGCCCCAGGTGAACAACGAGCCCGCAGACCCGGCGTTGAGCAGCCGCTTCGCGCACCGGTACTGGTCGATATCGGACAAGAAGACCTACTGTGAGTACCCGTGCCCTCTTCGCCTTGGCGCATTCCTCCGCAGCGCATGCGTATCTCACGATTTCGGGCACATGCTGGCAGCAGGAACGGCCATCCTGTCGAAGATCGAGCCGCTCTCGGTGGACTATACCCTCCCCGGGCACCCAGACCCGAAGAGCGTGAAAGGCCGGATCGTCACGCTCGAGTTCACGGGCTGCTTCCTCGTCGGGACGTATGTCGTCAATGCCGGCACGGGCCTCAAGGTGCGCTCCTGCTCCTCTGGTGGCTTGATACCCATGGCGCAATGGTGCGTTTGGGCGCGGATTCGGGAGCACTGACTGTTATCTCTCGCTCGTCCTATGACGTGCCTGCGCACTGACAGACGCTGGACGCGAAGAAGGAGTGGAACACGCATTTCGAGGCGTACATCCGGGATCTCGACAAGAGGAAGCCCGTGATCTGGACGGGTGACCTGAACGTCGCGCCCACCGCGCTCGGTAAGCCGCTCCCTACCCTGTTTCCATTTAGATTCGCGGCTCCGCAGGCGGCACACCACAGGGAGGTGCTGCGCCTCCCGCGACGCCCGTGTCGCATATCCGCGACCCCCGCGCTAAATCAAATGGACACGGACGGCCTTCATTGGTGTCGTGGTGCTAGCTAACCCCATTGCGGCAGATCTGACGAACCCGAAGCCGAACTGGAACAAGACGCCGGGCTACACGGAGGTAGAGACGTCCGCGTTCGCGCGCGTGCTGAACGCGTCCGCGGAGGAGGCGGACGCGCCCCAGTTCGTGGACGTGTGGCGGAAGCTGCACCCCGCGCTCAAGCACTACACGTACTTCTCCTACCGCTTCAACTGCAGGGAGAAGGGCATCGGGTGGCGGCTCGACCACTGTGAGTGTCCGCGCCCTCTTTCTGCGCGACTTCTCTTTGAATTTCCGCGTGACGACGGGCTGTGAACGGTGTCGCTGACGTGCTCTCTCCTTCTATCGCTGGGCCTGGCTGCGCGTGCGGCGACAGTCGTGGTGAGCGAGCGGCTGGCGGGTCGTGTGCAGATGTGCGAGATACGGGACGAGATCTACGGCGCGTCGGACCACTGTCCTGTGGTCATGGAGCTCGCGGGCCCGCTTTGAGGCCTGCGATAGCGACGAGGAGGAGTCCCGGGTCCGCGGCGAGGTGAGCACCTGCGTTCTAGCGCGTCACGAATGCGCAAGGGAGGTCCAGACGATGACGTCGCCTCTGCACACAGCTTGCATATGTCATTGATATGTTTTTTCAAGACGCGCGGGCTATCGCAGAAGTATCGTATTATGTACGCGGGTGGAGAGGGTGACGTCGGCTGATAAGGCCGCTGGGTTGCTGCAAGCGGCCGGATTAGAGTTTGCGAGGTGCATACCGCAAACGGCGTCTGCGATCAGGACGTGATCGCACTGCGCTGGGCAACCGCCGCACGCCACCACGGCCAAGCCAAACTATCTTCCCCGGCAGGCCAGTGCGACACAGCGTGTGCCACGACCGGCAGCGCCCTCTGCATTAACCCCGCAGAATGCGCTCAGCGTTGTGTTGCCGCTGAACAAAGAACATACGACAGTGGACATCGGCGGGGAGCGGCGGCCAGGAAAGCTGCTCGCGTCCGAACACGCGCACGCGCGAACCTGGAAGGCCCCGAGGCGGTCCCAGATCGACCGGAGGCGGCGGCGGAGGGGAGAGTCCCACGCGCACGGTTCCCGTCGCACTGCACCGGCAGGCGGCGGCGGTGGCCTCTGCTGCGGCGGGTCAAGGTCACGGAAGCGGATTAGGGGACTGGGGTGGCGCTTCGCGACGGGTGCTGCGTGCACGAACACCGCTCGTGTGCCACCGAGCTGCTGGGGTCCGTTGGGAGTGGTTACGGTCCCCTGCGCAGTGCGCACTGGCACTGGGATTTGCGGGCTCTGCGTGGTGTGCTACCGACTTTATCTGGGACATCGGACAGGAGTGGTATGTTGTGGAGAGGCCCCGTACGTCAGAGCGCGAGACGATATGCAGAAACTGGGTGAGCCGGAGCGCCGGCGATGTGTTCGTTCATAAAAAAACACTCGGTCGAGGAGGCGAGTGAATTAAAGCGATGCGGGGGAAATAAACGGAGAGCGATCAGAAAAGGGGGGACGACAGACGATGATGGGTTTTGCCGCTCGAGGCGCAGGCGGCGCGCGTCTATTCGAGCACTGGCCGCCTTCTCAAAAGCGGTTCGTCCTCGACGCCCTTCTCGCCCTCCCCCCCATCCTCCACACCCCGCCCCCGCCCCCGCCCCGACGTCCGCTCGCGCCCCAGCTGCAGCGCACGCTGGTACTCCTGTGACCCCACGACGACTCATACCCGGACTGCCCCCGATACCCGTGCCTCCCCATAGACCGTCCGTCGTCGTTTTCTATCTATGTCGCAGCACCAGCCGTACTCCGTTCTCCCGCAACATGCTGGCGATCTGGACGACGAGCCACGAACCCCGTGTAGCCTGGAGGGGGGCGCACCTTTCGAGAAGAGCCAGGTAGACTTGACCAGCGAGCAGCAGGCCGCCGTCCCGACAATATGCGGTATGCCTCTCAAATATGTCTCGTGAGTATACGCGCGTTCTCGCGTCTAGAGACCCTGCGCTCACCAGCCCTGCGTTCTGCGTGCAGATTGGTGACTCTGGCAGTCCAAAACGCGCTGTTGACCCTCATCATGCACTATTCCCGCGTGTCCAGCGCGCCATCGCACACCTACTCGGCTGCGTCCGCAGTACTGCTCACCGAGCTTCTCAAAGGGTCCATTTCCCTCACGGTCGCTTTCGTCCGGCTCGACTACTGTTCCCCCAACTCCTCGTCTGGCAGCTCGCTGTGGAACCCACGCGTCCTCTTCTACCGCTTCCGCCGCCTTGGCAAGGAAGTCTTCCGGCCGGACTGCTGGAAGCTCTCCATCCCCGCTATCCTATATGTCATCCAAAATAATCTCCAGTTCGTCGCCGTGTCGAACCTGGAGGCCGCGACGTTCCAGGTCAGCTACCAGATGAAGATCCTCACCACCGCCGCGTTCTCCGTGCTGCTCCTCCGCAAGAGGCTCAGCCCGACGAAGTGGCTTGCGCTGCTCTTCCTGGCCATCGGCGTCGGTATCGTGCAGATCCAGAACGGGTCATCAGGACACAGCTCGACGGGGTCGGAACACGACATGAATGCGTTCAAGGGCTTCATGGCAGTCGTCATGGCGTGCTTCACGTCCGGCCTCGCGGGCGTGTACTTTGAGATGGTTCTGAAGGGCTCGCAGGCGGATCTGTGGGTGCGCAACGTGCAGCTTTCGCTCTTCTCGCTGCTCCCGGCCCTCGTCCCCATCATCTTCTCGCACGCAAACCCGTCGCATCCTTCTCCTGGCTGGCTCCACCAGCTCTTTGCGAACTTTGGCGTGTGGGCATGGGCGACCGTCTGGGTACAGGTTCTCGGGGGTCTGCTTACGGCACTGGTTATCAAGTACGCCGACAACATCCTCAAGGGCTTCGCGACGAGCTTGAGCATCGTCATCTCGTTCCTCGCGTCCGTCGCGCTCTTCAACTTCCGCATAACCGTCGCATTCGTGCTCGGCTCCACCGTCGTCCTCGTCGCCACCTGGCTGTACAACCAGCCCGACTCGCCTGCCGGAGATAACTTCTACCACAAGGACTGCCGCTCCGGATGGGGCTGGCGGTGGCGCGGCGCTTCGTCCGGCTCCCGCAACACCTCCGCTCTCGAACTCGCCAACACGAACACGGCCGTCTCTCGCCGCGCATCCACGTCCTCCCTCAACTCGCTCTCGTCCGCCCCCGCGGGCGCGTCGCGCTCGTACCCCGGATCACCAGTCGAGCGCGAGGCGACGTTCTTCCCGCAGCTGCTCGAGAAGGGCCTCCTCGGGAAACGCAAGGAGGACGACCCCGCGCCGTTCTTCCCCGCGCCGCTGCGCGCATCGCGCACGGCGTCGCGCCTCGCGCACTACTTCACGCGCTCGGGCTCCGGGTCGTTCGTCATCCCCGAGGGCCCGTCGTACCTCCCGTCGCACGCGTCCGCGATGTATGCGAACGTGTCGCCGTCGGCGTCGTATCCCTCCACGCGCCCGTCGAGCGCGCTGTCGTCACGGCCGGCGAGCGCGATGGGCGGCGCGGCGCCGCTGGGCACCCTCCCCGAGACGGCGCAGGGCGAGCACCATTCATGATCGTGTGCATGATCATGCAACATGGCAACATGACGTTCCCCGCCCTGTCCTCCCTTCCATGAATGCATGAATGCTGGGACGCGCGCTACGACCACGCAATCCCCGCGCCACGCACCCCACGCGCGCCGCGACGCGCACGAGAAAACGAGAAACGAACAGACGTCCGCGATGTCGACGACGACCGGAGAAGAGAGAGAGAAGTCCGCCAAGCAAGCCCGGGTACTCGCGCAAAGACACTTTGAACAGTACCGGACCGTATATTATTATTGATCCCCCTTCCCCTCCCGATCCCGCTTCTACTGCCTTTTACCTGCGCGCGCGTGCGGAGCTTCTTCTCATTGCCTATTGCGCCGCGCCGCGCGGGCGTACGGACCCGGACCCTGCACATTCGACCCATCCCTCGCTTTCTCCCCGCACGCACGTCTCACGTCTCACGCCCCCTCCTCCTCCTCCTAAGTACTCTTAGCCTTACCCTACCCGAACGACACTTAGACCGAGCCTCCACCGCCGCTGCCCGCCCTTGCGCATCCTTCCTCTTTGTATAGTCACCGAGCGCGGGGCGGGGCGGGCGTCCTCAGTTCAGACCGTTGCAGCTGGACCTAAGTTTCGGTTTTACTCCTAGTCGTCTACTCTTACTAGTTCCCGTAACGTATGGGGCCCTATTGCGCAATTCGTGTGCTTCCTTGTCTCATGCATCATGTCTCCGCTTCACACTAGTGTGCATCGCGGGCTTCTCGTGGACGTCATTCGGGAGCGCGCCCGCCCATGGAATTGGATTTGGTGCAATCAACGCGAGGCTGGACCGGGACCGTCGGCGGAGGTCTGTCTGAGTCTGTCTGGCGGAATATATCGCGGCACGCGAGCGGCGATTCTGTGTATGTTCCCCGGCACTGGTCTCGTACCCACCCGGCACGTCATTGACTTGGCAGGCTGGAACTGATCCAGCCGTCGCGGCCACTAGTATACAGCCCCCGCGCCCTCGCGCGATGCCGTTAGTTCGTTTATCAAAACCACGCTGGGTCAGAATCCGAAGCCAGAGTCAGAAGAAGGCAGCTTGACGGACGCGTTGATATTACCAACACGGGCATCATCAACTCGCTGCGTGCGTGCGCGTGGGCCTGCATGTATAACAACTATATGATATGCAATGCAGTGATCAGGAAGGCATGGGTATAACAACGTTTGTATGATAATAGATATGCAATGATCACGAAGGCATGCCATGCATCGGGGGATGGGATCCGGGAGACTACGCGCGGCGGGCATGTGTATCACTGGGTGCGTGGGACCGCCAGACCATGAGCGTGGCCAACTTCCAAGTGGACTCTGGATCACGGACGGACGCAGTCGACGTCATTCGCATCATCCAGTGCTCGAGTTCGGATCGCTGATGTCGATGCGGCTATGCGCACGCTGCAATGTGAGTGATGGGGAGTTCACTGGGACTTTGGAACTGTGCGGCACCGCCGGCGCCGGCGTGGAGGACATGGATTTGAGGGCGTCGTGCCACAGGACTCTGGGGCTGCTATCGCGCGCGCCTGGTATTGCAACATGGTGATGAGGCGGCGAGCCGCGACGACAGGGAGAAGCCACAAGTGCTGCGAGCAGACCGGTGGGCGAGCCCCCGGAGTCGGGGTATCGACAGCGCGAGACGTAGATGCGATTGATATGATACATACATACAACAACAGATGCGCAATGCAATACAGTGCGCCCACTGCCGCTCAAGGGCACACAGGTGGGGCGCGATCAACCCGACGAGGCCCGCGCCTCCAGGCCCTTCTTGATCGCTGCAAGCACGGAGGAAAAGGTGTGGTAAGCGGTGTAGCTCAGTGAGAAGACAGGGGGAGAAGAAGAGAGGACGCACCTTCGCAAGTCTCTTTCGCGTCGCCGAAGAGCATCTTCGTGCCCGGCATGTAGAACATCGGGTTCGGGACATCCGCTGTGGGCGCACACACGATTGAGATCAGCCGCCGGTCAAGGTGGGAGGCACGAGGAGAGACACTGACCGTATCCGCTGGACATGCCGCGCTTCATGACGATGACCTGTTTGCTCTTCCACGCGTGCAGGACGGGCATGCCCGCGATGGGCGAGCCGGCCTCGAGCGCGATCGGGTTCACGGTGTCGTTCGCGCCGATGACGAGCGTCACGTCCGTGCTCCCGAAGTCGTCGTTGATCTCGTCCATCTCGTGCACGACTGCAGACAAGTACGGAGGGCGTCAGCGGCGGCGCTCTGATGCCGGGAGTATATTTGCGTGTTACTCACTGTCGTACGGGACGGAGGCCTCGGCGAGCAGGACGTTGCACTGCCCGGGCATTCTGTGGCACGAAGAGATGAGCGATTGGTCGCGCCCGCGAAGAACGTAACACAGACCTTCCAGCCACAGGGTGGATGGCGAAGCGCGTCTCGATGCCCTTCGACCTCAGCATCGCCACGACGTCCGCGATAGCGTACTGCGCTTTGGCCACAGCCATACCATATCCAACGACCTGCGATTGCGTGCCTATCAGTATCTACTGCGGTACGATGCTCTGAAGACACGTAACGCACCAAAATGACACTTTCAGCGTTGAGCAGTGCGTCCACTGTGTCGTCCACGCTTGTCTTCGTGATGACGCCCTCGATCTTATGCTCCGGTTGGTTCGCAGGCGCAGAGATGCCGCCGAAGAGGACGTTTGTTAATGTCCGGTTCATAGCAACACACTGCATCTCCCCGTTAGCCTTTGACAGTAGCATTACGTGTGTGTGTCGCTCACCATGATATACGACAGGATGGAACCGCTGACCCCAATCAGCGACCCGACGGTGGTAAGGAGCGGGTTGTCCAACATGAAGCCTAAGTACAGAGCCGTCAGGTCCCATACAATGGGTAGAGAGCTACACCAACGCACCCTCAGCGACAAGCGCGAAGCCCGAATAGGCGTTCAGCACCGTAATGACCACCGCTTCACCACAAACGCCTCCATCAGTACATATCACCCAGCCGGATCAACGTGAGCACTCACGCATGTCCGCACCACCGATAGCTGCGGTGGTCGTGAAGCCCTTGATGAAACTCAGGATAGTGTTCGCGCCGAGGAAGCCTGCGGCCACGAGCGGTGCGGTGGGCGCGAGCGTGATGAAGGCACCCATCGAGGCAATGTTCGCACCGAGAAGCGTGGAGTTGACGAGGTGCTTTCCGGGAATGGCGAAGGGCCGAGAAGACATGCGGCCGGCAAGCTTGAGGAACGCGACGATTGAGCCGGTAAATGTGATACCACCTATCAACCATGTCAGGACCATGTCCGCCCAAGTTTGAAGTAAAAGAAGTGGGCGTACCGATAAGGACGCCGAGATACGCAGTTACGAGGTGCAGCATCGACGCATGGCTGATATCCTGCAACACGCTCGCAATGCTCGTCATGACTGCCGCGAGACCGACCACGGAGTGCAGCGCGGCGACCATCTGCGGCAACTCGATAGCAGTAATCCGACGGCCGATGATCGTCCCTGCGGTCCCGCCAATGGCTGCGACTGCTGCAAACTGCGCGAGGACTTCTGGAGGGAAGCCGACTGCGGCCAGGGAGGCGAGGATACCGGAGCCGACACCTAGGATGCCGAGAATGTTACCTTGTCGGGCTGTCGTCTGCGATGCGAGGCCAGAGAGGGAGCCTGAGATATGAAGTATGTCAGTTATAGGTTAAGGTATGAATCACATAGGACGTACTGATGCACAGAACACTACTCGTCAGGTACCCAGCTTGAACGAGACCGGACATTCCCGTGCTTGCAGCGAATAGGAAGCCGCCGGTGTACACGATGGCAGGGACACCGTAGAGCCACGCATATTCCGGAGGATCAGTAGCACCTGCAGGAGGGCGATACCTGTCAGTGGGTGCTACACCGGCCACGACAAAATGCACACTCACGCTTGAACATGTCAAGCATGCGCTTCGTGATGACGAAGCCACCAGCGACGTTCACACTGGCAAGCAGGACGGAGGCGGCACCCAAAGCCTGAGGAATCGTCGTAGGGAGGTATCCGCCACCCATGACGAACATGCCTCCAACACCGACCATACCTGAACAAATCCAACATGAGCCGGGCCGTCATCACAAATGCAACACACATTTGAATTACTCACCAGAGATAGCATTCGTGACCGACATCAGAGGCGAGTGCAGCGCCGGGGCGACGCCCCACACAACACGGTACCCAATCAAGCCCGCCAGCCCGAACGTGAAGAAGTTGCTCATGAACGCCGGGCCGGTGAGCTTGCCCAGGGTGATCACGGAGCCCATCCCTCCCGTAATGAGCGCGACCTCGCGCGACGCCTTCTGCCATGGGGTGAGCGCACGGGCCTCCGCGGCCTCCGCAACCTTCGCGGCACTCGGGGGCGCGACGGGTGGAGGGGCCGGCCGCGGGACCGGGGGGAGCAGGTTGCCGTTGTGCAGGACGATCGAGCCGCGCACGACTTCGTCCTCGAGGTTGATTGCGAACCGGCCCTCGCCGCCGATGGAGAGCAGGAACTTCGTCACGTTGTTCGAGTAGAGCGTGGAGGACTGGGTGGGGAGCCGGGACGGGAGGTCAGAGTAGCCTAGTAGAAAGGTCAGGAGGTGTACCGTGCTGTCAAGGGGGAACGTACTCACCGATGATTTTGACACCCTTGTAGACGGACAGTTCTCCGGGCTTAGTGACGGCACAGTTTCCTCCGGTTTCCGCGGCGAGATCGACGATGACTGAACCTTGCTTCATGGCAGAAACCATCTATACGGAAGACTTAGAATATCGATAAAAATGGACTTCCGGCATGACGAACCTCCTCAGTGATAAGCTTTGGTGCGGGTTTTCCGGGGATGAGGGCCTACAGAGACTGTAAGCAGGACTCCGTAACCAACTAGCGTATATCCGCACCGTAGTGATGACAATGTCGACGTCCTTGCACTGTTCCATGAAAAGAGCCATCTCTGCCTCGATGAACTCCTTCGACATTTCCTTAGCGTAGCCTCCTTGACCTTCGCCTGATTCTTCGAAGGGGACTTCAAGGAACTCGGCGCCTAGAGATTGGACCTGTTCACGAGCAGCAGCGCGGGTATCGAAACCTCGTACAATTGCACCCATTCGCCGTGCCTGCCAAATTGGTGAGTGGACGTGAGTTGTGAGAGGGTACAACTAGCGTACGGTTGCGATAGCACTCAAGCCAGCGACGCCGGCGCCGATGACTAGCACTTTGCATGGTGGTATCTGGTATGTGTGTTAGGCCAAGCAATCGAGGCACATTCTAGCAACGCTGTGTACCTTTCTGCACGGCAATGGTTGGTCAATGACGACATACAATGAGAACTGTGCAAATTAACGTACCCGGCAGCAGTAACCTGACCAGTGAGGAAACGTCCGAAGTGGTTGGCGGCCTCGAGAACCGCCTTGTAGCCAGCGATGTTAGCCATGGAACTGGTTCACAGTCCTACTCTCAGCATGTGCACGAACATTCAAAAAGTGAAACGGACCTCAGAGCATCGAACACTTGGGCACGGGATATACGGGGTATCTGCTCCATGGCAAACGCGCTCGCCTTCTTCGCCGCCATCGCCTCGATGGCCGCCTTATTTTGCGCCGAGTACAAAAACGAGATGAGGGTGCTGCCGTCCTTGACGAGCTCTGCTTCCTGCCCCGCGAGCGGCGGGCGGACCTTGAGGAGGATGTCCGAGCGCTCGAAGAGCTCGGTCCTGTCTACGACGACCGCGCCCGCCGCCTTGTACTGCTCGTCTAGAAACTGCGCCTCTAAACCTGCGGACTTCTCTACGAGGACCTGCGCGAACCCCTTCTTGAGGAGCAGCGATGCATTCTGGGGCGTCAAAGCCACGCGTCGTTCATTTGGGTAGATTTCTAGTGGGACACCGACGCTGAGCGAGGAGTACGGGACGCCTGATGTTCATGATATGTTAGACGGGGACATGTCCCAATACGGACACCAGCTGGAGGTGATCTTACCAGGGAGCTCCTGCGCGGGGGGAGTCGCACTCTTCGGACTGGCATCGTTTGCAGCGTTTCGTCTTGGTGCTACGGTGTGAAACTTGCGATAGGAGCACGAGACTACGAATGACGCAGGGCGCGTTCAGTGCGTCGATTCTGAATACATATGTAATCGCAGAGAAGCTGCTCACTTTGCAATCTAGTCGCCGCGGCGCTTGCAGACCAGGCGCTGCAGCGCACGCCCCTCGAGTGCACGAACAGGATGTCCAGGCCCATGGCTGGTGGTGGGCAACCAGAGCAGGAGTGGGCGCGAGGGGGCGGGTGCTCGGTGGAGGAGGGGAACGTCGAGCGTCGCGAGCTGGGTGGCCGAAAGCAGGCTGCGCGCTGTAGCCGATCGATTGGTTGGGAGGGAGTCACTTGACCATGGGCCAGCGAGGCATGGGAGAGCTCTCGATACAATTCCAGGGCATGGCGGTGATGGTCAGCGGGTCTCGCCAGCACGACGCTTCGCGCCTTCGACACCTTCGCGCGGTAGCATGCCCCGTAGCGCGGCCGTGTGCAGCTGAGCGTGAGCACAAGGCACCGGCCGACAACGGCACCTCTGCACTGATCGCGCTCCTTTGATCCGCGAGCCAATTTCCCCGCAGCGTCGACTTTACCCCGCACTTTCTGCGCACCGCGATCGTGGCTGCGACATGAAATATCACAGGCTAGAGAGCATGGTGCACACACGGCATAGTCTAGTGCGTATATAGTTACACAGAGTATGATACAGCATAGGGTTTATCCTCCCCAACGCCTGCTGCGAGTTTACTGCAATTTGCCGCTCAGCTCCCGTTCGACGCTAACGAGCTCTACCGTGTGAGGGTGCTCCCAAAGCGCTGCCGCCGCGCCTGCCTCAAATGGAGGCAAGGGCCGGCGAGGGTTGCCGCCGTAGCCGTAAAGCTTCTCCAACAGGAACTTCGTCCCAGAAATCGAAGCCTTTGCAATGGTGAAGTCCGCACGGGCGATGATGCCCTGCAGACGCTGGGCCTCGGGAAGAAGGGAAGGGTCCTTCTTCGACTGCTCGGAAAGCTCGAAGAGCTTGGCGATAGAGTACTGGTGGAGTTATGAGCAATGTCCGAGGCAGGACAATCAGCAACGAGACATACCGGCGCCACATTCGCGAGCCCTGTGATAGCGCCATGTCCTTCTACGAATGCAGAAGGCAAGATGAAGTCTGTGAAGCCGCCAAGGACAAGGAAAGGCGCGTAGGCATTCTTCCGGGGGTGCAGCGTAGCAAACGAGGGATCCGACACCGTGGCGGCGATACGAGTGAGTTTCCCGACGTTACCACACCTGTACCTTGTCAACGTCATGCCTCGCATCGCAGGAACGGAACATACGTGAGTTTCACACCGGCAATGTTCGGCGACTCTGTAGCCAGTTCAGTGATGAGGTCCGAGTCGAGGTCGATGCCTCCACTGGCACCAGGATCTGTACCTCACGATCAGAACAAGATGTGGAAGGTGGGGACATGGGGCGCGCTCACAATTATATATAATTACGGGTATAGGGCTCTTCTCCGCCACTTCCGTCCAGAATGCCTTGAGCGCCTGTCTGTTTCCCGCCAAAGCACCGGCAAAATAGCCGCTGCATATGACAATAGTGTAGTCCGCGCCTGCTGCCGCTGCCTCCACCGAAAGCTCTATCGTCTCCCGAGTGCTGCCCGCGCCCGTGCCGGCAATGATTGGAGTGCTAGTGAAGCCAGCCTCGTCCAGCGCGCTGCGGGCGGTCTTGATGAGGGCTGCACGCTCGGCGTGGGACAGGTGGTGGGCCTCTCCCATGCTGCCCGAGAGCAGGGGTCGGACGCCCGCCTTCGCGAGACGGATGACATGAGATGAGAAGGCCTGAAGATCTGCGCAACGTGCGGGCGCGTAGCGTAAGTGCGGGGGTGCCGTACGCGCGCTCACGCTGCGGACATACCGAGGTCCTCTGTGTCCGGCGCGAAGAACGTCGGGATGGGCGCGTAGATGCCGGGCTGGAGCGGGCGGACGACAGAGACCATGGCGAGCGGAGGTCGGGGAGTGCTGTGGTGGATAGCGAGACGACAGAATCTGCAGATTGGTCGGCGCACCTTTATGAGGAGGGCAGGCGGGCGCGGGCCGGGCTTCCCGGGGGCCCGTTACACCTGACCGTCGGCCCGCCCGCGTAGAGTTCGTTATCGAAGGGCGCGCGCTCCATCGTCGTGATCGAAGACGGCGACTTGCAGCAGTCACCCGCCTTGCTATGTTGGCGTTTGTCGGCGGCGCTGCTACGCGTTGCGCCTCCGAGTGCACGGGGCACGACATCGGAATATAATTCCACCCGCGGCGTCTTGCGAAATGAACACCGGACGTGCACAGGCGGAGGTCGCCGTCGCCAACCCGGACGTGTGGCTTAATCACTTGCCTCCAGAAGGGCGAAGACCTTCATTGGGAACCCATCTCGCTCATGTTGCGAATGGCCACATGAAGGCAGAGGCACCTCAAGAAGACCTGTGCCCGCACGAGAACATGTCACGCGTCGAGCCCCAGGGCCGCTTCATACGCGGTATGAACGGCGACCGGCAGCAGCGGACAGCAACGGGCGGCCGGAAGATATGTATCCTCGTCCTGCTCAGTGTCCGTCGTCAGGCGTGTGAGTTCCGATCCTTCAAAATGCCGAACCAACCTAGGCTAGCCTGTGCCAGACTCACAATATGGCCCCGGACCTCCCGTTGGGCTCGTTTTGCGCAAACTGGGGCACTCCCGATGCGAAAGTCTTGCCACAATCTGTCGCACCCCGGGTGCAAATGGAAGGAGACGATGCGAACTCCGGGTAACGCAGGAAGACGGAAAGACAATACTGATATGGTAATGCCTTCGCATTCAAAGGCGGGACGAAGCACAAATGAATGTCGACGGAGGATGTTCAGCGTGAAGAGCATCCGCAACAGTTTCCCCCCGAGTACTCACCGTGAGCGTAGCATCCCTCTATACACCCAATAGGCATCGTGTACCTCTCTTACGATGGAGGTGCAGGTGGCATTGCGTCTATGTCCTAAATGCGGCTGCGACGATCATCGGACGTCAGAGATCGTTGTGGGCTCGGGTAGCATGCATTTGACTTGAACCTGTTAACCAGAGCTGTCAGCCCCTCAGCGCATGACTCCATGGGCGCACTCACAAGGTGCCTATCGTACAGCGCATGTCTACACAACCTCTAATTTGGATAATACCTCTCTCTCCCATTCCTTGTGGCCCTCGTCATCCACGGGCCCTTCGTCTGCTAGTGCCGCCTGGAAGACCGCCCACGGCACACACGCCCGATCGCCCTCCTCCTTCGGCTCAAGTGCAAACCGACCTTGCCTAGACCGTTGGAGGGTAACGACGTGGCCGGCGGATCCCAACGTGTGCGCTAGATCGTGTACGATGCATCGGACATAAGTCCCACCGGACACCTTCATACGCAGCACGAAGGCGGTCGGCGGCTTTTCCGTAGGCACTTCTTGCTCGGGCTCGTCCTTGATGGACACGTTACCGTCCACGCCCTGCAGCGCCTTCTCCATCGCTTCCTGTTCCTCCTTCGAGAATTTCTTCTCTGGGAGCCGGAAGGAGTGGCCGGACCCTAGCCACTCGACGAGTTCGAGTTCGTGCACCGTCACCTTCCGCTTCTCGATCGGCCGCGGTAGCGGGATGCCCTTGCGAGCATAGTCATACAGCGGCATGCCGTCCATCTTAAGCGCAGAAAATCTACCACCGAGCCGTGAGTCAGCGAGAACTTATGGGGATCGCCAAGGCATGCGCATACATCGGCGGAACCTGTTCGATCTCGCCTCTGAACTGCTCCAGGGCCTTTTCGATGTCTTCTCGGGTGACGTGGTGCCATGGTGCGGCGCGCACTTGCTTCCCCTCGCTGTCGTATGTGTCCGTCTCGCACCCCAGCAGGCACGTCGTGCGGTATTCCTACGTCTTCGCGTCAACGCTGGAGTCTAGACGCATTGGTGCGGGTCTTCATTACCTTTACGCAATCTAGAAATTCGGAGAGCTTTTTCGTACCTTTGCCAACGCCTATCACTGCATGTACGTGCATTCCACGCGTTCAGATATCACATCATGGTTGGCAAGCGATAAACGGGGCTATTCACCAAGCACGCCGTCTGCGAGGGGATCGAGCGTCCCGCCCTGCCCAATTTTGACTGCGTCACGCCGTGCTTTGCGGTTCTTCCCTCCCTGCTTGGCTTTTTCGGCAAGCTTGCTTTCCTCTACGAACAAGGGCGAGTTTGCGACGAGCCTTTTGACGTCATTCACCACGGACATAGACGTTGGCCCCGACGGCTTGACCACGCCAAAGAGAGCTGACCGAGGGCCGCTTGTCGCATCTTTGGGCATAGCAGTGCGCGTCGACGGCGCGAGAGAGGCAGGTCGGAGGTATAAATTTGATGACCAGCGAGGATGGCACAAGGTGGTTCGCGGGAACTTTCGAATCGCGGCGTTGGTGGAAAGCATGAGGGCATATAAGCGCCCAATGGAGTCCTCCGAATAGTTTCAGACACGCTTGGCAAAGCGTCGGCTCGTTCTCTCAATTTCAAGTTAGGCGTTATAACCTTGTAATCTGCTGAGTTTCGTATGTACTACACATCCCATCCTACACATGAGTCATAATATCTCCTACGAGCTGCGGGCGAATGGACTCCATTCAATCGTCGTACCACTTGCACTAAAGCTTGAAAGTCAGCAACGTCTTCTGCACGAGTGGCAGAAAGAAACGTACGAAAGCGCGGTGATGAACCTTCGTGCCAGCTTCGCTGATGGCCTGGACCTCTTCCGCAGTGAGGTCGGGGAGTTCCTGGGTTGAAACGTACTCCTTCACGCGCTCTTCTTTCGAGCTCGTCCTGAGGTTAAGCGAAAGCATGAGAGAACATCGGCATGTATTGTGTCTGCTCCACTTACGTGACCTCTACGACGTCTTGGGCACGCAGCCACAGGCCGAGAACTTGGCCCTCGCTGACAGTCTTTCCGGTGTCTTTCTCCAGACGCGCGCGGATGGTCGCTAGGATAGGATCGACAGGTCCGCCTTTGTGACGGACGATGGGAGTCAGGCCGCCGTATGACTCGGTAACAATGTTGTGCTTCTTCTGGAGCTCCAGAACTGGGAGAGCAGCTTTATAAACATATGGGTGGTATTCGATCTGTTCATAGGTCAGTGTTAGCGCTGTATGCATACTGAAGCGCCCACTTATTGCCGGTACTAACCTGGTTGACCGCCGGAATGACGGTTGCGACCTCGAGGACTTCCTGCAGGTCCTTGACCCGGAAGTTAGAAACGCCGATGCTCTTTGCGAGCCCCTCCTTCTGGATGCTCTCGAATTCCTTCCAGACCGCCTTCAGCTTGCCCTCGTGATGAATGGGCATGTGGATGAGGAAGAGGTCGACATAGTCGAGGCGAAGCTTTTCCAGCGACTCGACCAACGTATCCCGCACAGTCTTCCCTTCGGGAACCTTCGCGAGCTTCGTGGTGACAAACAGCTCAGAGCGCGGCTTGCCGGACGCGGCAATACCCTCGCCAAGGGAGTCCTCGTTGCCGTATAACTGTGCGCCGTCGAGGTGCGTGATCCCGTTCGCAATGGCGACACGGACGGAGTCCGTCGCGTTCTTGCCATAGAGCGCGGTGCCGGTACCAAAGCCCAGCCACGGAATCTGCTTGCCGTCGTTGAGGGTGATGATATGGGGGGCCATGGCGCGCGAGAGGTTTGTGGTTGCGAACCGACGGAGGGCGGTGATAATGACCATGCCTATGGCCGCGACGGTTATATATGCCCTGAGGGAGTTGAGTCGGAAGACCATATGGGCGATAAGATCGATCCGATGACGAAAGTCGAACAGATTATGAACGCAATGTTTCTCCCACCGGGCACGTCACCGTTTTACTACGAACGTCGCGCGTCAACGCCTTGCGGATCATGTCATGGGGCGGAAGTCACTGACCTTGGGTTATACGGCGGCTCGGATGGTCGCTCGAAGCAAAGGAACGGTGGGATACACGCCCACGACCATGCTTGCTAATCTCTCACAACATACGATAACCTGGTTGCGTGAGCATGAGATGGAGAAAGCGGCGCTATATTTGCACATGATCTTCCTGACTACTGTGGCTCGGATATTGGTGGGTCTCGTTCCCTACTTGTGGGTCGTAGAAGGACGCGAGAAACCGCTGAGAACACTGAGCATGTTATGGGTCACGCTAAGGTCGCGCGCTGACTGCAACGGAAGAGATGGCAACATCAGACCTGTCGGTGACCGAGCGGGTGAGAGTCCGGCTTGCTGGTTCCTGCCCGCGCCGTTCGCGCCGCAGACTGAGATCTTGTGGGGACCGGCAACCACGCCAGAAAATGTGTCCAGGGCGTTTACGGGTGAGCGCCCGCGGGAATCAAGTAGATATGATGGAGTGAGCGATTGGACTGTCGCCGAGAGATGCCGCGCTATCTGTTGGTCCTCAGCACTTGTATCTAGGCGGTCGGACATTGAAATCTACGTCATATTCGTCCATACGCGATACATCGACATGGTCAGTCGTGGTATGTGCGCTCAGTGAAGTGAGGGAGTGTGCAAAAGCCGTTTACTGGATCCCGCCCTCGAATCGAGCAGGAAACTGGCTTATAACATGTCTTATGCATCCTAAATAGTGTTGAAAGGGTTTACGGCGGTTGGCGAGCCCACTAGACCCCACGAATCCCAAAATGACATGGGCGTTTGCGGCCCCTGTACAACATGCAAGGAGAACTCCGACGGATCGGCCCCAACGTTTTCCCCAGAACTGCATAGGCAGGCTACGGCGACGTAATCCTTCAAATTCTTCGGTAGCGATTTCGCGCAAATGTGTTCATATTTGCCATATGTCGAGATTTCAGGTGTTTTGGACGGTGTTCGATGGTATTTCTCACTAAGATGTCATCCGCAGGGAGCAGGCAGCTGTTTTTGCCAAATCGAATTCGGAGGATCATCAGATGGCACATTAAGCTACACATCCCAATATAATTTGGGCCCATATGAGCAGCGAGGCTGGAGGAGTATGCCTCGTACCGTTAAATACCGTGTTCGCAGCCACTCTCAGCCACAACATCGCATGCCGGACTGCTGCCGCCCGGACACACGTTGTAGATAAAAACCTGCCGTGAATGCCGAATTGATCCAGGACACCGCTAAGATTGCTTGAAATTAACCGACCGTAAGCGGAGTGCGGGCGCTCTGGACGCGCGCTCCAGGATTTTGGCCTAGCGTTGCCGGTCCCCAGATCTTGAGACATGCCTGCCCTAAATCAAAGTAGTATACATGTCCTTCAGCGCCTCATTCCGCCTCATCTTTTAACAACTACTCCAGGCACTTGCATACCACATGTTTGCCGTCGCCATTCAACTCGACGTGCTCTCATCTCAAGGTGCCTCAGAGCAATCTCCACGGTGCACTCTTTGGCTGGTCGTCCTCGACCTGCCACGGACTGAACGGTCACCTGGTGTTTCCGACATACCCTCTACGTATCTACAAGCCTGTGATGTAGCTCAAACTGGAATATACCTCATTGAGTCCCCCAATACCCAAGTGCACTGCAAGAAACGACAGGTTTAGCTTCTGAAAGGAGTGTGGGTAGCTATATATCGTCATAACTCTGGGACAGGCCTCCGTGCATTCGATATGTTGTTGATCAACTGGTCGGTTTCCTCGTGGGTATACGTCTCCGCGCCCATGTTGGGATATGTCCCTAGTGCAGTGTTCATCTGGGGGTGATTAGGCATAGTCAGCGGTGGTGGCGTCGGAGGAAAGGTTGTTGGATCTTCAGGATCCTGTCGGTGGGATGTGAGCTGGCACGTAACGTTATAGCTAATGAACATCTGACGCTCACATATAGTCGCATAGGAGGCATATCTGGTATCATCGTAGGTGGCAGTGGCTCGGAGCTCGCGAATGGAAGCGATTCGACGAAATCGGCTGGCGAGACCTCCTTCATGACGGTGGTCTCCAAATCGGTGGGCAGACCTGGCGTGGAAGGCGCGCTCGGAGGAAGGACTGCACCACTACTAGCCATGGGTAATGTGCTTGCCCGTGGTCGCATCCCGGTGGCCCCCGTCCTGCTGATCTGGTTGTGTCGGCCGGGCAGCACGCAGAAGTACACCACCAGGCCGCCAATAACGGCCGCTCCCGCAAGACCGCCGATCACGCCGCCCACTACTCCTGCGATGTTTGTGCTATGCGTCTGACTGTTTGAGCCAGAGGATCCGGTCGGCATCCCAGGACCGGCATCGATGCTCGTCCCCGTCACCCTTGTACTCGACGTGGCGCCACTCGGGCTGGTTGCGATGCCTTGAGTGCTCTTCGCCGTGCCGCTACCAGTATTCGTACTAGTTGCGCTAACCCCTCCGGTGCTTGGGGACTGCCCCGTCCCTGTCGGCTGGAATGTGCCGGTGGATTCAAATTTGTCTACATGTTGCGCGTGAGTCTCGCCCCCTCCAGATATTTTCTACCACTTACCCCCTATATCTTCAGAGTCGACAGCGTCGAATGTATCGAGCTAGTATGTGCGTCAGGCAATGCGATGTGCGAACATGAAAGCTGCACTCACAAATCCGTCGATAGGCACAAATGCCCAGTCGGGGATGGCCGTGCCCGCTGGTATGGGATGCGGGTAACTTGGGCGCATGAGACTTTGCTCGGTCTGCTGGATCACCTTCAGACGTACCTTCCGTTATGCACATCACTCGCAGCGCAGTTCGCCGTCCACTGCGACCACCTGGGCATCATATATCGTGAGTTGATGAACCGTTCTTAATACCTGGAATACGTACTCAGGCCAGCCCGCTCCTTGACAGAATCCACAAGCGCTAGATAGTGCGTACGCAATGGAGCTGCAAGTACATTCATTGGCTGCGCTCGAATCGGGGCCGTTGTACCTGAAGGAGACGTCTGGAAGGGCTTGTACCACCCATTCTAGTCAACCCGCCCGGCGTTTGTCAGAATCATAGTATGCGGAAAGCACAATGACACTTACTTCCATCGGGCTGACAGGCTCCTTGAATATACGCGGCCATCAGACACGGGGTCTGCCCAATGGAGTTGTATGACTATCCAAAAAACAATCACCAAACAATTCTGTGAGTTCTGCTATAAGGCTACCCAGACAACCGACTCACCCAAATAGTGTCAGAATTGTTCTTGCATGGTGCGTTTGTACTCTGAGCTACCACATACGAGAAAACAGTGCCGATTATAGCAACGCTCCACCGAGTCATGGTAAAAACTCAAACAAATGTGAGGCAGCGAGGACGTCACGGAGAGAGGAAAGGCTAAGGAGGAGGGAAGACTTGGCAGCTGTCTGATCAGTGGCCCCCGCCGCGAGTCCTTAAGCGCGGTGTTTGGTAGGTTTGCATCTGTACGTTTCCGGCGTCCCGTAGTAGGAGACGTGATCAGCAGTCGACAGATGGGTCCTTCGGGACCGCGCCAGAAGCCGCGGGCTTGACGCATGCGTGCCCTCCGTCAAACACGGACACTGCTCACACATCCGCCAGGTACCCATATCGCAATTCAAATGCGGGCCCCGCGAGTCACTCGTGGCTGGAAATTACGAACATTGAAGATACAACGTGTCGTAATGTGTCGCACCTGTTCGTTAGGAGTCTTTAATGAGATCAGTTGGACGGATCGCAGCAGTGCAGGCTGTAGACCCGCTGTGCATCTGTACAACGACTGCACAGTCGAAATTCGTCAACAAATAGCATACATTACTTGTGACGCACGTTCTTACCATTCAAAGAGCATGCTCGTACATTCAGCGGACACTCCCGTTGTGCGAGCCAAGGACGAAAGGGCCAAAGACGCGCACCGATTACCTGTGGGAATCACGCTCACATGACCGATTGCCGTTTTAGGCGACGTGTTGTTCAACTCGTTGAACCATCGGCGGACAACTTTTGGCAAGGCACTGTCACCAACGGGTTGAAAGTCCCTTGAGGACACCTCCAGCTTCAAGGGTTCGTTCACCACCCGGTTGTTCTGCGGTCACATATAAGGCGTCGAAGACGCAGAGGGTCTCAAACTCTCACCTACCCTCTGCCACTTGGAATTCAAGCACGCCCCCGCAAGTGACGGAATCTGACATCTGCCCCCACTCACGGTGAGCTTGAGATCCAAGTACTTTGGACCTATATGTTGTTCAGCATATCTAATCACATTGACAAAAGACATCACGTTGTTTCGTGCTCCCTACGAACTTACACTCTTTATTCGCCATGATAGAACATCGCGGCTTCTCGGCCTGGATCACCTCCGATAATATGCAACTCGTGGAATTTGAGCCGCGCGTTGACGAAAAAACCCACACGATAACCTGCTGGATCGCAGGTCCCGTAGGAAAGGCGGGTACACGCTCGAATTGGTTTGATGTCTGAGATTTTGACACGTTGGACATCAGCCTTTCGTTGTACATTGGCGCGACCATGGCAGTCGGGTGGACAGCGCAAGCTACATCTCCGTCGACGGTTACAAAGTCCCAGGTCAATTTCTTTACGGACATGGCGAGCAACTTCGCCGAGGTGTAAGGGTTGGTTCGCGCGAGGAAAGGCCATTTGTCTTCTCCAAGATCGAAGCTGGTAACGTTATCGCCAAACTTTGCCAGACTTTGTACTGACGAATACGGTTAGGGGACAGCATAGGATATGGTGCTTTGAAACCTCACAAGAACGTCGGTTCCATCATGTTGGAAATCAGACAAGTCCGACGAACGAAACCCTACGGCTTACTCGAATTGAGCGAACCTCCTAGTGTCATCCGCGGTCAACGTCCGGAAGGCGAGATATGTGTTCGGTATGTCCGCGATTACTACCTGTTCGCACTATGCCCATCCAAGCTTCGCAGGTATGGTGAAGTACGCACCATCCCAGCACAGCCCCCAACCTGGCATATAAGTCCCTATGACCCCAGCAGCCGTGACCCTTTCGTGACGTTTATCTTCCGCTACAGGACGCACGGTGAGATTGTTCTTTTTTGGACACCTCCATAACGTACTTAACGGGCGAAGACTGGCTCATTTCGCAGTGCATTATTGGTCCCGACGAGGCGATCTCTCAAGAAGCACCAATCCCATGGCCTCTCGAGAGCCCAGCTCATCTCTTGACCCCATCGTCGGAGCAACCGACTAAGCCCACCGAACCCGAAACGCAGTCCGATGATGAGCCTGACGAGGACTCTGACCCGGAGCGGTCCCCTAGTCCGGAATCCGGATATCCTACCCCCGGTTCCGCATATCCTACCCCCGTTTCCGCACATCCTACCCCCGTTCACACTCCAACGCTTGGGCTGGGTCTGCTTGGTATAGGACACAGACCGGAGGCCAGCCGAGTAAGTCCCATCATCTGTGCACTGTATCATGTCGACTTATGGTACTACAGCATGCCTCCGACACCTCCCAACGCTCTTTCTCCGGAACCTGGGACCCGTCGTCGACGGCTGGCGCGTACTCAGAGATCGTATTCGAAGAATACCGCCCCGAAGACCGCGACAGCCTCGCAGACTACTACAAGTGATCCAATCCGCTCTCGCTCTCTCGTCGCAAGTTTCGCATCCACCGTACTGCTGTGCATTACGTCAAGATCTCCGCTTGCTATCTTCTATCGTCTATCGTCCGTTGTCTCCCGTCTCGCTTTTTGCTTTGTCCACCGAATCCCGTCGCCCCCCTCGTCGTTTGCTACACCCTCGAAAACATCTTTCCTCGTATATCTGTTGTCCTCGTCGTTTCCTTGCTTCCATAGCTACTTCGCTACCCTCCCGTATTTTTTGTCGTCGACGTCTTGCTCTATCTCGAAGTGTGCTGCGTCCAGTACTTGTCGGAACGTCATAGCTATTCATATATACGTTTGTCTCTGCTTGTATTCCCCGTTATCAATGAACCATGCTTTTCCCTTTGCCCATATTAATTTTACCGAGAACTCTGTCCTGATTGACACCTACATAAACTCGAAGGCTTGAGGTGCATCGGAGATGTCAAATCTTCGTGAAATATTACTCTCGAGCGCTGCTGACCTTAACCCCAGTGCCTCACCTAAATCAGTCGTTTGCGGCTAAGTACATGCAGGCGCCGCGCATGCCTCCTCCCTGACGTCGGCCTCCATGTCCTCCATCCCGCTAAGCCAGCTCACTACCTTGCCGACATATGCCTCGTCGTCTACCTCGCGCTTGAAGTCTCTATACGCCGACTTCACGTATCAGAAACAATCCAACCCGACTTCGTACGCGTCCAACGTCGAATGGTGGCGCCGCACTCTCGAGGACGCGCTCCTTCGAGGATGGCTGTCAGAGTCCCATAGCGCAAATGCGACGCCCGACCGCATTGTGCTGCATGCTCCCGGAGTAGCGTTTGTCGAGCACTTCCGGGTGGAGGGCGTGGGCAAGCCACTGAGCATACCTACCGTGATAGTGAGTGCTCCATTGGCTCCTTGGCACGAGTTTCTGGGCACACGATACGGACGCTCATCGGAGGCTCTTACTAGTGAAGTCTGAGCTGTGCGGCTCAAAGGCTCTGATACCCCTGTCCGACTTCCTCAGCTCTTCGCGGTCAATATACGACCCTGGGTGGCTGCCATATCGCATCGCGAGCTTTGTGGTCGGGAAGCCACTGTGGTGGGCGCTTGGGCAACTTGGCATCGTGGACAACCACGCCAATGCGTTCGGGGACTCGAGCACTGCTGAACGATGGAAGAAGGTCAAAGGGGACTACGTTGCGATCAAGCTGCTAGAGCAGGCTGCGGAGCGCATCCTGGAGAGACAAAGGCAGAAGGATGTGGGCAACCTCGCGGACTCGCTGTATAATGCGGAGAGCTTCCGGGAGGAGTTCGCCTCTTGTGCCTTTGAGGATGCGCTGTTGTCCGAGCTCGACGTGAAAGTTCTGCTCAAGTTCCTAGAGCGGGATCGACATTCGATAGTGGTCAAGGGAGAGGTGAGTTCGTCCGTGGTCCTCCGAAGGGTCTTATTCCTAATTCCGAAATAGATCATTAAGTTTGTGGAGAGCGGTGTCTCAGAGTCCTTGGACATTACCGCTGTGGACAGCGGTCTGTTAGCGCTGAAGACCGCGGTGCAGAAACTTCAAGCACAAGTGGACAGCCTGCAACGCCGGATAGACGAGTAAGTGAGCTGTTTGAAGACCCTACATCATATTCCTGATCAATAACTTAGACGTACCCGCCTGGCGTCTGAAGCACTCCGCCAGAAACGCAAAGAAACCGCCCTCACTCACTTGCGTGCCCGCAAGCTGCTGGAAGATGTCCACAAGAAGCGCCTTGGGTCACTCGACCTCCTCGAGGCCACATTGCTGCGCGTCGAGACGTCCGCAGGCGACATCGATGTCAGCACGCTTTGCGCATTCACTCCTACTATATATCAGCCGCTAACGACGATCGATTTTCCTCCGCAGATCATGAAGTCCTACGAATCCTCCACCGTGACTCTGCGCGAGATCCTCTCGCACCCGCTTCTGCAGCGCGAGAAGATCGACGAGACGATGGACGCGATGGCTTCCGCGACCGCGGACGCGCGCGAGATCGACGGCGCCATTCAGCTGGGTGCTGAGATGGCGCAGGCCGACGCGGGTGTGGACGACGACGCACTCGAGGATGAGCTTGCGGCGCTCGTACGGGATGTGGAAAGGGAGAAGAGCGACGCGGCGGCGGAGGAGCAGCACAGGCGGCTTGCTGCCGGCGGGCTCGATGTTCCGGTGCATGAGCCTGTCTTGCCCGAGTCCCAGGAGGTCGAGGCTGCGCGGAAGCAGCTGGAGAGGGTTGCAGCTTAGACGGGCCCCGGGGGGGAGGGGGAGTTGAGTGGCCCATTCATATCCTCACGATTTTCACGGATTCTGCATAGTCTGTTGCACTCGGCAAGTGTCATGTTATCACGTTATAATCTACATCTACATCATGGATACAAGCTAGCTTTCTATGCTACAGATCAAGTAGTCCGAGATATGTGTATGCGTGTGCCTCAAGCTGCACGCTGTAAGTGTACGAGTCCGGTTGTCAAAACCAACGCCAAGTTCGTGGTCCCGCCGTATGCATCCAAGAGGACGACTTGTCCATCTCCCTCGATCTCAGAAATCTGCCTCGCTCGGCATCCGGCTCTTCCTCTCCGCTTCGTACAATCCGTAGATGCTATACGTCGGGCTGCGATAATCCGCGTACTCTTGCGTGTTCGCATGCGCCATCGCCATCTGAGCCAGGCTCGGGAGCGGCGGGGGCGACGGCACGCGCGGCGGCCTATCGTCCCCTGCCCCGCGCCCGCTCCCATTCCCACCCCCACCTCCACCCACGTTCTTCCGAGGAACGACGCGCGACTTGCTCCCGCTCGTCGACATGCCCCCCTGGCCATTCGCGACCGTGCGCGTCGACGGCAGCGACGCCATGCTCGTGAACTCCGCGAGCATGAGGTTGCCCAGCCGCGCGCTCGCCTCCATCCCGGGGCTCATCGCCTCGCTCTGCACGCGTCCGTGCGCGCGGCCCTTCTCGCGCGGGATCTGCGGGGTCGGCGGTGCGCGCGTGCGGTCGCCCGCGAGCGTGATCGAGTCGTCCGGGTAGAGCGTCGGCTGCGGGGAGAGCAGCAGCGCGGACGTGTCGACGTACACGTCGGGGTCAGGCGTCGCGAGGCCCATCGCGGACGCGAGCGCGCGCGTGTCGCGCTCGCGGCGGGCGGGCGACTTGAGCGCGGGCGAGAGCGGGGGGAGGATGTACGAGGTGGAGGTCTCCACGGACGGCAACATCACTGAGGAGCGATTTCCGCGCGCAAGCGTGGTGATGCCCGCGACGGTCGAGGATGCGCGGAGCGCGCCGCCGGTGTTGGGTGCATAGGGTGCCTTGACGCGTGCGCGGCCTTGGGCTTGGGCACTGATCGACGTTGACTTGCGTAGTGCAGATTTGGGGAGAGGCGTGGGGAGGTATGCCGCCGCATTCGGGGTTTGCGGCTGTGGACTAGGCATATAGGGCGAGATGATCTGCGCGCCGCCGTAGATGTCCGCGTGCATATCGAGGTACTCAGTTGCCGCGAGGCTATGACGCATGCTCCGGTTTCCCTTGGAGAGACGACTGGCGGATGGTTTACGCTGGAGAACAGGTGTGCCATCGGCTGTGAGGGGTGACATGCCGCCAATGGCTAATCCGATACCGGCAGTCGACTGCGGGGAAGTAGGGTATATCGACATGGAGAGCGTGGAGACGCGATGGGCTGCGCGAGACAGTGCGCTCTGCATTTGTTGCATTGGCGGGTTGACGGGTGCCGAGCTGACAGGAAGAGGGACGCGGACTGGTGCCGGGGGAGGGGGCGGGGCGCGTTGAGAGAACAGTGGAGGCAGGCCTTTCGGTGGCTCAGGGAAGGCCAGATGAGCGGTGAGAGATCCCTTCCCAAGTTCTTGCGCAGACGACTTGGGAGTATACTGCGTCCAGGTCCAGAGCCCGTTGCTGTTGGGTCGAGCTACAGCCGAAGCACGGTCCTTGCCACCAAAGAGAGACTCTTCGTCCACCTTCAGCTCCTCGTCGGCGAACGGATCCTGGAAAATGGGTAAGGAGGGGGTAGGACAAGTGCGCTGGCGCGGCCGCGAGCGAGCTCTCAGGATGATAAAGGCGCCTAGTGCCAGAAAGCCAATACCGACAGAAACCAGGACGACCAAGACGACAGGCAGATGCTTAGAGCCTTTTCCGTGAGCCTGGCCCGCGTGAGAGCTGGCCAGCGAACGAGACGCGCCAGTGGGTGTCACAGATGGTACAAGCGTACTAGTAAGTGTAGCCGTGGCAAAAGCAGTGAGAGAGGGCAGAGGAGAAAACCCAGGGGTGATGTAAGAACCAGAGACCGTCAGTGTTGTTGGATTAACGTTCACTGGCAAGATTCCAGGGTTGATCGCATGTCCAGGTAAGCCAGTGTCGGTAGCGGGGACCGGAACAGCATTTGCGTTGATCTCGGGTGTCTTGTCTTTGCCCGCAGGCTTTGCTTTATCTTTAGGTGACTTGTGGGAGTTTTTCCCGCTGTCGGCGTTGTCGTCGTCCTTGTCGGGCCGCTCGGCGAGGTCACTATCGGGTGGAGAGTTGTGAGTTTTCTCCGCATGTTTTACGACCTTGTCTGGTTTTGCGTGAGTTTGTTGTGGCGGATTGAAGCGCCTAGTCTGTGTACGGGTAGAGAGCAAGTCGGCGGGGAGATCCATGGGACAATGAATGTGGGGTGAAGAGTGTCGACGGAGTGTGTGTTAGGGGAGAAATGTCCTGGGGCAAGCGGCCTGCACTGCAACAGAGACAAGAACGAGGCCTGGACGAGCTAGTGAAAAGGGAGGACAGAGCTCGCGACTGGACGAACCTGGAGCAAGTCGCGACGTTCGAATGCCCGCCAAAGTAGGCGTTATGGGCACGTGACCGTGTTTCGGCGTTGTCCGGAAGCCACAGACTAGCCTTTCTGGGACAACGCTAAGCGACGGACGAGATCCTCGACCCTGCATGCGTATTCGCCCTGCCGTCATTCCCCCTCTCCTTGTCCTCTCCTGCCAGCGTGTAGAAGACAAGGCATTGGCATCCTTCTTTTGTCTACATCCGCGTTCTTGCTGTCTTTTTGGAAAATCCCGGCTTGCATGCCGCTCACACTCATCGACGTACAACAATATCCCCATCGAAGATATTCAGCCCGTCCTTCGCGACCACATACACGCGTCGTTCGCGTCAAGATCATACAATCTACGTAGTATAATCCTGGTTGAACTATGGGCTCTGCAGGAAATGAGTCTAGGTACGCGTATCTGCCCTCAGAAATGTCCCCTGCTAGACCTCCAACTAGGAACGACGAGTCCCAAGCAAGCCTGTTACTCGCAGCCGCCCTCAGGCCTCGCGAACTACTCCCAAACCCTCCCGCGAACGAAGAATCCCATGTATCCGACGAGTCCTTGCCCTCAAGCGGGAGCACCTCTGTTCACTATCACATGAACGGACTTCAGCCCACCCAGACCCAGTCGCTACACGACAGCCAAGACGCTGCGTGCGGGGAGGGCTCGCAGAAGGAGAATGCACCTGCGCCGTTAGAGAAGTCTCCCCCGCTGCCGCAGGAAGGTTCACCTCGCAGGGTTCATCCGGACTCTTATCCTTCTCCACCTCTCGAAGCGCCATCAGCTGCCAAAGAGAAAGGGTCCACCACAATGCCTCCCTCGAAAGGAGAATTGGACTTCCCTCTCGGGAAAACAATGGTCGCTACCAAAGCCGTTGCATTCACGTCTTACACCCGTCCAATGTCCCGACCATTCGCAGGTGTCTCTCGGACTGCCATGTCTACCAATCCGATGCCCCCGCCTAGGAGGATGAGGTCGCCTTCCCCCGCTTCACAAGACTCCTTTGCTGGTCCGCCGGCTCGGGATCCCGCCGTAGCGTACATCGAACAAGACGAGGCTTTCCAAATACCTTTAGTTCGCCCGGGAGACGATTTGCAAGCTCTTTCCGATGGCGAAGACGGTCCTCCACCTGTATCTTCCAACATGTGGGCGCCACCCTCGCGAAATCGCGCTACCGAGCTGTTCTCTCGTTCAGGCAAAGTTCTGGTTCAAGGCACCCCGTCCAACTCCTCTCGCTCGAACGACTCTCAGTCCCAATCACAGTCACAGTTCCAACTTCCCCGCTCCCCCTCCCATGATGCCGAATCTCAGCAGAGTGACGGTGACACCCAGGAGTCTGATTCTCTTCCACCCGGACAACGCCAGGCTATGGAAATAGATCTACCTAGCTTCCTTGGAAACACGCCCATACATACCGACGATGAAGATCATGATCAGGATATGAGTGGCCTCCCCGCTACTCAGCCAACGCAATCCGATGCCTCCACCGAACCTTCCTCCTCTTACGAGCGACTCGTCAACCAAGATCCATTCGCACCTCTCTCAGAAGCCACACAACCTGCACACGTACCAGTGGATGAAACACAGGTGTTCGACTACTCCAAGCCTTCTCACGATGCCGATGCGTCCATTATTCTGCAAAACCACGACTTCTATAACGACAACGGACAAGTGGTCTTCCCTTCGGTGCCCTCTGCAGGACGCTCGGCGAACACCACGAACTCTACCATACGCTCCAGTGTCCCTCGCGGGCTACTCGGTCTCGTGGCGCCCCACAAACGATACCGCTATCTCGATGTCACATCCACACCTGTTGCCCCTACCCAGATAGCCCCCGAACGTGCATATGCGAATACCAGTCCTGAGGTCGACGAAACACAACTTATCGAAGATTCTGCGCCTATGATCCCGAGGGTGGCAGACCTAACCCAACCGTCTCACACATCGGCGATTAACGAGATCGTTCAATCCACGCTTCCAAAGCGCTCTCTGCCTACGGCGACCCGCGTGTTGCAGGAACTTCGCGCGCGTCGCCAGTACCCAAGCACTGACGTCGTCCCGGACTCGGAGGAACTGCGCATCGTCCCAGACTCGGATCCGCCCTTGCCGCCTTCCGTGTCACCTCCCCCTGCTGGTCCGCCTACAGCACGCTCTTCCCCTACCAAGCCGCGGTCACGGAGAGGTCTTCAATCAGAAGACGAGGTACTGCGGGCGGTCGCCATGGAGTCGACCGCTCCGTCCGTCAGCGCCATCCAGGAGGAGGATGAGGAGGACCAAGAGGACGAGGAAGACGACGTTCCTTTGGCCGTGAAAGTGAAGTCTGCAAAATCTAAGGGCAAGCAGAGGGCAGTGGAAACGCCTGAGCCCGAGAATGATCTCGTGTCCTCTCCTGTTGCGATGAAGGGCACAGGTCCAGCGTCTCCCACCAAACTGGCTCTAGCTCGCATCCGCGGTCCCGTACAAAGAAGTAATTCATGGAAAGACGTTGTCATACCCTCCTCGGAGCCGCAAGAACGCAGCATAGAGGCGGAGCCGAGGAGTGCTAAGCCGAAGACCCCAGTCCCGCAGATTGCGCGGCCTCCGCCGAAGACACGTTCGGTTCCGCGCAAGGCTAAGGCAGAAGCTCGTAAGCACCTTGTTGAGAGCTCCGACGAAGACGAGGACGTCGCCATTCCGGACCCTGATGACGACGACAAAGACACGCTGCCTGCCGAGGACGAAATGGACGTCGACCAGCCAGGACCCAGCACGAAGCCCACGCGCGGTGGCAAGCGCAAACGCACTGTCTCTTCTTCCACGCGCAAAAACTCTGCCAAGAGCAACAGCGGAACAAAGGTGGTTAAGGAGGAGTCTTCCACGCCCGCATCCTCGCGCCCCACAAAGCGCCTCAAGTCCGGGTCCAGCGCGCGCGCAGGGTCCGTCCTCGAGCCGACGCGCGTCTTCGCGCTTTGGAAGAAGGACGGGCACTACTACTCAGGCACGGTGCACGCGCAGGCTGGCCAGGGGCGATATAACGTGCACTTCGACGACGACCAGTGGGCGGTGGTCGAGCTCAAGTTCATGCGCCACTGCCGGCTGCGTGCGGGCGACAACGTCCTCCTCCCGCCCAGAACGCGCGCGAAGGTCACGAATGTTCCCCCGTGCGGCGCGGGCGGCCACGCTAGCGGCGCCACTGTCACCGTGGACCTCGACGAGGACGGAGAAGAGGACGTGCGGGTGGCTACCATGCACCTCGCGCCGCGCACGGTTAGCGCGGAATGGGCCGACCGCACGCTAACGGACGATATGATCTCGGCCGTGGTCAGGCCGCGACAGGTGCGCAGGAGCTCTACCCCGCAGGGCGAAGCCGCACCGAGCGAGGCCCCGAAGCGCAAGCCATTGAAAAAGACGGGGGTGGTGATCACGATGGCGAGCGCCGACCCCTTGGGCACGCGCGAGGCACTCGTCACGGCGATCCGGGAGAACGGCGGGGTTGTGCTCGACGACTGGTCCGCGCTGTTCGAGATGCAGGGCACGTCGTCGCAGCGGAACCAGCGGTACGTGTGGAAGGCGGAGGATATCGCGTGTACGGAGCGTGAGGACGTGAGGAGGGCGTTCTTGGTCTCGGACGATAACAACCAGAAGGCGAAGTTCTTGATCGCGCTGGCGCTCGGCATCCCGTGTCTGTCGGTGGAATGGGTCAAGAAGGTCCTCGAGGAGGTGAGTTTGTCGGGTTTGACGGTGTCGCGGTGTTGTGAGCTTATCTGACATGTTTGATAGGGCGAGGATGTTGACTGGCAGCCTTACCTTCTCCCCGCCGGGTTCTCGGAGCACCTCAACACTCGCGTCTCTCAGCTTGTGGATCTAGACTGGGGCAACAGCCAACAGCATCTCAAAGAGATCACAGGCAACCTCGCCCCTGCCAAGGTCTTCTCCGACATGGACATTCTGTGTGTTTCGGAAGACTTTGTGCCCCGTCGAAGGGTCAAGACGGTACGTGTGCCCACTTCGTCCCCACTACCGTGGTGGTTCTCACCTCCTATTCGTCACATAGAACCCCGAGGGTAAAGCTGCAGCCGAGGCAGTCCCCAAGATCATCCTTTCCATGGGCGCCGCAAGCGTCGAGGCCGTGAATGACGAGAAATACGCTTCGCGCTCGCTACGCGAGTACAGCTATATCGTGTTCCGCGACGAGCACGACAACGCACGGTGGCCAGCCGTCGAGCGCTGTGTCGACGTCAACTGGGTCAAGGACTGTCTCATCTCCGGACGACTTCTACCCCTGCCCCCGCGCCGGGCGAACTAAGCCTGCCGATTCTGTGACCATCTAGCTATCCTGCATATCACATCTTTGGTTTCCTTACAGTCCACTTCTCTTACGATGTACAAACCCATGGTCCACCGTATGCCCCATCCGTTTGCTATGTCTCCTTCCTACATTTACCCTCGTCTTCCCGTCAAAGTACCCCCGGAACCCGGTGCTCCGCTCACTTGCGGTAATCGTTGCTATCGTACTGCCTCGCCCGCTGCTCTGTTGCTTAATCCGTTGATGTATCACGTAGGACTCTTTTCTGTACAAATGCCTTGGCTTGGTCTCATGTACATACTGTGTTCCCTTGCTACTAAGCACCAGCTGAAAATGTTTATCTGTTGTGAAGTGGGATAATAGGCGGTAGCACCATGCCGATGGCGCGCGCTAGTCCTCATCCGGCCCCCGATCCCTGAACATTGAACAATCACATACTCCTGTGTAGAACATATAGAAACAGTGTATGAGCCTAATTAAAGAGGTCGTAGACAAGGGGGACCTTGCATTGCCTGTCGCGCGTTGTATTGCCCGTCGCATTTTAACGGTATTCCACGATTCAAAGTTGAACGACGAGACTTGCCAATCTGGGAAGAACACAGGTGCACCGGTCACAGTGGCATCGTAAACGGTACCTGAGCCTGCTCGAGATACTTCTGTCAACCGCGTCCGGCATATACTATATGCCAAACTCAGAAGTTAGTTGGTTCATTGTCATCTTCTATTGTAAAGAGCATCGGTCTCCTTTTTCGGAAGTTGCCTGTTTTAGAAACAAACACGCAAATGTCGCTGTTTCTGGGAGATTCATGCACCCATTATATTGCAGTAGCAGCTAAGTACATTGCATTGAACACTCGGCGACTCATTGAAGTATCTAGGAGGGGAAGAGAGAGCTCAAGAGTATCGATTTTGGTGTGCAAGTTGTACAGATGTTTGGTAGGCGCCCGTGTTGCGCGCTGCGGAACTAGCGGCCATTTCTCCCTTCTAACTGCCGTGACCACGCTCGCGAGGGCGCGGTTTCTCTATCGAGACGTATCGTGTATTCTCGATCATTCTATCATGTGTGCCGAAACCTACTAGATGCAGCATGCAACGTCATCAGCGATGTAGCCTGACGAAATATCTAGAACAGTGCTCACAATCGATTTTTCTAGACATATACATGGCCCGGGTGCATATAAGGTCGGTGGGGGCACCGTCACCGTGGCTTTGCTCACTGGCGTCCGGAACGCAGGACGCGGCTTTGAGACCGGTTCTTGGGTCAGGATTTCACTTCGAACTCACGCAGGTTACGGGGTAAACATTAAGCACAGGTAAGTGAGCTGCGTGAGTGAGCTAGGTAAGCGGCCGCGCGCGACAATGTAGATAGACATAGACACAGGGTAACCTAAAGTAGGCAAACTGGGACCCGGGCCACGGGTTATATTTGCTGCTTGAAGAAGGTGAGTATGTCAACGGTCCCGCCGGTGGCATCTTGCGAGTGCTCTGAAGGTCGCAGTTCTTTAGTCCTCGAAACCGGTTTGGCACAAGTAAGTAGTCTAGAACCGGAGTTCTCACATAGTCACTACGATACGTCTGAGTTCGCTTCTTACTGTTGACGGCCAATTGTGAGTCTGCGCTGTCGAACCCGCGTGCGGGAGGGCCCGCCACCCCGCCCTGCGGGGTGGCGGGCCCTCCAAAATTTATAAAGCAATTACACTGGTAAAGAAAGCAAAATTCCGTGCCAAAGGCACGGGTATCTTCTAGTGCTATACAAGTTCTAAGGGATGTGGGCGATCCGCTGACTACCGCATAGGGTTTCGGCTAGATGTCCCACATCTTCGACTTGATGGCGCCGGCCACGGGCGCGCTTCGCGTCGTTGTCTCGTCAAGTCTTTACAAGACACCACTCCGCAGCCTACCGTCACCCCACATCGTGTAGGACCAAGCGAACCGATGCTTGCATCTACCTTCAGGCTTGCGCCCTTACATCCATCTGCGCCGTAGGACAACATAGGCCCTGGACATGGATGGTGGCAGCCACTTTGGCTTCACTGATTCCGCAGACACTCATCTGATTAAGTACCTCGAGCCCGCCCCTGCGCCGCCAGCCGGACCTGCGTGGTTTTTCAACCAGTCGGCAAGCTTCCTCGGAGCGGTGTACGAATCAACACTCACCGGATGTAACGCCAGCGGCGCAAGCGTTGTGTATGTGTTCGATGGTACGTCCCGATCTGTTGTATAATCTGTGTAGGGCAGGAGAATGAACGCATACATGATACACAGGTTCCAATATCTCTGTGTTTGGCAGCGTGGTTGATTCGCAGGGCAATGATCCACCCGTGTCGATCTTCCGCGTAGACGGAGGAAGCCCCACCACGTTCACTGCTCCCCAAACCACCGTCCGCGAGGACAATGTGTTGTTCTTCTCCTCCCCTGCGCTGCCGCTGGGAAACCACACCCTCACGGTCAACATCACACGCGCAAGCCGCTTTGCGCCGTTCTACCTTGACTACCTCCAGTACTCCACCGACGTCCTCCTGCTTAACACATCATCGACGCCATTGCCGCCCACCACGATTACCGCCTCCAACTCTCCGTCCGGTAC
The DNA here is from genome assembly GCA_022264855.1 of Lenzites betulinus. NCBI lineage: Eukaryota > Fungi > Basidiomycota > Agaricomycetes > Polyporales > Polyporaceae > Lenzites > Lenzites betulinus. Next base: position 633,575 of record JABYQU010000013.1, read on the forward strand.
GGCCAGTTTTGGTCTTTCTGCGGTATTGACTTTCGTGTCCGCGACGCCTACTCCAACTACTACTACTACGAGTTCAACTATAAAATCTACTGCACCGACAGGCGCCATTGTCGGCGGCGTCGTGGGCGGTCTCGCTCTCATCGGCTTTATAATTGCTGCCTTGTATTGGCAACACAACCGGCGACCTTCGGGAGACTTTGAGTATGGTACAAAGGCACATCAAGGTGAGCACAGGTCGTGCATCCTAGCCTGAAATATGCTGAACGAGCGTGGCAGATGCACCCCCTACTGGAAACGGCCCCTCGACCAGTGGGCCACCTACGAGCAGGCGTCGGCCGGGAGATGGGGATTCCGGAGAGTCGCCGGATGACGACGACGAATCTACCAGTTACTTGACCTCTTCTGCGCCAACAAGCCTTACGCATAGCGTGGCCAGTGCGACAGCACCGACAGACTCTGTGCGCCCTCACAGCGCAAACGCTACCATGGCCTCCCCAGCGAACCGCCGCTTCACCGAGATGTCTTACATGCGACCACCCAGCACATTGACGGAGGGGTTCATACTACATCGTGGACCAGACGTTTACTCGGAGGCCGGTGGTGAGATTCTTCCTGCGTATACCCCGCGACCGTCGTAGCAGCCTGAGAAGACCACCCTGCTCGAATCCATGTAGTAGTCCCTATTCAGTTGTACCACTCGTTCGGTATATGTTATCCATCGTAGAGCCGCTCTGCTGCATTCGTACCTGTATTCACGTTCAGTCTAAAGCTCAAGTGTGGCACTTCACAAGATGGAATTGGATGGAGGCCGGAACGCGCGTGCGAACCTCGAGGCGCTAACGCCTGCGACACGCCGACATCGGGCGCCAAAGCGCGTTCTCACCTTGGACGCGTCTGTTCCCCCGCCAGGCTTGCCTCCTCGCGTCCAAGTCTACTTCTCGAGTATCTTACCTGTCTGGTATCTTAAGGCTATGTCGGGGGACGAAGAGGAATATGCCGTGGGTCAGTCCAGTCTGTCCTTTAGCACTCGCACGCATTCACCTGTGGCGGCCACTCACAGAGTCCATTCTCGGTGCTAAAGTCGCAAAGAAGAGGGGGAAGAAGGTGTGGGTGAGTAACAGAGGTCTATTCTGTGTCTTATGGAGTATATTGACGCCTTGCGATGTGTAGCTGTACTGTGTCAAGGTACGTATCTCTACCGCCCCTTGGACAGACATATGCTAAGCTGCAGTGCAGTGGAAGAACTATGGCTTCGATGACAACACGTACGTTGTTTCCCTGCGACCGGTACTGTCGGCACCTAGTTTGCAGCCGGCGCAACGGTAGTTCCTAACTCATATTCTGGACGTTTAGATGGGAGCCTGTCGAATCCTTTGCTGGAGGCTCCGAACACTTCATAGAACGCTTCTGGCCCCGCGTGAGCACTAATGGACGTGACTACAATGATCTGGGCGAGTTCGGTGTTGGAGAGGAGTTTCTTCCTTCTGGCCCTCCCCGTATGTCTCATCACACCGGTCCTGCCATACAGCTGCTAACCATACATTGCAGGCCGGAAGCAAGCGAAGAAGGTGGCCGAACCTGTGGATATCATTGAGATTCCATCATCGCCCTCTCCGGTGCAGAACGCGGACTCCGAGACCGAGGTACGCTCTATCATAGGAGACGACGTAGACAAACCGGTCGCCGTTACCACCCGCGGCAAGCGTCGTCGCTCGTCAGCCGGTGCAGACGCAGAGTCTTCACCAGTCAAGCGTAAACGCGGACGTCCCCCGGGCAAACGTCCGGCAGAATTGGAGGCGGAGATCGAGTCCAAGGCTGTTACTCGCAGGAAATCGCTTCCTGAGATCCCCCGGACGAACCGTGGACGTGTCCAAGTCGCAGAATCTTCATCTGCAGCACGTCCGCCTCCCATACCACGCACACGCGGACGGCCACCCAAAGCTGCCCCAGTACGTCCGTCTTCGTCTTCGGCAGACGAGCTCCTGCTTCACCCGGAGGCGAATGGCAAATCTCGCTCTTCGCCTGCGAAGAGGAAAACGAAGGAAGCCAAATCGCCCCAAAAGACTGCCCCGGATGACGGCGGCTCGACCTCTCAGGACGCGATTGAGGCGTCAGCTATGATCGTGGACGACTCCGAGGATGAAGTGCCTACGTTTGGCACGCCAACCCTCTTTGTCTCCGAGCCCGCGCCCGTACCAGAAGCACCCAAACCAGGCCCGTCTATGCCTGCCCATCGGGTACGCGCGGCGAACCCCCGTGTGAAGGTGACAGACGACCCCAATTTGACCGAAACCAGCGGCGCCCTGTCCGTCAAGTCCAGGTTCATGAAGCGTGCTGCGGCAGAGTCGAATGGAGATCAGCCCGCTTCCCCAGCGCGTGTTTCTAAAGGAAAGGCTGGGCCTGGACGATCCTCTAGCAGTCTGGTGGTCGGCACATCTCGTTTGGTGGCCCATAAGGGCACACTGATGTCTGTCCGATCGAACGCGGGCCCCAGCAGAACCAAACCTTCCAAAAAGACATCCACCGCCGAGCAGAATGACGACCCCGCGAATGCACAAGATGGTTTGTTCGATGATCCTGCTGAGGCGAATGACGTGCCGGGGCTAGGCCAACACGATGTTGCGCCAAAGCCGCCTCCTACGGGCGCCGAACTTCTGAAGGAGGCCGGTCTGAACCCTTTGGCGAGCAAGGATCTGCCGGACTTTGAGGAAGACGCCGATGGCGAATATGAGGTTGAGATTATAGAGCAACAGGCGCAAGTGTGCGTCCCCTAGCCTTTGATTATATTCTTAATCTCACCTCTCGTCTCGAAACACAGCGTGCAGCCGCAAAACGGCGAAGGTCCACAACTAAACTCGGATGGTGCAGCCCTGGAACCCGCGACTCAAGAAGTGGTGGACAAGCCACCGGAGAAACCGCCCGTTATTTTGCAGGCCAGGCCTTTGACATTCACGACCCGTGTAGCTTCAGCATGGAGTCAGTCTACTATCTTTGGGCCTCTGTACGTTGCATCCGCGTTTCGTATTCTATACAACCTGCTCACTAATCCGACTATAGCGCCCTCGGCCTGGGCGCTGCTCGGAATCAGGCGCAAACCGATGCCGTCAACTCGTATGTTGTACTGCCGTCCGGAAACACCCATTTTTTAATGTTTTTTTGTTTTTTAGCTCATCGGCTGCCAAGCGGTACACTTTGAACTTGAACTTGGACTCGTCGATTTCTATACCAGTCACGCTGAAGGACACTCATGCCCCTACGACCTTCCTCGAAAAGATCGACGCAAATGCCCGTAACCCTACCGGGAAGTTCTACAAGGATGAGGCAGCCATCGTCTTGCTGAACACACTCGACCCTCAAGCATCCTACGCCAGGGTGGCTCTGAGCGACGGCACTACGGACGAGCAGAAGAAACATTTTGAACGGTTCATCTCTCGCATCTCCGCTGGAGAGCTTGTACGTCATCGCTTCATTTGGCCTCGACTATGTGTCTAATTGTCATTCATTTAGTTCATGCAAGTGAACCGTTTCGAGCTGTTGGTTATGTGCGCGTCCGAGAACTCCGTTCTCTGCCAGAAGCTCGGCGTTCCGGCTCCTTTGCAAGGCCTCGTCGGGACCGTGATCCTCGCCCACGTCAGCATCGTGGATCACAGTGCATATGTGGACGCGACCGAGTATGCAGATAACTCCCGGTGGTGATGGATGACCTTCCAAATCTGTATTGACGACGCTGCTATGATCTTTCAATCTGCTGTTTACTGCTTTTACCATATGTCTGTACCTTGTCTGCTAGATTGAGCTAATGTTCCAAATGCACGGCGGCCCTTTTCGCGTCTCTTTTCTCCGCTCGCTGGACTTGTGAAACAGAGTCATTTCGTATGTGACCTGCTGTACAATTGCATATACAGATAAGTGTTGCTGACATTGGTATACATGCGCACAGTGTTCAATATAATGACTCCGATGTCCCTTGACTACCCACCGTCACAGCTTGCCCTTGATAGCCCCGGACTCAGTTTCCCCGAGATAGTACAATGCCGCTAGTCGCACTTCCTGCAGGTACTCTTCCGCATCCTCACCCTTGTACACATTTGCGTCGTACGTGAGAGCAAGGCTTATCTCCTCTCTCGCTGTCGAGTTGCCTAAGATCAGCTCCATCGGCCGGCCGTGTAGGTACGTCTGGCTGTCAACCATCCGCAATGCCGCTGCGGACGCAGACGTTGTGGGCGGACGCGGCGCGGGCGCAGATGGTGCCGCGGTCTCGCCGACGACGCCGTATGCGGGAGATGGCGGGGAGTGCGCGGTCCGGATGCAGAGCGGGTGCGACGTGGGGAGGGGGTAGTTCTCCGGCAGGATCGCGGACATCTGCAGGAGGTGGGCGGGTCATAGTGAGCATGAACTGCATTCGAGCGACGGTGGGCGCAGTGAGGACGCTTACATCTCCTATGCTAGACAAAGCCCCGGCCAAACAGTAGTCCGGGGAGGACGCATCGGCGTGCTCGAGCTCCGGGAAGGGGGGTAGCGGCTCGCCCTTCACGCTGGCCTGCCAGTGCGCCGCCACGCGCTTCTTGCGTATGAGGTACAGCGGCTGCCGCGCGTGTGCCAGCTCGAGAAGCAGCGGGTGCTTCACCGTGCGCGCGAGCTGCTCCTTTGCGACCCGCGCGCGGTGGAAGAACCGCGACCGCGCGAGCAGCGCGGAATACGGCGGCGCGCCGTCCACGCGGGGTACGCCTGCGTCGCGACGGGTGCCGTATGGGGTCGGCATGAACGGCAGCGTGCAGTCGTAGTAGTCTATCATGAGGAGCATCTCTGCGACGCCGCCCGCGCGCTGCCATGCTTCGTCAAGGTATGGCCGCAAGTTGAGCGGGCCGCCGTAGTGCATCGGCTGGCGGCGGCGATGCTCCCATTCGTCCACGGAGATGTCGCCGCGCAGGTAGTGGCGGTGCAGAACGCGGGTGAGCGCCATTTGGCAGAGGGTAGGCATGGCGGCGCCGAAAGTGATCCTGTTGCGCTTGCAGGCATCGAGGACGGCCCGGCTCTCGGAGGGGGTCAAGGGAATGGATGTGCGTGCTGTGGTGGCGGGCGTGCGGTATGTCTCATCGGTGACCTTTCGAGGTAGGGTATGCCCTCCCTGTGGATGTGCGGGTGAGCTATCGTTCGGTCTGCGAGTTGTTAGGCTTACCTCCAGTCTTTTGCGCATATTGAAGAAGGTGACCTTGCCGATGGCGCGCCGCCACCTTTGGCGTGCAAGGCTCATTTTGAGGGAGGGGTTCAGGACATTGGACGGAACGGCCATAGCGAGGCGCTGTTCGAGGGGATCAGTCTGAAATGGGGGCGAAGACAGTACGTCGAGGAACGTCCGTGCGAGTGTAGCTCCAGATATGCCGTCCGAGATTGCATGTGCAGCCTTGAAGAGCACCTCGTACGTGCCGGGCTTGTCTGTGCGCGCGAGGATGAATACACGGGATATGATGTGGCTGTCCTCCATGGGCTTGTCGCGGATCCCTCGCCATATGACTGCGAATGCCTCATCCACAGAGGATATGTTACGGACTGTAACCTCTTCCGGCTGATGAGAGGACAGAGCGCGTTCCTCTACTACGAATTTGACAGTGCCATCAGTTTGCGGATCCATGCGGGCTGCCAGCAGTGGATAGTGTTGTTTGACAGTTGTCCAGGCACGTATGACATTTTGCTTGCCGAAAGTGAGAGGACCCTGAGCGGGATCTGCGAGCTCGACGGTATAGTGCCAGATGACATCGGCAGTCCCGTTGGTGATACGGTCGTAGTAGAAGCTATGCTCAGAGGGATCGAGTGTGCGGGAGAACACCCTCCCTGTCGTGGGTGAAGAATTGACGAGAGACCACTGGTAGGGAGACATTGTCTGCAAAAATGAGCGCTAAGATGGTTGAAAGAATAGAATTGCTAGAGAGATAGTGCGTGATAGCGGGTGCGCGCGCGAGAGAGAGATAGTACAGGGAAAAAATAGGAAGAGATCGGAAGTACGGACTCTATATAGTACGCCTACTAGCGTATAGTGATGACTAGGACTGGCCAAGGCTTCGCGCCGAATCGCGGCCGGCGAGACCGTGACTACTGCAAGAATGCGGTCACGTGATCAAACGCGCGTCGCGTGCCTTATGTAAGGGTTAGCGCGTCGTCCAGCGCCCGGTGGCTGAAGCGCGATTGTCTCTTCCCTTTCTCTCATCCACACCCTCGTTGGAATCCCCCCCTTTCTTGCCCGTCATGCTGCGACGAGCTCCAGTAACGCCAGACGGCAAAGTCATGGACAGATTTCAAGAGAGTTCCCGCATCAATAAGCCTTTCAAGCCCCCCACACTCGCTGCCAGTCGCGAACAGCCTCAGCGCAAACGAAAGCGAGTGTCCTACAAGGGTGCTCAAGGCAACTCAGACGACTCAGGATCCGAGAACGAAGGCGCCCCGAAGAAGAAGAAGAAGTCCGGCAAGGATGCTGGCTTCGAGCGACCTCTCGACAACAATATCGTCCACTACCCCGTCTTCAAGCCGAAGCCCTTCGACAATATCTCGCGCCGCTTCTCGATACCTCAGATGCGCAACAAGGATGGCGAAGTTATACCCACTATACAAACAAACGTTGCACTTGGTATCCGGCCTCTAGCCAACATTATACCCAGGCCGCTTCACGACCCCATGGAGGACCATGCTATCGTCCTTTACGACCCCACCATAGACGATCGGGAGACAGACGAGGAGCGCAAAGAACGTGAGAAGGAGGAAGCGAAAGAGCGTGCCTTGAAAGAGGCCCAGGAGAAGTGTGCCGGTCTGTACAATCCGCACAAGAGCTTGAAGGAGCTTCTAGGCGAAGGCAAGGATAAGAAGAAGAAGGCCAATAAGGTCCCGGTGGTGATCGATCCGAGGTTGACCAAGGTGCTACGACCGCATCAGGTCGAGGGAGTCAAGGTGCGTTTGATGCAATCACCCCGCATCCTTCGGCAAGTCCTCAAGCTTCATCCAGTTCTTGTATAAATGCACAACGGGCATGGTCGTAGAAAACCAGTATGGATGCATTATGGCCGATGAGATGGGTCTTGGCAAGACACTGCAATGTATCGCGCTTCTGTGGACCCTCATCAAACAGTCTCCGCACGCCGGTAAACCCACAATCGAGAAGTGCATCATTGCCTGCCCTTCAAGTTTGGTGAAGAACTGGGCGAACGAACTAGGTTTGTCCGCATTTGCTACCTGCATGAATCATGTAAACTCATTCATACGTAGTGAAATGGCTCGGAAAGGATGCTATCTCTGCTTTGGCGATCGACGGCAAAGGGAGCAAGGCGGATATGCTCGAGAAAGTTGCCCGGTGGGTAGCATCTTGCGGCAGGAATGTTTCGCAACCAGGTGAGCCATGTTAGCAACGTAGTGAGCGGCACACGCTGACGCTGTAGTAGTCATGATCGTCTCCTACGAGACTCTGCGAACCTTGTCCGTGCATCTTGCAAACTGTTCCATTGGCTTGTTGCTCTGTGACGAAGGCCATCGCCTAAAGAACTCAGGTACGCTGCCTTCATACTCTACTGCCTGGCGGAAGCTTATACAATTTCAGAATCGCTAACGTTCCAGGCTCTCAACGGCCTCAACGTGAAGCGGCGAGTGATTCTGTCCGGCACTCCGATTCAGGTAATGACTCGTGTCTGACAACGTGGAAACATGTACTCAAAACTACCCCCAGAACGACTTGTCCGAGTATTTCTCACTGCTCAACTTCGCGAACCCGAATTTCCTGGGCTCCAAGAACGACTTCCGCAAGAACTTCGAGAACGCTATCATTCGTGGGCGTGATGCAGACGCCACAGACTCTGCCAGAGCGGAGTGTGAGAAAAAGCTCAAGGAACTCGGCGGCCTGGTAGCGAAGTTCATCATCCGGCGTACGAACGACCTGCTATCGAAGTACTGTGCGTTCAACATCCTACGTATACGCCAGCACTTCGTCGTACTGACTGAGATTCATACACAGTGCCCGTCAAGTACGAGCAGGTCGTATTCTGCAAGCTTTCCGACTTCCAACTGTCGCTGTACCGACTTTTTATCTCTTCGCCCGAGATACAGGCGCTGCTGCGTGGAACAGACTCGCAGCCGCTCAAGGCTATCAACATCCTTAAGAAGTTGTGCAACCACCCGGAGCTGCTCAACCTGCCTAGCGACCTTCGAGGGTCCGAGAAACTCCTTCCCGAAGGATTCAATGGTGCGGGCGCAAGCAGCCGGGATAAGGGTCGCAACCAGGTTGTAAACTGCGAATGGGGCGGGAAGTTCCAGGTGCTTGAAAGGTACGCCCCAGTCCCGAACTCTTGTGGAGTGGTATTAAGCATATCTTCCAGGTTCCTACACCGCATACACACAGAGACGACCGATAAAATCGTCTTGATCAGTAACTACACTCAGACCTTGGACCTTTTCGAGAAGCTCCTGCGCAGCAAAAAGTGAGTGCGCCTGTCCCTGCGCCTCGCAGCATAGCTGATCACAGAATACGTCAGGTACGACTACTTCCGTCTGGATGGCACGATGACGATCAGCAAGCGTCAGAAGCTTGTCGATCAGTTCAACGACCCGAACGGCAAGGAGTTCGTCTTCCTGCTCAGTAGCAAGGCTGGTGGATGCGGTATCAACCTTATCGGTGCCAACCGACTGATCCTGTTTGATCCCGGTATGTTGCACATCTACCCCGCTGTATGAACGGATGTCACTGACGCTGTGCAGACTGGAATCCGGCCGCCGATCAACAGGCCCTTGCTCGAGTGTGGCGTGACGGCCAGAAGAAGGAATGTGAGTAACGGGTTATCATGCCCCCCCCTTGTCCACTCTAACACATAATCTCCTCGTTCCAGGCTTTGTATACCGATTTATTTCGACCGGAACTATCGAAGAGAAGATCTTCCAGCGGCAGGCAAATAAGCAGGCGCTCTCCTCCGCTGTCGTGGACGAGAAGGAGGACGCCGAACGCCACTTCTCCATCGACGCGCTGCGAAAGCTGTTCCTCTTCAACGAGCACACGCTGTGCGAGACACACGAGACGTTCAAGTGCAAGCGCTGCAAGGATGGCCGACAGTTTATCAAAGCACCGGCGCTGCTATACGGCGACGCGAGCACGTAAGTCGCGTTCGTATTTGTATCGGAGTGCGATGGCTTACGGCTGTCGATGCAGGTGGAACCACTTCACGAACGGAGAGCTGAAGAACAACCACGACGACCTTCTTCGTGCAGAGACGGGTCTGCCGCAAGTCTCTTTCGCATTCCAGTATATCAGTCACTAGAAGGACCATCCGTAACGTCCACGTCTACTTGTTTACTTTTTGGTATGGCTCGGCGGACGCTGCCAATGAGCCCAGCTCTCGACGAATATACTCACGCACGGACTTGGATGCTACTGTATAAGCAAGGATTGTATTTGTAGATAGCATTGGCGCGTTCAGCCAGTATTTGGTAGCATGTTCGACTAGGGATACAAATAATTTTACACGTCGAATCGTACATCACTGTGGCCACTAGAACGGCAGGTATAAACAAGACACTGACCGCGTGCATCATCACGAAACGACCTCGCCCCAACTGCCCCATTCTCCCCCGACCTTTCTGACCTTGACTTTCTCCCCGCTCGGGCCAAAGTATGCCGCCCCGTACCATGCACGCATGTCCTCCTCGCCAAACGGCCCAAAGACCTCGCCTGCCTGGCCCGCCTCCGGCACGTCCCACTTGTACTCGTACTTGACGTCCGCGGACGGCGGGATCCAGTTCGCGTCGACCTTGCCGGACGCGCGCACCGCGCGCACTAGTTCCTCGTACGTCTTGGAGTAGATGTCGGTGTCGCCGAGGGACAGGAGTGTGGACGCGTAGTGCGTGATCTCGTCGATCTCGGATAGCGCTTTGGGCACTGCGTCGACGTCCATCGCGCCTGCTACGGGGTCGCTCTTGGTTTTGTTGTTAGGTCTTGCAAATGGAGGGGTTAGTTCTGTGACAAGTAGCTTCATAGATGGATAGAATGACACACACCTCTTCTTGGCCGCGGGGGCATTCTTCTTTGCCTTTTGGCCGAGACGCTGCAGAGCTTCGAGTACAGTCTCGCCCTTCTTGAGCATCCCGACGAGCTGCTGCTCGATGTGGTCCTTTCCGCCCAGTTCCTGCAACTCGCGCTCCTCTGCCTCTTGGAGCTGCTTCTGGAGACGCTCCTGCGCTCTGTGCTGCTTGCGCGCCTTCTTGATCTCCTTCTCGTCCATGCCCTCCATCCAGCGATCGTGCACCGCGTGCGGGTCGAATGTGCGCACGTACGTCCCGTCCGAAGCGAACTTGCCCTCCTCCATCTCCTCGCGCATGTTGAACGACGACAGCTCGAAGCCCATGCCCGCCTTGCTGCGCCGGATCGCGTCGTCCTCGTCCTCCGGCTCCTCGTCCTCCGACTCGTCCTCCCCGCCCGACCCGTCGGCGAACTCCTGGCCCTCAATGTCCCCCAGCCGCAGGAACTCTTCCTTCTTCTTCTTCCCGTTCTCCTTCTCTTCCTTTTCCTCCTTCTCCCCCATGGCGAACATGTCTTCGTCCTCGTCCGGCGCCGCGCCGGGCTTGCGGCTGTTGACGACGCCCTCGCCATCGTCGCTCGAGTCGGACTCGTACCCCTCGGTGTTCACGCGCCCCTTGCGCCGCGCGGACGGGTTCTCGAGCTGCGCGTCGACCTCCTCCTCAAACTTGGCGGGGTCGTCGGACGGCTCGACGAACCGCGTCTTCTTGCGCGAGCCCTCCGCCGCGGCGGGCGTGTCTGGGGCGGATCCGGCCGCGCGTTTTTTCGCTGCTCGGGGTGGCATGGTACGTTCAGGTATGTTCGTATGAAGAGCGGTCCGAGAGGCTATGTTTCAATGTGGTTGGCCGGCGCTGAGTCGAAGCAATCCTGAGCAATCTAATTCGGGTTGTTGGATAGACTCTCGCGTCGCGATCATGCGGCGTCCAGCGCTTGAGAGAGTTCCCACGCTTCCTTCATCCAGAGGCGCGAGCCCGTTGCGGATGCACCATCATCATGTGTACCATGGTGGCACCAAGCTCAAAAGTCTTATGAACAGGCCAGACTAAGTCATCAACAACACAGTGAGCTCTATATAGTGTCTCTGACACTGCCTACGGATGTAGATGGAGTGCTGAACCTCTACGCTGTACGTAGCTCGAGCGAAGCGGGTGAGACCGCATTCACTGACATCGAGGCACAGTGCACACGCTCGACTTCTTCCGCGACTTTGAAGCCGGAATAGCAGCGTAACAAGAAGACATTGTTACTGAGACCATTGGCCCTCGTGAACAAGTGTAGCCCCCGATCTTCCCATGCTGTCAGGCATGCGCGGCCTTGCATGGACCTCGATGACTGCCGCCGTCCCGCTTCGCCCATGCGCACGGCCAGTCTAGATAAATCCCGGCTCACATTGTATGGTTGCCGACCATGATGTAACGTTGCACAGGGCCGTCTGTGCAACCCTCTTTCATGACGGGGTCCCGAAAATGGCACCAATAGCTTCCGCGACATTCTTAAAGCCCGCACTTCCCATAGCCCGCAACTTGCCAATTCCCTCACGGATTTCAGCCTCCCCTCATGTCTCTCCTCTTAGCCCCAATTGTGGTTACACCCCTGCTAAAAGTGCCGCTGCTTCTCTCAAACGCAGCGTGCACTTACTATGGAATGAAACCTCCGACTCCGGTGGCCCAGCCCCAAGAGCGAGCAAAGTACGGGAAGGGTGACTGGATGGGCATGATATGGACACCTAATGTCATGGTCAACCTCGCCGTCTTTCTTCGGGTACGTTCAGAGCAAGAGCATGAGACATCCGAGCGACACCATTCTAATCCATGTATAGGGATCACTCTGCGGGGCTGCGGTGGTGGAGGCAGCAGCTTTGCTCGCCCAACACATCCCTTCTCCCCACTCCGATCGCCTGCTCTCTCATCTTTTTTACCACTCCGACGCAAGCCCAGACTCTCTCGCCGTCACGCCCATGTTTCTCGTCGGGTCCGCGCTCACCATCGCGGGCGGCCTCATCCGCATTACGTGCCACCGTGCTCTCGGCCGCTTCTTCAGCTGGCAGCTATCGGTGCAGGACGGTCACAAGCTCATCACAACCGGCCCGTACTCCGTCGTGCGGCACCCCAGCTATTCCGGGTGGCTCCTCCTAGCTGCGGGGCAGCCGCTCACGCTATTGGGCCTGGGCTCGTACTACTTCGAGAGCGGGCTGTGGGGGTCTTCGTGGGGCAAGATCGCAGCGGGGACGGTTGTGGGCTATCTGGCGTTCGTGACCACCGTGCTTTGCCGCCGCATCAACACGGAGGACGAGGTGCTGAGCAAGGAGTTTGGGGAGGAATGGAAGTTGTGGGCGAAGGCCACGCCGTATCGGTTGATTCCTTACGTATACTGAGGCCATAGGAATAGCACGGTGTCTCAGTACAACCCTTCATCAGCCTGTCGCGAACATTCGAATCGTTACACGTGTAAGTGGTTCATCGGCGTTTTGTGGACGCATATCGCTCACGCTCATGATACAGGGTGATAGCTGAGAGCTGGCATATGTACACGTACATACACTAGGAAGAGCGCTCTCCTGGCAATGTGCCTACGATGGTATCAGAATCGTTTCGTAGTATCCGTCAACGAAGCGTTAGTGCGGCCTTCTCAGACCCCGAAGGGCCTCCATGCAAATTCATCTCTTCCCTCGCTAGGGTTCGGATCAGCGTTGAAGAGCTCTTCCCAGCCAGCACTGACAGACGCCGTCTCTCGCCGTCAAGGCCAGGGGCTTCACGCCCGGCGAACTGATCAACAATTACGGCACAAATATTCTAGAAAACATATGAATAGGACCTATCCTTCAATATGCGATACCCCGGTACCCGTCCATTGGCCGTCCATAGGTACTATGGGCTACGAGGTCTTCTCCTAGATTGATATACGTCATGCCTTCAGCATCGTGACATTAGTGTTCCGAACCGCCTTCAATACATACTTGACGGCCGTTTTCAGATAACCAAACTTACCGGGGCACTTGTTAGAATCGTCTGCAAGAACTCGGAGCAGGAATAGTTCGAAGCAGCAGACTACAACAGAATCCGATAAAGTGAATACACGGTATAGATACAAGTTTCTCCCCGGGATTTGAAGGTATAGTGAGCTGTGGTATGGAGGTTGAAGATACATCAAAGCAAGTAACAAAAAACACAGAGCACCTAGGCGTCGAAGACGAAGGACTTGGACACACTAGGAAACACCTCAAGTCAAGTCGATCACTTCACCGTTCGAGCCGGACGGCACGCGTATAGGCGACAATTCCTGCTTTACGACAGTCTTCCCCTTCTTAGCGCGTTTCTTGGCCAGACGGTTCTGCACCAACGCCAGCTGTGCCTGTGGTACTGTGTTAGACGCCGACGGGAATTGAGCAACACCATGACGCACCTCCAATGTACCTTCATCGGCGTCGTCGTCGGTTATCGGCTCAGACTTCACTCTCACTCGGCCCTCTCGCTGGCGTTGGAGATAGCTAGGACCGGCAGGGACGTTCGTCAACCGTGACGCCCGAGGATTGCCGGGAGGCGCTATGCCCTTTGCCCGTAATAATTCTGTGCATGCATGCTGAAATTAGGATATGTTGGAGCGCAATCTTGGGCAAGGGCGGCATACCTAGTGGACGATACCGAAACAGGAGACGAGCGAAAGGGACCTCCTCCCTGCCGTATGGGGTGTAGACCACGACAGGTCTGATCGCAGCCGTCTCTCCAAGGCTACCGAACCAACTTGTCACAAACCTTATACAAAGAGTGGTAAAATATCCTTACGTGATGGCATGGACACCAGCCTTCTTGCTCGTCTCGTGGATAGGTCCGGTGTCGACAAAGTCACGTCCACGGTATAATTCTGTACTCTCAGCGAAGCCTGCAACACGAGTCACCCGGATTTCAATGGACCCTAGTTCGTCACTGACGGGTCCGGCTACGTCGTCGTCATCTACCTCGAATGCATTGAGTGACTGGCAGCCTCGACACAGCCACGCTGAATGGAACATACCTGTGAGGACCAGATCGGCGAACCTGAACGGACGAATGGCGGCGCCCGAAACATATACGCCTTTACAAAGCCCGTGACCGTCCTTTCTTTGGGACATGGTCTGAGCGCAACGCCCATCCAAGTAGATATCAACGCTCATCGGGCATGGGCTTATCCAGTGGACAGTGAATTCCTAGAGAACACAACGCTGTCAATATTACCCGCGTTCCTAGAAGGCATGTTGTAGTCTGGGGGGTGAACTTCCGTCCGATATCAAGAGTGTATGTCTGTTCAGTTGGGGGCTTAAAGTACTGATATTACCTTGTGTACCTCGCTTGCGATCCAACCTGTCGCAATCTTGCCATCGTTTATACATACCTTGCCGAAGATCTCTAGATCGACATTGTCGCAGGCAATGGACGCTGAAAACCCTTTGAGAAAAAGAGGCATTTAGGACTGTTAGAGCGCGATTTATAGCAGACGTGCAGCGTGTCTGAGCCGAGGTAGATGGACCGATGATGGTAGTAGGTCAACACAGAATACGCAACTTGAGCGCTTGTTTAAAGCAAACCACCCACGGACACTACCGGAAGCTGGGTGGCGCTCTCAACTTTCGTCTCTGACACTTGCTGACATGGGCTGTATGAGTGCTTCTAGCTTCTAGCTGTGGAACCACTGAAGTATGTCATCCTCATGGCGACCCATTGTCGCGTGAACTCAACTTGAAAAATTAGGTGTGGATAGTAACGAGCTTCACGTGGTAGGTTCTGCTTTGATCGTGTTCCCATGATCTGCCCCCGTTAGACCACTAGGTCGTAAATCTCTGGAACTGATGTGGACCTACGTGCTCAAGAGTATGATGAAAGCTGCTACGGCACGCAAACAAAATATAGCCGCGCACCTCTAAGATTGTCTCTTCGTCCTCATACTTCATATCCGTGTTCGGCATGAACGTTCGTTCTGGGCTTTCTTCCTTCTTGACAGGAGCAGCATGGTCGTTTCTGTCGCGTCGCGAAGTCCCGAAAATGGTGTGCTGGTTCCTCGAGGTAAGATGGACCTAGAAGTACCAGCCGGAATCAACAATGCGTATGTCCCATACATCCGGAGATGTTGCGAGCGAGTGCTTACCTCGAGCACGGGGTCTTCTATGTTGTCTTCTATCTCAACTTCGGCCTTAGGTTTGACGTCATCCTCTGACTCTGAAGGCACCGCTGCCCAAGAGACCGGATGCCCCACGGCCTCTGGCGAGGGCTCTCGCTTCACCGAGAATGCCTCTGGCTCCACCTTGAGGCGCGAAGGGCTAAGTCTGGATGTCGATGGCGGCGCATGGTAACCTCGAGAGCTCAGATGGACCTTGTGCGCTGCGTCAACTATCATACAAGGTGTAAATAATGTGCACATACCTCTACGATCTTCTCTTCTTCGAGCTCGCTGTCCATATCGATGTCGAGGGTCGTTGGGGCTAACGAAGGTGGGTCCAAGAACTCAGGACCATCATCATGCACAGTTGGTTCGATGTCCATGCTAAGTTCAGCCGTGCTTGGATCGTTGAAGGTATGACCGTCAATGAATGGTATCTGCGCCATACCGATTCGTCAATGGGCTCCACAGCCGTACGTATTCGCGGCGAGACGCTCACCTCGTCATCGATACCTCTATTCTTCGAGTTGACAGTCTCTGGCGCAGGCTCTGACCCTTCTGATATGCGCCGCCGTCGCTTGGAGGGACGCCGATCACTGGCAGATGTGTCGTCGGCCACTGAGCTTGTGGCAACGTTTCCCCGCACACGTTTATGTTTCTTCGACGCTGATGTTGAGGCGGAAGCAGGTTGAGCGGGGGGTTTGATATCGTTTCCTTCTAAGACCTCTGTGCCCGAAATGAACACTTTGTACTTATCCTGACGAGTTCCACCACCAGTTCGTTCTTCACCCACCTGTTGGTCGGTACAGGAACCGAAAGACCACATAGGGTTTGTCGTCGATGAGAATTGGCCGCATGACAGTTGCGTTACGCCTATTCTCCTTCATACCTACAATGCTGATGAGAACGGTATGTGAGTTCTCGCATTACGACTCATTAGAATTTAGGACATACGAGGCGCTCTTTACGGATGCCCCTTTGGAGCTGACGCTGGGACCGCTGCTACTACCTCCCAAGCGTCTAGGACCAGTACCGGCGGCAGTCTTCGAAGGGAGGGGGACTGTGATAAAGTGGCGGACGCGCCGCAATCGAATTTCGACGACACCCAGTTCTTCACTATATGCTGCAGGAAGTACGTCGTCATCTACCTAACGAGTCAGTACGGGATGTCGTAGCTTGCGCATCAAAGTCTCCTTACCCGCAGCACGAACGTGTAGAAAATCCGAAGTCGCGTCCAATGGCACCTTCAGTCCGGTCGGTTTCGAAGCGCCTTTGACGTGAGATACGACCCCTATCCTCCGACCGTCGGTTCGGACTTCGACGGAAATATGACTGGGCGGTTTTGAATCAACCCAGTGGACTTTGTACTCCTATTATGCTGAGTAAGGCTTTCTGGGAAAGGTCATCCCAGGAAAGTTCACACACCGTTCCAGTGTCCACAGGTACGTAGCATGACACAGTTTTGTCCTCGACCTTGACGCGGAGTTGCTCGAGCTCACGGCCGTCACAAGAGATGTATGCACCATAACCACGGTGCTTGAGTGGCATCTGTGGTGCTGATAGCTCCGCGGTAGAAGGTGAGTCAGTAAGTCGCAATCAGGTCGCGTTGCAAGCTCGGTAGCCTCGGACGCGACGCGGTCGCGAATTGTGGCCAATCAGGAGCGTGACTGCGACGCCTGCCATTTTCAGCATGTGACCGCGGCACCCGATCCGATCTATACATCGCGCGTTGAGCCCGCACTCTTTCAGCTCTGAATTGAATCGTCTTACTACTGGCAGCATTGGTCGATACAGTGTAGCTTGACATCAATATCCACAGGAGTACTATAGAGATGGCCTCCGACGAACAACTCCAAGCGTTTATCTCGCGGCATCGTGAATTGCTCAAGAAGGAACGAGAAGCTGAGATCGAACGTACCTCCCTATTGCTATCCAACTGCCCGCCGAAGCTCCTCGAACAGAAAGGGCTGGCTTTATGTGGCCTCGGAACGGCCTCCGTAGGTATTGGGCTCGGAGGCAAGACGTGTGTAGGCTTACAGTGATCTATAGTATCTGCTAGTATCTGACTGTACCGTAACCTTCACAGACTTGTAGAACTGGAACGCCCGACGGCCTATCATAGTACCCCAATCTTCCCTCCTCATTCGTTGAGGTAGGCGTTTCCTTCGCGAGACTTGATAATTTTGAAAATATGTCGAAGACCAGGCGATCTCGCTCGCATCGAAGAGCACACGACAACCACTGGCTCGAAGAAGCCGGCAAAATCGAAGAAAGCGAGCGCAACAGACAAATCCAGGGATGACAGCGTCGAAGGCGTCGTATATAAGGTGATCGAGGCGTTCCCACTGCGAATCGGCTTCGCTCACACCTTTCTTGACTAGGTGTCGGATACCAAGATCGTCGTTGCCGTAGATCCGCCAGAGACGAGCGGGGAAGATCTCAATATTCCTGAACGCTGTCGTGTAGTTAAACTCGCGAACAGTGTCACTTACGACCGGTTAGAACATGTCTGACTCTGGTACAATCTTCGCACTAACCATGTTTCTCCAGAATGGACAAAGCACTCAATCAGCTCGAGAAAATCGTGTTACCCAACGCAGATGCTGTGAGTTCACATCAGGCTTGCAGGCATATGGCAGGTTCTTTTGGCACAATAGCTCAATCGAATACAGAAAGATGACAAGTTTCTCCCGAAAATGACGCCTCTCGTGCGGGTTCTCATGGGAATGACGGCCCCGTCCGAACGTGTGCCCGTGAAAGACCTCAAGTTCTTCGATCCCTCGCTGAACGCAAGCCAGCAAGAGGCTATCCGCTTCGCAATTGGATCTCCAGAATTAGCTTGTATCCACGGCCCTCCAGGTACCACGGACCGTCCAACGTTGTGGAACTCTGAACTAATCTTTCCTAGGAACCGGAAAGACGCACACGCTGATAGAGCTCATCCGTCAACTGACCATAGTCACTCCCGTTAATCCCAAACCTTTGCGACTACTGGTATGCGGAGCTTCCAATATGTCCGTGGACAATATCTTGGAAAGGCTTCTTGCCCTACCTGCGCCGGAGAATGGCGCGAAGCTGAAGGTCACGCGCATTGGCCACCCAGCCCGTGTTATGGCGCACGAGGGTGTGATAGAGGCGACGCTGGAGGTCCAGGCCAGCCGCAGTGATCAGGTACGCAGCTCTCTATCTCATTGGTGGTGCTACTAAACCAGGTTTTCGTAGGCTGCATTGGCCAAGGATGTGAAGAACGAGCTCGAGACAACACTTGGTATCCTGTCTGGTAAAGGCAAAGGCGCGAAGGGCAAGCCACCTCGTGGCCTGGAGCGCAAAAAGATGTGGGACGACGTGAGAGCGCTGAGGAAAGAGTAAGGCTGACTTCCGTCCATCGCCGTGGATAGCTACTTACCAAAATTCCCAAGGTATCGACAGCGCGAGGGCGGCGTAGTGCGCGGCGTGTTAAAGGATGCCCAAGTCGTCCTCGCCACTTGTCACTCTTCCGGAGGCAGACAGCTCTACTCCCAGGACTTCGATGTAGTCATCATCGACGAAGCGACGCAAGCCATAGAAGCTGTACGCCCTTCCTCCCGATTGGTGGACGCATGCTGATACCTTCGCGCGACAGGTCTGCTGGGTGCCCATATTCAAAGCGCAGAAACTGATCCTCGCAGGCGACCCCATGCAGCTCCCGCCTACGATCATCTCCATCGACAAACATGACAAGAAGAAATCAAAGACCGACGCGCCTTCTAAACCGACCCAGCAAAAGAAGCCCGTTGCTCCCTCCAAAAATGCTAAGGCTTCTGACAGTGCCAAGCCCACTCCCGCAGAGGCGAGCAAGTCAGAGGACGATGGATCAGCTTCCAGCGACGAGGAGGGCGACCCTGAGATCGCAGCCGATCCCGAGGAGCCCTTAAAGGCCACTCCTAGAGACCCCCGGAAGGCAGGTTCTCAGGCGGTCCTACGCCCTCCTCGGACACTCGAAACGACTCTCTTTGAGCGGCTTGAGAAAATGTACGGCCCGGGCATCAAGCGCATGTTGACTGTTCAGTACCGGTTCGTACAGTCTTCGCGTGGCGAAGTTTCGATAGCATACTCATATTCCTCTCAGGATGCACGCGAAAATCGCGACATTCCCGTCGAAAGTGATGTACCACTCGCGGCTCACTTCCCACGAGTCCGTCAAGGCCCACCTGCTGCGCGACCTGCCGAACACCAAGGCTGAATCGGAGGACGACGAGAAGGAGATCCTCGGAACCCCGGTGGTGTTCTATGACACTGCGGGGTGTGAGTATTTTGAGCGCGTCGAGGGGGACGGGGACGAGGGCAGCCGGTGTAATGAGAACGAGGCGTCTGTGGTCAAGATGTGGGTTGAGCAATTGGTACGTTTTCTTCCCAATATCGCAGTTGTTTGGATCACCATACCTATTTCTTCAGGCCGGCGCAGGCGTGCTACCTTCCCAGATAGCAGTCATCACACCGTACGTTGTCAGTCTACATCATACACGAAATGCTAACGAAGGTTCGATGCAGTTATCAGGCACAAGTAACGCTCTTGACCTCGCTCCTCCGTCCAGTGTACGGTCCCGAGCTCGAGATCGGCACCGTCGACGGGATGCAGGGGCGCGAGAAGGAAGCGGTCATCATCAGTCTCGTACGCAGCAACGACAAGGTAAAAAAAATCGCTTCTGAGTCTTCACCCAAGATTGACCTCGTATGATACAGCGAGAGGTGGGATTCCTGAAGGACAAACGGAGGCTCAACGGTACGTGATTCGGCTGTCCTTATGGGGATTCAACTTATGGGGCCGCAGTCGCGATGACCCGTGCTCGACGGCATCTGGTAAGTGACAAGGTGTTCGCCGTAATCTCGCATCGAGGCTCACAGCTCCCCAGTGCGTCGTCGGCGACTCATCAACCGTACAACACGGCAGCCCCTTCCTCAAAAAATGGATGGCCTGGCTCGACGCAAACGCCGACGTGCGCTACGCAGGCTTAGAATAGACCCCCACATTCAACGACACACGCACGAACAAGTATATCATGCAAACACGCGGACGATGTATGTATGAATAGGATGTAGCGTCTACCACCCCGAGATTAGCCGTCTACAGTACCGTGATATCCCCTGTACAACTACACGCGGTCTCGTCACGACTCGAGTCCAAAGGAAGCCCTACATATAGACCCGGGACAACGTTCTAATCTGAGGACAGTTCGGCTCACTGCGCGGCATCCCGGCTGACGCTCCCTGTGCGCCGGCGGGACGCCGCTGGGTTGGTCTCCTCCGCGCCCGACGCGCCGGCAGAGAGGAGACCTGTCTCTTCATCGCTGTACGAACCTGAGAGGGCGCGTCCTCGGGTCGGTGGTTTAGGTCGGTAGAGGAGAGATTGTGTGACGATAGTAACGTCGAACATGAGCGTTCCGCCGCTGCCCAGTAGATATCTGCACGTGGCCCGTAGATGTTAGCTCGTTCGTAGGAATGAACCGATAGAGACCAGGGTGTACGCACGGTATGCTCTCGCGCATGAACGCGGATGCCTCGGGCTCGGGAAGCTGGAGGTTGGGAGAGGTGAGGATGGAGGCGACGTAGAAGAAGTTGCCGAGGAACGCGAAGATGAACAGGAAAATCGACAAGCCCTGTGAGCATACCAACGTCAGTTGCAGAGACATGGTACCGAGGCTTCGTCTGCCTTACCTCTACGGATTTCCTAGCGTACTGTGCAGCAAACAAATGTCAGCAGACCTTCGCTGTTAATGTAATATCCACACTTACGTTCTTCCAGATCTGAGGTAATCGCGATGTAAGGTACAGCGTTGTGCATATCCATGCTGAGATTCTGCCAATGATGTGCTCCAGAGTTGGGCCAGGAGGAGGGTCGTTAAAGGTAGAGTAGTCGCCGTCGACATATAGCGACGAAAAGTCGATAGGTGCGCCCGAGAGCTGAGCAGGGGTAACCGGGCTGCCCAATTGAGATTCCGGTACGACTGCAGGGTCTACTGCAGCCACGGGTACTTCTGCGCGAGACCATATTCGCCCCGTGCGTTCTACAAGACTGGTAGAAGTGCCTTTCCGTCCAGCTGTGAATGACCCCACGCCAAATAACGCCCATACGCCCAAGAAGACCATCGTCGCGCCCTTCCGGCTAGCACGCGAGCTCCGCCGCTGGGGATTCCCGCTGAGCCACTCCTGTTCGCCGGCCTCAGCAAGATCTGCGGCCCTAATCGATGGCCTCCCACGCGTCGCCGCCGCCGCCGCCGCTTCATCCGCAGACAGTGGAGGTACGGTCATATGCAGCGAGCTGTGCATGTGCCCTGGTGGGGATATCGTGGGGTGGCGGCTCCGTCCCTGGAACGAATCATGGCCCCAGGCGAGATGTTTCCGTCGGCTGGAACGGCCGCCTTCGGAGTGGAAGCTGTCGGCAAGGCGAGCCAACGCTTCTTCGGACACCTCTTCGTCCTCATCGTAGCTGGCCGTACGCGGCTCGATCGAGTGCGAGCGGCCGCTGTGCCATCGCGCTTGTTCTTCGTGCTGTGCCGCGAGCGCCGCGACTGCGGCTACGTTGGCTGCGACATTAGACAGAGCGCGGTAGTGCGGGACGCCCGTACCGCGGTCGAGCGACAGGCGACGGGTTGCTACAGAGCCGGTACGGTCCCTGTTGTGGAGGTAGGGCGGGCGTGAGGGCTTCTCGGCTCGGCGCTGGTAGTAGATGTACTGGCTTAGAAGACTGAAGTCGACGAAGACAAAGTATGTCGCAAGATAGGTCTGGGGTAGCGGTTAGCCGGGACATGTATAGCACCACGACGTAAAAGGCCGCACCTGGAAGGGCAATTGGTGCGTCAGAATGCATCCAATCAAGTTGGTGGCATCCCCTGGTGAGCCACGAGGCCAGTCGTCAGTACCGAGGGAAGACGACGAGGACGACGGTGCGCACGCGACATCTCGCGCGATTTCTGCTAGAGATCGCGAGGGGTAGAGGCGAGGACTGACCTAAAAGCCAATTCATCAAGAAGGGCAGGGCGAGGCCGTCAACTGATTGCCTCCGTGCATTCTCAAGGACCTGACTGAAGAGCAGTCGTGTTAGATTTGCCTGCGCGCGGGGGAAGGTGTGGCAGGTGATGCGGGGTAAGTGCAGGGACTCACGGGAACTGGGCGCCAAGCCAGCAGGCGATGGAGGTGTAGCCAAGGAGCTCGCTGAAGGATGCTGAGAAGACCATGGACGATGTGGCATGTACGTCGAGGACGAGGCGGACGGTGGGGGCGATGGGGGCGACGGCGAGCGACGAGAGGGGAGAGATAGGCTGGGAGCGTGACTCGGCAAGAGAGGCTTGCTTATGGTGCCAAGTCAATTAACGCACAAGTTACAAGATCTATACGTCGATCTCCTTACTCTAATCTCGACCGGCGTCTATCCGCCCCGGCTCCTCCCCCGGTGTTCCCTCATTCAGACTCGCCTCTCTCCCTCCCTCCACGCCGGGTCACCGCTCTCACCGCCCAGACCCGCACACACGCTATTCCAGGACACCGCTGCTGCCCAAGAGAGCTGCCCACGTACCGCGCGACGACCCTCGACCTCTGGTCGCGCGAATCAAGTCGCGAGGGAGTGGCACGCGCGTGAATCCCTGATCACACCGCTCAGCACTGAACGCGGTGCCTTTCCGCCCAACTCGCGCATCTCCCCCATCTTGTCTCTTCACCATGTTTCAGAAAAGGGCTCCTCACCGTACGGAACTTTTGACCCCTCCACCCGACTATCTCGTGAGTGTGTCAACCCGTGAACGCCACTTCGGGTGAACTAATGCATGGTATCCAGAAGAATCTCGTCCTTGACTACCTAGTGCACAACTGCCATATAGGTGCTGCTCGCGCCTTCGTGAACGAATGCGAGGTCAAAGCAATCCATCCGTCGGAGACTCGGCCTGAGGATGGCTGGCAGTCAATCAGTGTGAGGGAACTAGAGGCGGAACAACGTCGCGCCTTCGAAGACAAGATTCGTTTGAGCGAGCGACGTAGAGGTACGCTGCCTTGAGTCCGCACAGTAACCGCACGCATTAAGCTCTTCTTTAATCAACAGACGTCCGGAACAACATCCTCACGGGCCACATTGATGAAGCGACCGAACTTCTCAAGAAATGGTTCCCTGGGGTCCTCGTGGTCGAAGAGGAATATGCACCGCCGCCGCATGCGAAGAGGTTCAAGATCCGCCCCGCGGCGTCCATCAACCCAACCCACCTCGCGCTCAATCTCCGTATCCAGGCTTTTGTCGAGGCAGCTCGGACGATACCCCTTCTCTACTATCCAATCGGCTCGGATACGCCCTTGCCGCACCCACCACTACTGTCCGCGGCTTCCAGGAGCACAGCTTCGGGAGATGAGAGCTCAGAGAGCGACGCTGAGCTTTCCAACGTCCAGCTTCTCCATCGAGCGCAAAGCCTCTACTCGGAGGTGAACCGTCTACCCCTTGCGACAGATCGCGTATTGTACCTCAGCGAGTTGGGACATGTCGGCGGTCTCCTTGCATATACGGTGCCAGAACGAAGCCCGCTTGCCACTTACATGACGCAAGCCCGCCGGGAGGCCCTCTCGGAACAAATCGATGATGCCATTTTGTGTACGTCTCGCCCGCCTTTCCCACTGCATGTGGGTATTCATTTATATTTCTAGTCCGGATGGCCCAGCCACTGGCGTCACACATCGCGCTTTCCGCCCGATACACCACTGCTGTGTGGTCTATGCTGAACGAGAAGGCGGTCCCCATTCCGCCACGCAACAAGTGGCCTGCCCACGTCGCGCTTCCTCCTACTGAGCTGCCCGCCTCCAGGGCAATGGAGATGGATACCGGCAGCTTGGAGAACGCCATCCCTCCGAAGAAGCCCACCCCTGACAAGGAGACGGACGAGGTATGCGCGACTCCTTACGTCTCTCCGTACGACATGGGATGCTGACCTCTGTTGGCCTAGGTTCTCCCACGTTTCGATCTCCACCTCCTCGTCGAGTCGCCTCCTCAGTTCGGCCTAGGTTCAAGTTGACACCGTGTTCTCGCTATCGCAGTCGTCGTTATCTCTCGCATGTTTGTATTGTTCTATCGCACATCCAGGATACAGGCGGAATCTATGTACCATATATGATATCCGGTCCCCATCGCAGGTGCCTGTCCGCGAACGCCACCCCGCTCTAGCATCCCCCATAAATATGACACTAGTAACACAACATGACACACTAGTCGTTCAGCCGGAGGCCGCGCATCATCGCCTCCACATCGCCCATCGTAGTCCGAAACGCCCGCGGTTCATCGAGCACAATCTCCACCTCGTCCCAGCGCCCCCGATTGACCTGCATTAGCACGTCCCGCGGGACGTCGCACCCGCGCAAACCCAGCACGCGCAAACGCGCCCACTTCGTCCACTCGACGCGCTGCGCGACCGTCTCCGATGCGCTCTCCGCGCCCTGCCCGCCCGGCGGCTCGTTCAGCCACGGGTTGTACGAGAGGTCGAGCACGACGAGCAGCGGGCAGATGCGCGGGAGTCGGTGCACGGGCGTCGGGGCCGGGAGCGCGACGAGCGCGAGGCGCGTGAGCACGGGCGGGAACGAGAAGAGCGTCGTGATGTGCACGGGCGCGTTGAGGACGATGATCGTGTGCAGTTGCGGGGACGTTTCTTGTGAGGACGAGTCGGCCTCCCAGGAGCTTTCGTCTTCGTCGCTGGCCTCCGCTGCATCTTCTGTGGTATCGTCTGCGCCTCCATCGTCGTGTCCAGAGTTGCCGTTGGATGAGGGACCCTCTCCGCGGTCGTCCGGCTCCTCTTCCTCGGCAGTCACCCGGCGTGCCGTAGCGTTCTGCGAGAGACTGAGCAGCAAGTCCCGCTGCAGGGTCGCCTGCGGGCCCACAACGATCAGCTCGCCGTCCGCGTGGCCCTCCGGCTGCAGCAGCGGATACAGCTTCGCATTCGGCAGCGGGTCGTGCACCGCCGTGTACCGCAACACGTCGCGGCGGAAGTACGACGGGAGCGCAGGGAGCAGCTCCTGCTCGAAGCCCACCGCGTCGGGGAACATCGCGAGCAGCACGCGCAGGCAGATCTGCGCGAGCGGCGGCACAGCCCCTCGCGCATCCACCGAATCGTCGTCGTACAGCGGCACGTCGCTCGAGCCGAAGCTCCACGGGGTGTGGGAGAACACGAGGGAGAGCGCGCGGCGGCGGAACGCAGGCATCGTGTTGTCGCGCGCGGGGTCGGACGCGGCGGGGCCGCCCTCCTGCCCGTCGCCGTGCTTGAAGAGCCCGCCCCAGCTCTGCGGCGGGGGCGGCCCCGGCACGGGCCCGCGCGGGAAGTCGTATTCGAGGTGGCCGTCGCGGATGATCGGGTGCGGCGGCGGGGCCGCGCGGCCGCCGCGCGGCGTGCTCGGGGCGAGGTGGGCGAAGCGGTGGACGTCCGAGAAGGGGAGGGAGGGGTCGTTGTAGGTGTGCGCTGCTGCCGAGGCGAGATGGGCCCTGGATTTGCGCAGATTCTGCGCATGCCTGAAATGCTCGCCTCTGGGAGAGAAGCTCTTGGGTCAGGCTCGACCGCCGAGCATAAGTTAGAGGGGATCACTTACCTGAGAGTGTGAAGCAGCGTGTTTACTTCCCGGGAGCCGCTAGGGCTCCCAGCACCCTTGGTATCCACATCTCTTCGCGATCGCATAGTGGTTTGTGGCATGGTGCAAAGGTTATCTGACACAGGGTGACGGCACTTGATACCGGGATACCAATCTCATAGCTGTTCAGAAGGTTTGTCTAGGCAGGGGGTATAGATGTTTGTACGGCGGAGAGTTTAGGCCTTAGGCCTTAGGTCCCGCACCGCAAAACGGGACCGGTGCGCAGCGTCACCGCTAGTCATATATTTGATATCGACACTGAAGTACTGAATCTCATATTATTCCTGGAGACTGCTGATAATATTTGGTGTAGACACTCGCGCATCGAGTGAATGCTAGATCTTTGAATGGGAATTTCGTGCACAGACTTGATGCACAAGGATCACCGTTCAGAGGCAAGTGAGGAGGCGTGGCGTATGCAGTTATCGACGGATGAGGTGAACATAATGGCATACACGAAAGGTTGATAGTAGTCGTAATGATAATGCATGCCAGTCATACTGCCTCGTACACGCAGTTCCGCGACCCTCCAGACGCGGACCGCAACGCTCACTAGGAAGCGCAAGGCTCGAGCACGCGATTAGTTCATCTGCCTGATGAGCTTGTTGATGTTCGTCTCCCGGTTGCCGAAGTCACCACCCTGGACGAAGTGCTTGAACTTGCGTATCCTCCAGCCGCCAGTGGGGTTGGAGAGTTTGAAAGGCCAGAGGAAGTTCGCGGCCTTGGGAGTTCGTCAGCATCAGTTTGATAAGAGTACTCTTCGATGCTAACCTGCTTGAAGTTGGGGCCGGCAGTGAAGATCTCGTGTACAAGATCCTCCACCGAGAGGATGTCGTACTTGCCGAGCGTCTCCTCGATGACCGAGTTGTTGGACAGGGGGATGCGCTGCTTGTCGACCTTGCCGTAGCCGCGCTTGTAGATCAGTTCGCGGACGGACTTCAAGTTGGGCTCGCTAGAGGGAGTTAGACACTACGAAACATCAGTTTCCTAAAGACATACCCGTAAGTGACATAAGGCTCGACGAGACGGAGCATCTGCTGAGTCGCCTTGGTGACCTTGACAAATACGCCGTTGTTGATCTGGAGAAGACGGAGGAGCTGGAGGATTTTGCGGGGCTTAGGGGCGATCTCGTTGATACTGAAATGCATGTCTAGACCAGTTTCAACCGACACAGATGGCGGACTTACCCCCGGATACGGACGACAAAGTAGACCTTAGGCTCTGCGGGAACGTAGAAGTCGCCAGTTGAACGAGCCACTCGCTTCAGGCGAATCTCCTCCTTCTCCTTGGTGAGGTACTCCTTGACATACGACTCCGCGCGCTTGAAGATGACCTTGCGCTTGGACTTGGCCGCCTGCTCCAGTCGTTAGCTGCGTTGCCCAACATCCGAAACCGTGGTAAGAACAGATGGTGTCAGTCCCGAAAGATGGTTGATTCCGGCAACCCTGTGAAAGTCGAACCCTCACTAGCCAAGAGTAATGGTATACATCATACAACCAAAAATGTAACGAAATTTTGTCATTAGAGGCCGAACACACCTTGCGAGCAGCAGTGGCCGCGGTCAACCGCTCCTCCCGGGCCTTTTCATTTTGCTTGCGCTTCTTGAGGAGAGTCTCCGGGACCTCGATGTCCTACACACCGCTTAGACGTTAGAACGCACTATACTAGCATGGATGTTTGTTTGGGCCAACCTGAACGGTGGGGACGCTAGAAATTCCAGTACGAAGTCAGTGTGGTATCGCAGAGAGACAAAGTTTCAGTACGCACGTAGTTGAGGGGGCCATTGCGTGTCTTGAGGAACGACGGACCTTTGAGCTTGTGCGATACAGAAGCGCGTGCGGTGAGCGAGACCGGTGGCTGAGCTGAACTGTATAGTTCTTGCTTCATGTTCCCACGGACACAGGCGCTGGTCTGCTCTACGTCTTCGCGCAACAGGCGCCCACGCACTCGCCTCTCGAACTTGACTTCGCTCTACTAGCCTTCCAATTATTCAAGTTTTCTTGCAGCTACAGGCTCTGTGGCTGAGGTCTCTCCAACGACCCTTCTGCTCTGCATATTTGAACCTGATCTGCACAGCCTGTCTGTCTACAGCGTCTTGCGGAGGGTCTACGTGAGGACCTCCTTTGCCTCTGTAAAGGAAGGTGAAGAACAGCCGTCTCTTGTCCGCTTGACCTGGTCCACGAGGCTGTCATCGATTCTTGGCTCAGCTCATCTCCGGAGCGGTGAAGGGAGGAAGTCACACAGCGGTCGTCTCTAGCAAATTCATGTCTAACAGATATGTGATTTACGATGATCCTTGCATGTGTGAACGTTGCACGTTCAGCATTCAAATCAATGGCGTAAGGTAGACAGCCCACTATTTACTACTTGTGAACAGCCTTGTTCGTCTCAACTTCCGTAGTTGCTGCGATTGCTTGCCAATCCACAGGGGTATCCTCCGCAGCGGCCAACAATTGACGTTCGCGCTCCTCCTGCCACTTCGCGTACTTGCGTCTGAGCAATGGTGCGAGCTTCAGATCTTCAGGCATCGCGGTGCGTGGATGAGATTCGTAGAGGTAATAGGCGAGGACGCCCGTGAAGACACCCAAGATGGGGTCAAGAGTTCTGTATTTTGGTAATGGTGTGAGACGCCTGCTACGCTGCGAGGGAGAAAGAACTCACCTAGACAGGAGTGGTGGCGGCATGAAGAGGAAGGGTCACTGGGTCGCGCCCGGAGGCCTGAGTTTCAGGTATCTGTACTTTCAATTTGCAACCTTGCAGTCTCAATGTATGCCCACACTTTCCGACGGTTTCCCTCTGACCTGAGCGGGCCTCCTGTCCCCGATCTTTTGCTGTCGGTTTGCCGTTGGCCCAGGAGTCCAGGACGCAGCGTGGTGATTCGGAAGAGAAGAGGCCGACGATGTTCGGGATGGGACGGAGAGGGCGGCACTCCTCGTGACTGCAACGCCAGAGAAGCGTGGGCGTCTTTCGACGCGTTGCCCAAATTTTGGAAGCGCGTTCGTGTCATTGTACCGTCTCTCCTAGGCCTCCCCATCCTCCCCAGTCTCCTCTAAATTTCCCTGGTGTCCGTCTTTGCTACTCGAAGCCATGGATCGTCAAATTCGCCCCATCTATGGTTCGCCACCCTCCCAGTAACCGGATCCATGACGCCATACTCACGCTGGGATATCCCGTAATGTTTAGAGTCTTTGGATACAAACTCGAACAAGTCAGCCATCCTTGCGTGCAACAAGGTGCTCAAGAAGCAGCCCAACAATCACCTTGTGAAGGTGTGTCTTAAACTCTACCGCGCAACAATCTGCTAGATCCCGCCATGTCATACTTAGGCCTTGAAAGCACTCGCGCTTGTGCGCTCGCAAAAGGTGGAAGAGGCCCTCCTACTATGCGATGAAGTGCTTGCTTCAAAACCCGTCGATGATGGCACCCTCACCGCCATGATGCATGTCTTGCGGGGTTTAGGCCGCCGTGAGTCAGTCATCATCAAGCTTGGCCCCCTCATGCTAACGCTGCAGCAGACATGGATATGGTAATAATGTACGAGGATGCGTACAAACAGCAGCCGGCCAACGAGGAGCTGGGTACTCAGACGTTCTTCGCGAATGCAAGGATAGGTAACTGGAAAGCCGCACAACAAGTCAGTGTGCCCTCTTCCAAGCTCACTTGCGTAACACTGAGCCGCTTTCCACAGATCGCCACCAAAATGTACAAACAGTTTCGTGACGAACACTACTTGTACTGGAGCGTCATGAGCGCGGTACTCCAGGTTGGTGCTACTTTGTGATACCGCATTTTGCCTTGGGTTAAGAGCAGAACCGTAGGCACACGACCCTACCACTCCAGAAGCTCTTCGGACGGTGCTGCTGAAACTCGCACAACGGCTGCTTTCATCCTCCCCCACACCCTCCTTTTATAACGCCGACCGCTTCCATCTACATGTGACCATTCTCCGAGAGCTCGGACAGTACGACGACGCGTACGAGATGGTCGAAAGCGAGAGCGGGAAGATTGTTTGTTCTAGCAACTTGTCATGCGAGGAGCTCCGGCGAGAAGTCTGGAAGTTGAAGGGGCTGGCCAAGGAGGCGGGAGAGCGCGCAGAGAAGCGTATACTGGAAGCGAAGTGAGTAGTGCCAGGCGCTGCTGGGAACCCATTCATGCTGAAGTCGGCGGTCGCTCGCGATTGCTTGGAGGGACCGGAATTGGCTTGAATTCCTGTCGGTCCTCGATGCAACGTTCTCCGACGTCGAAACAGCGAAGGCAGAAATCCCGGAGCGCATCGTCAAGGCACGACAGTTCTTCGGTAAGGTCGCCGAACTGGATGGTGTGAAAGACCGTTCTGGTCCTCTCGCATTACTGGAGCTAGAGAAGCGTGCACGGCAGCACGAACTTGCTACCGGTGAGAAACACCAAACTATGTTCAATTAGTCGTGCTCAAGCGTATTCAGACTCCTCATCGCTTACCTCACTACTTGAGAGTTACTTCCAGTCGTTCGGTGGCAAAAGTTGCTGTTTCGAAGACCTGAAGCCCTACATTGAGCTAGAAGGCGAGGACCTCGCACAGTGGACTGCCATCCTCCATAAGCAAACCGTTGCATTCGTGAGTCAGGTCGTTGGAGATCATTCGAGATCTAATACCCGATGTTCAGACGTCAGTTCCAGATATTTGGCGTTACATCAACGCTCAGAAGCTCCTCAGGTATAACTTGCCTACCTCAGCTTTGACAACTGAAGCGGAGTCGCGCCAGGCCGTGGCGTATCTGACTGCCTATCTGGAGGGACTGAAGTTTGGCAGAGAACTCCCGTCGTACGATCTTCAGCCTGCGGATGACCTTGCGATTCTGTCTGCTCAGACCTTTGTCAACACCTGGAAACAGACTGGGGACGAGGCTTTCTTGTACAACGCTGCAGCTTTGCTCGAGTATGCTCTTGTACGGAGCAAGATGTCGTACCAGATCCGCCTTCATCTCATCAGGATATACCGCTTGCTAGGGGCACCATCTTTGGCGTTGGAACACTACAGGTCTATCAACGTGAAGCAGGTTCAGAATGACACGCTTTCGCACTTCAT
This sequence comes from Lenzites betulinus, assembly GCA_022264855.1. Classification (NCBI taxonomy): domain Eukaryota; kingdom Fungi; phylum Basidiomycota; class Agaricomycetes; order Polyporales; family Polyporaceae; genus Lenzites; species Lenzites betulinus. The sequence continues at coordinate 664,435 of JABYQU010000013.1, forward strand.
TTTGTCCCGAGCATCAACGTTCTCCCTTTCGTCCACGGGGGATCTCACCTACACCAGCGAGTGCCTAGAGTCAAGTCGCATTTACCTATCAAACTCGGAGGAGGTAGGAAATTCGACGTTCATTTCCATACTATATGCTAACCATCGGCTTGAAGACAGCAGAGTTCATCATACGTGCTTTCGGCGGCGAGAAGTACTCCCAGGTACGTTCTCGCAGGTACCCTGGTTATAAATTACATTCACACAATGTTTTCCATCAAGATCCCTGACTTCATTGAGTTCGAGGACCGTCTTGACAACTCGCTTCAACGTGACCTCGTCAAGATGGAGCACGTCCGCATGCGTATCGCTCACGAGCCCATCAATTCCGAATTGGTCGACATGGAACTCATCGAGCTAAAGTTCATCTTCGACCGCAGTACGTTCTGCTGTTCTTATGTGTGACGCGGCACTCATCTTCGATCGCAGTCCACCACGACAACCGAGACTTTGATATCCTGCCCAACTACCAGCCTCGCAGCGTCGCATCGTTCAACCAGCAAACGGAGTTTTTCGAAAAAACACCAGGCGTATGTCTTCCGCGCTTCGGGAAAAATCAACGTGAACACTGACAGAACGCCGTCTGTAGCTTGGGTGGCTATGGGTGTACCTCAAGATCTACATCAAAGCGTTCCAACTGGCCAGTGACCTGGATGACACCGTTGAGGACAAGCTACTCATAGGCGATCGACCAAAACCCAACTTCGACCCCGACACGAAGTTCCCACTCAGTGAGCGACTCGCAGTGAAGAAAGAAGAGGAGATCGCCGAGGTAGCCAACCTCATTCCGTCCATGCATGTCAATGTTGATCCTGCTTCCATCTAGCTTTCCGCAGACGAGTTGCACTTCTACGAGTATGCGTCTGCTTTGTCGGGTTGGCTGACACCATACCACGACTACACACGCCCGTCGCCATCTGCTGTGCTTGCAGAGGCGGCGAAGATCACGGAGCAGAAGACGGGCCATACGTTGAAGGGTCTCGAGATCGAGGCTTCGAATGGGCATGGGAAGAAGGACGAGGAGCCTCCAGTTGTCGTCGACCCTCCTACACAACTGGCGGACTACTTTGGCGGTTTGTGTTTTTGTTCGAGTACGTTTTCACCGCTGACAGGTAGCATTATCTAGACATGTCCAAACGTTTCAAGGAAGTACTCGAGAGCAAGGGCCTGCCTCACGAGCTGCTGCACATCGTTACTCTGACGCAAGAGGCAAGTGCTTCACTTGTTCTACCACTTTCCCTGTCTAAGCATCGTTGCAGGCGTTCCTACTCTTTGTCGTTGAGACGACACGATTCAAAACACCGTCGGTAATCAAGGTCAACAAGCTCGGCCCTGTACGTTGCAGCGTTTTTGTCTCGTTGTAGATCTTACTCAATGTCCGTCTCCAGCTGGCGCAGCACATCAAGGAAATCCGCGCGAAGGCTGCTGCAGTCCTTTCCGAGATCTCCAGTGCACTCATCAGTCACGCCGAGCAGGAAGCCACAGCTGAGCGACGGAAGGAGATCGTGGCGGCTTGCAAGCCGATTATTGACGAAGCAGGCGTACGTTTATTTCTTTTCAGATTGAGGGATATGGCGTGCTGATATCCCTCGTTAAGCTCGACCATGACTTTGTGCTGAACATCGCGAAAAAGATCACGGAATCGCGGAAGCTGATCGCAGAGGGGGTAGGGAAGGGCATCGTCCGGGTGTGCAAGACGCACGCGTGAGGATGCCTGGGATCTGGGAGGATGGACTCTGCCTCAACATAGATGTGACATAGCACCCCGCATCACCACTCAGCATGATACTACCACACTGTAATCCCCCACACTTTACGTATAGACTTAGTGTCGCGTTGCCCGGCCTGAAGTTGGGCGCTTGCGCACTACCCAAACGCGTTCCGTCACGCGCTGTGTCACAGTCACGTCTAAATAAGTGCGACGCGCTCAAGTGCGTCGCGTCTCATCCGCGTCCACTCCGCAATCCTAGCGCTCTCCTTGCTCTCTCTTTCTGCGAGATCTTCTGAACCACATCCGTCCTTTACAACATGAGTGGATGTGCGTTTGTGTGCGTACTTGCCACCGCAGTATGCTGACTACAGCGCAGTTGGCAGTGAGAACCCCTTTTACGGGAACGGTGGAGGCGGGGGCGGAGGGGGCGGAGGCTACCTGTCCCAGAATTCGCCATTTGGAAGCGGTGGAAGCCCTGGTGGTACAGCACGCGTAGGTGCACCCTATAGTCTCGCTGGCCTTCATTCTGACAACCCGTAGCGTGCTGCATCCCACGCCTTGAGACCAGTCACCCTAAAACAGCTTGTCGATGCCTCACAAGCACACTCTGACGCAGACTGGGTTATTGGAGACGTTGAGATAGGACAGGTGAGTCAAGTCCCGCACGACAGTGGCGTTGTTTAATGTTTCACAGGTCACCGTGGTCGCGCAAGTGCTCTCCGTGCAGCCACAAACGACAAACTGCATCTACTTCCTGCACGATGGTACCGCTGCTATGGAAGCCCGACAATGGATGGATCCAAACACAGAGGAAGAAAATAAGAACCGAGAAGAGATCAAGTTAGTTTACACTGGGGCTCGAGCGCCTTCTCGTCACTGACATCCCTGTAGGGAAAACAATTACGTCAGGGTACTCGGATCCCTGAAGGTTTTCGGGAACAAGAGATACATTACTGCTACACATATCAAGCCGTACAAGGGCGTGGACGAGCTATTCTTCCATATTCTCGAAGCGGCTACGGTAACTCTGACATTCGAGCGAGGCCCGGTGCGTACTTCGCCCCTAGTAGTTTACGCCGAACCTGACCGCATTTTGCACATCTAGCCTCCCAGGCCAAGCGAAGGCGCACATGCCCTTACGAACAGGGTCAAGAACAATGCGGGAGGGCACTCCGCATATACAGCGCGAGCCTCCGCCCCCGCTGCCAACGTTGGGCAATTCTCCCATCTTCCGCCACTGCAAAGACACATCATCGAGTTCATTCTGGCGCAACCCAAAACCGACGAGGGCATACACGTAGCGGCCATTGCGAGACAAGTTGCTACCATCTTAGGTCCTGAAGATGGGAGCGCGCACAAGATTAGGTATGTATACATTTCATATGTCCAATGGTGACCGCCAGCTGACGCCTGACCGACCACCCTCAGCGCGGCCTTGGACCATCTGATGGATCAGGGACACGTATTCAGCACGCTTGACGATTCCCACTTTAACGTGTCGGAGTGAGACAGATGTTGTCTTGGCCCAGTTGTATCACTACGCCCGCTACTCACTATTGTCGTATCTTGCTATCCATATGCAGTTATTCCCAGGTAGCTTGCCTTCTTCATCAACTAGCATCTTAAGCATGCTATTCAAGAGCACTTCTTGTTCTACTCGAGTTTTTGCTCAGGAAGGTTGGGCTGATCTTTGTCCTGTTGATATCCCGTGACACTCGTGTGGCAGCGCGGGAACGTAGCTGTGGTAGTGACCTTCAACCGCGACTGGCTCCTAACACATAGCGGCCACCTCCAATACGACGGCTTCGCACACCAGCAATAAGAGCGGAATGCCAGACCAGGAGGACGCCAGGAAGAACGAAGAACTCCGGAGATTAGTAAGTGATCTTATGGTATATCATCGCATGTTCGATATGATGGAATTTCTCAACTACGGTCAACTTCAGCGGGAAGGATCGTCTCAGGGTCTGCGTCCGGTCACGATCCGGCAACTTGTCAATGCCTCACGAGCCCACACTGAGGCGCCATTCCACATCGATAATATAGAGGCGCGCGATGTCAGTCTCCAAGTTTCGTAGTGCACGGCAGATGAACGAGTCACTCAGCACTCTTTTGGTTGCTCCAGGTAGTGGTGGTGGCACATGTTGTTCGTGTTCGGCCTCACGACACGGCGACTTTGGCGACTTTGATTGACCTCGAAGACGGCACGACGGGCGGGAGAATATTAGCGAGGCGATGGCTGAACAACCTGGACGTGAATTGGTTGCGCAGCGATGGCGAGCAGTACTATGCACGCATCATCGGCAGGCTCGTCCGCGGTCAGCAAGAAACGAGGAACTCACTTGAGATCAAAGCGTTCCGAAGGGTCGCCGATCCGCACGAGATGCTCCTGCACATCCTGGAGGCTGCATTTGCTACTTTGTCCTTCGAACGAGGGCCTCCGGTCGGTCTTTTTTGCACCTATGACATGCCTGATCATGGTGTCTAACATACAACTCGTAGCCGGAAATGACGAGGAAAAGCGTGGGTCCCCGCTCCCAGACCGGAGGACAGGATGAACGATTTGCACCACCCAGTGCGCCCAATACACCTGCAGCACCTCGCGTGGCTGGGCCGGCACGTACACAGACCCCCTCGACGACGCTGAATGTATCTACGAGTAGTCCCATGGTATCTCCCCGACCAGATACGCCTCCCGCTAGCTCCTCCCGCGCACAGCGCTCACAAACACCCACCGCGAGCTCCTCTCACACACAGAGGTCACAAACACCCCAGCTCGCGAGCTCTTCGCGCACACAGCGACCACAAACAACTCCCTCTCGTGCCCAGCACATACCGATGACCCCTCGTAGCTCTCCCCCGCGTCCACTGTCCCCTCCAGTATCTCCATCTCCATCTCCCGCCAGGGGGAGCTCAGTGGCGAGAGCTCAGTCTCCTCCTGGTCAGCCCAAATTTTGCCACCGATCACCATGAATGGAACTGACGTTAATCAAATAGCTGCATCGGGGACGCGCCGTGTATCGGGTCTCAAACGCGATCCCTTAGCACACCTCGGTGTTCTGCAGCGAGCTATCCTGCTCAGAGTTCTAGAGTCGGATGAGCCTGGGGGCGTGAGCGTCCGGTCAATTGTACGTTCCGTCGCTCATCACAACGCCACGCTCGAAGACATCGGGTAAGTGGTGTGCACTGTAAGGTTAAACATGCAGAATCTGATTATACCACTGCTGTCTAGGGATGCGCTCGACGATCTCACTGAGAAGGGATCTATCATCCACATCGACGACGGCCACTACACCGCAGCACTTGACCACTACCCTGTGTCGCCTTGAGTGCCGCGTTACAAGTACCTTGATCAGGCTCATCCATCCAGTGACTTCCGACACAATGCATATTCCTTCTGAACTTCTGATCATAGAGGCCCCAAAAGTCTTACGCTATGCTATGATATCGGCGGTCCCCTACTGTCCTCGTTTGCGCCCCTGTTCGTCATCGCACCCGTGTCTCCTGTCCATCTTGATCGAGACCAACGCACCTGAAAGTTAGTGCGCGTCATTCGAACACACCCGACTAGTACACAGCTGCTCTCGGATCCCCGAAATAAAAGCCGGCCGATCAAGGCGTTGGTTAGGCTAAAAACATTGCTTCAGGGAGGAACGACCCAAGATAGTAAAGAGGAGGCCGGCATCGACGCCAGACCTCGCGGTCCGCCGGATGGGCGACATAGGGGGAGGCGGTGGGGCGGGATTCTATGCGGGATTGCCTCTTCAGTCTAAACTGGAATCGGTCCTCCTGTAGCATATGGACCAAAGCTTGCAGTCCGCGGATAAGGTCATGGAGACATAAGAGGCCGACACTCCCGATTGTCAAACGTAACACTCACATCTCCCACACCCCAGAGGTCCTGCCCCTCGGAACGTTCAATCTACAACTCCTCATCTACGACTCAGTCACGTACAATGGTCGCCGTCCTTACTGCCAGGGTCAGTGGATCGCTTCACCATGGTTAAGTCAGTGGTATGAGTGAGGCCTAACGCGAACACACAGGCAAGAAGGGCAACTGTGGATAACCCCACTCAGAGGCCTATACTGCGTATAAATCCCGCAGACGGCTCCTCTTCTCTCAAGCCAGAAATCCCGCCTTACAGGCCGACACTGCAGCACTCACACTCGCTGAAGGTATGTATGTGCCCGGGTTTATGTTTATGGTCCAAGCTCAACCTTCTGCCGAATGAAGCGAGTCTCTGCTCGGTTTGACGAGCCGCCGATTGTGACAGTCGCGCCAACTTCAGTGAAGCATGCCGGTCCCGCCTGCGAAACAAAGCGTTCATCAGTAAGTGAACTCTATGGATCTCCCATGGATAGCTCACTCAATCTGAGCACACAGCGTTCTGCCATGCGTAGAAGTTGGGGGTTCAAGGAAGCACCCGATCTACAACGTAGCATCAGCGCCCCCCCTAAGATGAACGTTTTCTCGCCAAAACCAACGAATACAGCGGTTTTGCGAGTGCTAATCACAGTAAGTACTATTACCTTGCCACGTTCTATTCGCACCACTAATGCACAATGGGGTAGGATTTGTGCCAGTCGGTGAGAATGAAGTGCAAAGGCGTTACATCGAAACCACATCTCCGATATTCCCTTCCGATCAAGCCTCCTGCGAAGTAGTAGCACAAATCAGTTTCAGTTCGAACTAGCTGTATATCACCGAACGTACCATCTTCCTTGGTTATCCAGATTGTAAATTATATTCCCGTGCTCTCTTCTTCCGTGGATGCAGTGCCGTGCGCCGGATATGATTGCAGAAATTTGGCAACATCGTGAGCAATCCAATCGTGCATTCTTGAAGATGGATGGAGTTGGTCGGCCCAGATGTCTCCTTCAGCCTTGGAGACATGGTCGGGGCGGAAACCATGTCCTACAGGGTCGTCCAGCACACGAGTAAAGGTGTCCCATGACGAGAAAAACAGCGTAGTCACGTCGAGATGCCTTTCGGCAAACGACGCAACGCGCACTCGCAGTAAGTTGTTCCAAGTCTCGTATGGCAGGTGCGAATTCGGATTTCTGCGATGGCTGATCGCGCCTGTCGCACGATGATTATGCAGCTCCAGTTGAGACATAACAACCGATGTGTACATACCGACAGGTGAGCGGTGGATCGGGGGCACGTCAATGAACAGGAAGTTGCGAGCACCGACATTATAGAGTTGCTCCTGCTCCTCAAAAAGACTGTCGAGTGCAGCTGGGAGGCCGTCCATATCCAAGCGCCTTCGGTATAGGCGATCAGCTCTATGCACGGTGAGGTCGTCACGAATATCACATACGCGCAATCGTTGATCCCAACCCACGTTACTGAGGAGGTACGTATTCTCGTGTCATGACAGTAGAGAACGCATCGAGCCGTAACCACTCACCAAACAAGGAATTTTCAGCACTCCAAGGCGCCCACTCGGGTTTCTCGCCCATGTGTGGCAAGAAACGAAGATGGATTTGGTTGCGCACACCTCGGACATTATCGCCCCCCACAGCGAAGTCGTATACGAGCAGCTTCGCATACGGGCTGTATTCCGTGATAAGATGTCCTACCCAGTTGGGCGTACCAAGCTCAGCCCATGTTACTCCTGGGAACTCCATCCCGAGCGGCGCGTCGTCCGAAGGGTAAATATTGTCTTTGATGTACGCAAAGCCGACATCCGAGTAGGAATCGCCACTGATACGTCGTGGAACGATTGTGTAGTCAGTGAGCATGATGGTGCTGCATACTGTGCCCAGATCACATACAAGATGACCAGGTATCGTAGACCATTGAATCCGCGCCAACTGGGACGGATTACAGTGGGTTCCGAAGTAGACGGCATGCTGCGGCAAGTTGTCAGCGGTGAATACAAACAATATTTGGGCACAAATATAGTTCTTTTCGAGGAGATCGACGCGTCGATGAACACAGTAACTCAGTCAGGGTTGCAAGAATGTGAGCTATAGGTGGGTCAACCGTTCTGCTGTAGTCCGCACTACCGCGATGGGTCCCGGTCAACGAAGGGCAGAGCAGAGTCCCAGACGTAACGCTACGTAACGCCACCGTTCGCGTACCGACTTAAATCGGGCGTTTATAGCCCGATCATATCTCACTGCACGTGCCTCCAGTGGCTCGTAGGTCCCGCGCAGCTCACCTTGTCGCGCTCTCTCCTCCTCCTCGCCGCCTTCGACGCCGGCGACCTCTCTGCCTTGCCGCTCTCGTATGGCGTTACGTTGACGAATACATGTTCAGTGCTTGATATCACCTATAAACGCTGAAGTTCACGACTTGCATGACTCCTCTCGACAGTTCGAATACGCAATCCTCCCGACCCCGCACCTACTTCCACGATGGCCCCGTGGTCATTCTCATGGCTGCCCTCCTTACCCTCAATCGACCTCTCCCTTCCATCGGGCATACAGAAACGGTTCATTTCTTTTGCACTTAGACAATCTCTGGGGCACTTCCTCAAGCCCGGCCAGCTCGATGTGCAGCAGGTGGATTCCCAGATCGGCTCTGGGTATGTGCAAGTCAGAGATCTCGAGTTGAACGATGAGGTAGGTCTTTCTTCATTTACAGGCTTCTGGTACCTGTACCGATATGTTAGGCCATCAACTCGCTCATATCTGGACTGCCTATACGCCTGCGGGACGGGTCCGTAGGCAAGGTCACTGCCCGCATCCCACTCCCCAATCCTCTTACCTCGTCCGTCGGCGTATCCTTGGAGTCTCTGCACCTGACGTTCTACCTGGAGCCGTCCGTAGCAAAGCATGGTGTACGACCCTTCACGGACAATCTGGCCGAATCCGTCGCGTTTGTGGCTGAAAGCTTCATCCATGAAGAGCTATCCCCTCGTGAAGAAGCTACGCTACGGGAATCCGTTCACCCTGACCTTGTTCGCTCCGACATCTCGGAATTCGAAGAGAATGTCCCGGGAGGCTTGGACCCGTTCATGTCCGAGGATGAACTGCACCAGCATGATGCGGAACCTCCCGGTGTCTCCATCTTTGCAACTCTAATCGAACGATTGCTCGCAAGGTTCCAATTCGATGCGACCGACACTAGAATTACCATAGTCAATCCACAAGATGCGAGTTTCACCTTAATCGTTCCGGAGATACGTTACGGCACCGAGTCACAGGTTGCAACACCTACAACTTCCGGCGGAGGTACCTCTGTGCCTGACGAAAAGGTATCATTGGGGGAGGTGCGCAAGGTTATCATCTCAGGAGCTACTGTGACAACACGTTGTCTACGCCCTCTGAGTCCATTGTCTCTCGCTGTCCCCACTACGACGTCGCCAGCTGCGGAACCAACCACCACGGAATCTTCCGAACCAGCCACAACGAAGTCTTCCGAGCCAACCTCCCCGGCCACGACTACGGCACAGGACTCACCGGTCTCAGTCAAGCAAGACCTTTCGTATAACTATGTCCATTCTCCAGACGACCTACCTCCTAGCGACTCGCCCCCGCCACCAGAACCATCTTCACCTTATTCAGACTCTGAGTCCGATATGGATGAGGAAACACAGATGTTTATGTCGCAGTCTATCGCCGTACTCCCTCCCCGTCCCATATCTCCAGCAAGTTCTGTGGCGAGCAGCATGTACCAGAGTGCTATATCGACATCGGCACCAGACCCGGGCCTTGAAGATATACCCGAGGAAGCACCTCCATCCCGAAGTCGGACCCCCTCTCCTCCCGTACATATGGAAGCCTCCTGCGCGTTGGAGCCTCCACCAGAAGCAGAACTACCCACAGAGTCGGAAGTCCCCCCGGAACCTTCTTGTCCATCTTCTATGGAGACGAATGCCCTACCCGGAAGTAGCCCCACACTCTCTGACACTCCCGCACCGTCGCATTTCCTCCGCCGATTGGAACTACGCACTGGTGATATCGAAGATCAGACTGTGCTTTCCCTAGGGATTGAGCCCATTGAGATACGGCTGACGACTCCGCCACCCCGGGCGTCCTCTAAGGCGCAGCCTGCATCGTCTGTTGTACCCTCGAATCTGGCGCAGGACCCAGAGGGCGTGAATCCCGATGCTAGTGCGACCACTCAGGACCGCGCTCGTGTCGACCTAACTATGGGGACGATCGCGTGCGCGTTACACGCGCGACACATTCGGAGCATCATCAATATTGCAGAGGCATGGTCGTCGCACAGTCCGACACCATCGAAACCGCAAACTTCTCAGCATGAAGCTTCAAGTTCTCCTTTCCCCTTCGAGGATTTTGAGGGTGCACTCCACATTCGCGGGATCGTGCTACTCATGCTGTCGCCTCAGCAGGCACTGACGTCTAACCCAGACGACCCTCTGACAGAGTTCTTCACCCGACCTCTAGTACCTCCTCGCCTGCCTGGCGGGTACCTTCGTCTTCAGGTTGAAGGTATATCAAGCTCGTTGTCAGTACAATCGGAAGCAGGGCTACAACGGCGGCGGAAACCTTCCCATCCAGAATCATCCTCGTTGTCCGCTTCATTAGCGGTCTCCGACATCTCTGCTTTCGTGTTCCTCCCTCCCTTGGTCACCGGTGCTGATATGACGGCATCTCCAGTCTTCATCACGGATCCATATCTACCTTCACAGTATCCTTTGACTCATATCCACCCGTCACTCGATTCTACTCTCGAACAGAGCACGTCATTGCCGACATTCGACATCATCGATTGGACAGACCCCAGCCAATCGAACTCCACCGCGAAGCTCTCTCTTTGGAGGACCAAGCCGAATGCCTCAGGACGCAGTTCGTCTCAGACCGCGAGACACGATGATGATCGGTTAGGGACGTCTAGTTCGCCTTCTGCTCGCCCATTCCCAGTGGTCCTCCCCTCCTCCCCCGGAAGACTTGGGCTTGCTGGGCTCTCGTCGTCGCCTGCGAAAGGTGCTCACACGGTGCCTAAGCCGGCACTCCCAGCCATTACCGTGAAGTATCGTCCACATTCTTCGCGACCTGGGCAGCTCCACGACGTCCCCGAGTCAGCTGGTGTGCAAGTCAACTTGGCTCCTATTCACATCTTTCTGGACGTCGGCGCGGCCCTGCAACCAGTGCTAGATGGCAAGAGCGGAGCATTGCAATTTCTGGAGGAGCTTGCGGGTCCTGGCAACGCTCAACCGACAGCAGACGTGTCTACTTCTGAAGATGTCAGTCACGAGGCAGATTCGGATGAAGAGGACTCGCGCCCCGGTACGCCAAAGCCATCGACCCTACGAGGTCTACGTGAGGAGGATTCCGAGCGAGAGAGAAGACGCCTGGAACAGCTCGTGTTAGACGATCTAGATCTGGGATACGACTACCGCAAGCCCACAGTGCAACCTCAGATTACGCCAAAGTCCCGTCGCTCCAAGGTGCGCCACTATAACAATTTTGCGATCATTTTACTAATGGGGTTTTGTAGCGGAAACCCCGGTCCAAGGGATCAGGAATGGCCATTTCCGTCAATTTCCCTGCCATTCGGGTCGAGATTCGCGTTCCTCCTCCACCACAGCGACAACCTCGCTCAGGAGCAGTCATCCTCGATATACACGGCCTGTGTCTCACACCTGGGAGGAACCCGGAACGTGGTGGCGTTCCTACTGCGAGGTTTGGCCCCACAGATGATCCATTCGGAGCAGAGCCCAGTATTCGTTCGAGGCCAAACGACAATGTCATCCTGGGTGCGACATGGAAACGAGTCATCGTCGCACACTCGCTTGTTGGAGAGACGAAAGCACGCGCGATCTTGTCCCTTGGGCCACTGAACCTCCAGGACAACACCCAAGAATCGTTATTCGGGGTTGGCACACCCCCCAGCCACGACCTTCCCGTCAACCGCCTCCAACCCCAAGTGGTGGTAAGCCGAGCCGCGGTTGCACCACACATGACGTCTTCTGTCAGCTCAGTGGCGATATCCCTTGACATCCCCTCCGTTCATGTTGAGCTTTCCAAGGCGCTGTTCGATGGCCTACAGTTCTGGGCGGACGACCTCGCCCAGTTGACCGAGATTGCTTTTGCGGAGCGGCCGGATTCCGATGCTGATACGCAGAGGGCTGGTAGCGCCGATTCCAGCATGATCGGCAGTCGTTATTTTGCGAGGACGAATACGTCAAGCAGCGCTCCTGACAGTGGTGTCACCAGCCTTGCCGGGACCATCAAAGCACAACAGGAACCTCGCAGTGAGACGGCAGTGAAGGTCATGGTCACAGAAGGTGATCCAAGCTCATGTCGAGGTCATTGTGTACCGCTGAGCATGTTCCTCCCGCAGCTGTCATCAGACTGTGGGTACCGAGAGAAGAGGACGAGCGACCTTCTGTCCGTCCTTTCGATGTGTCAGCTTCCGATATCGACGTATTATTGGAGCTCAAGCCGGAGGGGAAGGTATGTGTTGTTTTAATACGCGGAAAAGCTGAGCTTGGCTGACAGACTTCGAAAGGACGAGACTGTCGTGACAGTCGGCGTGTCGGATATCAATGTGCACGATCATACACCAACTGATCGAAATTGTTTCCTTTCGTTGACCTGCCCCCGCTCTCTCGTAAGTTCTCCGATCATATGCACCAAACCAACTAAAGATGAATCATTCACCTTTACTACCAGAGTACTACAACGAAATCTGCCCTGAAGCTCCGATTCACTTCTCTTGTGGTCCCTGAGACTACCGCGAAGGAGTCTCGAGTTCGGCTCACACTCTGTGGGGTCACATATCACTTCTATCCAGATCTCAAATGGGGAAGAGACCTCGGCCGCTTCTTCAAAGCTCCTCCAGGGGTATGGAAAGCATTCTTGTCAGGCATGAAACATTCTCACCTCAGAGTTTTAGGCCTTTGAGTCGGTGGTACCGAGTGAGCGCACAAGGGTCAACGTCAAGGTTGTCGACACATCGATACGACTGCTAGCACCATCACACCCAGGTGCTGTAGTCCCGTACATCGGAGAGCTTGACTTCTCGACCGTCATCGAGGGCAACTCTCCCACATCAACGATGAACCTCTCCATCCCTGCGCTAGCTCTACTCCTAGTAGACGATGTATCGGGCTCGCACGACGAATCAGACACGCCAGTTCGTGTTGATTTGGGTAAGCAAGGGGTAGGGTTTTGGAAGGTGTGTATCATCATATTCTTCCAGGTATACACTGACAGGAATGTTTGTTAAGTCCGTTGGCTACGCTCTCGTGGTAGAAGTGAACAACCTGGTTTTATCCCTCAAGAGGATCGACTCGGTCAGCCCATCCGACAGCCGAGTGCGTAATGGCTATGGTGGCGTCCATCACTGGCTTACAGGCTTTTCATCCACAGCTGCTCGTTGAACAAGGCGATCTACGCTTACACATGTGCGCAGATACTATGGGTGCATTGGGTGCATTCATAGGAGATCTTTCATCGGCGTTCCAATCTCCAGCCCCCCAGGATCCTCCCGAGATCAAGCGACGCAATGAGCCGGCAAACGTTACGGAGAAGCCCAAGCAAGCTCGCAACATGTTGTGTATGTCATCGCTATAGACTGTCGGATTGTGTCTGATTGCTAGCTGCAGCATCCCTCGATGATCATGCATTCCGCCGGCTACCCGAAGTCGGTGCTGCTCCTGACATGATCGAAGACGACCTCCCTACGAATCTTGACTACCTGGACGAGTCGTTCGGAGCTGCTGCAGGTCTGCGGGAGCTCAGCGACGACGAGTTCGAGGAATCCCCAATTGAAGGATCCTATACTCCGTCCGGGGCCGAAGATCCAAGAGGAGTTACGTCCATGTTTGGCGGTGAAACAGTCAGAATGCTCCGCACCGAGGGTCTCACTATCGTCGAGAACTACTTTGAGACGCTTCCTCCTGATTCCGGAGATTCCAGGTACGTCTGAATGTTATTACTTTGATCAGTATGCACATTGACGTTCATACAGCTACGGAGAGACGACCTTCCGAACACGCATCCACGACTTCAACGTCACAGTCTTCTTGTACGATGGCTACGATTGGGCGCGTACTCGGAGGATTATCGAGGAGAAGGCGAAGGAGATGAGACGCAAGTTGGCGAAGATCCGTCAGCTCGTTGCAAGTGGGCAAACTCCCGACCCAAGTGTTGAAGAGACGAACGCGCTTCTCTTCAACTCCGTCTACATCGGCCTCGAGCACAATGTCGACGAACTAGAGCCTGGAGCGCTGATAGCCGCCATCGACGAAGAGCTGAATGAAGAGTTCGAAACGAACACCCAAAGCTCATGGCAGTCCCTCAAACCGCAGCCTCTCGCGTCACCCGGTCGGAGCAGTTCCCGCTCTGGCAAAGCCCACCGTCGTCGCCTTCGCCGAGCTAAGGGACCGAGCATCGAGTTCCGGCTTGAGGGCGTCGATGCGGAGGTGGACAACTATCGTGAAGACGAAGCTCTGGTGTCCAGAACCCTGGTCACTGTGAAGGATGTAGAAATCCTGGATCATATCAAGACTTCGACATGGCAGAAGTTCCTGACCAGCCTGCAAAGGGACACGCGAGGCAATGTTCGAGAGAGCGACTCTAACATGGTGAGAGTCGAACTCCGTACGCTGCACCCCGTCCCTGGCCACCCGTCAGAAGAGGCCAGGCTTCGCGTGAGCATCATCTACGTTCTGTCTACTATATCATGTAGTGACGTTATCACAGGCCAAAATCCTCCCCTTGAGGTTGCATGTAGATCAAGACGCACTAGATTTCCTGAAGCAGTTCTTCAGTTTCAAGGACCCCGAAGCAGCGCCAGCTGCCCCTTCAGATCCTTCTGCCGGGATCTATTTGCGTAAGCCACCCGAGATTCTCATCGAACACGACGTTGACTGTTGTCCACAGAGCATGCCGAAGTGTTCCCAATCGACATCAAGCTCGACTACAAGCCGCGTCGAGTGGATTACCGAGCTCTGAAGGAGGGTCGCACCATCGAGCTCATGAACTTCTTCCATTTCGACGGCGCCGAGATGACCTTGAGGCATATCACTGTCAATGGCGTACGTTCGTTTCATCGCCGAGCCGCAGTGTTCCACGCTAACACATGCACTAGATCACCGGATGGCCCCGCTTTTTCGACCTCCTCAACGACCTTTGGACACCCGATGTGAAGGCAACTCAGCTAGTCGAAGTCATCTCGGGCGTTGCACCTATCCGCTCTGTCGTGAACGTCGGCTCAGGCGTCGCAGACCTCGTACTGCTGCCGATTGCGCAGTACAAGAAAGACGGACGAGTGGTTCGCGGCCTCCAGAAGGGCGCCAACTCCTTCGTTAAGTCTACCGCGATGGAGGCAATCCGACTTGGCGCACGGCTCGCGACAGGGACTCAAGTCATCCTCGAGCAGGCGGAGACTGTCCTTGGAGGCCAGTTCAAGGATCAGGTGACTGCCGAGGCGCTGCAACTTCCCCCAGGATTCGAGATCGACGACGAAGCCCTAGACGACGACGCTGGAGACCTTTTCAGCAAATACGCCGATCAGCCGACGAATGTCAAGGAGGGCGTCAAGTCAGCATACAAGAGTCTCAAGCGGAACCTCAATTCCGCTGCGCAGACGATCCTTGCAGTGCCCATGGAGGTTTACGAGCGTTCCGGGAACGAGGTGCGTACAAGATATACGTCTGTTGACCATACCATGCTAATTATGATTAAAGGGCCCCGTTCGAGCTGTCGTCCGCGCCGTGCCCATCGCCGTACTGAAGCCTATGATCGGTGCAAGCGAAGCGGTGAGCAAGACCCTCCTGGGCCTCCAGAACACGTTGGACCCCCACATTCGCCAAGAGAACGAAGCGAAGTACAAGCAACGCTGAGGTTTCTCTATCACGGATACCCACCTGCGGCATAGAAGTATCCGCTGTATACCTATCCTGAACATACGAGTACATATTACCGGAAACATATCTCATATCATAGCTGTACACTAAGCATAGCAATACATCGAGGGGACAGGCCACAAAGCATATCGACGTGAAGGAAACCCGGAGCGGATAGAATGGGGTATGGGCAGAGTAACGGCTTAGTCGATCTCCATGCCCATTGACCGGCCCTCTCCAGCAACGAGTGCACTCCGGCTCTTCGCTGCAACCTTGATCTTTTCCTTGATCTTCTCGGTATGGGGGGAGATGGGCTGCACGAGCTTGACGGAGGTTTTTTCGAGCTTGCGCTTCCGGTGGGCCTTGAGCTTCTCTCTCGCAACAGCCATACTAGTAGAGAGCGAAATGAGATAGATATCCAGAGTACTAGTCATGAAAACAACACACCGGTTCTTCCAGAAGGCATGCTCCCTCTTCTGCTTGATCTCCGCAATCCGCTTCATCGCCTTGACCGTGTTCTGGATGAGTTCGCGGTCGTAGCGGACGGGGACATTTCTCCTCTTCTCGAAGTCGATCGTAGAGTCCTATATATTATGTCAGCTAGTAGAGTTGGAGAATGTGCATGCATTACTCACGATGGTCATCTCCTTGCCCGCGGCCTTCCGGAACGCTTTGGTCCAGCGTACCTTCCTCGGGTTACGCTTCATCCTACATAACACTGTGAGCTTCTCATTCGTACACACTACGATAGGTAGTCGTACTTGAAGTTTTTGTGGCACCTGAGGTATCGTAATGTGAGGACAATCCAGGAGCAGCAGATCGAGAGCACACTCACTTCGAAGTGCAGAAACGAAAGACCTTCGCATCGTTGCGGACGAACGCCGACCCTAGACACATTGAGTCTCATGTAGATCTTCCAAGAGACAACAGAGCATCTCACCGTGCCCGGGGTAGACGCTTTTTGAGCAGAAGTAGCACTTTTCGATACGCATGGCGGCAGCAGTGCGAGAAGTACGCTACGGAGATGCAGGACAGGCGCTTCCCATCAATCCTCCAAGAATTTCTTAGACGCCAATACCTGGTCAAACAGGTGCAAACAAACCGCTGGGTTCCGGAGACGTTGCCAACCGACTCGCGTTGTCCGCAACGTCGACCAGGATGCCGCTACGACAACCCAATAGTTGTCCATACACCACCCTCTTATCCGTGTGCCGCCTGTCATCAGTGCAAGTTCTGAAGATCAACATATTCAAGACAAAAGCGTCAACGCGTGCAATTCAGAGTGAACGACAGCGAAAGAGCAAGAGCGTGACATTCAAGTTTGGCGCGAAGACGAGTGCAGCTGCAAGGATGGCCAGCGAAGGCCGATCGAAGACATGGTGTGAACAGCAAGAACAGTGTGCAGCAAACTAGCAAGATGGAAGACGAAGACGAAACAAAGCACTCTGCAATGTGTCATAGCAAGAGACTTGTGTGAGCCGGGTTGTGGTGTGTATGTTCTTAGCGCGTGTTGTTTCTGTGTGGAACGTTCGAAGAAGACCTGTCAAGTTGCGCAAGCCTTGTGCCGCAAACGGTGCTGCAGCATGAAGGCGTGCCTCCAAGACATAGTCAAGACATACGATTGTGCGAGAGCGAGAGCGACGGCATCAAAGCAATATACACGGGTTAAGCAAGAACATAAGAGTATAGATACATTTTACCGATTATATCGAGCGTATATGCGCTGGGGGAGCTGATCGTGAGACTGCGACTAGGACGCGCCAAAACGAACAAGAAACGCGAAGAGCGAACAAGAGTGAAGCCAGTCACGACGGCAACCGTGTCAATCGTGCTTCGAGCAAGAAGACCTTCGTTTGCCAACTTGGGAGTTACGGTAGCCCTCTCGGAGTGCAAGTGCAAGATCCTACGACGCGTCAAGTGTCAGAGAACAAGGTGTCATGGGGTATAAAGCCTTAAAGACGTACTATAATGAGGGCCGTGAGGCTTCGACGCCTCTTCACCACAGCCCCCCCCTTGCTTAGAGCGCGGTGTAGACTGAGCGCGGTATCGTCTACGTCGTCCGTTGACGCTTGCTATGTAGTGGATTAGCGCTGCTGGAGAAGGGTTCGTACCGAAAACACCCACCGGAGCAATGTCCTCGCTGTGGGGTACCTCGGGCTCCTCCTCGTAGCGATAGTCCACCGTTTTCTGGTTCTTGGGCTGAGACTGTAGGGGCTTACGACGCGTTACAGGATCACTCACCATCAAGGCATTCGCCGACTTCGACTCTTTGCGGGGGTAGGGATGAAAGCGTACGACAAGGCTTTCGCGATAGCTCGGGAGGCGGAGGGTGTCATTATTCCATTGGTTCATCATCAGAGTAAAGGAGGGGAAGGCGGGGTCGGGTTTGCGCATCCGGAGCGTCGAAAGCGGGACTAGTAGCGTAGACACGTAGCAGAGCAGGGAGCCAGAATGAAAGAAACGAGCGAGGGGGAGGCAGGCGGGTGGGGGTGGGAGGAGGGAAAAGATGGGGACGCCGCTTGGCGAGATCGCTCATTTTATGGCGGGGCAGAGGAGACGGCGTTTTCGTAAAAAGGAAACGGCGCATCAGCTGGAACGAGCTTATTGCTCGCTCGTCTCCGGTCGCGCGGTGCGCGGCAACTCGCCGTAGTTGCCTCTTGCCCCCCAGCGCCGGCACCAGATCCATCGGACGCGTCGCGATAGCCACCCCGAAACCCAAGCAGTATGGGCCAGACGAAGGCATCCAAGACTCAGGCAGCACCGTAGCAAGAAGAGAGCAACAACCATGGAATAGCACGATCACAGCGCGGTGAGTACGAGTTTGCGACAGCTTGTGATTCGTCCCATCGAAGTGGTTCTGCAGGGTCATTTCTCGTATGTGCTCTGCCTCATCGACGCGTCCGAAAGCAGTGTCTGGACAGTCCATCGTATTCAGTACGAAGGACCCAACGGAGTCAGGTCAATTCGTCCCGGAAGAGGAAGGAGAACGACTGAAGGGGCGTGCGATATTCGTATACCTGCCATAGTCGTGAGTTCCACTATCATGTTTGAACCGCTGACAAAGTCTTTCTTTCGCATTCCCTGCAGTATTTCATGCCCATGCATAGATATGGGTCCCCGCCGGCCAAGCCCTGGGTCGCCGTGCTGCTCTTCAACATTGCATCTCTCGTCCGGGTGTGCGTGACCCAATGTCACATGTCACATCTGGGCGACCTCCTGGATGGGGGCCCACTGCAAGGCGAGTGTATCCATCCCTTGACCGTTAAATACACAAGTTATGCATCCACAGGGAGAGAACCTCGTGCGCTATATTGCGCATCCGGTGCCCCTTTTTTGAAGGAACACGACCCGATGGGACCATTGCACGCCTTCAGCGCGATGTCCAACAATGGCTCTGGTTTCAAGAAGCAAAATCTTTCCAGCAGGGCGTGGAGATTACATCCAGCCCAGAATTATGGTCGAATATCGATCGAAGGATTGCGATTTGGAGACAAGCAACCACGCACCTTGCCTACATACGAGGGACGACCGACCAAGCATCAAGCTCGACGAAGTGTCCATCCCTAGGCTTGAAGCTTGAAGGGGTGCCCAGGAGATAAAGCTATTCCGAGTGATTGCCCTTCTGTCAAGACCGGGAAACTACCAAAGTGGTCCAATTTGTGCGGAGCCGTCATTATTGGATGGTTGCGACGAACCTGAACTCCCCGGCGATTCAACGGTACTGCAAATTTGAGGGCATTCCAGGCAGAAGGACGCGTGCAAGGAAGCCACAGGAGATCAGACTATGAGACGACACAAGGCAGCCAGAAGCAGCAAGAAAGCACTCCCCAGCAAGGTGCAAGATGTAGGGAGAGCAGAAGCAGCCTTTGCGCCCGCGCGCGCAAGGTCCTCGGCGCGTGTCAGGCCTTCAGGGACGAAGGTGAGCCGGATGCCTCCGTTGTCCAAGGCGCGCTGACGTCCGGGCAGCCTCGAGAACCATATGAAAATGCCTAGGAGTCGTCGGACTGGGATGGTGGAGAGATATCGCCGACGTTACGAGCAGTTGTCGTCGTCGTCGTCGAGCAGAGCAAGGTGGCGGGGCTACAAGACGACGGGCCGGTCGCGCGTGCCGCGTCGCGATCGAGGCTGGCACAAACTCCGATCCGCGCGTGAATATGGTCACCGAGCTCTCCCAAAACCTTGACTATTCAGACAAAACACTCAGGATAACCCTCCAGGGCCTCCATCGGAATGTCATCGCGAGAGGTACTTCGCGCGCAGTGTGCTGGGTATCGTCGTCGGAATCTCGCTGCCGTGCTCGTGCGCAAACCCGCGAAATGGAGTTTCAGCTTCGACCACATGCATGCACCTCGACAATACACTGGCTAGTACTTCCGGACCACGCGATATAGTATTGTTGCCGGTCGGTCAAACAATATCGTCAGGAAGCCTAGGGGAGCCCTTAGCATCAGGACACGCTCTCAGGCTCCGGAATCCAGGTCTCTCTCCCGGGCCGCCAGACGACTCAGAAGGAACACAGGAATACAGGATCGTCGCATTCTCAGAAGGACGCGGGAACCCGACGCGCTTTCACTTCCCGTTCCCCATTCCGTTCACGCACATGATGCAACCCGCCATAGGGCTTGGCCCATGTGCAACGTCATATCGCAGAAGCCGTCGTACTTCACTTTAGATCGCTCGCAGCGCGCGGAACGGCCGCTCACATGTATTTTTGTAGTTCTACAGCTTGAAGCGCGTGCGGAGAGCCAAGGAACCCGATGACAGCTCTCAAACGCCGTGGATCTCAGGAAGCAGAGTGTGCACGACTCCTAAGACGCTGAATTCCCATCGAAATTAACTATACAAATACCTGTCTCGGACGGACAGAAGCGGGGGCTGCGAAAGGCGGCCCAACGATACGTCGATAGCATGCGACCACCTATGCCCCACACAGATCGTCGACCACCACACCAGCACGAACGCCAACGATGCTCAGCAAGGACTCGCTCAGGCCATGCGTAGACTGTGTGCAGCCCTGCAGGTAGATACGAGGTTCCTCCGGGACATCCGCGTCGCTCTTGTCCCCTCGCGGAGAGAGCAGGCGATAGCTGCGTGAGATCCGGACCTTCGACACCTGCGTCTCCAGCGTGAGCTTAGAGTGCTGCGAATGCGGCGTCGCTGGCGTAGGCGGCGTGGAAAATCCGTCTGTCGAGCGCGAGGAGACAGGAGAAATGACACCGGTGTCCTCGACGTCAGCGAAGAGTGACAGTGGCCCTTGGTCGGCGGGCTCGGAGTCCGGCACGAGCTCGATGTTGGTAGACTTGACGCCGAGGTGGTCGGCAAGGTTTGAAGAGGCGATCAGCCGCACCCACGAGTCGCGGTCGTACCCAGTGCCACAGAAGACAGCGTCATAGGACGACTGCGAGACGGCGCGGGTATGGATGCCGTGGAGAGTGAGTTGGACAGACTCGGCGCTGGCGGATCCGGCGGCGTCCGCGGAGACCGTTTCCGCTGCAAAGATAGAGGTATATGGCCGCAGCGTAATGCGCGTGCGGTCAGAGTCTTCTACGCGGCCAGTGCGGGTCTTGATATCGTCCAGCAGCTTCTGGTGGTACATGACCTCGTACAACTGTGGGCATGTGAGCTCGGGATCTATCGCGCGCATGAAGAATGTATTCAACAACTCACGGAGTCAATGGTCCGCATGTTGACGACGCTGTAGTTGGTGGGGTTGTACTCCCGGAGCACTGCCTGGCGGTCGCGCTTGGACGGGAGGCTGAACATCATGTCTGTGGCTATACCAGGCTGTTAGCTTGGCGTACAGCGAATGTCTGCCGAAAAGTACTCACATTCGGGATCAAAAATCTCATTCGAAAATGGAGTATCGTCGCTAGGCTTCAGCGAGCCCTTGCGGAAGATCATCTCAAGAACATGCTTCCGGTCGGCCGATACAGAGCGTGCGTTCAATCGGTTATAGAGGTCGAGAAGAACCTCCGTCGAGGACTGCCCGGCCCCGATGACCGCGATCCGCAGCGGCTCCGAAGACTGAGGGATTGAGGCGAAGAATTTGTCCACGGCGGAAAGATAATAAGCGCTATGGATTATGCGGGGGTGGGGCGCGATGACGGAGAGGGCCGACGGGAGCTTAGGCGTGCCGCCGGGGGAGAGGATGATATTTTCTGCAGGTGGACGTATTCAGCGAATGACGATGATCGATCGATCGCTTGGACATACTGGTTCGCCTGGAGAACTCCTCTCCAGTTTCGACACGGCGGCTGCGGATTTCTACAGTGCCGTCGTCGCGGCGCGCGACGCCGATGACTTCCTCGCCGTAGTGCACCTGCACACCCCGCTTCTGGACGAAGTCTGCGGCCCAGGAAAGATAGTCGGAGTATTCTTTCCTGGTCGGCGTGAAGCTGCCACGGTTTATGAAGCTTACGAGACGTCCTTGAGAGTGGAGGTACGCAAGGAACGTGATCGGAGATTGGGGGGAACGAAGAGTGGCAAGGTCCTTGAGGAAACTGTGGCGCATAAGCTAAGTTCAGCACTGAACGTACGTCTATCAGGCGTTTGTTCACACACCTGATCTGCATGCGAGAGTTAGGTAGCAGCATGCCGGGGTGCCATCGGAACTCGGGCTGCTTCTCAATGAAGAGGACCTGTTGTAGAGTCGCATGGCCCTGGTCACAAGAACGACCGATCATGCAGCAAGCCGGCGCGGGCCTGTGAGTACACGATAAAGAGAAGATATAGACACGGCGCGCTTACCGAAGTGTTCCCAGCGGGGCCCCATTTCTCGATGATGGCCCCAGCAATAGCGACGTTTGCAGGGCCGAAGCCGAGGCCTATAACATCGTATAGTGGAGCTGTGGCGGGTTGCGGATGGGTGGACATCGTCGACGGTTGGGTGTGCAGATACGAGAATAGTTAGGGTGAGGAAAGCAAAGTCCGCTTGACGGGCACCTCGCGGCAGCTGTGGTGGCAGCGAAACTTTATATGGAGCGGTGAGGGAAAGTGACAGAGTTGGATGTGTAATTTCCACGACCGATTTTATCATCCTGGTATCTCCCCTGGACTGGCCAGCCCCGCGGGGAAGTGCCTAGGGTCTTGTAGACCCGGCTACGGAGGGTGCGATGAGGTCGATGCGCGAGCGGGCGGAATAACGGAAACCATGACCGCGGCCCCGCGCACAGTGGGCATGAGATCGCAAGAGAAATCAGCCAAGGTTCCGGTCACTCGCAAGGACGCGCCAGGCCGCCCAGGACGAGGGAGTGGTCGGCGTTGAAGCATGTGCGGAGAGGAGATCAGAATGTCGTCGCCATGCGCAATCTGATAAGATCACTCCCTCCCGGGTGTCATCTAATCACCAGCTCCCAAGGACGCGCCTGGCTCATCTGATTAGATAAGATCACCTCTTGTCCTCTCCTCCTCAGTGACCCCCTCGCAAGCCAAGCCGACTCATCCTTCTCCACGCCACATGGATCGCATACACCCAGTTCCTGGTCGTTGCTGGAGCATCGGCCTACCCGCCACCGAAATACTGCTTATTCACTTTCCCCGTTCTTGGCGCACTCGCTCCGTCGGCCCCGACAGGTGTGCTCTGTGAAGGTGCCAGGACCGCTGGAGCGGCCGCCTTCGTAAATCACGGGAAATCTGCCCAGCATCCGCCCTTTCGTCCTCGCCATACGACCCGCCGTATAGCGGCCGCATTCACGAGTGTTTGCACAAGTGCGAACGGGGTCCCGCTCGAGTCTTGTGGTGAGTGCTAATTACGCCGGCGCGCTTCTCTCACGTCCAGGCGGTCCGAGTCCTCATTCGCCCCGCCTTTCACTCAGCACAGTCTCCACTGTCAAGCTCCCCACCCTCGTCCATGGAGCCCTCTCCCACTCCCAGCGATCCCGGCGACTTCACCGGCTACCAACACGTTCTCGCAGGGTATACACACCAGGATTTCCCAGACCTCTCATCCCGCCGCTTCGCACCAGAAACCGCGCGATCAATCTCTCAGGCTCTAACTCTGGACGCTGGCTTGAGCGCCTCAAAAGCACTTGCCATCATCACCGTCGCAGTCGGCCGCGTTTTGGGTGCGTACTGTGGTTGTACAGATGTGCTGCTTGCGGTCGCAGATCCGCGGGAAGCCAAACTGCGCCCCGTAAGGGTCACTTGGGGCGACGGCCAAACCTGGTCGACCGCCGTGGATGGCGTAGCGCGGGCACTTGCAGATGAGAATTGGCCCCGCGTCTCCCTTGAATCCCTCCGTACCTCGATGGACCTCTCTTCGAAGCAGTCTCCTTGTCTAGCCCTACTTGGCGCTCATCCGATCCGCTTTCCCCAGCTGGGAGACGGTATTCCGGTGGTTGTGACTGTCGATCGCGACAATGCGGCGCTTTCCGTTAGCGCCTCCGAACGCTCCTGCCATCCATCGCAGTCCCAGCTACTTGCTTCTCAAGTGGACGCGCTGGTCGGAAACGCGTTCGCCGAACCGCGCACCCCACTCGCTCTTCTTCCCCGGCTGTCGGGCGAACTCCTCTCATCCTACGACAAACATTCCTTCGAAGAGTGCAGTCGCATATATGCACCCGTTCCTTCGGTAAAGTTTGCCACAGACCACCTACGCCTGCAAGCCATCCAGAGGCCCGATAGTGTCGCGGTTCGCTGGTACGCGGACTTATCCACGGACACGCCCAGTGATTCCTACATCCCAGACTCCATTACCTATGCCGAACTCGACCGCAAAGTCGACCAGATTGCAGGCTGGTTACGCAGCATCGGAATAGAGAAGGGGAATGCCGTCGCGGTCTGTATGAAGCGAGACATCTGGTTCCACATAGTGTTTCTGGGCATACTACGCGCGGGCGGTTGTTACGTTCCAGTGAGTGCCCCATTTCCAGATTTGTGGCCAGCGGCTGATATTCGCACAGATCGACAGCGAACTCCCGATCGAGAGGCAGCAATTCATCGCCAGAGACTCTCACGCGCGCCAGATCCTGTCTTCGTCCGAGCTACCCTGCTTCGCGTCTTTAGGCGATACTGTTATAGATATCAAGGACCCCTCAGTGCAGGCTACGATAGACGGATATAACGCGGATGGCGTTGACGAACCGAATCCTGAAGACTCGTCATACATTTTGTACACTTCTGGTAAAGTTTTCTATGCGATATGATGGGGATAGTAAATCTAACCGTAGCTCAGGCACGACGGGTACACCGAAGGGGTGCATCCTTACCCAACGAGGTCTCGTTGAGGCGGTCTGGGCTTTAAGTGGAATCTGTGCCTCTGTCAAACTGGAGAACCCCAGCGATGGCAATTACCTCTCAATCGCATGTACGTATGAGCTACCAGAGGCTTGAGCAAGCGATTGAGGAGCTAACATGGCTGGTCTCTTCCAGCTGTAGCGTTTGACGTTCATCTCGCGGAGATATTCGTCCCTCTTGCTCTCGGCATCCCTATACTTTCTGCGCCAAGATCCTTACTTTTGGAAGATTTGCCGCACTACATCAGCAACCTACACGTATCGCATGTGGGTATCGTCCCGAGCCTCATAGAGGCCACTATGGGGGCTGTGCAAGAAGACGAGAAGTCTGGGCATGGGTCGAGCCTTCGGTATATAGCGAGTGGAGGTGAGAAGATGAGCGATGCGGTGAATACCTTACTTCTCCCGCGTAGATATTGAGTCTGAAGCCGTACCCGTAGATTCTCGACAAGTGGGCCTCGCACCCCACGATCAGGCTGGCCAATTTCTATGGGTACGTTCACATGCTAAATAGTCATTCATGCGCTTCGCTCACCCTGAACCGTAGTCCAAGCGAGGTCACGATCGGCTGTGCGGCTCGTATCATGGACAAGGACACGCCTCGGGCGAACATCGGCCACACGTTCGCCAACGTTGGAGCGTATGTCGTCGACGAGAACATGAATATTCTTCTTCGCGGAGGTACCGGAGAGCTTGTCGTCGAAGGCCCTTTGGTCGGACGTGGCTACGTCGGAAGGCCCGACCTCACACAGAAGGTCTTCCTCAAGTTCCCCGATGACGGGACCGAGCGCTGGGCGTACCGAACTGGCGATCTCGTGCGCATGATGCCTGACGCGACGCTCGAGATTATCGGGCGGATCGACACGCAGATCAAGCTTCGTGGCGTCCGAATTGAGTCCGAGGGCATTTCGTCCATCCTCCGCAACGCTGTCGCTCCTAAGCGTAATCTCGACGCCATAACTATCCTTGCGAAGCATCCTGCTATTGGCATCGACCAGCTCGTCTCCTTCGTCGCGTGGGACCCCACCGTCCCCATCGCAACCCGCAAGGGCGGCAAACCCGTTCTCGCGTCTCCTCCTAATGACCTTCTGTCGCGGCTCAGAAGCGCGTGCGATCGGGAGCTCGCGAGCTATATGCGCCCCAGTCACATCGTTCCTCTGCGCTACCTACCGCTGAGCTCGAACGGGAAAGCGGACGCCAAAGTTCTCACAGCGTTCTTCCTCGGCCTCAAGCTCGAGACGCTGACGGAGCTGATGTCTAGTGGCCGGCCCTCCCGCTCATCGAAACGCGATGAACGACGGGAGCCTACGCGGGTTGAGCGCCAAATCCTGGATGTGCTGAAGGTATATGTCAAGATGTCTGTCGACGCCCTCAGCCCGCATACGAACATCTTCGAGTGTGGGATGGACTCTTTGGCCGTCGCGCGGTTCGCCGGAGACCTCAGGAAGAATCTCCACGTCCAGGTATCCCCTGCGCAGATCATGCAGCGCCCAGAAGTCTGTGAAATAGCCGCACTCCTGCAAGGTGGTTCAGCCTCCGTTGTTATCCGAAACGGCCCGTCGCCGTTCGAACAATTTGCTCAAGCGGTAGCAAGAGACGTAGAGGGCGCGTATCCCCTGGATTCCATCGGATCCTTGCTACCTCCTTTTCCTGTGCAAGAAGGTGTACTGTATCGCTCGGTGAACTTGCCGACAATGTACGTACAGCACGTCCTACTGCGCTTGTCTCCCGGTACCGCTGTACTCGACTTGCGAAAAGCGTGGATAGAACTTGTTGAACAGCACGAGATGCTTCGGTACGTGTTGTGCCCTATGGATGGACTTACCGAATTCTCATTGCCTTCATGTCTCATTAGTACTGTGTTCCACTTCGGAAGCGACCTTGTCCAGGTGGTCCTACATGCCGCATCTGTAAAGGTGGACTTTACAGAGAAACAAGTTCAGGTGCTCGATGATCTAGCCTTCCAGCAGTACTTCGGGAGCGAGGAGGCATCGTCAATCGCGCGTGAACTCAACTTAGGGATCTCGAAGACCCCGCCTGTGCGCGTATCGTTCTACCCAGCACCAGCGCCTGGAACGACATACATGGTGCTCTCCATCCATCACGCCCTCTACGACGGCATCTCCCTCCCTGTCCTTCTCCGAAATTTCGAGCGTGCCTATTCAGGGAAGCGGCAACTTGCATCTGCCCCCCTGCGCTCGGTTCTTGAACCAATCATCGCGATAGATCAAACGGCGGGGCGCGAGTTCTGGGCGAGTTACCTCAAGGGATTCGCCTGGCGGGGGCTGCTGAACAAACCTGCCTCTGCTCATCGTGCGGACGTCGCCTCCATCCCTCTGAAGCGTTCTCTGTCGGATTTACAGGCTAAGGCCGCTTCGCGTCAGATCACTCTCCAGGCTCTCCTGATGTCGGCCTATGGCTACCTGCTCGGGGAACGTTTGTATGAGAGCGACGATGTTATGTTCGGGGTACGCTTATCCGCTATGGATTTATTTGACGACGGGACTGACATTACCTTAGGTCATTCGTTCAGGTCGCGCTTTGCCTGTGAACGACATCGACACTACTATCTGCCCGATGATAACAGTTCTACCAGCTCGAGCACGCTACGACGACGCTACCAAGGTTCTGCACACAGTCCAACACGACATAGCACGAGTCGGCGAGTTCGAACACATCCCGCTCAGTCGAATTCAAAAATGGATTCCCGAGAGCAACGGCTCGCTCTTCGACACCTTGTTCTCAGTGTCGTTTAAGGAGCGCGATGACAGCACTTTGTGGAGTGTTGTTGAAAGTCAGAATCCGGAGCCGGACGTAAGACGCACCCTCATACGGTATGCACTATTCGCTAACAAACGATGCAGTACATTCTTGCAGTTGAAGTTGTTCTTGACCCCGAGCAAGACCAGGCTGTGGCTTACGCCGCCTTCACGGCAGCGGACATACCACCTGATCTGGTCAACGACATCCTCGGCCGTCTCGAAGAAACGGCCGTGCTCATGGTCGACAACAACGATTGGGGTCTTCCGGCATCGAATGGAGGCAATCCAGGCCGTACTCCTCGCAGTGCCCTGTCGGACGGTCACAGTACTGATGACGCCTCCATGGACATCGACGTTGACGAGGACGTGGTCGCGAAGATACGCGACGTCGCTGCCCGTTTCTTGCGTATCAGTCACGACTTGATTGCTGGAGACACGTCTCTGCTGTCCCTTGGCCTGGACTCTATCAAGTCGGTCGGACTCAGCCGCAAGTTCTCGAATGAGGGGTTGAAGCTATCGTCTGCAGATATCATGAGGTACTCGACTCCACATCGACTTGCCGCATACATCAAGCTCGCAAAGACGCCGGCACCTTCTGACGAAGGTCGCATGTTGTCGTCGTTCAGTGCGGAGCGTGACGCACTCATCAGCGCCACGAACGTCGCGAAGTTCAAGCTTTCTGCGGATGACGAGGTGGCTATCTTCCCGACGACGACTCTGCAGGCAGGCATGTTGTCACAGGT
Source organism: Lenzites betulinus (assembly GCA_022264855.1). NCBI lineage: Eukaryota > Fungi > Basidiomycota > Agaricomycetes > Polyporales > Polyporaceae > Lenzites > Lenzites betulinus. The sequence continues at coordinate 692,695 of JABYQU010000013.1, forward strand.
GCGTGGTTATATGTGCGTTAGGTATTGCACGGCGTCTGATTTCGGATCTAGACCGTCGGTTCCCATGGCCGTCTATATGTGCACCTCTTCCCGCTACGCCTGGACAAAAGCGTTGACGTAGGTCGTCTCCGCAAGGCGTGGGAGAAGGCCATCCGGGCGTTCGACATTCTACGAACGTCTTTCCACTTCCTCGCAGGACCAGGCCTATGGGCACAGATCGTCCACTCGGCGACCGCGCTCCGTTGGTCGGAGGGCGTATACGACGTCGGGACCAACCTCGCGGAATCGCTCAATCCGTACGTCAATGTCGCGGACGAGAACGAGTATTTCCAAGAACCACCCGTATTCCTCCACTACCTCAAGGCGGCGGCGCCAGCCGTCGCAGACCATCTCGTTCTTGTCTTACATCACGCCTTGTACGACGGGCTTTCGATCGCGAAGTTGCTTGACGCGGTCGAACAGCTTTACAACGGTGTCGACATCTCTGCTGCGGTCAGGTACCACGGGTTACTACCGTCGTTACTTTGGCAGGAGAAGAACGGTACCAACTTCTGGGTGGACCGTCTGCAAGACCTGAAACACGCACCCATTCCGAAAGAGCTCCCCGCTAACGCCTCCCCCGCCGTCCACAAGCTCACCTTGCCGATCAGGCCTCCCGTACAAGATATCCAGAGGGCTGGCCGATCCGCGGAAGTCACACCACAATGCCTTGGACAAGCGGCATTCGCCAAGCTACTCGCGGTTGTGACCCAATCTCCCGACGTCATCTTTGGTCGTGTTGTCTCCGGTCGTGACGTACCTGGCGCGGAGGATGTCATTGGGCCTATGCTCGTGAGTTCATCCATACATCTGTACCAGGCTGGGACTGAGCACTATATAGAATACGGTGCCCTGTCGTGTCACCTTCGACCCAGCCATGACCAACAAAGCGTTGCTCAGGACACTACACGAATCAAACATCACCAGCATGGCCTGGCAGCACGCTTCTCTGCGAGCTATCCAACGTCGACTAGGGATCAGCAATTTGTGGGACAGCATCTTTGTCTTCCAGCCCAAACAGGAGTCCTTAGAATCTGACTCGCATCGCCTGTGGAACTTCGACCCTAGTGATTCAGAGGATATTAGCATCCATGTGAGTGCGTTCCATGATAGCTAATGTGTGGTTATTGACCTTGTTACTAGTATCCCCTGAATATCGAACTTCACGAAGAAGGCGACAGATATGTTGTGCAAGCTGCGTGCGCCTCGGATGTCACCGATGCGCAGGGACTCACAGCCCTCGCGGAGCGTTATGCCGCGTTCCTGTCCGGCATTGTGAATCATCTGGACGAGCCTTGTGCCATGGGTATACGTGACCTCCCAACCTCATTGCCCAGTGAGCGGGCGCGCCCTAGCATGGTCGTTGGCGACACCTCTCAGAAATGGGATTCTCGGTTCGACGCATTCCGGGACGTTGTATCCGTCGTGACCAAGGTACCGCCTCCAAAGATCCAGACGACCACGCCTCTCGCCACGCTTGGAATCGACTCTATAACGGCTGTACAGCTTGTCGCGAAGGCTCGCCGTGTCGGACTTTACCTGGCGTCGTCCGACGTCGTTCAGAGTCAAACGATCGGTGATCTGCTCCTGAAGCTCAAGAATACCAAGCCTCAAGCGACTAACGGCAATAGTCGCGTTGCCGTCTCCATCGACATCCCCCGCAAGAGATGGCCGACCCTCCTTGCGCGTTATCGTCCTAGCACAGTGGACCTAGTCGAGAGGATCATCCCTGCGTCTCCTGGTATGGAGTGGATGATTGGTATGTGGCAAGGGAGTGGTGGTTCACGCTTCCAGCACGTCTTCGGCTACCGGCTTCCTACTACGGCCGATTCCGCAAAACTGGAGATGGCATGGGACGCGCTCCTCCAGAGGCACGCGATTCTGCGCTCCACGTTCGTTTACGATGCGGACGATGCTGCTCCTCGAATTGTGGTGTTCAAGAGCGAGGGGATGCAGTCCAGCTGGAGTTCGGAAACCCTCGAAGACTTGGACGACGGTCTAGCCCTCGTCGAGCAGCGCATGAGGGATCTCGTCTCCCACCCGCCATCCGTCGCTCTCCCTATCACCCGAGCGCTCTTACTCCAATCGACCCGTTCTGCATACCTTCTCATCCACCTGCATCACTTTCAGTACGACGCATGGAGCTTGCAGCTCCTGGTCGATGATCTTACACGGCTCTATTCGGGAGAAGCCCTCGGGTGCTCGAACGACCTGGATGGGTTCCTTCGCTTCACCGCACCAAACCCCGAGACGAATCAGCAACAATCGCGATATTGGAAGGCGAACTTTGCGGCGGCAAAGGGGTGTGCACTATTCCCTTCGCTTTCCGTCTCTCCGGACGCCCATGGACGGAGCGTCTACACCGACAGAACAGCGCTGTGCGACGCCGCCAGGTTGGCGCGACGGGCACAAGATTTGGCTGTTTCTCTTCAGAGCGTGTTCCTAGCTTGTTGGGCACGGGTTCAAAACAAGTACGCCGGGTCCGATGGCGCTGTGTTCTCCTTGTGGCATTCTGGGAGGACCGGAGAGCTCTCGGATCTAGAGCGGCTCGCTATCCCGTGCATCAACGTCTTACCCTACAGCGTGTCTATCCCTCGCGGCGCCGATGACTTGGCTTTGGCTCGGCGTATTCAACAAGACTTACAGAAACGCTCCGCCGTTGTGGAACATAGTCGGCTGGTAAAGGTCCACGAATGGGTCGGTGTTGCCGGGAAACCGCTATCCAACGTGTTCGTCAATATCATCAAGGTTGCGCCGGACGTGGCGAGGGACGGCACACCGCTACTCGCGCCTATAGACGTGAATATAATTTCTGTCGTTACTGTCTGGATGCTTACATATGACCTCAGGTGCCCTATTACATACCCCAAACACCGTCCGAGGCAGCCGCAGCAATGGAGAAGATGCGCATCACCGAGCATGTTCAGGTTGGTATTATACGGCGCCTCGTTTTCATTCATTATACTAATTTGGATTTACTTCAGGATGATGTTATGATTGACATCGCTCTCCTCGAGAAGACAGACACGGTAGCCATGTCTATCGAATCTATGGCGACAGTGTTGGACTCCAGGACCGCCAAGTCTTTGGTCGAAGAGTGGGCTGTACTGGTGAAGTCTTGTCTCGCGTGAGTACATATGTTGGAACAATGGAAGAAGCATGCAGTGTACATCATCTGTCCCTAGTATCTTGTAACCGTTACATCTATTCCCTACCCATCCTAGCCACCTTCAAACACTCCTCTTCCAGACCGTCAAGCCATATTACTTCCACGCCGGCATCCTTGAGCCTCTGCGCCCCTTCGCAGTTGACGAAATCGTCAGGCTCTCCGACGCCTATGAAGCAGCGCTTGATGTGTGCTGCGATGATTGCGTCTGCGCATGGTGCCAGGCCAGATGTCCGGACTGAACATGGCTCCATGGTTGTATAGATGTCCGCGTTTGCGAGGAGTGTGTCGATGTCTACTGGGTGCGGGGCATCTGGGAAAAGCGCAGCGAGTTGGTCGTCGGAGAGCAACCGGGCTTTAGCCAGTGCATTGGCTTCAGCATGGGTGTTACCCGGGAGCTCGCGGGAGTAACCACAAGATATGATCGTAGGTTTCGGGGACTCGGAGGAGATTGTTGGATATGTCACGGTCAGAACGCATCCGACGCAAAATGCAGTAGGTGATGGGGTGCATTTACGCGCTTCTTGGAGCGCAAGGCGAAGGTATTCCATGATGATTACTAGTGCAAGGGTGTGCAGATATGCAGATATGCTTGATCACGTCGTACGCGGCCTGCACGGAGCTGTACCGCTGAACAGCACGATGGTAGCGGACAAAGTGATTCCACTGCAATCTGTAGATTCTATAGCAGACTTGCCGGGAACTTAGCCTGCAGCTAACGTTCAATATTCAATACTTAAGCTTTACATAAGCGTTATATGTCTGTACGCACCTGCATGCAACGTCTTCTTGAGGTTGTTTGTGGCTTGGTATGGGCACTATACTAGGTAGTATTCACTACCATTGAACGACATGGTCGTGGTAGTTTGAAGGCTATCTACACGATTACACGTTTTCAATGTGGCCGATAACCATTTTGCAACATTGTCGGCCGATTAGATCTTGTATTTGTAAGCATCAATTATGCCGGAAAGGAAAGACCACTGTTCGACCTTAGCTTCCACCGGTCTCCTGGACCATCCTCTTGTCTTCACTATGTCTTCTCCAGTCGGCATTCCCGAACATGCGCCTCGAAATGATGAAGACGACCCTATGCAGGGAAGTGGACAGGAGGAAGAAGAGGGCGAGGAGGTAGCCCCTGCTGGCGCGTCCGACGATAGCTCGGAGGAGCCAGAAGACGATGAGGAGGAGGAGCGGAGGATTCGCGAAGGTTTCATCGTAGACGAGGATGAAGACGAAGAAGAGGAGGATGTGGAGGTCAAGAAGAAGCACAAATCAAAGCGCCACAGGAAACCACACCGTCGATCCCGTATGTACTATTCAACGCAGAGTGCGTCCCCCACTCACCATTTGCAGGCGACGAGGAGGAAGATGCGCTCGATGAGGATGACCTTGAACTGCTCGAGGAGAACACTGGTGCTTCCTTCTCGCGTCGGCTCACGCGTATTCGGCCAGGACGTGAAGTGGAATCTCGCGCACCATCCTCATCCAAAGCTCGAGCTGTGATTGAGTCTTCCGACGAGGACCTTGATAACGATGACTTCCCTCGTGTACAAGATATTCACAACATCTGGGACGACGAGCGAATGGCTGCTGGTCGGGACGACGACGATGTGGACATGGACGACATGGACAACTTCATCGAATATGAGGACGAGGAGGAAGCAGGTGGAGCTATGGACGAGACTGAGCGCGAGGAGAAACGGAGGGAACGGCGTCGACTAGAGAAGGCTAGGCGTAGGGCGTTCGGTTCCCGTCCTGAACTGGCTGGGATTGACCAAGGGTGAGTATGCTTTTATTATATCGCTGCGCCAGTATTTGACCGGCTTCCAGCGCCTGGGAAGAGATACACGAGGTATTCGGCGACGGTCATGACTACGACTGGGCACTTGGAGATGACGAAGAGACCAATTTCGAGGAGGACCAAGCCAAGCCTGAGATGAAATATCAGGATGTATGTTCAGTGTATGTTCATGACCGGGACGATTACTGAACCATGTCCAGGTCTTTGAGCCCTCAGAAATTCGCGCGAGGATGTTGACGGAAGATGACGACCTCATCAGGGCACAAGACATACCTGAGCGATTGCAACTGGCTACATCGTCTCTCTCTCCCTCCGCTACACTGTCGATACACAAAGCACTAGTCGAAACCGACCTAGACGACGCAGCCTCTTGGGTCATCACCCGTCTGTCGAGCCGAAAAGAACGCGAGTTCTTCCGGGGTGACGGACAGTACCACCATCTACTCTCTGATTTGGTGCAAGCCATCACTTGTGCCCTCCGATACCTCTTCGTCTCAGAATTTGAGGTGCCATACGTCTGGACTCACAAACGGGATTACATCTCTTACTTCGACCCTTCAAATCCTCGCGCGCCGGTCGAGCTGCTTTCCCTCGATGACCTGTGGCGACTATACGTCGTTGGCCAAAAGTATCGCTCTCTGTTAGAGCGGCGCTCTGCCCTGGATGCTCTGTATGCGAGGTTTGGTGTCCACGACGACTACTTCGAGAACGAGGTGCGGAAACGGGTAGAGACAGCTGAGATGTCCGCAGACGCTATCGAATGGCTCGGCATGAAGTATCGTGAAGAAAAGAAGAACAAGTTCGACGTTCACTTCCACGATGACGAGGAGCAGACTGAAGTGCGCAAACACAAGATGCCGAGCCGAGTCTCTGCCTACGAGCTGGCGAAGAAAAGCGTTGTTTCCAAACTCGCCGAAGTACGTTTCGATTATGTGGTATGTTTAACCTTGAAACAATGCTGATATCGTCTGGTAGGGATTTGGCATCAAACCTCATGAGGTTGTGTTAAACTTCATCTCGGATCACAACACGCACTTTGTCGAGGAACAAGAGCTAAACCCTCTGGCCTGTGCTGAGCAGTTCGCTGATCCTGATGTCACTCGAGCCCAACCTGCAGAAGAGCTTCTTGCGCGAGCGCGAATGATCATCGCCACGGAGCTTGGGAAGGATCCACTACTTCGTAATGAGATGCGGAATACTTTCAAGTCAAATGCCCTGGTTTCAGTATCTCCTACAGAGCGCGGCATCACGAAGATCGACGAGCAACACCCCTACTTCGTGAGTGTATTCACTATTATTCAAAATTGGCCGCTCATTTGTTGCCATCCAGAATTTCAAGTACTTGCTTAACAAGAACGCCGGAGAAATGCTCCAGTCACCACAGTTCCTCAACATCTTGGCTGCAGAATCAGACCATCTAGTAACGGTGTCTATCACGCTGCGCCCGGAGGCTAAGGCGAAGTTCGAGCGCAAGCTCAATGATGCCTTCCGCTCAGACAGCTACAGCGATACTGCTCGAGCTTGGAATGAGGAGCGTTCACGTGTCATACAGGAGGCGCTAGAGCAGCATCTCCTTCCCATCGGTGTCAAGTGGACGCGCGAGTGGATCAGAGAAGAGGCCGAAGACTACCTTGCGAAGCAGTGTGCTCAAAGTCTCCGAGAGGTATGTGCCGGATCGTTCTACCTAACAGGTCGCTCATGTTCTACAGCGAATCGATGTCGCACCCTTCATCCCCCCAGAGATGAAGCGAGGAGAAACCCCCAGCGTCATGGCTATGTCATGGGGTAAGGGCGACCCGCATAAGGACTCGATAGCCATTGTGTTTTTGGACGAAGCGGGCCGGCTGCGAGAACACACCAAGCTCGACAACCTCGTCAACACGGAGAACCAAGACGAGTTCATGGACATGATCAAGCGGCGACGACCTGATGTTATCACAGTTGGAGGCTTCAGCATCGCAACCACAAAACTCGTACGGCGAATCAAGGAGCTACTTGACGCAGCGAAGAATGGCGGCGATCGTTCTGCCGAGGTACCCAATACGCCTGTGATCTACGTTCACGACGAAGTAGCTCGAATCTACCAACACAGCCATCGAGCAGAGGAGGAATTCAGTGCTCTCACCCCTCTCGGGAAGTACTGCGTGGGTTTAGCGCGGTACACGCAAAGCCCGCTGAACGAGTATGCCGCGCTTGGCTCGGATATCACCGCAATCAACTTTGAGGATGAGTTCCAGCAACTGGTGAGTGAATTTGCGTGTTGTGACGTATATCCTTGTTCATCGCAGCTATTCAGGTCCCGAAGGAGAAGTTGCTTACCGCGCTTGAACGTGTCCTCGTGGACGCGGTCAACAAGGTCGGCGTCGACATCAACCGTGCCGTGACCGATGCGTACTATCAGCACCTGCTGCGCTTCATCTGTGGTCTTGGTCCTCGCAAAGCTCAGGTTCTAATCAAGAAAATCGCGTCTATAGTATGTGTCTTCGATTGATGTTTGCCTCTCACTCTAAATCATTTTTCTCAGGGTGGCAACCTCGTCAACCGAGACCAATTCATCAAAAACGGTTTGCTGACGACGAAGATATTCCTGAACGCTGCTGGCTTCCTGCGCATCGTCCAAGACTCGGAACCGAAACCTGCGAAGAACCGTCATGGCGAAGACATAGACGTCCCTGATCCGCTGGACAGCACTCGAGTCCATCCCGAGGACTATGAGCTGGCTCGCAAGATGGCTACTGATGCTCTCGAGCTCGACGAGGAAGACATTCACGACGAGCATCCCTCCCATGTCGTCGCTGTCATCATGCAAGATGACGACAATGTCAAGAAGCTGGATGATCTCAACTTGGACGACTTCGCCGTGAACATGTTTGTAGCGAACAACGACAAGAAGCGGCATACGTTGAACGTGATTCGCGCCGAGCTCCTTGATCCCTTTGGAGAGCGACGTCCAGACTTCACCCTTCCCAACGACTGGGAAGTCCTCACGATGCTCACAGGCGAAACTAGGCGGACTCTCCACGTTGGAATCATCGTCTCAGTGCAGGCTGCGCGCGTCAAGGACAACTTCGTCATCGTTCGCCTTGACTCTGGCATCGAGGGCACGATCACCAAGCGCTACCTCACCGACGAAGGACTAAGCCCGACTCAGGTGGTGAAGCCAGGACAGACGCTCTCTGGCGTTATCATCGATGTCAAGCTCGATCTCTCTGCGGACCAGTTCACCGTTGAGCTTTCCACCCGCGAGACCGACGTCAGCTCGGGTGACAACCAGTATCGACGCATCAAGCCCGATGACGCTTGGGATCACGCCCAGCATGAGCGCGACCAGGAGATGCAGGCACGTAAGAAGCGGGCTGAGGTGGACAGGACACGGCGGGTTATCAAGCACCCCAACTTCCACAACTTCAACTCGCAGCAGGCTGAACAGTACCTCGAGAAGCAGCAGCGCGGTGATGTTGTGATCCGTCCGTCGTCCAAGGGCTCGAGTCATCTCGCCGTCACATGGAAGGTCGATGATAAGTTGTATCAGCACATCGGTATGTGGCTAGTCGCATATCCAGGGGGACTACGCTCACCGTCCTCGTATGTCATAGATGTCATGGAGCTTAATGCCGATCCTAGCGGTCAAGCCGCCGGGTCGAAGTTCATCGTGGACGGCACGCTGCAGTTCTCTGATCTGGACGAGCTGATTGTCAACCACGTCCAAGCGATGGCAAGGAAGGTAGAAGAGTTGATGGTGCACGAGAAGTTCAAGCCTGGGACGGAAGACGATCTTCGTGAGTATATCTCGTCGTCACGGTTATGCTCCCTGCTAACGTAAACTCTATCCAGATCTCTTCCTAAGGAATTTCGTTGCCGCCAACCCTTCCAAGAGTGCTTACGGCTTCACGCTCAACCGCAAGCGGCCGGGACACTTCAACCTCTGCTACCTCGCGAACAAGAACTCCACTGTCCAAACCTGGGTATGTTTCCTAGATCCGTGCTCTTGAAATCGACGTCTAAAGATTCTGCAGCCTGTCCGAGTCACACCACATGGCTACTATTTGTTCGATACTCCTGCTGCAGGTGTCCCAGAGCTCTGCGATGCTTTCAAAGTCAGGTATGTGTCCAAGCGCGCCGTATTCATTCACCGTATACTCACTTCTAAACAGGCAAAAGTCTATGTCTCTTGGCGGTGGTCTGGGCGGCGGACCTGGAGGCAAGACACCATATGGGGGCCGTACGCCTGCAGCACGGACGCCTGCCCCTGGACACACCACTCCAGGACACATGTCCGCACGCCAGGTCGGCCGCACGCCGAACCCCTACGGGGGCGCGTCAACACATCCCAGTGTGCCCGCGCCTGGCGGTGGCTTCCCTCCGGCCGGCTACGGCGGCATGTCGCAGTACGGCGGGCCTCAATACGGTGCCCCCGCAGCGGGCTTCCAGACACCCGCGTACCAGCAACCTGCGCCGTCCGGCTTCGCACAGCCGCCCGCACCCCCGGGCGTGCACCCGTCGCGCGCAGCGATGATCCAGGGCAATAGCTGGCCGAACGGATTCTGAGGTACACTATAGATGGCAGATTGGTGTACTCGCATCCGTTTGCACGCGCCCTGGGACAGTTCTCTCTTGTTGTCAGTCGATCGATCTTACACCTTCGTACGTTATAACAGTTCATGCTACCGGCTGTAATACATTGTATACTATTCGCGAATGACGGAAAACGGCCATTCGGCCTTGTTGTGCTACAGCTAGAAATACGTATGAGGATCCGGATGGCATCCGTCTATGATGCGTATTGGTGTTCTCAGGCGATACGAGAGGTAACCACCTCTATCAATCATCCAATAGCTTTCTAACGTCCATGAGCACCTCTTCAAGCCCCGGTAGGTATTGTTCCTCCCCCCGAGAACGAGTCTTGAAGTCTTCGTAACACGCGGTCACCCGTTCCATAATAAATTCGAGGGGCGCCGTGAACTCCAGAGGTGTGCGGGGCCATAGAGTCTCATTGACCGCACATGGTTTGCCCGAGGCGAGATACAACGCATGCCGCACCATTCGCCAAAACGTCGCCCAGCTGATAGCGATGATTTGGAATGTCAGTAGCGTCCTGATAGGGACTGTTAAGCACGCAAGCCATGAGGCGGGTACGCACTTCCAGCCAGCATCCTTCTCGACGACGTCCTGCACGATCGCAACCCACTCCCGCTGCCACTCTGCTTCAGGTGCGCCACCCTGAGAGAGCAGCTCCTGGACGTCTTCGAGTGCGTGCTCGACTTCCTGGACTTTTGCGCACATAGACGCGTAAAGCGAAGGAAGGTTCACGGCGTTGCACCAGTTGTGGTTGATAGATATGCAGTCAGTGAGGTTCTCCACTTGATGGTACCACCCGCTCGGCCTGGGGTAGGAGCAGATCAGCAGCGTGGCCTGCGAGATGGTGGAAGGAGGGCAGAGGGCACCCACACGAATATCGTCTCTCCCGAGTTCTGCTCGACGACAATAGGGCGCGCCTGCGCGAAGGAAGGGTATGTCTGGGGATCGACATCCCGCACGTCGAACGCGGTCTCTGCGTGCTCCTCGCCCCCTCGGCGAAAGAGGAGCGGCGTCTGCTCGGGAGGGAAGAGCCACCATCGCTTGCGCCCGCAAACGTTCGTCGACCACGAGTACGAGGTGTAGACGTCGCGATGCAGCGGCGTGAATGTCCCTGAGGCCCCGACATAGACGAAGCGGAAGTCATCTTCCGTGTGCGCCGAGTAATACGCGTTCATCCAGTCATCGCGGAAGACGTCCGGGGTGGTGTAGACTTCGGCGTGAGGCGAAGTGGGGGAGGGGCTGGTAGCAAGCGTGCGCGCTAGATGCCAGTCTTTGACGTAGAGAGACTGGCCCTGCCCTGTTTCCCATAAGGCGACGACGTCCCGGAAGAGCATCTGCTCGCGCCGCTGGTCGCTGAACTCGCGTGTGGCGCAATCTGCCACTGTGACTTCAAGGTGGCCATAGTCACTTGCCAGGTGTTCCCAGTTGATTTTCTCATCATTTGACCTCCAATAGGCGTATGCATGCCATGATGTTATGAGGGATGGGCCGAAGATGACAGGCAAATTGGGCAGCAGGTAGTGCTCAAAGAACTCTTTGTAGTGAGAAGGGGTGTCGAGTCTATCACATCTGACCTCCATTCAGCCTGATGGATAATTATGCATCAAAAGAGGCGATTATGGAAAACGTAAGGAGGCTGACCGTATGGCAATGGAAGTGATGGCTGCTGGCGTTGAATGGTAGAGGGCAATAGCTTCTGATCCTAACACAGACAAACAGCACGATGCCCGGGTTTGGGCGGGTGACGTCAGGGCTGCGTTGTGGCTGCACGCTTGCAAGGCGCGGGCCCGAGGACCACGTCTCCGCAGCTTCTCCCCTTCCCGCATCCTTCTGCGCTCCTTTTCGTGCACATCTTACCCGTATATATATTCTCCTTCTTCACCTCCGCATCATGTCCTCAGAGATAGAGCTCGAAGACTTGTCGAAGCGTACTCAAATCAAATCTGACCACACAAATGAGACGCCACCAGACACCAACTACCCTGTGGTGGAGGACGGTGTGGTCTTTGCTTGGGCATGGGCATCAGCAATAATGTGCGTTATAAACTTAACTTTCAATACACTCTGGCTCACACACGCGCTGTAGCCTCTTGGTACTCTCCATACCCCTGATACTATCCCCGAGGCTGCTCCTGTTCTTGTCAGAAACGAGCACCGAGCGGAGGGCCGCACTCACACCACTAGAGTCGTTCATGGCTCTTCACGCTGGTATCTTGCTCTCTGCCATTGCCCTCGCGCTTATATTCAATGTACGTGCTCAGCCCTGCTGTCGATCTGCTGCAAACTAAGTCGTTCAACAGATACCGTCAGACCCCTTACATATCACAGCGAAACACGAGGCACCTGGGCATCCCCTCTTGGCCCCTCTATCTTACTCATGTGTTCTCATCTCGTTCATTTCATACAACACCCAGTCCGTAGGGCCCCTGGGGTTCCTTGTATGTCTCGGCTCGGGCACCATTGGATTATGGGGACTGTGGGCGGTGAGTAGCTTGCGTGCTAAAGAACAGGCGTCATAGGAACTCACGCGAAGTGTAGATCCTCTTTTCTGGCTCTGCATATGTCTCCCGCAAAACTGGGGCAGACAAGCGAACGTCGCGGTTTCTGTTCGGGAACAAAGCAGCAGCATCTGTGCAGAAGAAGCAATGGAAGAGAGAGCAGGAGCACAAGAGTTCGTGAAGTGCTCTTCGGTAGGGATGTCCAAACCGTTGTACGTTGTATACAGTACACTAAATATCGTGCGGGTGTAAGTCTCATGAGGCCCTGCGAGTTTGCGTACGTTTGACGGTGCTGAACGAGGACAATATGCATGAATCCCGGCTAGGAACGCATGAAGTACGGGAACGCGTCTCGCAGGTTAGGGTTTAGCGTGATCGCCGATTGAGTTCGCCGATCGAGGGATCATCTGCTCGTCCCGACTCGTTCCGTCGCCTATGGGCGCCAATGGCTTTCCGTCCACTCATCCAAGTTTAGGCGGGCTCGTCTTCAGTGAATCATGGCTACTACGCCGCAAACTATCGACGAACTTATCGACAAACTATCCTTGGACTCGGACCCCGTACGCGAGGCAATTGCGTCCGAACTTGGCGGTACGCGCTCTTCTGCTTCTAGCAGCCATCCGCAAGTAAACCTTATGCGATCATTTAACTTTCATTGAACCTCCGGCATTCTCCAACGGCTATCAATTGTATGTCAAGGAAGCTCTGCAAAGCATCTACGGGGAGGATGCCCTCACAATATGGAAACCTAGCCAGCCAGGGAGCCGGCCCTCTACCCCAGATGCCGGAACTATCCACTTTGAGGTCACTTTGAGGTGAAGGTCTCGTACGACTACGTGGCTCTTCCAATGTACTTATTGGGTTGCAGTATAGACATACCCGCAGGGCACAGCGCGGACGAATCCTCCCATCCAATTAACATCCTCGTCACTTTGCCCCCCACATACCCATCCACTTCCGCGCCCCAGCTACAGCTTCTCTCGCGATACATCGGACCCTATGGCGTAGACGCGCCGCTCTTCGGCACCGTCCTTCGAACGTTCATCTCCCGTGGCGGTGTCGAGTGGACGCCAGATTACGTCTGCGTCTTCGATGGGCTGGAATGGGTGAAGGAGCGCTGCGCGGAGTGGCTCAGCGAACGGATGAGCGAAAATAAGGTCGGCGAGTTGATGCGGGAGGACGAGCGAGGACGGACGGGAAATCCGCGCGAGACCCAGAATGGCGATGAAGAGGACGAGGGGAAGCCCAGTTCGCGAGCAGGGCGCGAACCTCCCCCCGTGCCAGCAGAGATGCCTCCTGGGATCACCATTACGGAGGCTGAAGCCATCCATGACCGCAAGAGTGTCTTCATTGGGAGAGCATGTCCTATCACCGACCCATCGCAGGTATGGCGTTATGTTTATGTTTCGTTCGTAAGGTTGCTAATTAGGATGCGTTGCGTTTCAGGTACCACTCATCCTCGATCACATTATGTCGGACCGGCGTATATCCCGTGCAGCCCATCCCATCATCAACGCCTGGCGATGCAAAGTAGGCAACATCCTGCATCAAGGTGAGTCTGCATATGTCCGAATATCTGTAACTCGCTGAACGCTTTCTGTCAGACAATGACGACGATGGTGAGACCGCAGCGGGAGGACGCCTTGCGCACTTGCTACAAATACTGGTGATTACCGCACTGTCTGCGTATGATCTATGCACTAAACACCTTTGGTTCAGGAGGTAGATAACGTCCTCGTTATCGTGACACGGTATTTCGGAGGGATCCATTTAGGACCCGACAGGTTCAAACACATCAATCAGGCCGCGCGAAACGCCCTCGAGCTCGGCGGTTTCCTTGACGCGCCAGATGAAGTCCACAGAGGAAGGAAGTCTGGCAAGGCGCGCGGTCATGCGAAGTGACGACGATTTCCTCCGGTGCTGTTATTCAGGGTTTTACCCGTTCGGTCACGCACATGCTATACGTGCTATCCTATGTTATACGCTGTTTTGATCCGGTTCTAATAGTATGTTCTTACCACGAACACCTCTGTGTTCGTCAAGCAAACGTGACCTCAGAGAACAGGAGAATGCACAGTTTCTAGTGTAGACGAGCTAATTGAAACACGATATATTATTGCGATAGCTACATCGTACATACGGAGGCTAGCAAGACTTGAAGTTGTAGAACTACCTCAAGGTCGACCCTGGTGGGCCCTGCCAGCTCGATCGTTCGTAGGACTAATATTGATCGCGACTCAGACTCGCGAGGATGATCCGCATTGCGTCAGGGCGCTTGCCAATCACTGCGAGTCAGTGACGCCCGTGTGCTCTCACCCAGGCAGCCAACTCGGACAACCCTCCTCTCCTCTTGCCACCATGCCTGAGAACGGCGAGACTGCTCCACTCCTCGGGGAGAACGTCCCCAACCTCGCGCGAAACACCAACCTCAACGGAGATGCCACTGCCGACCGTGTTCGACGTGCTGCAACCGTTCGCGCAGTCACCTATGGCGTCCTGACCACGCTGTTCGTTGTTGCACTCGTGCTCATGCTATCGCTGTGGGACAAGCTGTCTGGCACGATTGGTCGGCTTCCTAAGGACCCGCACCAAGCAGCCCTGGTTGTCCTCCAGAAGTCACCCATCATTGTGAGCCTTGTATCATGGGTGCACACTTGATTTGACTCCGAGACCCTATCGGCAGGACGGTCATATTGGTACGCAAACATCCTCCAAGTGGTGCGCTTTATCTTGACATCTCACATGCCTCTAGATCTTCCCATACTTGTTCGTGAGCTTCACAAGAACAATGTATCCGCGGTGGACTTGGCCAATCCCTTTTCGGGACATGTCGACATCCCCCGCCTGCTCGAGGGCAAAGTTGGAGGCTTCTTTTGGTCCGTATACGTTGACTGCCCGCGGCCTGATGCAGGAGATGACTACCTGAAGGCAACATGGCGTGTCCGGTACGTCCGAGGTATCCGCATAGATGTATCTCAATATTGAGAATATTCCGAAACAGCGATACGTTAGAGCAAATCGACATCGCGAAGCTCCTCATCAACAAGTACCCTGATGTGAGTTCGTTCAATAATTTACCTGTTTGCTCCGAATTGACCTCTTTATAGACCTTCAGCTTCTCACTTACTTCCAAAGACGTCAAGACTTCAATCAGCCGCGGCAAGATTGCTAGCCTGCTCGGCGTCGAAGGGTATGCTATCTGCAGCACTCATCCCCGCACCCGCTTATCCCATTTCAAAGCGGCCATCAGCTCGGAAACTCCCTGCAGGTCCTGCGGCAGTATCACGAGCTCGGCGTGCGTTATGTGACACTCACGCACGCGTGCCACAACGCGTTCGCGGACTCGTGCGGCATCCAGCCCGGGATCGAGCCGCGCTGGGGCGGCCTCTCCGACTTTGGATACTCGCTCATCGATGAGATGAACCGTCTCGGCGTGCTCGTCGACCTCAGCCACACCTCGGACGACACCGCGCGGCAGGCGCTGCAGTACTCCAAAGCCCCGGTCATCTGGTCGCATTCGTCCGCGCGCGCCGTGCATGATGTGCCCCGCAATGTGCCCGACGACGTGCTCAGGCTGGTTGGGACCGGCCCGAATCAGACCGACGCAGTGGTCATGGTAAACTTTGCCCCTTTCTTCGTCGCGCCGGCTGGCGAGGCCGACCTCAAGGCCGTCGCTAACCATGTTGAGCACATCGCGAAGATTGCAGGCAAGAAACAGTGAGGAGCTTTATCCCCTCGCATGAGACGCCATAGTATTCACAATGACTTCACAGCGTCGGCCTGGGCAGTGACTATGACGGTATTCCCGCAGGCCCCGTTGGCCTTGAGGACGTCTCAAAGTACCCCGACTTGGTGAGCATCGGGTGTACACTTCTGCCAATATGAGAGCTAAATGAGACCGTCTGGGTAGATCGCCCAGCTGTACTCGCGCGGTTGGAACGCGTTCGAGCTTGCTGGGCTGACCGGCGGGAACCTGCTCCGTATCCTAGAGGGCGCAGAGCGTGTCGCATGGGAGCTGCAGCGGTCAGGCGTGCAGCCCGTCATGGCGCGCTATGACAAGAGGTCCGACCTCTGAAGGGCGTGTCGGACATGGTACAGGAGTTGAAAATGCAATGTCGGCGGGAATTGTACTTTCTGTTTGTTGTGCTGCTACGCCAGGAGTTTGCTTGCTGTCATTCTATACGCGTCCAGTTGAATAGGGACTCTGTCACGGTGTATGTAGGTCCGTAATTTAAGAAGCATTCACATGTTGAATCATCCCTAGGGGTATTCCGAGCAAGCCATCGTCATGTCGAAGGGGCTTCCGCGGATTCAACTGGCTCGCCTTTCTCGCCGAGTGGCAGGTCGGGGATGGGACCTGGTACTTCGAGCTTTTCCGCGTCCACAGACACGGCTTTCTCGCTCTCAGCGTTGCTCGATCTGACCCGCTGCGCTATTAGTACGAGCCCCGGATACATGTTCTGGGGACGCTTGTGAGCTAGGAAACCACGCAGCAAGCCGCTTCTGCGGTGAACGTACCATGAGTGGGATGATAAGCGCATCTCCCGCTGAGATCAACGCGTATTTCAGCGCCGGCCGTTCTACGTGCCATTCAGTAGCGTACGCGCGGCGGAACGTACGCCATCCCTGTGTGTACAGCATATGCAGTCAGTGTGTACCATATAAAATGAGGAGAGGAGCACGACGCACCATGGTGACGATGGCGGGTACCCCATAAACGATGAACATCGTCCGCACGAAGTCGGTCTGGGTGCGCAGGTAGCGCCCTATCGAGTCCCGACTTTCCCTTTGGATTGTAGTATTTTAGCATGGGATCTAACAGGGAAGGCTGGAGAGAATGCGCACCATAAGTGGTAGACGGCGAGCAGCTTTGCGATCGTGCGCGAGTACGAGAGCAGCTTCACGCTGAAGGCGTCCAAGGGGCGAGCATCGGAAACTCCCCATTCCCGCGTGGAGGGCGTGCTCGCGGAGAAGTCGTAGAGCTCAGGCCAGCAAATGCCTCTGACGTGCTTCACCGCGGACGCTACAAGGGAAATAGATGAAGTGAGCGATCGGCCCTTGAGTGTGCAAGAAAGCGAAATGCATACCGCAAGCGACGAGGAAGGGCGCGCAGAGGACTACACCCAGTGCTACCCCGAGCCGCAGCTGCTTCGGGGGAAGATACGTGAAAGCGACGCATCCCACCAGTACGGCAGCATGCAAGACCGTCTGCAAAAGGAACGAGAATACAGCGAAGTGGCGGCCAATGAGCCAGGTAGACAGATACGATGACGACGTGCACTTACATCCGTGGCGGCCAGGGCGCTGCCGACACACCCATGCCCCGTGTACGGAGGTTGGCTATCCAACCTGGACGTCGGGTACGGACTCCTGCATTGGGGGTCGTTCAGGCAGTCGGAGCAGCTGAGAGCCAAGACATCGCGCAGGAGGGTCACGGAGGTCGAGATCTCGGCAGCCAAGACTCCAAATGTCTCGATGAGCCTCGAGATCATCCCCAGCCACGTTATGAAGCACGTCACGAAATCCGATACGACAAAAAGGAGGACCGCCGAGACGAGGCCATCCCTGTACTTTTTCGACCTGTGTCACAACAAGTCGGTCAGCTTGATTCGAGCGCGGCCACAGAGCTCGAGGCCACAGGTCGGACTTACCTGATGGTGTAAAGCACTGCGAAGGTAATCACTGTGAATACACCTGTGGGGAGCACGGTTCAGCAGCATAAACTTGGCCAACAACAGACCCAGCCTGGTACCTAGTGCTAACGTGTTTGTCAACGAGTCTGTTATGGTGATCCTGACGCGTAACCACTGTAGGTCCATATTGGGGGTGCGATCCCGACCGAGTGGTATCATCTTCCGCATTTCGGCGAGCACCCTGGCCGGCGGTGTGCCAGTGCTTGTCTTCTCGAAATTCATCAGGTGGACTTGCGGTGTCGGTAAACGAGAGGGATACAAGTTCGATGTCGTTAGACTAGACGGGCTTTAAGCTATATAGTACCAGCCGCGCGCGCCGGCTACTAGACTTTCGGTACCTATATGCTAGTAGTATACAACCGCGACCTTGTTGCCAGTGATCATCTGTCATGGCTGGTCGTGTGAGAAGATTTAGGACTGTGCCTATTGCATCAATTGGTTCGGTCGAGGTCTCATGAGGGTATTTCAAGGCGGTGCATCGCGACTCCGAGAGCTGCGAACCTCTGCGAACAGCTGCGAACACGACTCACTCGCAAGTGCGGTGCACGCGGTACCGAAAAGATGAAATCGGAAGACAAACACATCATATATAGTTACATGACTCCGTCAGACGAAAACTTCGCCCGCGGTCTGAAGATTATCCGGAGGGGCTCAGCACGGGGCAGTCTCTCCTACACTGTTGAAAACGGTTTTAGGGAGTGGGCAGCGCTTTCTCACTACTGGTCCCTAGGTCAGCGGTAGGAGCAGTTGGAGACGGGACAGCCTCTGCTATGTCGAGCTTCTCCGTAGTCGCTGTGCCTTCGTCACCGATTATGTTTCCCTTGAGCTTTTGGACTAGGAGGGCCAGGCCCGGATACATGTCCTGGAAAAACATGATGTAGGGAGTCACCACACGGGCATACCTGAGAGACGCACCATGAGAGGAACGATGATGGCATTGCCGAGAGAGAAGAAGGCGCGCTGAAGGACAGGCCACTCCGATGGTTCATCCTCGTAGGCCTCACAGAGCCTCCGCCAACCCTATACATAAATCGTTAATATTGAATGGGACGATGTAACCAATGGCACACCCACCTCGTTCACGCAAACAGGGACGATGAACGTGATGCCCAGCCAATAAATCCAGCGGCTTCGGACAGAGGGATCGCGGAACTGCTCCGCGTACATGCTTCGAGCTTCCCTACATAGCCGATATGTCGATGATAGTCAAGCATGCAATGATTGTGACGGCTTACCATGCGTATGAGGCGACAAGAAGTAAAGACATCACCCGCGTGACCATAGCCAAACGCGCGGTCGTATCATCTAGATCATGGGGATCGTATACCGCCCATTCCTCCATAATGGTGAGTCCACCAGGTAGGACAGCGAACTCTGGCCAGCAGACGCGTTTGACATGTGTGATTGCGGATGCTGGGAAATATTGAGATCTGATAAGACGTATGGTCTATAGTGAAGGGATCGTACCACACGCCGCCAGGAACGGCAGAAAGACCAGAGCACCCATGAACTTCGGCAGCAAACTCAAAGGCCTTTTCATGAATAGGTAGACAGCGATGCAGACACATAGGACAGCGGCATGCATGATTGCCTACCGCGAAAGAGTCATTCAACTCGAGAGGCCCGCAGCGGAAGTAGGAGACGACTTACATCAGTAGCAATCAACGCAGTGCCGACACACCCATGTTCTGCGTACAGTGGCGAGTGGACCGAGGCAGAATCGAAGCAAAGGTCAAAGTTGTCGACGCAATTGACGATGATGTCCACCTGGCTACCAATATCGTCGGCAGCAAGTCCCAACATGGCGTAGTCTTGTGCAATCTTGGACAGCGCCGCAAGCCATGCTGTGAATGTCGATATGCAGTCAGGCAGAATGGAAAGGAGGATGATTGCAGCCGTCCAATCTCTCCAATTCCTGGAACTAGATGTGGTAATGTCAGTAATTTCGAGGTTTTGAGCTCGGAAATACTCGGTGAACAGACATGACAATATACAACGTCCCGACCGCGACGAACGTGAAAACACCTGCATAGTGCGATAAGCTACCATTGACTGGAATTGTGAGGGACGTCTACTAATACCTAGAGAAAGAGTGCGCGTCACTATGTCTATTATGATGTTGCGGACTTCATACCACCGCGAGTCCAGATCGTAGATGCGGACTCGAGCAGATAGTGCCAGGTCGTATAGCTGGGATGACACCTCAGCGGAAGTGAGGTCCAGCCCTTCGTGGTAGTCCATCTGGGTGAATTGTTAGTGGTGGTGTAAGATGAAGAGACCTGGACTGTGCACAGACAGGTCCCGCCTTTATATCAATTGATGGCCGCACGTACTAGTACTTTGTGCTTGGCATCTACATGCGCTGGCAAGACCCCGAGGATTAGCGTACAAACCTAGGCCTGTTTGAGTATGAAGGTCTCTATCGGACAATAATCAGGACCGTTTGCATCGGCCGATGCTCATACGTGTTCATGTCGGATAACAGCGGATCACAAGGGATCCTCTGTGGCGCGGGCGTCTGAACCGTAACTAAGTTCCGCACACTCTTTACAGCCCAGGCAGTCAATCACGCGTGTGTGCAAGTATCATGATCCTTCATGAACACACCAGCCGTATGCCATGGGGCACCTTCAGTCATCCGCAATCCCAACCTGTCATGTATGAGCCCATGGGCCTCGAATGCTCACCATTTTCCATTACTGGCTTCGTGCTCACCCGTGCGCACCCATGCGGCATTGTGCTTCATTGTGCAGCTCACCCCTACACCATCCTTTTCAGCCCATTGGGCTCCTTCGCCCTTCGTTCGCTCATCCCGACCCTGCGCAGTTTACCAGCATCTCATGTCCAACCACCTACCTCTGCGTGACGAATGCATGCACATTGGATGCGAATGCGTCTCCTTCGTAATCGTCGACGATACGTCCACCTCTCGTGTATGACTTTTTTACAGAGTCAAAGGCCATCACCATCAGAGTACTAGCTCATACTATGAGCTAGTACTACCTTTTGTCTTAGACGGCCGAAGATGCCCTTCAACTCTGTGCATGTCGTCATTCATGGATCAGCCACTGTGCCAGAAGAAACGAAGCCTCTCCTGTCAATCAACACCTCGAAAAAGGAGGGTGTACCCGCACGAACTGCGGCGGGTTCTACTCAGTACGCTTCTTTGCTGGTCAGCGTGTTGCAGTAGACTAACCGCTGCATGTCTCATAGAACACTCCCCACTGGACACCGCAGGACACCTGCATCTGCAGAGCGATGTGGGTATCCCACCATCCGTTAGACTCCCCAACCCGAGGGTCAGCAGCTGTTACATCGGCTACATTGCAGTGCGCTACATCTCATCTTCCCCACCGCATACCCAATCTCATTGCCCGTTATACAGTCAGCGGCCTCCTTTGCCGCCAATGTTACCCATCACTCCTTTCCGCTCTACGACACCTATGGTATGTGCAACGCTTCTCCATGTGCCATCATGGTATCACTGACAAGATCTCATATCATTCAAGCCTGCCAGCGTGTCTCCTGCGAATGTCTTTGCTGGACTGCGCCCGCCTGTGTCAGGCACAACTAATGCCCGCCGCATGGATAGCGCTGCCCGCCACTCAGCGTCTGGTTCATCGAGACGCGGTAGCAGCACGCGCGCCGTATCAACTCTTCCCAATACCAGCACTACACGGTCATCTGGTACCAACTTATTTAGCCCTGCGGTGGCACCTAGCGCCTCCGCTACTTCTGCCAGTGTCGCCACCCTCACCCGATTTGTGGTGGGTTTTTACCCATTCATGGTACGTGTCTTTACACAATCGGTCAACCATACATGTGTTTACATCGCTTTCTCCTATCCATGTACCTGCCCCATATCATCATCAGCTTTCTAGTCCCTCTTACCGTCCATCGGTGGCATCACCTGCTGGCCCAGAGCTGCGGTGGTCTGGTGACGACCTTTCAAACTGGCAGTATGCCCTCTCCGATGCCAATCTCATCTTCACTGTGGTCTTGTCTGGAAGTGCTAACTCCCCTGATCCTGTCTGGGCTGCTTTCGATGAGCAGGTCACCGCCCACTGTGTAGCAACAGGTGTTCATATGACCACTCTCGCAGATCTGCCCAACCCTGGTCGGACAGGCCATCAGCGGCCCCCGTGCCCTGCAACGCTCTCGTGGCAGCTTCTTAAGCCTGGCACCTCCCGTAATGTGCAGGGCACGCGAATGACTAGCTACGAAGGCGGGAACCTCACCCCAGTCACATTCTGCCTAAGTACCCTGAGCTCATCGCCGTACGGCCCTGCTACGCCCAACCATTTCCCGGACTCCGGTCTTCCATTCCTGATGATTGGTATGTCCCAGGTGTTCGTACTACGGAGACCAGCTTATAATTGACTAACCGGTTTCAAAGCCCCGCGTTATGCCAATCTCCGATCAGCTCTCGGCCCACTCCATGCAAAGGAGGGCTGCGCTTTTAGCGTGCGCAATGCTCTACTCCTTGACGAGATCCATGCTTGCTTTCCGCAGCGGGTACATGCCATTGCTGCCCAAGGAACATTCAACGTCGAGATTCGCTGTATTCTTGGCGTCTGTCCTATGGTACCGAGCCCCCCAGCGCTTACTATCGATCAAGTCATTGCCGAAGGCCATCTAGCTGCGGCTGACCTCACCGCGGTTGATGACGAGGTACGTATCATTGTTTATGCTGAGGCTGTCATCGCTTCCCTTATAATGTCTTTTCAACTTAATGCTGCTGCATGGCTAGTTTCCCAATATGGCCACCGTTCTTCGAAACATGGACGTCTCCCAAGAGCCCCCAAACCGTCTCCCACGTATGGTACCGGTACGCGATTCAACTTAGTATTCTCTTCAAACTAGCTTATCCTGTGTGTTTAGGAAAATCAGGTGATGCCAAGAACACCTTCGCGCCGTGTTATGAACGATGTCCACTCCGACTCGGAGGGCACATTGGTGTCACGTATGTTGGTCTCAAATTTATGACAGTTCCTCATAATCCTCACACTCGTATTGCATGCAGGCAACACTTCTACACCAAACAGAATACCACATGCTACTGAGGTGGGCGTTGGGTTGGAGCGCCGCCTTGCCATCATAACCGAGACCTATCCAAACTCTCCCATCTTGGTAAGCACGTATCTGACAAGTGTACGCGTATGCGCGTTGTAGTATTAGTTTGCTAATTCCCTTCTATTAGGCTACCACCAGCAATGATACAGCTCTTCGCATGCACGATCCCGGCCCTGTACGCACATCAGAGCCAGAGATCCATCAACAGCGTCCAGTGCAGCCGATTGATCGTGAGGAGCCGTTTGCACCTTCGGAGGACTGGGACATTCTCGTATGGCAAAACGATGTCTTCAAACTGGTCTGTCGCGAGTTCCCCCCTGCGAGCGATCAGTTTATGGGCCCAAGAATACAAGCTCCGACGGTTGGTGCTGCTGCCGAGGCGCTCATGTTTCTCCTTATGTGGCACTTCAATCCTGCATCCCGTAAGGAAGAGGGCTTTGAGTCTGCGTTTACCTCCACTATCACCTCTGGTGCAATATGCCCCTATATTCCGCTCGAATTGCTTCTTGCCGACCAAAATGTTGGGTTTAAAGTGTACGCGTCCCATTGCCGTTTTTACAAAGTCGATGTGTGCTGACGCGCTCTAACACACAGCGGCGATGGTATAGGATCGGGGCCACGGCAGGCTGTTCTGCGTGCCGCCCTCCAGCTTGCCACAGATGAAGGAGCGCTTTGGACAGCATGCGGGGCGTACAAGACGATTAACTTCCACAGCTCTAAAGACGGCGGTCTAGCGGAGCGGGAGACTGCTCTCAAGGCCTGTGGATTCCTTTCATTCCTCCATCTCCTACTACTGGAAGTGGGCCCTGAGCCCGTCTCCCCATTCTTATTGCATGCCGCTCTGGATGGTCGTGCTTCGCTGAAGGTAGACAAGGCGTTCATAGACGCACTTGATCCCGACACGTTCAAAAAGGTTCGTCACTGGCACAATTGGGTCACCAGTGGTGAGCCTTTGCCCGGAAATCTTCAGCGCCCATCTGGAGACGATTTTGCGGGGATGCTTATGATGGCTGACATCAATGTGAGTACAATCCTTTGTCTTCTTCGCATGGCAGATTCTAATCTGGTACGACAGATTACATGCTTGCAAGTCAACCAGCTTCTTACGGAGGAGCGGGATGGCTTGGAGCGGTCGCTTGCTGGCCGCATGCTCATCGGCACTGATGACCCAACCACCCACCCTGACTTCCTCGCCTTCCGTGCCGGATTCAACTATCTATTTGATAAGTATCCAACCGTGTCAATCAACACAGTACGTGATCTCTTGCAGATCTTATTGCCATCTGAGTGACCTCCTTGTGCTAGGCATATTATGGCCCAGCAAATGCATTCCTTGGCGCCGTCTACAACCGCAGGATCAAAAATGTTGATGTGTTCATCGTAGATCACATCACATTCGAAGATGACAGCGATGCGACTCCTAGCCAGCGCGCTTTGGAAGAGCTCTTCCAACGTCGCATGTCCCACTATCTGCGGGGATCTGGCCATCCGATCCATCCTGCGCTGGAAGGTGTTATAAGCCCTGAACGCTATCACGCTGAGGAGGGCGACGCTGCTCTGCGTGCCACACTTCTCCTCCAGACCATGACGGCATCTCCCTTGCAACCTGTTGGTGAGAGCTGGAAACTTATGGTGTGTGGTGTTGTTTCGCCTCCTAGTTCATTTGCTTTACGATTGTCTCACAAATGTTGGCCGGCAGTTCGCTTTCGCTCATGCTCATCAAGATGCATCTTTGGGAGCGCGCCCTGAAGTCATTCAAATGGTATAGTACTCGAGTTATGACATGCGTATTATTTGATCTTTCATAACTCACATCACTTTGTAGCCATCACCCATAGTATTCCAGTCCTGCTTCAAAAGAGCTCTCGTTACTATGGATGCTCCACTCCACAACCTCCTTTTGGAGCCAGAGCCCTCAACGCTAGATGGCTCGACACTCTTTCATGCCTGGATGCACGCATCCCTTCTTCTGCAGGATGACTTCAATATGGCTTAATAAAACTGATATGTCGTCTATATGTCACCTAAATGTAGTGAATGGCAGCTCCTCATTGCTGTTTGCGCCAATGCAGAGCCTTGCGCAGTGCTTCTCTCGTGTTGGGCTCTTGTCGTCTTCGGAGAACAGGCAGGCAATCGAGTGGCAGACCGTGCTGTTCTCGAGTTCTCGAACACGGTCCCGCAGGATGTGCTGCAATCCAGCGAACCTCGTGTCCACGATCTGCGAGCCCATGCACATGTTGAACCATACAGGCCGCGCTTCGCAATCCGCGCGGGCCCTCTCACGTTGTGCTCGAGTGGCACATTGCCAGTGGCGCGCGCCGCGAGGTTGACTCGCATTGTATACCCCCGCGCACCGGCTCGCGCTCACCGCGCGGATGTCGTGCTTGGCTCGCAACATGGCCAAAGACTCGTAGGAGTGTATTGTTTACTATACGTACTTATACCCACGGTGCATCGTAGGCTCAGAGACTGAGGTGAGCCACTCTGTTTACTTATCCCTTTCTTACTGTTTTCAGCAGCCTCAGTCGTGGCTTGAGCGGCGTGGCAAGCGAGCATCTTTAACCCCCGCGCCATCTATAATGGCAGGAAGAACCTGTTCTGCATCCGCGGGATGATCCCCTTATGAGCGCAAATCTTAGTCAGACGTGTGTACGCGGGACTAATGGATGTATTGAATACCTATGAGCGCGAATCTAAGGGACACAAATATAGGTAAGTAACAAGTAACCGGGCGATAAGTAAACGGGGCGACTCACCTCAGTCCCGCGTACAAGTCAGACGCGTGTACGCGGGACTGAGGTGAGCGAACGGGATGCGTCGCATATATGTAAGGGGGAAAACAAATGAACGACCAATTTGGTCTGGTACATGCATCGGGAATGGGCGGACGCGCCGTACAGAACGGCAACCTACAGGGACGGTTGAAAATGTACATAGACAGATTCAGAGGGGCGCGAGGCGGGCACGCGCTCGCGCCAGATACCACTGCACGGAGGGCGCGGCAGGCGGCTTGAACCGCTCACACCCCTCCTACAGTGTACATTGTGTCCGCTTGTCCAAGTTGTTGCCTACTTATATTGTTATCCAGTACCACCGTCGCGCTTGGAAAAGTCCGACCAAAGAGTTTCAGAGGCGTCCGAGTTGCTAGGCTTCTGAGAGTCACTCCCAAACCTCACCGCTGCACGTTTCTGACCGTCCATCCGCGCGCCCGACACAGCACATGGGAGCCCCCGCAGTCGCTCCGGAAAACACGCCTGTGCGCTCGGAATGCGCTGTGAATGCCTGGGAGAATAAAGGGTACGTCTTACCAGGATTCAGCGCGCCGGAAGTGTGCCCACCGCCCGCGAAACGTCTACGCGACCAAGTACGCACGGCGCCTGATATGCGCATCCGAACCTTCTGCCACTGTTCTCGTTCCTCTGGCGCCGTGTGCTCGTTCCACTCGCACTGTGTCTTGCCCAGTCCTCTGGCGTCCGTATCGCACCCCCTGTGTTTGAGTCAGCTGGATAATAAGTCTCCCGCCAAAGCAAGGACCTACCGACCCATGGGAGGTGGCCCTGTGCATTCCCATTGCTGACCACCCGCTAACGTCGTCTGAACTAGGTCCCCGCGCATCCGCGAAGGTGCGCGATGTCATTGCACGACCGCCGAACACGCTCAAAAGCGTCATGCGCGTGCGCGACTACAGCTACGACCTGCCGTGGCCGCGGAGACGGCCATCGAAGACACCCTCGTCAGGATCGGCAGGGCCGCAGCAGTCGCGTCGCGTCTGCACGTCGTTCGCCATGCCGGAACAGAAGCCTGTGCATCGCCAGGCCGCGTGATGCATCGCAGAGCCTCCGTCGCCGCCGTGCTTGAGCGCCGCCCTGCATTGTGGACGTTTTCCATCGCTCCGTGGCGATCTCAGACCTCAAACGTAGGCGGCGGGAGATGTGGACGTAGCCATGAGCATGCACGCGAGCCGTCCATGACCAAGATGAGAGGATGAAGGGGGAAGCAGGTGGGTCCCACAGCGCGCCGACGGGTAGGTCATTTCTTTCAACTTGTAGCAAGAACGACGCGCTAGCGAGTGACGAGAGGGAGGTAGGTGGCAGCTGACAAGCAGAGTCTCGCACGGGCATGTACCGCAGGCAGGGGCGCCAGGAGAGCAGTCGGGACGCTGCACGCGGGCCGAAGACAGGGTGGGAGACAGTGCCGCGGCGCGCACGGGAAAGCGACTCGCCTATCTGGTGTCGTACCCCTGCAACGCCTGAGCGGCGAACGACAACAAACGGCA
This sequence comes from Lenzites betulinus, assembly GCA_022264855.1. NCBI lineage: Eukaryota > Fungi > Basidiomycota > Agaricomycetes > Polyporales > Polyporaceae > Lenzites > Lenzites betulinus. Next base: position 719,822 of record JABYQU010000013.1, read on the forward strand.
GCCCCCTTGACGAATGGGAGCAGCGTTACCGGTCACCCCGCACCCCAGAATCTGTCGCTCCAGTGCCTTGTGCACGGGTCAGTACGATCAAAGCCAAAGCAGGACGCAAAGGCGGACATACCATTAGGAGCATACTGCGCGTGACCACCTTCTGAGCAGCGTCTGAGCGAAGCCGGCACGCTGCGCTGCATGGGCGTGGCTCGACGCTGCTGACAGGCGGTAAGTCCCCTCAAAATGCTCCGAAAACGGCAGGATACTCACAGGATTACTTCTGCACGGGCAAGTTTGAATAAAGTTCTTCAATGTGTTGATATCAGTGAACGAAGTCACTGATAAGTTTATGAACGCACCTTCATAAAAACGGACCGGGGAATGGAAGCAAACCCAAATAGTGTGAGCACAGCAGAAGCAGCACGGGGCTCGCGTGCAGGAGACTTGCCTTGTGGGACAGCCCGTCGCACACATCGCACACTGCACTGCGACTAGCAGAGGGCCGTCAGATGGGAGTGTGCATCCAAATTCTATGGATAGTTTTGTTTGCAATATGTACCCATATCTATGTCCGTGTCGTGTTGTAGGCTCACCTCTGCCTGCAATGATTATTCTGCACCCAGCGAAGCAACAGGTGATGAGAGCGCTCAGCGCTACGTCAGCCACCATAAGCCCTTTCTCATTCTGCCGTCATTCAGGGACTCTCTTCAGAAGGCCATCTTCATCATGTCACACGCTGTCAACAACATACGCTCTGCTTATCACAACCTCATATCAAATGTTACCACTGGTCTTCGAACTTACCATGGAGATGCAGCACGTCTTGGTGAACTGCGTTCGCAGGTCATGTCTCTTTGGGAAGCAGCGTCTGTCGTAAGCCTTTATAGCAAATTATGTACATTTTCTATCATGCACTGATAGGGATTTGACATAGCATAGAACCTCAATCCCTGTTGTCGAGTTCACAGTTCTGGAAACGAGCCTATCGGACATGCTCACTGCAATTGCAACCGCGACCGCAACCACCTCTGCCTCCTCCCCCTCCTCCTCCTCCTCCAACGCCATCCCTCCCACTGTATCTGAACGGGTCAGATCTGGAAAGCGGGGGCGCCCTCGGGTTGAAATAGACCCCTCATTTCTTGAAGTCGCACTAGATTTGCGTGGGACAACAGAACTAGGCAAGGTGTTCGGCTGCCATCCCCGTACTGTCCGGCGGAGGGCCCTCGAGAAAGGCATTGTGGAACCCTGTCCTCCAGTGTGTGCCCCACATGTGGCACCAGATGGTACTACCTCGTACATCTACACGTCCTCATCACGACCGGTATCCACCCTGTCCGACACCGAGCTTGATGAAGCCATCGCACGCATCCTCGAAGTATTTCCTACGTTCGGTCGTAAAATGATCCGAGGCCATCTCAAGAGCCAGGGCCACAACGTGCCCAATGCTCGCATCAAGGCCTCATACATCCGCGTTAATGGGCTTCCTCCCTCCTTCGGTACACGTCGCCACATCGTCCGCCGCACATATTATGTTCCGGGCCCTCTCTCTCTTGTTCATCATGATGGACAGCATGGTATGTCATCAACTGCCTATCGTGTGACTGCTGATGCGAGCACACATACCACAGGCCTCATCCACTGGAAACTAGTCATTCATTGTTTCGTTGATGGCTATTCAAGATATGTCCTCGGTATTCGTGCCCATAACAATAACCGGTCGGCAACCGTCTTGGAGCTCTTCTTAGAGTGCGTTGAGAAGCATGGAACCCCCAGCCGTGTGCGTGGAGATCATGGCACAGAGAACCTGGGTGTCGCTGGCTGGATGGAGGAGCACCGGGGCATCGAGCGTGGCTCATACATCTGGGGCCGGTGCGTTATACTCAATTCTGTCATCTTGGTCTCATCTCACAGGTGTTAAGGAGTGTTCATAACACATGAATTGAACGTTTGTGGGTCGACGTGACTAGCGGATTCGGCAGCAAGTGGAAGTTGTTCTTCATGGACCTCGAACGTCACCACAGCCTAGATACAACAATCCCTGCTCATATTTGGCTCCTGCACCATCTCTTCGTCCATCACATCAACCAAGATGCTCTCGAGTGGGCTGAAGCATGGAACTCCCATCGCATCTCCCTCCCTGGTGGTCAAAGTCGGAGCCCTCGCGACATGTTCATCTTCGGTGTCCTTGAGCACGGTGCACAGGGTGTAGAAGAGCGTCTCCGACGTGAGCCTTCCCCAGAAAGCCTCCAGGAGTTTGGAATAGACTGGGGTGTATTGGAGGACCGTGACGTGATGGCGCACTTCCAGGAGCATAACGGAGAAGTCCACGGTACCTCATCTGGACACGCATTTGCCCCAGGAACCCGGCCAGAGAGACTGTCTGAGGTTATTTGTAATGAGCCGAACTGCCCCTTTACTCTTGAACAGATTCAACGCCTCGATGCTATCCTTCTGGGTTTGGTAGACACTAACTCTCGTGACATGAATGTACGGCAGACTGTATGGTCATCGGCGCTGCAAATATGTTTAAGTAATCAATTGGATATATGACAGGGACCTGTTTTAGTTTGTTCAACAACATCCATTACTTAATGTGATAAAATCATCATCACCCCCATTTATAATTTGCCATTAAGATATGTTTTGATCATAAGACTGAGTAATCAAACGTGTTGAACATATTCATGCCGTATTCCTTCAAGTGGAAAGCTTTGCTAAACCCGTTTGCTCACACGGCGGGATCAACGCTACTGCTCACACGAGTAGATAAACCCAGGGGTTTATCACATCAGTTTATCCACACATGGGTTTATCCCTGTGACCTCAACAAACGATCAACCCTATCCCTCAAGCTCAAGTTCTGCATGCAGCCCAAATAAGCTGTTCGGCATACAATTGGAAGAACCCCTTGACGGGATGAATTTAGATCGTACATGCCTACTACCTACCCACAGAACCTCCGAAGCATGCATGCACTCACCGACGCCAAAGCATGCGTCGGGGTCGGGATCACTCTCCCTGCGCGCAAGCATCGCACCGCATGCAAACTGGCGCGCGCGCGCAGAGGAGTACATCCCAGACGTCGTGGTTGGGATTGTGGCGGGGGATCATGCGAGGTGTTGTCGGCAGGGGTCGGGTCGTGCGGGAGTGCCTTGTGGCAGGTTATCCGTGGGGCTGCCGCAAGTTCTCGCCGTTGTTGCCTCGCATCGGGGACGTCCGCTGCGAGGCGTCTGCGGCCAGCGGCGTTGATCCTGAGTGTGCAAGGTTCGAGTTGTGGCGCCGCCGTCGAGTCCTGTGGCCTAGCGTGCTGATCACATCCGCCACGCTTGAAGAATATCCTCGAACTCCACTATGTTGTCATCGCAGAGCTGGGCGAGGTAGGGACGGATGCTCTAAAGGACGTCACTAATGGCTCAGCTGTTGAAAACATGTAAAAGTTCCTCACCCTTGTGTGATCTAACCTGTCCGGTGGCGCGTCGGCCCTACGAGCGGAGTCGTAGGCCTTGTCGCAGGCGGCCGCCATTCGTGTCCACATCGCCGCTGTCTTTTTGGCATATGCCCTTTCGCCGCCCTTGCGCGAGTCGCCAGCGGCACTCCAAAGGGTGGCGTATGCTTTATAGCCCATTGACGTCCGACGAAACTCTGCGCAAAGACGATTCACTGCCTCGTCCGCCCGATCCTTGTCCGCCTTCGCTCGAAACCATTGAACTATGTCCACTGACCACAATTCCAGACCAATGAGTTACTACACAGATGATTGCAAAATTGGGCTTACCGCTCGTCGAGGTCAGGTCTGGTGCTTGTACCCCAGAACGGGTGCTCGTGGACGGTGCCTTGTCGTAAACGTTCCAGATCCACGAACCCGAGCGCTGGCTATCGTTTAGGGTTCGCGGGGCCGCCATGTTCGCTATCGCGAGGTCCGAGTCCAGACGTATCGGTTGTAGTCGGCTGCCTGGACTGTTGTCCGCCAGCCCATCGTAATCTGATGCGCGAAGCGCCTTGATGCGTTCAAAGTTATGGTTGTACCTTGTAGCAAGGACACGGGCGCGCGCGTCTGCGCGCTGGATTTCTTCTTGGGCCACAGTGTTTGCTCGACCCCCGCGGGCGTGCTTGCGCTTGTGCTCGATGTGAGCTGCGCGGTGCTTCACGGCCAGTCGTATTGCATCCAGCTGATCGAATGCGAGGCCAGTGCGGATGGTGCATTCGTACTCGGCTAGGGTGTGAAGGCCGTAGTCAGCTCGGTCCTCATGATCGTAGTCAGATGGTAGCCCCAGGCCATCAGGACAAGGGTCGTATTGAGGGTCCTCGGTGTCGGCCTCGTCGAAGCTGAAGTCTTGAAGATCGTCGTATTCATCAGCGCAGGTTGCCATGTGCTTGCGCTGGGCTTTCTGCCATTGTGTTAGCTTCTTGTGGAAAGTAGCCCAGGTCACCCGGTGGTCGAAACCATCTTCAACCGGGCTCTGATTGGCCGCGCCTTGATCTCGCAGGTAGCGCAGATGCAAGCTAACATGACGAGCATCAGTCATGTTACGCACAGCCGGGTTACTTCATACTCACAGCTCCTGGTCAAGGTCTATAGCATGTTTGATGAACATCGCTGCAGAGTTGTTCAGCTGTGCGCCGGCCGCGTGCTGATGCGTCCGGCGCTGGCTCTTCTTCCGACCCAGTATTTCTTGTAGCGCACTCTCGACGTTTGGCACTGCAATAGAGGCGGATCAGTAGTTGGATGAGTCAAGGTGCTCCTGCACACGTACGCTCCGCGCGATTCCACATGTACACGCTCGTGGCATATGCTTTGGTCTTCGCGCGGAACGTTTGGGGTGTCGGAGCCTGGTCATCCACGTCGACCAATAGCCACTGGCGCACTGTGGCTGCGCCTGCCAAACCCGTCAAGCTGGCAAAGTATCGCGTGGTGCGGCGCTGGGCGGCATAAGCCTCTTCTAGCTTGCGCGCAAGGAATCGCGCTGTAGAATTGGATCAGCGAATCACGATAGTACACTCGGCGACATGGGGGGAGGACGTACACATGTTCCAGGTCTTGCGCCAATTCCAATAATTAAACAACGAGTTCAGCGCGTCGTGTCTCGAACCAGCCGTCATTTCGCGTGTCGACAAACCGGCGATGTTCATTTCGGCCCAAGGCGTCTCCACGCCTTCGCCATGTGCGAGGCCGAAACCACGCGCATAACAGAACGCGTAAACGATTTGACACATTTCTTGATGTGCGTGCATGTGTAGCTTGGGTAGGAGCATTTTCAGCTCCTTCACTATCGGGACCAAATCTGGATGGGACTTAGCGAATCTTTCCACGATATGGCATATGTAGCTGCACACTACGTCGTAAGACGCTCCTCGCTCCAGCAATCGCTCAGTGCCCGTGAGGGCGGCCGCAAGGGCATAGTCGGCCTGTCCCCACCTACGGATCCAATTAGAATGTGACGGGGTGGGTAATGATGGTTCTTTCAAAAACAGCTTACGTCTCAGTGGTATACAAGTCTACTGTGGCGCCCGGTCGGAAGTGCAAATGGTCGCACATGAAGGCGAGGATGCCGCTGTTCTCGACGTAGCGGAATTTTCCCGTACGTTGTGACCGGGCGACCTTGAACCCAGCACAGGTAATGCCCTAATTGAATGGTGCAGGTCAATGATCCCATGCATCATTAGCATCAGCAAGTTCGCACTCACTACGTCCTCCCCCACATGTGGTGCTTGCTTTCCTTTGCCATTGAACTTTTGGTTCAGAAAGTCGCGCATGATATCTTCAGGGACGAAGAACCCTTCGCCAGTTGTCAGAGCTACGTCGAATTCGTCGGCCGGCTTGGTCTTCCTCTGCAAACTGTAGTTCCCGTCCGCGCATAGAACCAAGCGGTAAAGATATCTGATCATACCAATATCTGTGAATTCCTGCTATGAAACTGATTGACGTTCATCGCGCACCTGAGATTTTCTTCCGTGTCGTCCCAACCCTCTGGAAGATTGAAATCTGGAATCGGGCACGTGAGGCATGGCACCGTAATGCTCGCTGGGTCCCGTCCGGGTATGACAATGCCATGCCGTCGTCCAGATCGCTTGTCTGTCGTTAGATATCGATGAATTCGCGAGGCCAACAAGAAGTCGCGATATCTGTCCTGCGGCGGTGTCAGGCGTCTGCTACACTGGGAAATATGAAGCGCACGCACCTTGGTTGGCTCCAGCGGGTCGTCATTGGGGCTCAACTGCTCTACGATGCGCACGAAGTCTTGAGTGCTGCGCTTGCTCACATCGAAGTCGAGATGGAATCTTTCCAGCACTTGGCAGGTGAATGCAGTTTCGATCCGGTCCAAGGTCGCCGGAAAGAGGTCCGCGCGGATCAGTTGCGAGAGTCGGGATCGTCGGCCAGGACAATGGCAATAGTGGAGCTGAGTGCAATGGACACCGTTGTCGTGAATCACTACGAACTTTATGGGAGGTTCGGCGGTGGGGATGTTTGGGCATGCATCACCATGATGCCCTAGGTACAACACAAATCCGAACTCAGCTAGATCTCGACGTTGAAAGTACTCGCCGTTCCAAATGGATAACCAATGGAATGGTAGGTTGCGATGTAGGCGGACGGCGCAGGTTGTGCACGTGGCCTCCCGTCCCGAACACTCGCGACATCTTGCATCGCACGGACGCGTACAGCCGGGGGTAGCGCAGCATCCGGGCATGTCGACGTCGTGCTCTTTCCACAGCATGTCCGCGAGTATGTCGTCGAAGTGGGGGAGGAAGGACTTGATGCGAGCCGAGGGTGTGTTCTGTAAAAACGTCAGAACATCTGTGGCTATTGATCGCCCGGTGTGCGTACTTTGGCTTTGGAGGTGTGCTCGCCTTTGCTCTTGCTGTCTCCGTTCTCCGAGGACGCTCCGGTTGGATGCTTAGCGGGGAGAAAATCGGTATCGTCGAGCGCACCGATGCGCTCGAATTCGCGCCACGCGGCGTCAACGTCGGCGGGGTTCTCGTCGAGGTTCTCGTGCTGATCAGCGGCATGGCTGGGGCCTGCAGCGGGAGGGTTGCCCATGGGCGTGGGCTCACTGGTGCTGGTGGTCGGATCGAGAAGGTCGTCCTCGCGCCGACGCTTGAGTGGTGGCCCCTGTGCGGAATACTCCAGGTGGCGTTGGTAGAGATTGAGAGAGCCCCCTGAGCCCACAGCGTATTCGGCCTGCCGGGCTCGGGCCTTTGTCTGCCCCGAAGAGCGCGCCACACTGCGGGGCACTGTTGTTCGTTTCTTGAAAACCATGTCCGCAATGTGGAGGCCGGCCGGCGTAGATCAGTGTAGGTGTAACCAACGGGGTAGGCGTGGCGCAAGGACGTTGAGGTGAAACGTGGACAGGAGTATCTGCAGTGACGATTGGGCTGGGGCGCAAGTCAGCTGCATTCACTGGCAGTCTCTCGACCCCGAGAATCAGATTCCTCACCGGTATGTCCGTGTCGGCGTCCCGGAGTGCCATTGGCAGCGGCGGTTTCAGCCTCAATTCAAAATCACCAAGGCGTTCATCGGCCGTGGCGCGCAGTTCACGCTGTACACTATCGGGTCGCCGCGGATGAAGGACGTTACGGTGGAGTCTGAGGTGTGATTGGTCCGGCTGCTTTCATGGTTGTGTGCGGAGGAGGACGTACTGATGTTTCTCGGCAACCGTCGGCCGTGAACCACGGGCCGAGTGAAATGCGGTGAAGATCTCATCGTCGCTGCATCCTGTGGGTCCCGCCAGGTACCATATGTGGATCCACAGTGGTTGCGAGATTTTAGTTTGACACGCGAGATGCCTGTCGCTACACACTGTCTCATCTGATTATAGGCTAATGTTTCGCGCATATCGTGCCGTCGTACGTCTCGCATCGGCGGGCGTAGATCTTCGTCAAAATCTTCACCATTCACTACAAGCGAGATTGAATCGTAACCAACTTGCCTAGCTCAATCTGAGAGCACGATCACGTCAGAAGGTGAAGTTGTTTTCCCCTTGCCTTTCCCCCTCCCCTTACCATGGCGGCGGCTACTCCCAGCGTGGTTGGAACCTGATCCCTCACCTTGCCGACCGGTTGAGACGGGTGCGGAGACCGGGTTTGCCGAGGAAAGGCTGCGCGCATCGGGCTGAGCGTGCAAGTCGGACTTGCGCCGGCGCTTCGCCGCGGCGTGGAGCAGCGGCGACGCAGATCGCTTGCGAACCCGGGAGGGCGTCGCGGCGGAGGCCTGGAGTTGCGGGGACGCAGAACGCTTGCGAACTCCGGCGGACTGGTCGAAGCGAGTCGTGAAGGATTTGTCGTCCTCAGTGAAAGAGAAAGGTAGGAGGTCAAGCAGCGACCCGATGGTCGGCGAGCCCGGCATCGACTGAGGCTTGGGCGGATCTTCTGCCGGGCGTTGAGCACGGCGACTAGCATATGGAGGGGCTATGGTGGGTACACGTGGGCGATCGTCGACTTGCCCACGCGGGGCCAAAAGGAGGGCTTTGTAGTGATCCAGATTCGGGGTCTTCGAGACGTAGAGGTCACGGTAGAGCACTCGCTCTCCCGGGGCAAGGAATACGACTTGGTGGGCCTTCGGATATATTGCCCAGTCCTGAGCAGTGTGGTGCCACATGGTGTAGACAGGGGTCTGAGGATCGAGGGGGTCGATTTGAAGGGCGGTGTGAATCGCCGGCTGCTTGAAGCGGAATTCCACAACCTCGTCGCGTGGTGTACCTTTAGCATCGATGACCAAAGGGTTATGGCGTCCCTGTATGAGCTGGAGTGAGTCGCTGAACGTGGAATGGAACTGTGCGCACTTACAGGAAGGTAGACGTAAACGATAACGTCGCAGATGGGGTTGTGCGGGCGTCCTACGTTTCCTCGGTGCGAGGATGCCACGCTGCCTGCCGAAGAGCTGCGGGACGAAACCCGAGAGGTGTGCCCGGAGGAAGACGCCGGGGATGAGAGCGGGAGGTATCCGTCCCGAGCGGAACGTCCAGAAAGCCGCGCGGTGAACGCGAGCCCGTCGTAATTATCCTCGACCTCGCCACGGAGGTTGTCCCTCATCAGGATGGCCTCGTCGCGCAGGTCGCGCGATCCGTTGACGGGCGGGTCCAAGCCGGCGATGCGAATCCAGATTTGCAGGCGAGTGAGAAGGTAGCTATCGGCACGAGCGGCTTTGTGTGGTGGGCGCATTTCACTTGGGTATTGAGGCACTACAACCAAGGTAAGTATGCTCATAAGCAAGGGCTTGGAGGTGGATGCGACTTACGAGTTCAAAACCATTCCCGCGTTGACGAACTCGCTGCCTCCGTAGGATTTAACCAGTCCGTGGCGCGATCCATAGGGGCAAGGATGATAATGAGTGCGCCAGGATATGCCGCAAGAGCGCAGCTCTTCGTCCACGAGAGTTCTCACACGATCGTCGATTTTCATCGGTGGAAGGTGATTGAGGGAGCGAGGAGGTCGCGGCCGCGATCTGACCTGTCTTATATGAAATCGGCGTATACAGGACTCCATTTGATGGCATACATGTTTCGAATTACTGGAAACCGGCTAATGATTACACAACCTTGGTAATGAGCACTTTTCATCAGAATCTTGTCCTCCTCTAGATATAAGGTGTTGACAACATTACTTACCCGGTTAACCCATATTGTGCTACATAGTGAGCACGACATGTTCAAGTCGTGCTCCAACATGGTCGCCAAACAGAGGGAAGGCTGTAGCAGTTAACGATATGGAGATGGCGTCTGCCTCACAAGAAAGACGCGCGCGCTCGATCTGCCGCGTGTGATTGGTATATCGCGCAAGGCCTGGCAGGAACGCGCTCAATGGTTGGCAGCTACATACCGACTGGTAACGAGTCAGACTGTGCGAAGATGCCATGGAGTAGTACGTACGCCACCCACATACTACGTAGCACGGTCACGCCGACGCCATGTCCGAGTAGTACTTTGTAAGCGATGTAGGCTCGCAGCGCTTCCAAAGCAAATGCCTGCATGGATATACACAATTACCGCGGGCATTTCGGACAATGTATTACAAGGTGGATGTGGATGTACTATGAGCTCGTCGGACGACCTTGGGATACATGCATCGGGGGCCGGCACCAACAGTCGCATGTGCGGCGATGAGAACACAGGGCCTCTTCGGCTTCGATTCGCTTGGCCAGCTCGAGACGATACAAGGATCCGAAATGGCGCACGAGGTCGAACACCATCTCAAGATCCTTGGCCAGCCTATTTTGGCGATCCACTCCTTTCTTGGTATCCACACTCAGCTTCTCCAGGTGGGCCTGCAAAAAAGGGGCGAAACCTGGGAGCTGTTAAAAACTCGCTCGCGCACGGTTGGATGAAAGTATACATACTTTCTGCCCAATCGTCAGCTTGCTGACACCCTTCCACCTTTAGAACTACCACTGGTCCATGAACCTCACCCGCACGCGACAAGGTAACAGAGTGCATGCTGGGAAGGGAATTGGGAAGGTTATAAGTCAGGGTAATACGATGGGAGGGGTGGTGAGAGTTACGATACTTACTGTCCACATGGAAATGGAACGTCAAGTCTTGGAGGGTCTGCGGACGTCAATGTCATCGTCTTGCTTGTGCGTTGTACAACGATCGAGATAGATCACACAGCGTATGTAGTGAAAGACGATCAGTGTAGAGCGATGGCACGGGACGGGCAGAGGCGCATGAACAAACCTGGCACCGGATGCCTGATCGCGAGGCAGCGGCCAGCGCTAGTGCTAACGGACCTAGTGGACGCTGACCTTCTGACCTAGACCGTACGGGCAAGACTTGCGAGGGCATTGGGAGGAGGACTAGCTCCTTATCCAGGGCGCGCGAAATTCGCATGCTGGTCTCACATTAACCCCATTGTATACGTATACCTGCGGGGTGAATGTATGAGTATGATATTCATTTGGCGCATTTGGGGACGTAGGCCATGCTGGAACAAGTTAGAGAATTTTGAGCGCATGCTCTTGCTCTACGATCGGGATGAAGTGCGCTGCTGTCAAGATACGCAAGATACGCCACAACCGGGTGACGTTGGAGTCGCTTAGGACGCGCGCATATACGAGCATACAAGCTAAGGGCGCCCCTCGCCACAGAGTTCGCTCCAAAATGACAGCATCTCAATACCCCGCTCCCACCGAGCCCTACCCGCCGCCTCGGCCTCCTTTGGCCTCATTCGTGGGAGAGATTTGACGGGACGGTGCCCGGATTCCACCCAGCAAAACAAGCCGCCGGCTGAATACTGGGTGAAGGAGTATCGCCGTTCGTTCGACCCGACATCCGTGTTGGAGTGCGTGATAATTGCAGACGGGATGAGGATGGTAGCGCCTGGGGGGAACTCGATGACCATCCTCAGTTCCCACAGGATGATGTGGCCTCCTTGTACTGGATTGTACGATCCTGTGGCCGTGATCGCACACATGCCAAATGATAAGTTCATGAAGTCGCGGTGGGGAACCGAGACTGTGCGGGGACCAAGATTGAAGGTAGCACTCGCGAAAACATTGTTTGGAAAGTTAGGTTGCAGGCTAGAATCTGCATGACAGAGGGCGTCGAGGGTAGCTCCGTAATACTCATGGAGACGCGGCGCGAACAACTGCATCGCAGCTGTATATAAGTGTGTGAGTCACATAGGGACACTTAACATGACTTTGACACTCGTCTGCACCCACCGTTGCCAAAGTTTGCCATACGTTTCACGGCAATCTGGGCGCACAGAGCATTCAAAACGTCAAGATTTTGCTTGCTGGTGCCCGACAAATTTTTGGGTCTCTATGTAAGGGCGAGTTCTCAAGCTATCCCACGTAGCGGAAGGCATGACGAAACTGAAACGTACGGTCTGCCCTCCTCCGTACGAGATTCCGGTTGAAGCGCTGATAAAGTCGCCGCGCCGCTCGCAGGGCTTATGCGCCGATGGCTGGTAGGCCTTGCGCGCGTTCTCCATAATGATTTCCATATCGGCGTTGATACCATTCCAATTCACGTCGCGTGGCTGACCGACCAAGACCGCAATGACTCTCCCTTCTCTGCTGAGGATTGGGCGAGGTGTGCTGTAGCAATGGTAAGCGCTCATGTATACCATCCAAATCGAGTGGCATACATTCCATCCCAAGCAATGTAGTCGAAGCCTTGTTCGACTAGTTCCTCAGCACTGTAGACCCGCCCATTCTCGGCTTGTGTTTGAGCTAGCTTGGCTCTGTACGCTGACTTGCACACGGGCACGTCGTCCATATCCAGAGTATACTGAGTAGAGATCGGCAGGCTGCCCTTTGTTGAGGTACCGGCGTTGTCGCTTTCCAGGACGCTTCTACTCGCCGGGGTGTCCGGAGTTGCGCCAGTCCAGAGAACCTCGGCAGCCTCCCGACGCTCTCTCGCGCGCTGCTTAACAGGACGCTTCGATAAGCCGGGGTCCCCGGTGGAGGCTGCCACGGCTCCGCGTGCGCGCCGCCTGCGGGCCTTCGAGCGCTGCTTGGAGTGGTACGCCTCTTTGTCGTCGGCACTCAGGACTCCGCTGCGCACGTGGCGCTTAACTTCCCCCATCGCATGCTCCATGGGACTGCATACTCCAGGGGTTGTCTCGTTCACAGGCGTGAATCCTCGGGGCGCGTGCGCGTTCAATGAGCCGCTGTTAAGGGCGCGCGGCGGGAGGTCTCCAATGGCGCTGAGCAGCGCTTCGTTATCGGAATAGGTTAAGGATTCATGTCCGTGCATGGACATGAATCCTACCCCGATGTTCGAAGGTGCCCGGTGGTCCTCGTGCGCACTGCCCACCGCAGGCGCCTCTTCGTTTTCGATGGCGCGCGCGGCATCCAAATCGCAAATGGACCTCATATGCTCGACTAGGTCAAAGTCGCTTGGAGCATGTATTGGCACACCGTGCTCGGCCACCCAAGGCGAAAAGGCTTGGCCGGAGCGCGTCTAAGAGAGGCGTTGAACCATGCGGCCCGGGCGCAGACTAAGTCAAGAAAATTGTTACCTTCCGAAATCCTGTATCTCCGTACATAAGTCCTGTATGTATTCCGTACAAACACTCGTGTCAGCCCTTGAGAATCTGTTGAGTCTGCAACATGCGCATCATCGTGCCACTGCCTCCGGGTTCCAAGGTCGGATCCACGTTCAGCAGTGGCACGAGTGCGCAGGGACAGACATATACATAAAAAGATCCACTTACCCAAGCAGGGGGCCGTACGGATGAGAGTTAGCAAGTAAGGATACCAGCGTTGATCAAGAACGGAGAGAGAAGGGGGGGCAGCTTATATTGCGCCTGTAGGGGACGGAGCGCCTTGGTGTGCGACCCTAAATGATGGCAATGTGACTGCCAAACTGTGTGCGAGATCCTTTTCGAAATCGCATCGACGCTGCCTGCGCTCGCTGTGCGTAGTGCGAGTTTGTGCGCGCCCGCGAAGGCCCCGCACAAACTGGCTATCTACGTGCCTATGGAACCACCTACTACTCTACCAGATCTACATGCCTCGATAAGCTACGACAGACTGCCTCTTCATTGGCGTGAGTGTGGCGGCACTATCTTAAACGGTCAGTTTGTACCTAATGACTGAATGACAATGACAGGACAGCCACTGTTGGAAAGTTACCAGATCCTCGGTGCATCGGCGTCTCTATGCTATCAGTGAGCCTCGCGCGAAACGTGAATGTATTGGCATAGCTCTTATGTACTGGTTAATGTGACGCTCAGCAGGGTGTGGAAGGTTGGTGGAAGGTTGTGCGGCATCGACGGAATGCAATTAGCTCGAGAAATGCGTCTGACCGGCATATTCCGTCTCGCCGCGTGGGTCGCCGGATAATGCCGAAGGACTTTGAGTCTGCGCGACTCAGCACCTGCTGCCACGCTTGGCAAAGGGCACAAACCTCACTGAAATGGCGTCCAAACCGCGCGCCTGACGAGTCGGCCACCGCTTTGTATGCGGACGCCGTCCTTGTGAGTACACGACATCTGTGGCAAAATCTGACCGAGCGACAAGGACAGGCGGCGAGGATCAAACGGGAACGTCATGCAACATTCCCGTATACCGCTGGTACTAGGGCTGCTGCTATGGGAAGTGCATAACCTGGGTGGGTTTGGGTAGTACTGGCACCTCGAAAGGGACATAATGACCTATTTATTGTGTACAGTCCGAGCTGCGAAATAGCTCAGAAGTTATTCGGTGAGTACCGCAAGACCCTGACTGTTTAACCTTGCCGCTAACGCGTGATGAACTCACCTAATCTAGAAATAAAGTGCACAAAACGCCTCACAGCGGCCTCGATAGGTATGATAAATCGGTGGATCACCAGACACGCGATTGATCTGATTGCACACAGGCATATAGCTCAGTCTGACCTATCTCGACCCCAACATCGATGCCCCCCGCCCCGGGATCTAACTACCATGGCGCCTTCTACCCCGTCGTCGCATTCCCCCACTCCCCATATCCGAGCCGCGCCCGCAAGCCCCCTCGTTGAGGGGAACGAAGTCCTGCGGTTCGCGGACCTGCGCCTCGCGGACCTTTGCATCGGCGAGAACGATGGTAGGATGTCCTCCCACGTGGACATCACGAACACCGCGTCGGTGTTCAGCCAGCACCACCGGTCTCCCGCGAACCTCCTGAGCCCTGCACACCGAGAGGGTGTCGTCGTTGGGGGGAACAGCGATGCCGGGCTAGGCAAAGCCCTCCCTGCTGGAGACCCTCAGAACGTGCTTGACCACCCCGGCGCTGCAGTGCCCGCGGCCGCCGACGACGACTCCCACGAGCACGACCACGACCTCGTGGCCGCCCACGAGCACGACACCCCCACAAGCACGATGCCGCCGCCGCCGACGCCGATGTCGCTGCCGCCGACGCCGATGCCGCCGCCGCCGCCGACGCTGACGACGACGACTACGACGACGACGACTACGCCGACGACGACGACGACGACGACGACAAAGGGGTGGCCATGACGCTATGGCATGAGGGATGGGACCCTGACGTCCTTCCCAACACCCTGGGCCGGTATTACGTCTCATTGAGGGCTCTCCGCGTCGATGGCGAGCTCATCTTGGGCAAGGTAATCATGCGTGTTGCTCTATGGTGATGGTGACTGTGAACTTAACAAACTACAGATCTTTTTGCCGCATGACCTGGAGACGGCCAGGCAGCTATCATGGGATGTCTGGAACGACACCGTCGAGGGTTTGCGAACACAATTCGAGCCCCTGCTCAAATTGTCCCAACGGAACGCGCTCACGAGCCTCGCATACGTTTATGTGTGGTTCTCGCGTGACCACGGCCCGCACGACAGTCGCGATATCGCTGCTCTCTGGGAGGAGGTTCAAGGCCTTCTCCAGGGTATGGCTACGATGGGGGTCGTTTGCAACACGCCTGGCGAGGACCTGTTGTTCAACTTGCAGCTTTGGGCACGGCACAAGATCGAGGTATGGGAATCCATGCGCATGAGTTGCGCTTCCTCTCATTACGTTCACAGGATGCTCTACCCGTCTACCTACGAAGTGCGGACGCCCCACGCGCCGGCAGAGAGCCACAACGTTTGTTGTGGGACGCGTAATCACTAGCTTGCATGCGGTCAGCGACCCGCCCACCGAAATTAATGCCCCATGGGACACTTATCGTCCACTGTGAAGCCATAGTGCTTTCATCCCAGACTGAACCACACGGCCACCCGATCAATGGTCGGTATCGCGGTTGTGTGAACACATGTCGGCTGCCGGCCTGCAGCCGCTCATACAATCGCCCATCATCACGCCATGAGTATGCGTAAATCGGTGCTAGCATATCTCGATACCACCTGGTGCGAGGGCAGGAACCGGGCGCCGGACGTCAGTTACCGGATGCAAGCCTTTCTCGGAGCAGCATGATCATACACCCTCCAAGTCGTCGACCTTTCCAAACGAACTTCTGATGGATGGATGCGGCGGTACGTCTACGTGAATCACCGGAATGTGAAACGTGCGCGATATGCCTAGCATGTGAAACCAAGACTGACGGGGCAGTGTACGTGCCAGCTGCGGCCCGGTTGCCTGTGCCGAAGTGGGACCCACTAGCGCAAACACACATGACCAGGGTAAGTTAAGCTGTAGTGATCTGGAATAAGTGTGCTCACGCTGGACCTGTTTGTAACATAGCCAGGTGCGCTCTGTCTTTGTCTCGGACGTGGCGTCGTGGACTATCGCCGTGCGGCAGAAGTCCGATTCGCCGCCATGATGACAACGAACTTGTTCGAGAGCGCCACCGATCGTGCTCGCCCTGTGCTTGAAGTAAGATCCGTGCTGAACTACATATCACAGTGATTCGATCGGGTGCTCACCATAATTTCCAGGATGAACGAGACGATCTTATCCCAAAACTACTGATGCATATTCTGTTGACGCAAACCACGGCCGACGTCGGATAATTTACGCCGAGAGATATCTCGATGTGTCCTACAACATGACGCCATGTCGTAGGGACTGCGTAAGCAGTATCCTCTGCAAAATGGTGAGCCAGTGGTTCAACTGAGATGTGCCCGCCTTGACCGCCGAGCCCAGAACATGGGTGCGTGTGGACTGCCCCTCCGGCGTTGGGCTGACCGGGCACTAGCGTGTGGTGCGCTCTCGGCAAGAAGTTGCGCAGAACCTCCCGGTATCCAGCAACCACGTAGTCCGAGTGCCGCGCCCTCAGGCTTCGCCGAACTGTTCCTGCCGCAGCACTCATCCCTCTCCCGTCGAGCATTCGCGCATCCCTGCGACCAGCATCTGGCTCCACCGCCTTGCCATTCAACCTCTATACCTCCCCAATGAGCCCCATGCGCAAAGATACCATCGAGAAGCTAAGCAAACGCGCCGCTTCTTCCGACAAGCACTCAGACCACACTGCCTTCATCACACCGTCCTCCTCTTCTGGATCCTACTCATCGTCTGAGGATGTCCCCGTCGACGCCGATAGTGCTCAATCCGCCAGCGCCCTGTCGAAGGGCAAAGGCAAGGCCTCAGCTGTCTCTCTCCCTCGAACGCGTCCTGTGTTCGTCGACAGCTCCGACGAAGAAGGAACGGCAACGAAGCCGAGACCGAAGCCGAAGCGCAAGCACAAGCACCGGGCTCAGGAACAACAAACTGCCGCATCGACGGGGAGGGCCCGAGTACGGTCAACGGGACGGACGCGCTGGCGAACACGAAGCAT